>CAWUFW010011443.1:0-615688 GCA_963921515.1 Calotriton arnoldi | reverse complement strand
CAAAATTGCCTATCACAAAATGTTTTGGGCCCTAGCCTGTCGCGGGTACTTGGGCCTCCCACATGAGTGAGGTACCATTTTTATCGGGAGACCTTGGGGAACACTGGGTGGTAGGAAATGTGTGTCTGCCTGGCGATGCCACAACTTTCCCACACTAAAATGTGTGGAAAAATGATTTTTTCAGCTAAATTTGAGGTTTGCAGGGATTCTGGCAAGAAAACGTTGGAGGATCCATGCAAGCCATACCTCCCTGGAACCCCCGGGTGTCTAGTTTTCAGAAATGTGTGGCTTTGGTAGGTTTCCTAGCTGGCCGCAGAGCACGAGCCAATAATCGAGGTGACTCCTACAAAACCAGGTTGTTTTGTGATAGGCAATTTTAATGTCAGCCTCAATACGTTTGGACCCTAGCCGTGCTGGTACTTGGCCTCCCACGCGAGTGAGGCACCATTTTTATTGGGAGACCTTTGGGAACACTGGGTGGTAGGAAATGCGTGTCTGCCGGCGATGCCACAGCTTCCCACACAAAATGTGTGGAAAAGTGATTTTTTCAGCTAAATTTGAGGTTTGGAGGATTCTGGGTAGAAAACGTTGGAGATCCACGCAAGCCATACCTCCCTGGAACCACCCAAGTGTCTAGTTTTCAGAAATGTGGGTTTGATAGGTTTCCTAGCTGGCCGCCGAGCTGCGGGCCAAACACCAAGGTGACCCCTTGCAAAACTAGGTTGTTTTGTGATAGCAATTTTAATGTCGCTCAATACGTTTTAGGCCCTAGCCTGTCAGCGAGTACTTGGGCCTCCCAGACAAGTGAGGTACCATTTTATCGGAAGACTTTGGGGAACGGGGTGGGTGGAAATTTGTGGATCCACGCAGATTCCAGAACTTTCCACCACAGAAATATGAGGAAAATGTGTTTTTTTGACAATTTTTAGGTTTGCAAGGGATTCTGGGTAACAGAACCTGGTGAGAGGCAGTCAAGTCACCCCATCCTGGATTCCCCTGGGTGTCTAGTTTTCAAAAATGTATAGGTTTGATAGGTTTCCCCAGGTGCCGGCAGAGCTAGGGTTCAAAATCTACAGCTAGGCACTTTGTTGAAAAAGGGTCCGTTTTCACTGCGAAAATGTGGTGTGTCCACGTTGCGTTTTGGGCCGTTTCCTGTCGCGGGTACTTAGGCCTCCCACACAAGTGAGGTACCATTTTTCTCGGGAGACTTTGTGGAACGCGGGGTGGGTGGAATTTTGTGGATCCATGCAGATTCCAGAACTTTCCACCACAGAAATGTGAGGAAAATGTGTTTTTTTTTACAATTGTTTAGGTTTGCAAGGGATTCTGGGTAACAGAACCTGGTGAGAAGCAGTCAAGTCACCCCATCCTGGATTCCCCTGGGTGTCTAGTTTTGAAAAATGTATATGTTTGCTAGGTTTCCCTAGGTGCCGGCAGAGCTAGAGTTCAAAATCTACAGCTAGCCACTTTGTTGAAAAAGGGTCAGTTTTCACTGCGAAAATGTGGTGTGTCCACGTTGCGTTTTGGGCCGTTTCCTGTCGCGGGTACTTGGGCCTCCCACACAAGTGAGGTACCATTTTTCTCGGAAGACTATGGGGAACGCGGGGTGGGTAGAAATTTGTGGATCCACGCAGATTCCAGGACTTTCCACCACAGAAATGTGAGGAAAATGTGGTTTTTTTGACAATTTATTAGGTTTGCAAGGGATTCTTGGTAACAGAACCTGGTGAGAGTCAGTCAAGTCACCCCATCCTGGATTCCCATGGGTGTCTAGTTTTCAAAAATGTATAGGTTTGCTAGGTTTCCCTTGGTGCCGGCAGAGCTAGGGTTCAAAAACTACAGCTAGGCACTTGGCCAAAAAAGGGTCGTTTTTCACTGTGAAATTGTGGTGTGTCCACGTTGTGTTTTGCACCGTTTCCTGTCGTGGGCACTAGGCCTACCCACACAAGTGAGGTACCATTTTTCTGGGAAGACTTTGGGGAACGTGGGGTTGGTGGAAATTTGTGGATCCGCGCAGATTCCAGACCTTTCCACCACAGAAATGTGAGGAAAATTTGTTTTTTTTGACAATTCTTTAGGTTTGCAAGGGATTCTGGGTAACAGAACCTGGTGAGAGCCAGTCAAGTCACCCCATCCTGGATTCCCCTGGGTGTCTAGTTTTCAAAAATGTATAGGTTTGCTAGGTTTCCCTAGGTGCCGGCAGAGCTAGGGTTCAAAACCTACAGCTAGGCACTTTGCCAAAAAAGGGTCGTTTTTCACTGTGAAATTGTGGTGTGTCCACGTTGCGTTTTGCACCGTTTCCTGTCGCGGGCACTAGGCCTACCCACACAAGTGAGGTACCATTTTACTCGTAAGACTTTGGGGAACGCGGGGTGGGTGGAAATTTGTGGATCCATGCAGATTCCAGACCTTTCCATCACAGAAATGTGAGGAAAATTTGTTTTTTTTGACGATTTGTTTGGTTTGCAAGGGTTTCTGGGTAACAGAACCTGGTGAGAGCCAGTCAAGTCACCCCATCCTGGATTCCCCTGGGTGTCTAGTTTTCAAAAATGTATAGGTTTGCTAGGTTTCCCTAGGTGCCGGCAGAGCTAGGGGTCAAAAACTACAGCTAGGCACTTTGCCAAAAAGGGTCGTTTTTCACTGTGAAATTGTGGTGTGTCCACGTTGCGTTTTGCACCGTTTCCTGTCGCGGGCACTAGGCCTACCCACACAAGTGAGGTACCATTTTACTCGTAAGACTTTGGGGAACGCGGGGTGGGTGGAAATTTGTGGATCCATGCAGATTCCAGAACTTTCCACCACAAAAATGTGAGGAAAATGTGTTTTTTTGACAATTGTTTAGGTTTGCAAGGGATTCTGGGTAACAGAACCTGGTGAGAGCCAGTCAAGTCACCCCATCCTGGATTCCCCTGGGTGTCTAGTTTTCAAAAATGTATAGGTTTGCTAGGTTTCCTTGGGTGCCGGCAGAGCAAGGGTTCAAAAACTACAGCTAGGCACTTTGCAAAAAAAGGGTAATTTTTCATTGTGAAAATGTGGTGCGTTCACGTTGCGTTTTCAGCCGTTTCCTGTCGTGGGCACTATGCCTACCCACACACGTGAGGTACCATTTTTATCGGGACACTTAGGGTAATTCAGATTTGTAAAGCAACTGTTATTACCTATTGACTTTTGATGCATTTCTGCCTTCCAAATGAAAGACAATGTGTAAAAAAGAAGTCATTTTGAAAAATGACCGAAAATTCTCATGCTAGTATGAGTATTCCCAATTTCGGAAATGTGCAAATATCTACTGTTTCTAAACTCTATATTTTGTTCCCATTTCAGAAATACATAGGAGTCTTTCATACCGAATTTTCCATGTATATATTTTCCCAGAATAATTGCTATATACCCGGTACATAATAAAAAACCATTGCAAGACGCTGCTCAGTTTTTGGCTCTGGGTTCGTCGGGTTCTTGGTGAACCTACAAGTCCTAATTATCCCCACAACCAGTAAGGTCCAGTGGATGTAACGGTATATTGCTTTCAAAGAGCTGTCATAATTAGAAGAAGTTACAGGTGAAAACGTTGACACAAAAGGCTGTTTTTTTCAACTAATTTTCCATTTTTCCTATATTTAACTGTTAGTTTCTATAAAGAAACCTTGATGGATTTACACAAATGACCCCTTTCTGAATTCAGCATTTTGTCTACTTTCCTAAAATGTATAGTTTTCCAGGATCCATTATTGCTTTCATACCCATTTCTACCATTAACTGGAAGGAGGTTGAAAGCACAAAAATAGCAACAATAGGCTATGTCCCAGAAAAATGCCAAAACTGTGTAAAATTTTTTGGTTTTCTGACAAAAGTCTGTCATTCCCTAAAAGCTGGGAAAATGGAGATTTCATCCCCACAAACCCTTTTTTGATACCATTTGCAGGGAAAAACCCAGACGCTTTCATATGCGGGACTTTTTTCCCATTTTTCCACAAAAAACCAAAATTTAGCTGTATTTTGGCTAAAATCTGGGACCCCTCCAGGGGACTCCACAAACCCTGGGTACCTTTAGAATCCCCATGATGTTGGAAGAAAAGGACGCAAATTTGGCATGGATACCTTATGTGGTCAAAAAGTTACAGAGGTCTAATGGCGAACTACTACAAATAGCCAAAAAAGGGCTCAGCACTGGGGGGGAAAAGGCCCAGCAGTTAAGGGGTTAATCGGAAACATGGGCGGGGAGGGGGCGCTTAACTCCCTGCATTCCAGCTCAGGGGTTTCTCGGCGCCAAGCGGAGCTTAAAAGTGCACGTTATTACCTCCCAGAATGTTCACTGTTTCAGTTTTAGTTGAAGTAATTGTATTTTGGTGGGGTTAGGGGACTGCAAAAGTCTCTAACCTTCCGCACGCATACCTACAAGTCGTTTCTTTCTTCCCTTCAAGTGAAACCTTGTTGCTTCATTAATTGTGATTTGTTTTTCGGTTCCGAAAGTTGCCACCGCTTTTAGTTTAACTTTTCATTAATTGTGCGCTGTGGGGGCCGCGCTGGTATTCATTGTTTGCCTTTGTCCATGAGTTAAATTCTTCTGTGTTTAGCAGGTTAAAGTGTCCGGTGTTTGCTGATCACAAACATTTCTGTGTCGCCATCCCCATTCACTCGAACAAGGTGTGCTATATCCACTCCCCCCACCATCTGCAGTGGCTGTAGCACCCATCCCACCCACTGCTGTGGCTGAAAACCCTCTATCCCACTGTCTGTTTTGGGCATATCCCTCCCCCATCCTGCCTGTTTTGAATATATCCTCCCGCATTCCACCAATTCCATGTGTGGGCTTTCTGCTTGTATGCCACTAGTTACTTCTGTGCCAGGTACTTGCCAGTTTACTTCTGTGCTGTGTGACTTTGAGCCATCTGCGTCCTTGCAGTGTGTGGTTGTTTGGCACTCTGTCTCTATGCATTGTACCTGTTTGCTACCTTATGTCTCGTCCTTTGGGGATTACTGCTAGACCACTCTTGTGCATCACTCAGCACCAACTCAGCACCAGCATCTCCTCAGCATCACTCAACACCACCACAGCACCACCTCAGCATCACTCGGCACCACCTGAGCACCATCACAGCATTACCGAAGCACCACCAAAGAATCACTCAGCACCAGCTCAGCATCACTGAACAACACCTCAGTATCATTCAGCGCCACCGGAGCACCACCTCTGCACAAGCACACCACCACCTTAGCACTATGTCAGTTTAACTCAGCATGACCTGAGCACCAGCCCAACACCACCTCAGCACCAGCGCAGCACCACCTCAGCACCAGCACAGCACCACCTCAGCACAGCACCAGGGCAGCACCACCTCACTACCAGTGCAGCACCACCTCACTACCAGTCACCACCACCTCAGCATCAGCGTAGCACCAGCACAGCATCACTCAGCGCCACCACAGCATCACTCAGCACTACCTTAGCACCAGCGCAGAATCTCCTCAGCATCACTCAACACCTCCACAGCACCACCTCCGTATCAGCACAGCACCATCTCCGCATCAGTGCACCACCAGCAAAGCACAAACTCGCAGCCCCATCACAGCATTGGCGCAGCACCACCTCAGGACTAGTGCACTACCACTTGAGCATTAGCGCAGCACCAGCAAAGCACCAACTCAGAATCACATAGCACCACCTCCACATCACTGAGCACCACCTGAGCACCACCTCTGCACAAGCACACCACCAGCTCAGCACCATGTCAGTATAACTCAGCATCACCGGAGCATCAGTACAGCATCACCTCAGCACCAGGACAGACAAACTAGAAGACATTGTATATGTTAATTCTTTTTTTAATAGGGTTGTTCATCTGTACATAATGTTTACTTGGTTATATATAAGGTAACAAAAATGCTTATAACACTTTATTATAACTTTTCAACATGCTGTACAGCAGCCACACTGCTCTACAACATAGATTAAACCCATTGGCAAAGCCAATAGCTCTGGCAAAACACTTATAAGGTTCCAAAGGCGAGACCTATTGGTTATGCCAATGCTTGTTTTGGTATGGCTAGCAATATAGCTCATTTTGAGCTTGCGTTTGCTTATGGCACATGCCAGGTTGAACTGTTTGTCCTTTTCTATCCGGGTGTTGAGGAGGAGTTATTAAAAGGTTCTGCTCCATCTCTTTTACATATTGATGTTTTTTTCATCTAGGATCTGTTTCATTCTTGTGTTTTCCAAGGTGATACAAGCAGTCAAAATCTTTTTTTGTGTCCTTTATGGGGTGATAGATATTTTTTCTTTCTTTCCAAACTCTCATTTTCTCTTTGTGTTTCACTGTCCTGCTTCATTGCCTTGCTTTGCCTTCCTTCCCCTTTCCATGAACAGATTCCATAGGTGATATAGGAATAACTCAGACAACATTGGACGAAGATTTGAAGCGATTTGACAATTCCAGTAGCAAGAATCTGGTAGCCTTATGGGGGGGTGATTTTAATGTTAAATTATGTAGCCTACCCTCTGATAAAATATGTGGACTGATCAACTCAGATGATGTAGGCCAAACACATTTTATACATAATCAATATGGGGATAGGCTAAAGGAATTGATGTTTAAACATGATTTGGCATCCCCATACGCCCCAATTAGGTGCACTTTTAATGGGAGAAATGCTGACAGTATTATTCACTACATCATAAGATCCAATAATTGTGCCACCTATGCATCCAATTTTAAAATTCACTCCACCTCACTAAGCGATCACTTCCCACAGTCTGTCCAAATTTCATATTTGTTGCTATCCAAAAAGCATAGTAATTATTCTATGGCTCAGCCAGGAGAGTTAGAGCTAGCAACTCTCAGCGGTTATTCCCTGCGGTGGCAACAGATTATCCCTGAGGGATTCTTAAAACAGTTAATCTGCAATCAGAGGGAAGCCTTTGAGACCTGTCTAGACGAAAATGTTCATCCAAAAGTTACTATTATCGCATTTTTGGCAATAACAAAGGGGGTGAAGGAGAGTCTTCTAGTTACCAGCAAACAAAGAAAAGAGAATAAGGGATGGTTTGACTAAGGGGACGATTCCGTTTCGGGCTGGAAATCTCTCCGACCGAGCCGGACCCGGAGAGATTTCTGACCGAATCGGACCCTAGCAGTCCGACCGAACGAGTACGATGCGTTCGTAGGCTATCGGACTCGAATCGGTCGGACTCCCATTGAAGTCAATGGGAGCCGGTCGTACAACGCGTACGCGGGCTCCCATTGACTCAATGGGTGCGAGGCGTACAAGGGCGCCCCCTACAGCGGGTACGCCTCGCAGCGACTCGCGCCGTACACGCACAGGTAGGGGGACCCATGGGTCCCCCTGTGTGCGCCTCGCGTGGCTACGCGTACAGGGAGTCCGACATGGACCCCCAAAGTACGGCTCCGACTGCTCTTTCGAGCCGGAATGCGCGGCTCGGTCGGACTGCTCGCGGCGCGCCATCGTACTTAACCGGCCGGGAAACGTCTCCATTGCGCGGTGCGAGTCAAGTCCGAGCGAGTCGGTCGGTGCGGTTAGACCCGGGAACGAGTCGGTCGGAGCGGTCGGGACGCCCGGACGAGTTGGTCGGCGATTTCGCATCGTACTCGCTCGCCCGGACGCGCGTACAAATCGGTCGGGAAACAGGGCTCCGAATCGGATCCGGTAAAGCCGAATCCGATTCGGAGCCCTACCGGCCGAGATCGGAATCGGCCCCTAAGTATGTGCCAAGGCAAATACGAGATTAAAGGACGCACTAAAAAAAGCACCTTGATGCAGATCTGAAGTTCAGGCCTGCAGATTGGCGTATAAACAGGCAGTTAAACACAGAAGACTACAGCTGAGACAAGAAGCATGGGAAACTTTACATCAAGCAAGCACAATTAAAGATAAAAATGCATTCTGGAGGGTAGTCAATTCTGCACCTCTGAGAGCAGATGAGGCCCCTGGGATTGTGGTCGCTATACCGGATGATGAATGGACAAAACCCTTCTCTGGTATTTATTCATTGACAATTCCTACATTGGAACATGACCAGGCCCATAAACACAACGACATCTTAGTAGCAACCCAAACTTCTTCAATTCCTCCGTTTAGTTTGGAGGAAGTTAACAGGGCAATTACTGCCAGTAAAGGTGGAAAAGCACCCGGTCCTGATGCTATCCCAGTGGACCTGTATAAAGCTAACATTGCTTTATGGGGACCTTTATTAACTGCTGTATTAAGTGCCTGTTGCAATACAGACTTTCTCCTGACATGGTCAGAATCAATAATCGTACCCTTTACAAAAAGTGTGACCGACACAATCCTGCGTGCTATTGGCCGATTGCTTTGCTTGACGCTTTAGTGAGGATAGCGGGCTGTGTTATTTTGAACAGGCTACAGGAGTGGGCGGAATAAAGGGACATTTTGACAGACTTTCAATATGGGTTTCGCAGCGGAGTTGGGACTATTGAACAGGGCCTGAATTTAAGCATGTTAATAGGAAAATATACTAAGATGAAGGGTGGGAACTTGTTCCTGGGGTTTGTCGATCTTTCCTCTGCATTTGATTGTGTCATCCACTCGAAGTTATGGACAATTATGTCCAATATAGGAGTGGAGACATCGATCACTAACTTTCTCAGAGATCTTTATACAGGATCTAAAGCCAGGGTAAGATACGGTATTGGGGAGAATGTACCTAGCCTTTTAGTGTGGAGAGAGGGGTAAGACAGGGTTGCGTTTTAGCACCCTTTCTTTTCTCCTTATATATAAATAATGTAGGTGAAGCGCTTACTTTACAATGTAAAGACCTTCCACAGGTAGGTCATCGCCCAGTGCCGGCCCTGTTCTATGCGGATGATGCCGTCCTTATGACCCGCACCCCCCTTGCCTTGCAGTCTCTACTTAACACCTTTGTCAAATTCATGCAGGATCACGACTTATTAGTCGATCAATCAAAAACACTCATAATGAAGTGTGGTAGGAGAACTGCGATTTGTCATGACCTAAAAATTAGGGACACAAAAATGGATTTTACAAATAGTTTCTCATATCAAGGTGTCCTGTTTGACAAGGAAGGCACATGGAACTGTGCTACATCTACAAGGGCATTATTATTTAGAAATGCTAGTATGGTTCTACGAAATTTTGCTGGCAGGTTGGGAACAAACCCTCCAGTGGAGATGATTAAGATTTAAAAGGCTAAATGCATCAGTGTAGCACTATACCGTGCTGGGATTTGGGGGCATACAAAATGTACAGCACTGCAAGTGGCAGAGAATGAGTTTTTGAGGTATTTGCTTTCAGCCCCCAAAGGTGCCTCTTCATATGTCTGTCATGCTGAGCTGGGGGTTCTGTTTCTTACATACTCAATTAGGATGCAACCCATATTACTATGGCATAAAGTCTGGACTTCTGAATTCACTGCCCTGAACCGTGCTTTTATCGGGGACTGTTTAAAATCAACTCTGTCTACCCGCATACCGTGGCTGGCATATATTCAACGTTTCTGCCGAGACTTGGGGCATCCAGACTATTTTGAGAATCCTAACTCTTTCGCAGCTATTAGTAGAACAGCATTAAAAAATGAATGCACTGTGCACTTAAAGGATCTCAGGCTGACAGCCGAATTACCAAAATATTCTGTTTTAAATGATCAACTTATTTTAACCAATTATGATATGCAGTTATATTTGAAAGCTGTATCTAATTCAAGACATAGATTTGTCCTAACTCGCTTTAGAATGGATATTTTCCATCAGCTGATCAGCTTCCCTAACCTTAGCGATTGGACATCAAATTTAAGTAATTGTCCTTGTGATGGCAAGATGCCCCAGAGCACTATGCACGTCGTACTTTTCTGTAAATTTTATACTTTTTGTAGAAAACATTATGTTTTACCGTTTTTAAGATCTTTACAGTTTACACAATGTCGACCTGCATATATTTTCTTGCAATCACTATCTACTGTTGAGCTATGTTGTGGAATGTCAAGGAGATGATGGACGGAGTGCTGAAACTTTTCAGACACTCACCCCCAGTCACAGATCTGGGTTGAATCCATCATCGTTCTTTAGCTCACTTCACCACCCCAGTTCAGACACAGCTATATGCAAATCAGTCTTGACCCTGTGCCTCATAGGAACAGTCCAGACCGAACTGCCAAGCCATGTCTTCCCTGGACCGGAAACAAGCATCCTGGGACCGGTTTCGGGCTAACAGCCCTCATCAGCCAGGCTAGCTTGAATCCAGTGGCAAAGTGAGCAAGGGACCCACGTCTGGGCATACCCTGCCAACTTAGGGCGAACAAAGCAAACACAAGGAGATGATGGACGGAGTGCTGAAACTTTTCAGACACTCACCCCCAGTCACAGATCTGGGTTGAATCCATCATCGTTCTTTAGCTCACTTCACCACCCCAGTTCAGACACAGCTATATGCAAATCAGTCTGACCCTGTGCCTCATGGGAACAGTCCAGCCCAAACTGCCAAGCCATGTCTTCCCTGGACCGGAAACAAGCATCCTGGGACCGGTTTCTGGCTAATTGCCGTCATCAGCCAGGCTAGCTTGAATCCAGTGGCAAAGTGAGCAAGGGACCCACGTCTGGGCATACCCTGCCAACTTAGGGAGAACATAGCAAACACAAGGAGATGATGGACGGAGTGCTGAAACTTTTCAGACACTCACCCCCAGTCACAGATCTGGGTTGAATCCATCATCGTTCTTTAGCTCACTTCACCACCCCAGTTCAGACACAGCTATATGCAAATCAGTCTTGACCCTGTGCCTCTTGGGAACAGTCCAGACCGAACTGCCAAGCCATGTCTTCCCTGGACCGGAAACAAGCATCCTGGGACCGGTTTCGGGCTAACAGCCCTCATCAGCCAGGCTAGCTTAAATCCAGTGGCAAAGTGAGCAAGGGACCCACGTCTGGGCATACCCTGCAAACTTAGGGCGAACAAAGCAAACAGAAGGAGATGATGGACGGAGTGCTGAAACGTTTCAGACACTCACCCCCAGTCACAGATCTGGGTTGAATCCATCATCGTTCTTTAGCTCACTTCACCACCCCAGACACAGCTATGTGCAAATCAGTCTTGACCCTGTGCCGTCTTCTATGCCAGAAAGAACATTACATAGATAATATGATTAACCTTGCTGAACAATTATAAATGATTAATTAACATATGACATCTTATTAACATGGATTTATAATCGTTGCTCAGAAATATATTACATACAATGGATTTTAGCAAATTTAAATTTGTCATTATGTAATAGACCAGAGGACTATTTGGAAAAAGTTTTATTAATACGGATTTATAATTATTGTTCAGAAACATATTATAAACTATGGATTTTAGTGAATTGTAAAACTGCTATTACGAAATAGAACAGAGGATTATCTGAAAAAGTGAGGTAGTAATGCATAGCGGACCCTTAATTGAAGTTTTTGCATTTACTTCCACTAACTTTTCATCTGTGTTAAAGTAACTATGTAAAATCAATGTACGGTCATTATAATCGCAGAATATTAGGGTTTAGCGATCATACATTTGAAATGATTTCAAAATGTATTTTTTTAATTATGTGCGATTTAAATTGTACTTTTATGTATTTTTATTGAACTTTTATGATCTAATTTATCTAGATCTCATAAAGTTAATATCGAGAGCGAACAGATTCCCAATGAGGGCTTTTACAAAGCAAACACTATCACGTTCCCCAGTCTCTCTGACACATTTCTGTCCTCTGATGCATGTCGAGACATGTCCAGCATGTGACAGTATTTCATTTCCACTTGGATGCAATAATTAATGCATAAAAGTCAACATATTCGTCGTCAATTGTTTGAATTGTCAAACCTGAACCAGTCAGGAACTCGCTGGTGGGCAACTCCTCATCTATTTTTAGCTTTCACAAATTCCTTGATGCTTCACCTGGTCTTTGTGCCCTTGTATTGGTGCATAACCATCATCAATAAGGAGGAATGTTATGTCCCCTCTTTCCCTGCTGCTCCTCTTTGCTCTTAGGTCTTCCCTATTCAGTACTGTTTACATCCCTAGAGACTGCTGTCTCCTGCATGCCTTTCTTCACTCTGCATTGTTCCCCTGCCAAGTTTTGGGGTCTCTCATTGAACTTGCTTGTTTTATCTGTGGGCTACATAGCATCAGTTTGGTCTAAGTATCCAGGTAAGGTATCTTAATTGGAGATCAGGCTCCCTTTAGCTGCGTCTTACTTAAATGCCCTGGGGGGTCGGAAGTGTTAAATTCTTCCTTTTCGAATTCTTCGACTCACCTGTTTATAGTGAAGCTAGATACACCAGGCAAATCCCACTGCCCTCCAATTCTTTCTCTGAGGTGTCCTTTAAAGTTGTTTCTCTCTAATGGTGAGACTCAATAGTTTCTACTGATTTGGAGCCTGATTTACATTTTGGTGTTTGGATTGTCTTTCGTCAGGGCGACGGACTAAATAACTCTGTAGCCCTAGTGGAGGGGCAGAAGGCCAAATTTTGAAATGTCCGTCAGCCCAGCAGACATTTCAAGCATTGACAGGAACTGCTGTCAAGATTGTTCTTGCCAATACATTGTAACTTTGCCAGATGGTTCCATCAAACGGTGAGCAGTCAAAATATCGAAAATTAAATATCGACCTACACTAATATCGAGGTGACAATATCGAAGGGACAGAATATCAATGTTAAGAATATCGATGGATAGAATATCGACCCTAAGGTAAGTAATATCGAATTTTTTATATCGATGTAAGTAATATCGAAGTTAGTAATATTGATATCAAATATATCGATGTTACTAATATCGATGTTACTAATATCGATATTTATATTATTGTTATGTATTTTGTTATGTATTTAATATGTATGTGTTGTATGTGTTTTTGTTAAGTGTTCTACTTGTCTAAAAATATATGTATACAATTTTTATATGTTAATAATGTTTTTATAAGTTATTTTTGTTTTTTAGTACTGTAGCGGGTTGTGGGTTTATAGGGGAATAGGGTGGGAAGAAATTTAATTATACTAAATTAATTATTAATTTTTAGGAATTATAAATTAATTTTAATTATTTTTTGCGTTTAAGTTCTGTAGCGGGTTGTGGGTTTATAGGGGAATAGGGTGGGAAGTAATTTAATTGTAATTAAGTAATAATTTATTTTAATTAATTGGTATTGATAATTATATTATTGTTAATTAATTAATAATTGGTAATTAATTTTTATTAATTGGTTATTAATTTTTATTAATTGATTAATTGATCATTATGTTAAGTGTATTATTTTATTATTGGAGTGTGTTGTGCATTTATAGGGGAATAGTGTTGGAAGTAATTGAAATCTAATTAAGTAATTATTAAATTTATTGTTGGGTATTGATAATTAATTTATTGGACATTAATTATTAATTGGTAATTTTTGTAAATTATAATATTTTTGTTATGAAAATTAATTTATTGTTGTTTTATCATTAATTGGTAATTAAATATTATTAAATATTATTTGATAAATGTAATTAATATATTAATAAGTAATTATTAATTGGTAATTAATGTTTAATAATTATTATTATTGGTATAAAAAAGCATTTAATTGTTCAATATTTGTTAATTGGTAATTACGTTTTAATAATTAATATGTTTTTGTTATTACAAATATTTTATTGTTCAATATTTATTATTTGGTAATTAATATGTATTAATTATTATTTATTGGTATTTATTATTAATTTATTGTTAATACATTTTTCATTGGTAATTATGTTTTTAATAATTATTTATTGGTATTTGTAAATAGTTTAGAGTTATTTAATAATTAATTCATTAATTATTTAAAAAAATTATTTTATTTATAAGTATGTTATTTTTAACTTCTACGCTATCCAACACTTTCCCTACTGTTGCACTCTCTGGAGTTGGAATAGTAATGTTTACCCCTACGCTATCCAACACTTTCCCTACTGTTGCACTCACTGAAGTGGGAATAGTAATTTTTACCCTTACGCTATCCAACGCTTTCCCTACTGTTGCACTCACTGGAGTGAGAATAGTAATTTTTATCCTCCCGCTATCCATCGCTTTTCCTACTGTTGCACTCCCTGGAGTGGGAATAGTAATTTTTACCCCTAAGCTATCCAACACTTTCTCTACAGTTGCACTCTCTGGAGTGGGAATAGTAATTTTAAGCTCTACGCTATCCAACATTTTTCTTACTGTTGTTTTTTTGGGAGTTGGAATAGTAGTTTTATTCCCTCCGCTATTTAATATTTTTGTATTATTTTAGTTAATGTAGTATATAATTAATTTTAAAAATATTAAAAGTAAATAATTTTTTTAAATTTGTTATACATAATTATTTAATTTTTATTTATGTTATTGTTTTATGTGTATAGATGTATTTGTAATTTATAATATTTTTTAATAATGTATAATTTATTAAAATAATTATTAAAACTGATTATTAAGTAAGTATATATATTATATATTATATGTATATGTTTAATTAATGTTTTATTAAATTATATATATTACTTATTAATTTTAAACATTATAAAATATTTTTAACTATGTTGATTTTATTTATAAGTATTATTTAGTTTATTTTACATATTTTTTTAACAAAAAAACCCGATATTTTTAATAACGATATTTTTGACATCGATATTTTTTTTCGATATTTTTGTACTTACCATGTTGTAGATAGGATATCGATATTCTTGACATCGATATTCTTGCTCCGATATTTTTGTAGGTCGATTTTTTGACCTTCGATAGTTTGTCAGTGATCCCATCAAACATGATGGAGCCGTACAGAAAAGTTACATTTTTTTTTTATTTTCCAAAAGAAAATTTCAAAGTGAGATTTTCTTTTTGAAAAAAAAAAAATGCCCCTTTTGCAGTGGAATTTTTCTACTGTGGGAAGGGGAGCATTGAGCACTTTTCAATGCCCCTTACTTCCAGGTTTTTCCTGGCAGTGACAGGCATTGAAAAACAGCTATATGTCTATCCATCTAAATCAGGTGGTCGGATATATAGCCAAGCCTCAGACGGCCCTTACTCTATCGGGCCATCAGAGAAGTTTGACAACACCTGAGACAGAGTAGTGTCTGCCGCCGTCAAGCTATGGTCCACCCACATTTACATCGGGTGGGCGGATCATAGTCTTGCAATGGAGGTAACTCAATTGGCGTTGTAATGTAGTTTTCTCATTGTGAAGAATTAAATTGGACCCTTGGTAAGGGTTGCAGGTGGGACGGAGATGCAGCAACATTGTGTCGTGCCTGCTCCAATATAAAACAACCAAGCTATCCCCCTTCGCTGTGTCTCTCTGCATTTTCTAAGAACGTTTTACAATTTGAAAATATCCAATGCCTTTGTCTGATTTCCTTTATGCTGATGAATCTGTATATTACTTAAACTGCCACAGAATGTACATATAAATATAGGCTGTCATTTCCTGTTCACTATTGATAGTCAATGGAAGGGTTAAATTGTATCGGTGTCACAAATGGCAAGGTATATATTGTAGCAAATGTGTCTGCTTAATACAGTAATACAAGTGTTTTAGAGTGGTGTGTGTGTGTATGTGTGCGTGTGTGTGTGTATGTGTATGTCTCACCCATGCCATAGTAACTGGAACACACTTCGCAGTGTTGTATTCCTCTTAGGGTGTCCATACACGGGCTTTCCTGTATCATGTCCTTATATAGGCACAATTCGCCCTGCCCTTATATAGGCATAAAATCCCAGTCCTTATTTAGGCATTAAACCGTGCACTCCAAATACAGGCATGGTCTCCGACATCCGTCCACCCTAATGTCACAACGAGTTCTTGAAGAACAGACCCTTAGGCTTCTGGAGTTTCCCTAGCACAGGACTATTGATTTCTTCAAGGACTCATCTATTATGCATGAACCATTATACCTTAGGGGTTCATTCATGACGTCTTCCGCTGTCCGATTCACGTCAATGCTAACATTCTGAGGTACCTCTCAGGTATAAATATACCTTCCCTAGCCCTTGTAAACTAGAGGAGACCTCGACTTCAGAGGAGCCCGTTTCCCGGCCCGACGCACTGAAATGAAATTTGTACTTGTCACTGAGAAGACGCTGTCATCCCTGCACGCAGAGAGTCCAGCTTCCAGTGATCTAACTTCCCTCGCGGGGTGTTGGAGTTCGAGTCTGGCAAAGAGATTCCTACCTCTCTCATTCTAAAGGTATGGAGCTGACTAGAACCTAGAGGGACTCTTGGCATACTAGGCATACTAGGCTTAACATACTCTTTGTATACCATAGTAAGGAATACTTCACCTACTTCATACCTCTCCCTACACCTAGGTTAGGTTAGGTACTTTGGGGTAGAACTAGCTTAGAAACGCATCGTATGAGTACTCGCATTTTTAGTCTGTGTTATTTATGTGAATGAATATCTGCTAAGAGATAATGCTATCGCAGTATTATTTATTTCTACTGCTTACGCTGTACATTATTTATCTTGCATACTGTCTTGTGATCGTAACTGCACATTTTACTTACACAAGAAACAAGACTGTTCAATAAATCTTTTATTGAAATGCCCGTCTATTTCTTTCTGTGTAACTTTGAGGAAAACTAAGCATGCACGATTGAGCTGAGTGAAATAGTTATCTATTGTTTCCACGACTCTGGGACACGTTCTGATTCTAAAGGGAAACAAAGTGGTCCTGTTTTGCGGCTGCCAGAAACTACTCCCTTCTTGTTTGTCAAGGAGTTTCTAGTGGCCTCTGAGCTAGCTGGCACAAGTAATTAAGTTTAATATACTCGATAGGGACATACTGACCTTAGTCCTATGTCAAACCTATAGGGGATATTATTCCAATGCGCAGAGCCTATTAGGGAAATAGGAGCTACACTACAGCAGTGTGGGCACGATCCAGAAATCCAGAAAACATAATTTCTCTTTCTAAAATGAGATGAATCACTGTGTGCTGTTTCAGTGCTACAACTTTTGTGAGTACGTAGGAAAGTGCCTCTTGGGCTTGTTAATCCCCATTTTAGACCTGATGTGAGTTTGAACTGTAAGTGCACAAGGTCCCTGCTAAAAAGGTCCCCAGATCCCCAGATCTCTTTCACAAACACTGGACCACGATTGGCACAACTTCAGCTACCCCTGTAAGTCCCAGTAAAATGTACCCCTGGTGCCTAGGGCATGTGTATTGAAGAGGGTACTCTGGGGCTGTAGCACTGTTTGTGTACCCCCGGAACCCCTCACCAAGGCTATGCACTCTGCATTTGCAGGCTAGTGTCTTGGTGCAAGACAATCTGAAGAGTTGACATGGCACAAAGCCCTGTGTGCCACACCTCTCACATACTGCATACAATATAGGTACATCACCCCTACTGCAGGCCTTTAGCCCTAAGTCCAGTCACACTATATCCTAAGTGTGGGCATATCAGCATGAGCATTTATGCCCCTACAATGTCCCGTCTATTCTGGGATGTTGTACGTGAACAGGGAAGCCTTAAATACTAGTACATGGGCTGGATATTTGTCAACAAATGTTTTCTAGCTCCATGATGGCTTCACTGACTTCTAAGATGTTTGGTACCAAACATCTTGTCTAAATGAATCCTCACTGATGCCAGTGTTGGATTTATTAATACATTCACACAGGAGACACTTTTAGAGGGTCCCCTGAAAACCTACCAAGCACTGGTATGGTTCCTGACTTGTCTTCACCAGCCTGTCACTAAGAGACATGTTTCTGACCTCATGGGGTGAGAGCCAGCACTCTCAGAGGACAGAAACAAAGCCTGCTCTGGGTGGAGGTGCTTTACACCTCCTCCAGGACAAGTTTGTGTTCCTGAGCGGGAAGCTTCAAAGACGATGCCACCTTTGAAATCCAACCAAGGAACCTTCAGATAGTGGGGGAGGCCAAGCCCCCTTTCCTGCTCCACTTTTGGTGGGATGAAAGGTGGAAAAATTAGTTAGATGAAGAGAAGGGTCCCCACTTAGCCTACATCACCCCTTTGGCGGGGCAGTGATGTGAATCCCTCTATTGAAATGTCACCCTCTTGGGATGGTGGAAAAAACACTATCAGGGCTTGGGTAGTGCCCCTTCCTACATGAAGTGAACACTAGAGGGTGTAGACAGCCTGAAAGTAAGCAGCCTATTAGCTACTACCTATTTCCCCTTGTAACGCCCCTAAATTCAGTATTTAGATGGCACCCCGAGACCTGAACATCAGATTAAATGGACAAGAGAAGACCAGGACAAAGAAGACCTGCTCCTCTAGAACTGAAGCCCTGCAGCATAAGAGAAATGTTGCCAAACTCTGCCTGCTGTTCCCAGGACTTGACAACCGCTGCTGCTGTGTTGTCTTGAAACCTGAGAGGACTCCAAGAACCACGGAGCACCTCCAGCCTTCAAGAAATTGCCAAGAAGCTCCCTTGGAGTGAAGGTATCACTCCCCTGCAGACCACAGGCACTGATCCCATGAAGGCCGGTTTGTCGACTTACTGCTTCTTTATGTCCTTAACACAGTACCAAAACAAGAAGAAGTAAAACATCTCCAGAGGGTCAGATCTGTTTCCTCACCAAGTTTGGAGACACTAGGACCTACCGGAGCCACTGCGTTCCAATACCCAGGGTACCTGAACCCAAGGGCAAACACCAAGAAGAAGAATCCACTCCGGACTCCCAAAGCACTAGAGGCAAGCACTCATAGAGGGATGTTGAGACACCCAAGACCAACTTCCTGAGTGGCCCAGCTAGTTGGGCCTTACACGTTTCAGGCTCCCCAGCCCTTGATCACAGGCCAGCGTGACAGTTCAATAAAAATAGGACATACATGACCTAATTAAATACTCATACTCCCCACAGGTGGGCCTCTAGTGAGTCCAAATGCATGCTGGTAATTAGAGTCCACATAACGTATTTACCCCTCAGTGGGTTTGCCCCGTCAATTTAAGTGTTCAATGCCGCAGTGGGCTTTCAAATATCATCTCCACAAGCTTGTTGCAATTTACATTTCCACAACCTGTTGCTCTGTATGTTTCAAACGATCAAGTCACGCAGCCCCGCTCTCTATTATGCGGTGGTGCAGTCTTTACGGTTGGACTGGCGTTTCTATGCATCCAAAGTTTGTTCCAAACAAAGATGCACTCTCAAACAGGTTCTTGTGTGCCTTATTTCAGATTTCAGCAACCTCAGTAAGTTAATTGAGCCTTACGCGTTTCGGGCTCCACAGCCCTTGATCACAGGCCAGCGTGACAGTTCAATAGAATATGACAAACATGACCTCATTAAATACTCATCCTCCCCACAGATGGGCCTCTAGTGAGTCCAAATGCATGCTGGTAATTAAAGTCCACATCGATCTGTCAACATATACCCTGAAGGAAGGTATGTTGTGGTTAACTGCCGTAGTGGGAACCTAGATATGCACTTGGTCAGGGTATATGGTCCAAACTATGATAATCCCCAATTCTATCGTAACCTACATAGCAAACTCATTACACATTTGCAGATGCCCACTTTATGGGGTGGCGATTTTAATTGCATGCAATCCCCCGACCTGGATAGGTCAAAGGGCCCAACAAGTTCTCCCTCTGCAGCAGCGCGTCTCATTGCGGCTAATGCCGAGACAGATGGCTTGGTTGATGTGTGGCGCGACCGCTCTCCAACTGGTAGGGGGTACACGCACTATTCGTCTCTGCACGACATACATACACACATAGACTACTGGCTAGCAACCCGCGAGTTAATACCATTGTCTCGCACGTACTCAGACCACTCCCCGGTTATGCATCAGCTAAAAATAGATGACCATCAACCCAGAACCCGAATGTGGCGTTTTCCACAGTACTCATTGTAGACGAGGTGTTTTGGGATGAAGTATCAAAGGAAATAGATCTTTTCTTTGCTATGAACCTTGGTAGTGTCCCCAAAATGTCCACAATATGGGAGACATTTAAGGTCTTCATCAGAGGGGCGGCTATATCTAAACATGCCAGGGTACTGTGCTCCATTAGAGGTAGAATGAAAAAATTAGAGGCAGGATTATCAGATCTGGAGCGGCAATCGATTGGGGAAGCTTCTCCTGATATCCTAGCACAGTTTAAAGCTAAGATAGATGAGTATAATAACGAAGCCCAAGCAAAAGTAGTTCATTTAGGGAAATATGCTACTGCAAAGATTTATGGAGAGGGGGAGAGGCCAGGCGCTACATTGGCAGCCTTAGCTCGACCAATCGGAGGTTCACCCGAGGTGTTGGAACTGTGGGATGAGACTGGCACACCGCTGAGCGGGGCTGCGCAGATAGCGGACAGATTCCGATCTTACTATTCAGTACTATACACATCCCGCTCGTTTGACTCGGAACAGACTGATGAGGAATATTTGTCATACATAGCCATGAAATGGCTTACAAATGCACATAGGGAACACCTGATGGCGCCATTACGCCCAACAGAAATAACCGCAGGGCTGAGTACAATGTCCAACCATAAGGCCTCAGGGTCGGATGGGCTTACCGTAGCATTTTACAAAGCCTACCAGGATCAGTTGTTTCCACATTTGGTGAATTTGTTCGAGTAAATGGCAATAGATGGCATCATGTCCCCAAGCATGAGAGAGGCCACTCTTATTACCTTGTTAAAGAAAGACAAGCCCCCGCAACAATGTTCATTGCATCGACCACTCTCCCTGCTCGACACGGATACTAAAATATTTGCCAAAATTCTAGCAAATCGGCTCAGCCCTTTACTTCCTATAGTTGTGGCGCCCGAGCAGACGGGCTTTGTGCCTACCAGGTCTTTACTGAATAATTTGCAAACCCTTTTTGGCGCAATGGTTGGGATCAACCCAAATTCCAGTGCCGCTGCAATTTTTCTCGATGCCAAGAAGGCTTTCGATTCCGTCGAGTGGCGATTCCTGAGAGCGGTGCTGAGACGCGTTGGGGTTGGGGAGATTTTTATTAAACTAGTGGATGTTCTATACGAGCAACCCACGGCGAGGGTACGCATAAATGGGCTTCTCAAGGAGCCTATACATATCACTCGGGGCACTAGACAGGGGTACCCCCTCTCTCCCCTGCTGTACGCCCCAGTGGCGGAACCACTAGTGTGCGCACTGTGCGAGTATCATGGGTACCGTGGTATAAGACTCTCACAATATAATCTGTTAATCACTTCTTACGCAGACGATACGCTCCTTTATGTTAACGAACTGGCGAAGAATTTAATGCCAATACTTCAGGAGGTGGAGCGCTTCGGGCGGCATTCGGGTTTACGCATCAAATGGAGTAAATCCATTGCGTTCCTACTGACCTCTTCCACTCACCCAGTGGTGATTGGTTATCCTATCGAGTGGACTACGGAGCGGACCAGCTACCTCGGAGTGCAGGTGCATACTGACCCAGACATTGTTGTCCACGAAAACTACGGACGAGCGATACAGAAACTCATCGAATTCATTGAGAAATGGATCAAGCTGCCGCTATCCCTACTGGGTCGAGTATCGCTATTGAAAATGATCGTACTGCCGCGGTTTCTGCTTTTATATGTTAATATCTCCATATTACTGCCAAACTCCTTCTTCTGCACACTGTGGTCCCTCCTGACCCGGCTGGTATGGGCTGGTAAATAGCTGCGAGTGAAATGGGACGTATTAACCAAACCATACTCCGCAGGCGGTCTTAACACACCCGATTTTGAATTATACTATTGTGCCGCGCAACAGATGCATGCATACCAATGGTTGCACGGGCCTCGGGATAGCTCTCAATGGTTCGTCGAGAGGGAGGCAGTGCACCCCTTGTCAATCCCACAGTTTTTGTTGGCAGAGCCACATCACCGCTCTCATATTATAGACCAGGAACCTACTCTGGAGAGTTGCTAGCAAGCGGGCTGTGACTCCGTGCTATTCTCCCGAACTACTGATCGAACTGTGCAGCTGGTTACCAATGGGGAAGGAGAGGGAATTTTTCGCTGCAATGCGCAGACTAGGAATCAATACTGTTGGTGACCTCTTCCAAGATGGGGTGGTCAAGCAGTGGGATATGATACGATCAAGAACGCCAGACGCCTCCACGCTCGCTGAATATCATTATTTTCGTGTGCGCTATGCACTCCGTTCAGTGCTGAGGGAGGAAATGGGGGAGCCGCAGGAATACAATTCCTTAACCTATCTGCTAAGAGCCAAAACTCCACTCCATATGATATCTCTTCTGTACACCCTCTACAATACGGTGGCTGGACCCTCAGACGTGAAAGCATTACATGAGTTGCGGGCGGAGCTACAGATAGACATCACAGAAGAGCAGTGGGTATACTGCTGCACAAGCACAAAGTCTATCTCACAAAACGGCAAACATCGCCTTATACATTTTAAATTTTTACAAAGAGTTTATTACACTCCAGCCCGATTGTTTACATTTGGCCTCAGAGAGGACGATAGATGCCCGAGGTGTGGGGTGCCAGACGCTAACTTCACACATCTCGCTTGGAGTTGCTCTGGAATATGCAGGTTCTGGGAGGCAGTGCACTTAGCCTTACAGGACATGGCTGGGGTGGGTCTGAGACTGACGCTGCTAGAGGCCTTGTTGGGCTACACTAAAGGATACCCTAAAGCCACAAGGAGGCTCTTGTCTCTGGGCATCTTAATGGCTAAGCGCAGGATTGCATTGCTGTGGATGAGAGGCCCTGCGCCCACATTCAAGGGTTGGTGCGCAGATTTAACCTACTGTAGCGTACACTCTGAAAACTTTAACACACTTAAGTCTGCGCGTAGTAGACCCAAGAACATCTGGGAGCCATACAGGGCTTACTTGGCCAAGCAAGCTGCGGCATACGAATCAGAAGATGAATGGAACAGGGAGGGGATCGGGTGATTTCCTGACACACTATGGTAAATCCTTAATATGCACAGTGTTTAATGTATGTTTGTAACAAGAATGGGCTAGTTGGCAACGAATATGTGATATTGTGCCACCAGGTTGCTAAGCAGTACTGTATTAATATTGATATACAAAGGTTGTACCCCCATAGCTTATCCGGTAGAATGCTGTACCATGTAGACTGTTTATTTCAGGATGCGTTTCATTGCCCTTGCTGTCGCTGAATGTAATGTAATGATTACGGACACTAATGTTTGTTTGAAAATGAAAATTAAGTTAAAAAAAAATGTAAGTCCACATAACGTATTTACCCCTCAGTGTGTTTGCTCCATCATTTTAAGTGTTCAAAGCCCCAGTGGGGTTTCAAATATCATCTCCACAAGCTTGTTGCAATTTACATTTCCACAACCTATTGCTTCGTACGTGACCAAAAATCAAGTTGCGAGGCCCTGCTCCCCATTATGCAGTGGTGCAGTCTTCATGGCTGGAATGGCTGTTTCTATGCATCCAAAGTTTGTCCCAAACAAAGACGCACTCTCAAACAGGTTCTTGTGTGCTTTATTTCAGATTGCAGCAACCTCAGTAAGTTAATTGAGCCTTACGCGTTTCGGGCTCCACAGCCCTTGATTACAGGCCAGCGTGACAGTTTAATAAAATATGACAGACATTACCTCATTAAATACTCGGGCTCCCCACATGCGGGCCTCTAGTGAGTCCAAATGCATGCTGGTGATTAAATTCCACATACTATATTTACCCCTCAATGGGTTTGCTCCGATGTTGCCTGTGCAACAGCATCAACACCGGCAGAAACAATGTCAATGTATGTCACATTCCATGTCTGCATAACAATACCGATACCAGTGGAGATTATCTCAATGTATGCCCTGATCAAGATACACAGAACAATGTCAAAATCCATAAAGACAATATCATTGTACGCAATGACAACTGTATGTACAAAATTGAGGGTGTTGGCAAAAGTGATATCTATGGCTGCCCACATTATTTGTGCGAGCCCTAACAAACTCACATTTTTGCTGTTGGATTTACCCAAGGGGACCTCCCCACAACCCCAAGTCAGAGATATGTGGTTAGACAGGCCCTGCAACCCCAACCCACGGTAATTGAGTGACAAGTTACAGGTGGGGCCTCGCATAGCCCAAAGAGAAACGCGCGCACATGGAAACCCTGATCGATCCAACAGATAGTCAGCTACACCACAAACAGTGAATTGGCCAAATAAAACCTGTTTGGCCAAAGGTGCATGTTCCCCAAAAATACCCAAAAAGCTAGATGCCACATGTAGGTAGAAACACTCAGCCAATGAGGACACAACATGCACCCCACATGTAGTGATCACTCGCCGCCCACACTAGATATTTGGACACATACACACTGGCCTATACTAGCTCTCCCCGAGGTCGAGAGCCATCTATCTCCTTAGCAGATGACCAAAATGTGTTATTCATGACTGAGATGCTTTTCCAAGAATGCAGAATTACTTTATTGTACCTCACAAAATGTATAAATTGTCAGCCGAAACTTTATATACCGAGAGACTTTATTCAGACTCAACTCTGTTGACTCTCTCCCAGCCGATGTGTTTAATAAAACCAACTTGTTCCTGTTTTGCCAAACGCCTATTGTCTTTTAATTTATTTAAGGTAAATTCATATTCGAGCAAAAATATACTAAAAAAGATACACTTGTGTGGTTGAGCTGCTTTATTAAAAGCGAGTTCATGCCCTCGCGAATGATAGCACCCACCCTTGGAGTTCAGCAGCAAATGTGGGACCCAAGAGCTGTCATTGAAAGACTGCTTGAACCGCCGGAGTTACGACTGCCCCGCCGACTAAAGAAGGTCGTAAGCTATGGAAGCTTAAGGACGCCGAGCCATTTGACCGACGCCTGCGGCTATATCGTATGTGTTGCGGCTGGTGAAGGGAAAATGGTGTCTAGATCCAGGGGCCAAGAAGGGATGGCAACGAGGCACTCAGGACAGCGTTATCAGAAACTGAATCAGCCCATCGGGAATTATGTTTCAAAATCTGCTTCTGGGCACGTAAATAAACATATATGATCGCAGTGACTGTAACGTTGCTGTAAGGCATTTCAGCTATTAAAGATCAGTAAACACAGCGTTCCCATTGGCCTGGCAATCACCAATAAGAACAGTGGTTATAGGATTTCAGCCAATCAGCAAACTGGCACCATATAGTATTTCTAAACATTGATAAAGGCATTACGCTGAAATGCGTCGGGAAGAACTGCTGTTAATAAACCTTTTACCCCGTGAGTGCTTCACAATTGTGTGGTTGAGCTGCTTTATTAAACATGAGTTCCTGCCCTCGCGAACGATAGCAGCCGCCCTAGGAGTTCAGCAGCAAATGTGGGACCCTGGAGCTGTCATGTATACATATATATATATTTCCCCACGCAATACCTACCCGGGAACAGTGCTCTCTGGGAACTGTAGTTATGACTGGAATACAGTGGGTGTGCAACCACGTGATCTGGGGTCAGAACACTCCCACCAATGGGGGTTGAGGCAGGACATTCAAAGGCGTGGGTGGTGCTATACCCTGGTAACAGCGGCATCCGACGAAGGCTACTAACGCCGAAATGCATCATGCCCAAGCTGTCTCAATAAAGGCTTCCAAAGATTTCCCTGAGTGGCCTCTTACCTCTCTTCCGTGGAGGGGTTTGTGAGTGGATTTATGCGCGCCAGCCAGAGGCGTGAAAGAGGCCCCGTTCTACAAAGTGGCAGGAGCATCACTGGCATCAGCTGCTGCAGCTTTCTTTTGTCCAAGGGATTGGAAAAAGCTCCTGCCCGCCCCAAGTGTAAGCCAAGCCATGGGCTGCTGCCAGGTGCAGCTCGTGATTTTACGAGGAGCCGAATTCACTGTAATTTTCGACTCGCGGCCCGGCCGACACCTGCATTAAGGGCTGGAACGTCAAGGGGACCCGAGGAAGCCTTAGGACACACAAACAAACCGGGACTCTCCATTCGGACATACCGCACCTTGGTCCTCATTAGCAAAAGCCCAATGGGGTTGAACATCAATTTTGCTTTCCCCACGCAATACCTACCCGGGAACAGTGCTCTCTGGGAACTGTAGTTATGACTGGACTACAGTGGGTGTGCGAACACGTGATCTGGGGTCAGAACACTCCCACCAATGGGGGTTGAGGCAGGACATTCAAAGGCGTGGGTGGTGCTATACCCTGGTAACAGGGGCATCCGATGAAGGCTACTAACACCGAAATGCATCATGCCCAAGCTGTCTCAATAAAGGCTTCCAAAGATTTCCCCGAGTGGCCTCTTACCTTTCTTCCATGGAGGGGTTTGTGAGTGGATTTATGCGCACCAGCCAGAGGCGTGAAAGAGGCCCCGTTCTACAAAGTGGCAGGAGCATCACTGGCATCAGCTGCTGCAGCTTTCTTTTGTCCAAGGGATTGGAAAAAGCTCCTGCCCACCCCGAGAGTAAGCCAAGCCATGTGCTGCTGCCAGGTGCAGCTCGTGATTCTACGAGGAGCTGAATTCACTGTAATTTTCGACTCGCGGCCCGGCCGACACCTGCATTAAGGGCTGGAACGTCAAGGGGACCCGAGGAAGCCTTAGGACACACAAACAAACCGGGACTCTCCATTCGGACATACCGCACCTTGGTCCTGATTAGCAAAAGCCCAATGGGGTTGAACATCAATTTTGCTTTCCCCACGCAATACCTACCCAGGAATAGTGCTCTCTGGGAACTGTAGTTATGACTGGACTACAGTGGGTGTGTGACCACGTGATCTGGGGTCAGAACACTCCCACCAATGGGGGTTGAGGCAGGACATTCAAAGGCGTGGGTGGTGCTATACCCTGGTAACAGCGGCATCCGACGAAGGCTACTAACACCGAAATGCATCATGCCCAAGCTGTCTCAATAAAGGCTTCCAAAGATTTCCCCGAGTGGCCTCTTACCTTTCTTCCATGGAGGGGTTTTTGAGTGGATTTATGCACGCCAGCCAGAGGCGTGAAAGAGGCCCCGTTCTACAAAGTGGCAGGAGCATCAATGGCATCAGCTGCTGCAGCTTTCTTTTGTCCAAGGGATTGGAAAAAGCTCCTGCCCGCCCCTAGTATAAGCCAAGCCATGGGCTGCTGCCAGGTGCAGCTCGTGATTCTACGAGAAGCCGAATTCACTGTAATTTTTGACTCGCGGCCCGGCCGACGCCTGTATTAAGGGCTGGAACGTCAAGGGGACCCGAGGTAGCCTTAGGACACACAAACAAACCGGGACTCTCCATTCGGACATACCGCACCTTGGTCCTGATTAGCAAAAGCCCAATGGGGTTGAACATCAATTTTGCTTTCCCCATGCAATACCTACCCGGGAACAGTGCTCTCTGGGAACTGTAGCTATGACTGGACTACAGTGGGTGTGCGACCACGTGATCTGGGGTCAGAACACTCCCACCAATGGGGGTTGAGGCAGGACATTCAAAGGCGTGGGTGGTGCTATACCCTGGTAACAGCGACATCCGACGAAGGCTACTAACACCGAAATGCATCATGCCCAAGCTGTCTCAATAAAGGCTTCCAAAGATTTCCCCGAGTGGCCTCTTACCTTTCTTCCATGAAGGGGTTTTTGAGTGGATTTATGCACGCCAGCCAGAGGCGTGAAAGAAGCCCCGTTCTACAAAGTGGCAGGAGCATCAATGGCATCAGCTGCTGCAGCTTTCTTTTGTCCAAGGGATTGGAAAAAGCTCCTGCCCGCCCCTAGTGTAAGCCAAGCCATGGGCTGCTGCCAGGTGCAGCTCGTGATTCTACGAGAAGCCGAATTCACTGTAATTTTTGACTCGCGGCCCGGCCGACACCTGTATTAAGGGCTGGAACGTCAAGGGGACCCGAGGTAGCCTTAGGACACACAAACAAACCGGGACTCTCCATTCGGACATACCGCACCTTGGTCTTGATTAGCAAAAGCCCAATGGGGTTGAACATCAATTTTGCTTTCCCCATGCAATACCTACCCGGGAACAGTGCTCTCTGGGAACTGTAGTTATGACTGGACTACAGTGGGTGTGCGACCACGTGATCTGGGGTCAGAACACTCCCACCAATGGGGGTTGAAGCAGGACATTCAAAGGCGTGGGTGGTGCTATACCCTGGTAACAACGGCATCTGACGAAGGCTACTAACGCTGAAATGCATCATGCCCAAGCTGTCTCATAAAGGCTTCCAAAGATTTCCCCGAGTGGCCTCTTACCTTTCTTCCATGGAGGGGTTTGTGAGTGGATATATATACATATACATATATATATATATATATATATATATATATATATATATATATATATATATATATTCAGCTCCAAGGTTGTCCACCAGTCAAGCAGCACTCGGGCAACAGCAGCAAGACAACAGCCTTTAATTGGTATGGACGGATTCCTCCTGCAGTACTTGAAACAGCCGTTCCGTATAGGACTGCCTGACGCGTTTCGAAGTTCCTCAGCTTCTCCTCAGAGGCTTTAACGGAATGGATGTGTGCATAAGCCAATCCCATTCACATTTGAATATTACACGCCCTCTTGGAGCTGTATGTATTCGCGGCCGTCCTGCCGCGGAGTCTGCACCACCCCGCCATAATAGGGGGCCACTCGACAAGGTATTTACCAAATCGATTATGTGGGCCAACAGCAGAGGATTTAGGACGGGCCCGCTTGCGGGGTCCATGTGACCTATACAGAGTATAATGCGTGCATCCATTTGGGGGATGATCGATTACGAACTATAGTTCCCAAAATGCACAGTTCCATATGACTATCCCATTGGAGGGAGTGCAGTATTTAAATGGGAACGTCATATGCACGCATCCTTTCCGTGAAAGCCTCTGAAGAGAAAGCTGAGGAGCTTTCGAAACGCGTCAGGCAAACCTACACGGAGGCTGTTAATGGCTGTAAGCGGTATCCGTTCATACCATGGAAAGAGAGTTCTCTTGCTGCTGATGGCCGAGTGTGACTCAACTGATGGACACATCTTGGAGCTGTATATATATACATATATATATATATATTCACTGAAAAAACCATAAGGTTTTAGGGACAGTTATAGTTAGTTGGACATTGCACTCGTACAAAACCCGTGAAATTCCCCCGTTATAGTTAGTTCAGGTAACTATAACTCGCGCCCCCGCAATGCACTGCTGATGACGTCACATATTACATCACTCATGACATGGTCAGTGACATCACTGATGACATCACTGATGACATCTCAAATGACATCACTGATGACATCATCCAGTGACTGTGTGTTTCTGTAAAGTTTAAATATTTTTAATATATATAGGGAAAGGCGTATTGAAGAATGAGTGGGTGTATAAGTGTCTGTATGGATGATTAAGTAGGTGCGTGACTAACTCGATAAGTGAGTGATTAAACGTATCTTACTGAATGCATGGGTTAGTGACTAAACTGGGTGAATGTCTGTATCCGTCTGTCTGTTGCTGTGTAAGTGGTGCATGGGTTTGTGAATAGCTACATGAGTGTCTATATGAGTTTTTGATTGGTTGTCTGAGTATCTGTATGGGTGCCTGAGTGTTTGTGTGGGTGGGGTGTGTGCGACTCTGTGCATAGATGTGTGAGTGGGTGATTCACTGGGTGGATGGTTTCAAGAGTGCATCTGTGATAGACTGTATGGGTGGGTAAGTGTGTGTAAGAGTGTGTTAGTGAGTGAATGTATGTCCCAGTGGTACATGTGTGAGTAACTACATATGTGAAAGGCAGTATATATGTGTGTTGGAGTATATAAATAGCTATAAGCGAGAGTGTGTGATTCTGAGAGTGACTGTATGGATGAGTGTGTGCTTGTATCAGTGATTGTATAAGAGCGTAAGAATGTGCTAGTATTTGTATGAGTAAGTGAGCTGGTGTGTGTATAACTGTATAGGTGAGTAAATGGCAGTGTGTTTAATTATTTGCATGACTGACTAGGTGTGTGAGTACCTCTATGGATGAGTGGCGGTGTTTGAGTGTCTATATAGGAGTATGAGTGCATATGATAGTCCTGTACTGAGTGACCATAAGTATGAGTGACTGTACGGGTGAGTGAGTGGATGTGTGTGTGTGTGTGTAGACCTAAGAATCAGTGAGTGGGTATGTAGTTATTGGTGTTGGAGTGTCTATGGTTTTGAGAATGGCAGTCTGTAATTTAGAGTGGGTGTATCAAACGTTATATTAGGGTGTGAGGAGGTGCATTAAATTCTCACATGGATGATGTCATCAGTGATGTCATTTGAGATGTCATCAGTGATGTCATCAGTGATGTCACTGACCATGTCATGAGTGATGTAATATGTGACGTCATCAGCAGTGCATTGCGGGGGCGCGAGTTATAGTTACCTGAACTAACTATAACGGGGGAATTTCACGGGTTTTGTACGAGTGCAATGTCCAACTAACTATAACTGTCCCTAAAACCTTATGGTTTTTTCAGTGAATTTCTAAGGTTTTTTAAATGCTAATTTCTAACTATAACGTGCCTGAAACCTATGGTTTTTTCAGTGAATTTCAAAGGTTTTTTAAATGCTAATTCCTAACTATAACGTGTCTGAAACCTATGGTTTTTTCAGTGAATTTCAAAGGTTTTTTAAATGCTAATTCCTAACTATAACATGTCTGAAACCTATGGTTTTTTCAGTGAATTTCAAAGGTTTTGTAAATGACAATTTTTAAATGTATTAATTGTTATATTTATTTTTTTGATACTGATTTACAACATTTTTTTAAACTATTTATTTTTAGATATTTTATTTTTTAAATTACATTGTAATTACATTATACATTACATTACAAAATATACTTTCACAGAATGAATTACTTTAGTTTAAATACTTTGCAAATAGGCAATAGACTTTTAAGGACAGTAGTTACAGTTGTTGCAATGGGCAACACAATTTCAAAAACAAAGAAACATTGAGCTCAATGTGAATTTCTAGTTAAATGCAATTAGTTACTTTATGGATTACTTTTCTAACCACAGGACTGGATCCTAGATTCAGTCCTGGGACATCTCCTGTAAACAGTTGAGTAAAAGCGTTTTGGTTACAGTAGTGATTTTTAAGGAATATTATTGTATTTTAAAAGTTGACACTTAGAAACTTTTTCATATAGAATCACCAATGTTATCCTATGGGAGGAAATTCACTTAGCAGGTAAGTAGTGTTATCGTTACTTTTTCTTACTCAGTGGTGGATCCTGGAACCAGCACTGGTGCATCTCCTGTAAACAGTTGAAAGAATGCGTTTAAGTCACACATGCGATTTTTAAGGAATATTTGTAGTTTGTGAAAATCGACACTTTGAAACTTTTCTGCTGAAAACCAGACAATGGATTCCTATGGAAGGAAATTCAAGTTACTGGTAAGTACGGTTAGAATTACTTTTCAGGGTCAGTGCTGGGCTAAAGATGCAGCACTGGGTTCTCTCCTGATAACAGGTGAGTAAATCGGAATTCATAGTTCGGCTGATTTTAGAGAAATATTATAAAGTTCCAAAACTCCACACTTAGAAGAATTTCCAAGTGAAACCAGTCAATGTTAGCCTATGGAAGGAAATTCAAGTTACTGTTAAGTACGGTTAGAATTACTTTTCAGGGTCAGTGCTGGGCTAAAAGATGCAGCACTGGGTTCTCTCCTGATAACAGGTGAGTAAATCGGAATTCGTATTTCGTCTGATTTTAGAGGAATATTTGTATGTTTCAAAAATCGACACTTAGAAACTTTTCAGCAAAAAGCAGGCAATGATATCCTATGGAAGGAAATTCAAGTTACTGGTAAGTACGGTTAAAATTACTTTTCAGGATCAGTACTGGGCTGAAAGATGCAGCACTGAGGTCTCTCCTGATAACAGGTGAGTAAATCGGAATTCGTATTTCGGCTGATTTAAGAGGAATATTATAAAGTTCCAAAACTCCACACTTAGAAGAATTTCCAAGTGAAACCAGTCAATGTTAGCCTATGGAAGGAAATTCAAGTTACTGGTAAGTACGGTTAAAATTACTTTTCAGGATCAGTACTGGGCTGAAAGATGCAGCACTGAGGTCTCTCCTGATAACAGGTGAGTAAATCGGAATTCGTATTTCGGCTGATTTTAGAGGAATATTATAAAGTTCCAAAACTCCACACTTAGAAGAATTTCCAAGTGAAACCAGTCAATGTTAGCCTATGGAAGGAAATTCAAGTTACTGGTAAGTACCGTTAAAATTACTTTTCAGGACCAGTACTGGGCTGAAAGATACAGCACTGAGGTCTCCCCTGATAACAGGTGAGTAAATCAGAATTCGTATTTCGGCTGATTTTAGAGGAATATTTGGATGTTTCAAAAATCAACACTTAGAAACTTTTTCAGCAAAAAGCAGGCAATGATATCCTATGGAAGGAAATTCAAGTTACTGGTAAGTACCGTTAAAATTACTTTTCAGGATTAGTACTGGGCTGAAAGATGCAGCACTGAGGTCTCTCCTGATAACAGGTGAGTAAATCGGAATTCGTAGTAAGGCAGATTTTAGAGGAATATTTGCACAATGGTGAAGGGAGGGCGGGGCCTGAGGTGACATCTGTGCAAACGCGCCCCGTGGCGCGTTTTAAGTTGGAGGATTAAGTCCCCTTGAATCATGAGGTTCCCTAGGGGCCAACTAGCCCACCATGAACCTCCAGTATGCGCCAGGGGCTGCGTTGCAGAGACGTGTAGAGAGGCCACACCCCTTTTACACCTCTCTGCAACGCAGCTCTGTGCGCTTTCTGGATGTACCTGTTGGGCTAGTTGGCCCCCAGGGACCCTCAGGATTGAAGGGATTTAATCCCCATCTTAAAACGCGCCACGGGGCCTGTTTGCACACATGTCACATGAAGCCCGCCCCCTCCCTTCACCACTGTGCAAACGCGCCCTGTGGCGCGTTTTAAGTTGGGGGATTAAGTCCCCTTGAATCCTGAGGGTCCCTGGAGTCCAACTAGCCCACCATATACCTCCAAAAGCGCCACAGAGCTGCGTTGCAGAGAGGTGTAAAAAGGGCGTGGCCTATGTACGCGTCTCTGCAAGGCAGCCCCCTGGCGCATACTGGAGGTTCCTGGTGGGCTAGTTGGCCCCAGAGACCCCCAGTATTCAAGGGGAATTCGTTCCCCTCTGCAAACGCGCCAGGGCGCGTTTGCAGAGTACTGCAGGGAGGGGCGGGGCCTCCGGCACGATGCCGGTCGTTTTTTTTTTTTCGTTTTTTTTTTTAATGGGAGGGGGCTGCGTGGCCCCCTTCCCTTGCCCACTTTTGGCCCCGGGGACCCCATCCCCCGGGGCTTGAGCATTTTTTTTTTTTAAATTTAAAAAAAAAAAACGGGAAGAGGGCTGCGTGGCCCCCTTCCCTGGGCCTGTATTGGCCCCGGGGACCCCATCCCCCGGGGCATGGCCTCGATTTTTTATTTTTTTCTTTGGAGGGGCTGCGTGGCCCCCTCCTCCAGGCCATTAAGGCCCCGGGAACCCCATCCCCGGGGCCGGCCTTTCCCTTATTTAAAAAAAAAAAAAAAATTGAACTTTGGGAGAGGGGCTGCGTGGCCCCCCTCCCGAGCCACTTATGGCCCGGGGACCCCATCCCCCGGGGCCTGGCCTCACATTGGAGACTGTGGGGGGTCCCCAATCCCCCACAGTCCCAGCAACTCCCCGCCTCCTGCGGAAGCCGGCATTGCTTTCCACATGGGAGCAGCTAACATGCTGCTCCCCATGTGGAAAAGCAATTAGTTTGCATTTTGAAAGAGAGCAGGTTTCATGCTCTCTCTTTGAAAATGCAAACCAAGACTTGCTATGACAGGACGGGAGCCGCGAGGCTCCGTCCTGTCATAGCAAACAGCAGTGTCCCGGGGGTAGGCACCCCGGGACACTGCAGGAGCCGACCCTGGGGGGTGGTGGTCCCCAGGGCCATCAAGGGCTCCAGGAGGGGGCCGCGCGGCCCCCTCCCAGTCAGTGCACAGCCCCGGGAGGTGGTGGTCCCCGGGGCTTGAGGGTCCGTAACGGACCCCCATATTTAAATGAGTAGTGCCCGGGGAGGTGGCGGTCCCGGGGCATGTGGGGGCTCGAGCCCCCCACACAGGTTTAAAAAAAAAAAAAAGAAGCCCGGGGAGGTGGCGGTCCCCGGGGCTGCGGGAGGGCTCAGAGCCCTCCCGCCATCATTTTCAAATAAAGCCCCGGGGGTGGCGGTCCCCGGGGCTTGGGGAGCCTAGAGGCCCCCTACATAAATTAAAACCCCCCACCATGCCCCCGGGACTTGGGCCACCCGAGGGCCAATTGCTATCGAAGCGCGGAGACCACGCTTCGATTTTTTTTCAGCAGGATCCGCGCTCCCTGAGCGCATCCTGCCGATTTTTAAAAAATAAATGAATTTTTTTGCCCAGGGGGTCCTTGTGGGACCCCCTGAGCAGACCTAGGGGGTCAGGGTGTTTCTACCCTGCCCCCTTTGTGCGTTTTGCGCACTTGTTTCTGTCCTCGGTTCTACCGAAGGACAAAATGGCTGCCAACACTTCCTGATTTGGAGTGTTGACAGCCAATTAGCTATACAGCTCGTGATCGGGAGGGTGCGCGAATCCGACGCCGCCATAGATATATATGTACTTTTACTTTTGATTTTCTTAGCAACTACTGAGCGGATTTACACCATTTAACAAAAGGGTTCTTTCTGAACCAAGAACTACCTCTTTGCCAAATTTGGTGTAATTCCGTTCAGCAGTTCGAGCTGTAGCCGTGTCTAAAGTTTCCTATGGAAAATTGCATGGGGAAAACGCGTTTTGGGACCCCCCTTTTTCTCGGCCCCGCTTGACGAATCCCCCGAGACTTTCAGGGTAGGAGCGGACCGGAGCGCCCCACAAAGTTTGAAAATTTTGCGAAGATACGTCAACCGGCAAGAGAGTTATTTCAAATAGAATGTTGCGGATTTCCTATGGATAATAGGTTGTAACTATAACTATCTACTGGCGACCGCCAGTAGATAATATATATATATATATATATATGTATGTATATATATATATATATATGCATATATCCACACAAATCGGCACCTCCTTGCGTCGCACCGAATAGAGACACGATGACACCAGCAGAATTAAGTCCACAATATTTATTCCATTATTTTTATCGGGCTATGACGCGTTTCGGCAGGATCCCCTGCCTTGATGTCACTGACCATGTCATGAATGATGTAATATGTGATGTCATCAGCAGTGCATTGCGGGGGCGCGAGTTATAGTTAGCTGAACTAACTATAACGGCTGAATTTCTCAGGTTTTGTACGAGTGAAATGTCCAACTAACTATAATGTCCCTGAAACCTCTGTTTTTTTCAGTGAATTTCTAAGGTTTTTTAAATGCTAATTTCTAACTATAACGTGCCTGAAACCTATGGTTTTTTAGTGAATTTCAAAGGTTTTTTTAATGCTAATTTCTAACTATAACGTCCCTGAAATCTATGGTTTTTTCAGTGAATTTCAAAGGTTTTTTAAATGCTAATTTCTAACTATGCCTACAGAGGTAGGACATGTGAAGAAAGAGGAACAAAGGCACAGAAAGAAGCAAGACAAATGCAGAAAGAGGCAACAGAAGTCCAGAAAGACAAAGAAAAGTGCAGGAAGAAGCAAGAGATGTGCAGAAAGAACCAACAGAGGAACAGAATGTCCTCCTGTGCACCCAACTTTTGCTGACGGGTACTGGTGGTAACTGACTCTGACTAACCAGGCCTAGAGCCAGTGCTATGCTAAAAGACACTTAGAATACAGTGAAAACACCTACATACACTAGGGAACACTATGCATTGGGGTATCCCTGTGATTAGCATGACCTCCTCTGTAAGGCCCTAGTACATAATAGGGTAGGGGGACTAAAACTACCTCTAAGTCAGAGGTGCAGAAAGATGCTTCTTTAAGTAGTAGTCACATTTGTAGAGTGGTGCTGGTCCTCTGACCAGCGCTCAGGAATTCCGCTGCGTAGGACTTACAGGAGGTACCAGGAGGGCTTCTTGGCCCCCAAACTCCCTCAGGAGTAAATTGGACTTCATCCCCCATCCCGTAGTCTGCCAAGAGGTGCGTTTGCAGAGTGGTGGAGAAAGGGGGCATGGCCTCCGAAGATGTCTTAGCAATCCCACTGTGTGGGACTTACTGGAGGTAACAAGAGGGGTAGTTGGCCCCCATGGACATCCTTGGGGGCCAACTTCCCCTCCTATTACCTCCAGTAAGTCCCACACAGTAGCATTGGTAAGTACTTGTACCAGGCCACGCCCCCTTTGCCCACCACTCTACAAACGCGCTCCCTGGCACGCTCTTGGATGGGGATTGAAGTCCCCTTCGCTGCTGGGGGTCCTTTAGGGGCAACTAGCCTACCTCTTACCTCCAGTAAGCCCCACGCAGTGGGATTGCTGAGAAGTAGACAAAGGCCACGCCCCCTTTCTCCACCACTCTGCAAACGCGCCTCCTGGCGCGTTGTTAGTTGGGGAATTAATTCCCCTTGAATACCGAGGCCACGCCCCCTTTTTACACCACTCTGCAAATGCGCCTCTTGGCGCACTGCTTCTCGGGGGATGAAGTCCACTTGTGTCCTGAGGTCCTCAGGACACAAGAGGACCTCATCGCACCACCAACAGTGCGCCAAGAAGCGCGTTTGCAGAGTGGTGTAAAAAGGGGCGTGGCCTCAGACCACCTCTCTGCAACGCAGCTCTGTGGCGCATATTGGAGGTACCTGGTAGGCTAGTTGGCCCCCAGGGACCCTCAGTATTCAAGGGGAATTAATTCCCCATCTAACAACGCACCAGGGGGTGCATTTGCAGAGTGGTGGAGAAAGGGGGCGTGGCCTCTGGCGAGATGCCGGCTTATTTTTTCTTCTTTTTTGTAACAAGGGGGCTGAGTGGCCTCCCTTTTTTTTTTACTTTTTTGGGGCCCTGGGGACCCCATCCCCCAGGGCCTTACCCCTATTTTTTTTTTTTAAACGGGAAGGGGGCCGCGTGGCTCCCCTCCTCAGGACAATTATGGCCCGGGGAACCCATCCCCGGGGCCAGCCTTTTCGTTTTTATTTTTTTTTATTAGAGGGGAGGGGGGCCGCGTGGCCCCCCTCCCGGGCCACTTCTGGCCCAGGGGACCCCATCCCCCGGGGCCTGGCCTCTCCGTTGGGGACTGTGGGGGGAGCCCCAATGCCCCCACGGTCCCGCCGGCTCCCCACCTCCTGCGGGAGCCGGCATTGCTTTTGAGCAAGGGGAGCTGCTGACATGCTTCATTGAAGCGAGAGCAGATTTCCCTGCTCTCCTTTCAATGAAGCAAAGCAGAGTTTGCTAAGGCAGGGCAGGAGCCGCACGGCTCCCGCCCTGCCATAGCAAACAGCATGGGCACCCCGGGACATTGCAGGAGCCTGCCCTGGGGGGTGGCGGTCCCCAGGGCCATCAAGGGCTTCAGGAGGTGGGCCACGCGGCCCCCCTCTCTATGTTTGCAAAGCCCCAGGGAGGTGGTGGTCCCCGGGGCCGGGGGTCCATTACGGACCCCCAAATTTGAATATTTGGTGCCCCGGGGAGGTGGTGGTCCCCGGGGCGTGTGGGGGGGCTCAAGCCCCCCCACACATTTATTTATTTTTTAAAAACAGAGCCCCGGTGAGGTGGTGGTCCCCAGGGCTTGGGGGGCCCGCAAGGCCCCCCCACCCTAATTATTAAAAAAGCCCCGGGGAGGTGGCGGTCCCCGGGGCTGCAGGGGGGCTGCGTGCCCCCCCACACATCATAAATAAAGCCCCGGGAGGTGGCGGGCCCCCGCCACATAATTAAGCATGCCCCCGGGACCTGGCCCACCAGGGGGCTTAAATACAACGAAGCACGCGAGCCCGCGCTTCATTTTTTTTTAATTTTCTCGGCCGGATTCGCGACCCCAGTGCGAATTCGGATGTTTTTTTTTAAAAAAAATGCTTTTTTTGGCTCTGGGGGTCCTTGTGGGACCCCATGAGCAGGCCTAGGCGGTCAGGGTGTTTCTACCCTGCCCCCTTTTCTATATATATATATATATATATATATATATATATGCTGCCAGTTTCCTGCTAGCACAGCGGCGCCGCGCTGCAAGAAGAGCCCGCACTCCAGGTAAGTCTAATTCAATAAAAAAAATGTTTTGCTGATGCGTTTCGACCAGAAGGTTTTTGTCATATATATTATCTACTGGCGGTCGCCAGTAGATAGTTATAGTTACAACCTATTATCCATAGGAAATCCGCGACATTCTATTTGAAATAACTCTCTTGCCGGTTGACGTATCTTCGCAAAATTTTCAAACTTTGTGGGGCGCTCCGGTCCGCTCCTACCCTGAAAGTCTCGGGGTATTCGTCAAGCGGGGGCCGAGAAAAAAGGGGGGTCCCAAAACGCGTTTTCCCCATGCAATTTTCCATAGGAAACTTTAGACACGGCTACAGCCCGAACTGCTGAACGGAATTACACCAAATTTGGCAAAGAGGTAGTTCTTGGTTCAGAAAGAACCCTTTTTGTTAAATGGTGTAAATCCGTTCAGTAGTTGCTGAGAAAATCAAAAGTAAAAGTACATATATATCTATGGCGGCGTCGGATTCGCGCACCCTCCCGATCACGAGCTGCATGCTAATTGGCTGTCAACACTCCAAATCAGGAAGTGTTGGCAGCCATTTTGTCCCTCGGTAGAACCGAGGGACAGAAACAAGTGCGCAAAACGCACAAAGGGGGCAGGGTAGAAACACCCTGACCCCCTAGGTCTGCTCAGGGGGTCCCACAAGGACCCCCTGGGCAAAAAAAAATTCATTTATTTTTTTAAAAATCGGCAGGATGCGCTCAGGGAGCGCGGATCCTGCTGAAAAAAAAAAAATCGAAGCGTGGTCTCCCGCGCTTCGATGTTAATTGGCCCCCGGGTGGCCCAAGTCCCGGGGGCATGGTGGGGGGGTTTTAATTTATGTAGGGGGGCCTCTAAGGCCCCCCAAGCCCCGGGAACCGCCACCCCCGGGGCTTTATTTAAAATTGATGGCGGGAGGGCTCTGAGACCTCCCGCAGCCCCGGGGACCGCCACCTCCCCGGGGCTTCTTTTTTTTTTTTTTTTTAAACCTGTGTGGGGGGCTCTAGCCCCCACATGCCCGGGGACCGCCACCTCCCGGGGCACTAAACATTTAAATATGGGGGTCCGTTACGGACCCCAAGCCCCGGGGACCACCACCTCCCCGGGGCTGTGCACTGAATGGGAGGGGGCCGCGCGGCCCCCCTCCTGGAAGCCCTTGATGGCCCTGGGGACCACCACCCCCAGGGCCGGCTCCTGCAGTGTCCCGGGGTGCCTACCCCGGGACACTGCTGTTTGCTATGACAGGACGGGAGCCTCGCGGCTCCGTCCTGTCATAGCAAACTTGGTTTGCATTTTCAAAGAGAGAGCAGGAAACCTGCTCTCTCTTTCAAATGCAAACCAGTGCTTTCCACATGGGGAGCAGCATGTTATCTGCTCCCTATGTGGAAAAAGCAATGCCGGCTTCCGCAGGAGGCGGGGAGCCGGCTGGGACTGTGGGGGGATTGGGGACCCCCCCACAGTCTCCAACGTGAGGCCAGGCCCCGGGGGATGGGGTCCCCGGGGCCATAAGTGGCCCGGGAGGGGGGCCACGCAGCCCCCCTCCAAAGAAAAAAAATAAAAAATCGAGGCCATGCCCCGGGGGATGGGGTCCCCGGGGCCAATACAGGCCCAGGGAAGGGGGGCCACGCGGCCCCCTTCCCGTTTTTTTTTAAATTTAAAAAAAAAAAAAAATGCTCAGGCCCCGGGGGATGGGGTCCCCGGGGCCAAAGTGGGCAAGGGAAGGGGAGCCACGCAGCCCCCTCCCATTAAAAAAAAAAACGAAAAAAAAACGACCGGCATCGTGCCGGAGGCCCGCCCCCTCCCTGCAGTACTCTGCAAACGCGCCCCCTGGCGCGTTTGCAGAGAGGGAACGAATTCCCCTTGAATACTGGGGGTCCCTGGGGCCAACTAGCCCACCAGGAACCTCCAGTATGCGCCAGGGGCTGCCTTGCAGAGACGTGTACATAGGCCACGCCCCTTTTTACACCTCTCTGCAACGCAGCTCTGTGGCGCTTTTGGAGGTATATGGTGGGCTAGTTGGACTCCAGGGACCCTCAGGATTCAAGGGGACTTAATCCCCCAACTTAAAACGCGCCACAGGGCGCGTTTGCACAGTGGTGAAGGGAGGGGCGGGGCTTCATGTGACATGTGTGCAAACAGGCCCCGTGGCGCGTTTTAAGATGGGGGATTAAATCCCCTTCAATCCTGAGGGTCCCTGAGGGCCAACTAGCCCAACAGGTACATCCAGAAAGCGCCACAGAGCTGCGTTGCAGAGAGGTGTAAAAGGGGTGTGGCCTCTCTACACGTCTCTGCAACGCAGCCCTGGCGCATACTGGAGGTTCATGGTGGGCTAGTTGGCCCCTAGGGAACCTCATGATTCAAGGGGACTTAATCCCCCAACTTAAAACGCGCCACGGGGCGCGTTTGCACAGATGTCACCTCAGGCCCCGCCCCCTCCCTTCACCATTGTGCAAATATTCCTCTAAAATCTGCCTTACTACGAATTCCGATTTACTCACCTGTTATCAGGAGAGACCTCAGTGCTGCATCTTTCAGCCCAGTACTAATCCTGAAAAGTAATTTTAACGGTACTTACCAGTAACTTGAATTTCCTTCCATAGGATATCATTGCCTGCTTTTTGCTGAAAAAGTTTCTAAGTGTTGATTTTTGAAACATACAAATATTCCTCTAAAATCAGCCGAAATACGAATTCTGATTTACTCACCTGTTATCAGGAGAGACCTCAGTGCTGTATCTTTCAGCCCAGTACTGGTCCTGAAAAGTAATTTTAACCGTACTTACCAGTAACTTGAATTTCCTTCCATAGGCTAACATTGACTGGTTTCACTTGGAAATTCTTCTAAGTGTGGAGTTTTGGAACTTTATAATATTCCTCTAAAATCAGCCGAAATACGAATTCCGATTTACTCACCTGTTATCAGGAGAGACCTCAGTGCTGCATCTTTCAGCCCAGTACTGATCCTGAAAAGTAATTTTAACCGTACTTACCAGTAACTTGAATTTCCTTCCATAGGATATCATTGCCTGCTTTTTGCTGAAAAAGTTTCTAAGTGTCGACTTTTGAAACATACAAATTATCCTCTAAAATCAGCCGAACTACGAATTCCAATTTACTCACCTGTTATCAGGAGAGACCTCAGTGCTGCATCTTTCAGCCCAGTACTGATCCTGAAAAGTAATTTTAACCGTACTTACCAGTAACTTGAATTTCCTTCCATAGGATATCATTTCCTGCTTTTTGCTGAAAAAGTTTCTAAGTGTTGATTTTTGAAACATACAAATATTCCTCTAAAATCAGACGAAATACAAATTCCGATTTACTCACCTGTTATCAGGAGAGAACCCAGTGCTGCATCTTTTAGCCCAGCACTGACCCTGAAAAGTAATTCTAACCGTACTTAACAGTAACTTGAATTTCCTTCCATAGGCTAACATTGACTGGTTTCACTTGGAAATTCTTCTAAGTGTGGAGTTTTGGAACTTTATAATATTCCTCTTAAATCAGCCGAAATACGAATTCCGATTTACTCACCTGTTATCAGGAGAGACCTCAGTGCTGCATCTTTCAGCCCAGTACTGATCCTGAAAAGTAATTCTAACCGTACTTAACAGTAACTTTAATTTCCTTCCATAGGCTAACATTGACTGGTTTCACTTGGAAATTCTTCTAAGTGTGGAGTTTTGGAACTTTATAATATTTCTCTAAAATCAGCCGAACTATGAATTCCGATTTACTCACCTGTTATCAGGAGAGAACCCAGTGCTGCATCTTTTAGCCCAGCACTGACCCTGAAAAGTAATTCTAACCGTACTTACCAGTAACTTGAATTTCCTTCCATAGGAATCCATTGTCTGGTTTTCAGCAGAAAAGTTTCAAAGTGTCGATTTTCACAAACTACAAATATTCCTTAAAAATCGCATGTGTGACTTAAACGCATTCTTTCAACTGTTTACAGGAGATGCACCAGTGCTGGTTCCAGGATCCACCACTGAGTAAGAAAAAGTAACGATAACACTACTTACCTGCTAAGTGAATTTCCTCCCATAGGATAACATTGGTGATTCTATATGAAAAAGTTTCTAAGTGTCAACTTTTAAAATACAATAATATTCCTTAAAAATCACTACTGTAACCAAAACGCTTTTACTCAACTGTTTACAGGAGATGTCCCAGAACTGAATCTAGGATCCAGTCCTGTGGTTAGAAAAGTAATCCATAAAGTAACTAATTGCATTTAACTAGAAATTCACATTGAGCTCAATGTTGCTTTGTTTTTGAAATTGTGTTGCCCATTGCAACAACTGTAACTACTGTACTTAAAGTCTATTGCCTATTTGCAAAGTATTTAAACTAAAGTAATTCATTCTGTGAAAGTATATTTTGTAATGTAATGTATAATGTAATTACAATGTAATTTAAAAAATAAAATATCTAAAAATAAATAGTTTAAAAAAATGTTGTAAATCAGTATCAAAAAAATAAATATAACAATTAATACATTTAAAAATTGTCATTTACAAAACCTTTGAGAATTCACTGAAAAAACCATAGGTTTCAGACATGTTATAGTTAGGAATTAGCATTTTAAAAAACCTTTGAAATTCACTGAAAAAACCATAGGTTTCAGACACGTTATAGTTAGGAATTAGCATTTAAAAAACCTTTGAAATTCACTGAAAAAACCATAGGTTTCAGACACGTTATAGTTAGAAATTAGCATTTAAAAAACCTTAGAAATTCACTGAAAAAACCATAAGGTTTTAGGGACAGTTATAGTTAGTTGGACATTGCACTCGTACAAAACCCGTGAAATTCCCCCGTTATAGTTAGTTCAGGTAACTATAACTCGCGCCCCCGTAATGCACTGCTGATGACGTCACATATTACATCACTCATGACATGGTCAGTGACATCACTGATGACATCACTGATGACATCTCAAATGACATCACTGATGACATCATCCATGTGAGAATTTAATGCACCTCCTCACACCCTAATATAACCTTTGATACACCCACTCTAAATTACAGACTGCCATTCTCAAAACCATAGACACTCCAACACCAATAACTACATACCCACTCACTGATTCTTAGGTCTACACACACACACACATCCACTCACTCACCTGTACAGTCACTCATACTTATGGTCACTCAGTACAGGACTATCATATGCACTCATACTCCTATATAGACACTCAAACACCGCCACTCATCCATAGAGGTACTCACACACCTAGTCAGTCATGCAAATAATTAAACACACTGCCATTTACTCACCTATACAGTTATACACACACCAGCTCACTTACTCATACAAATACTAGCACATTCTTACGCTCTTATACAATCACTGATACAAGCACACACTCATCCATACAGTCACTCTCAGAATTACACACTCTCAGCTTATAGCTATTTATATACTCCAACACACATATATACTGCCTTTCACATATGTAGTTACTCACACATGTACCACTGGGACATACATTCACTCACTAACACACTCTTACACACACTTACCCACCCATACAGTCTATCACAGATGCACTCTTGAAACCATCCACCCAGTGAATCACCCACTCACACATCTATGCACAGAGTCGCACACACCCCACCCACACAAACACTCAGGCACCCATACAGATACTCAGACAACCAATCAAAAACTCATATAGACACTCATGTAGCTATTCACAAACCCATGCACCACTTACACAGCAACAGACAGACGGATACAGACATTCACCCAGTTTAGTCACTAACCCATGCATTCAGTAAGATACGTTTAATCACTCACTTATCGAGTTAGTCACGCACCTACTTAATCATCCATACAGACACTTATACACCCACTCATTCTTCAATACGCCTTTCCCTATATATATTAAAAATATTTAAACTTTACAGAAACACACAGTCACTGGATGATGTCATCAGTGATGTCATTTGAGATGTCATCAGTGATGTCATCAGTGATGTCACTGACCATGTCATGAGTGATGTAATATGTGATGTCATCAGCAGTGCATTGCGGGGCGCGAGTTATAGTTACCTGAACTAACTATAACGGGGAATTTCACGGGTTTTGTACGAGTGCAATGTCAACTAACTATAACTGTCCCTAAAACCTTATGGTTTTTTCAGTGAATATATATATATATATGTATATATATACAGCTCCAAGATGTGTCCATCAGTTGAGTCACACTCGGCCATCAGCAGCAAGAGAACTCTCTTTCCATGGTATGAATGGATACCGCTTACAGCCATTAACAGCCTCCGTGTAGGTTTGCCTGACGCGTTTCGAAAGCTCCTCAGCTTTCTCTTCAGAGGCTTTCACGGAAAGGATGCGTGCATATGACGTTCCCATTTAAATACTGCACTCCCTCCAATGGGATAGTCATATGGAACTGTGCATTTTGGGAACTATAGTTCGTAATCGATCATCCCCCAAATGGATGCACGCATTATACTCTGTATAGGTCACATGGACCCCGCAAGCGGGCCCGTCCTAAATCCTCTGCTGTTGGCCCACATAATCGATTTGGTAAATACCTTGTCGAGTGGCCCCCTATTATGGCGGGGTGGTGCAGACTCCGCGGCAGGACGGCCGCGAATACATACAGCTCCAAGAGGGCGTGTAATATTCAAATGTGAATGGGATTGGCTTATGCACACATCCATTCCGTGCCTGTGAACAAGAACGATCCACGTTCGAAACGCGTCAGGCTTGTATTTTTGTTTTGAGGTGCAACAGAGACTTACCTGCGATCCTCAATAAAGAAGGCGAACAACTCCCCTGTGTGTGGCCTCTTCACATGGGTAACTGTGTTTGTTGTAATTTGGAGCGGCCTGCCCGGTCGCGAAGATGCCCCACTGCTGCTGCGGATCCGGCAATGATCCACATGGGTCATGCTTTTGGAACAGGGGGTCCGGATTGAGGACTTGTAAAAGCAGGAAGTTGTGTTTTGCCTCATCCCAAACCCACTGGGGTAACATTGTCTTTTATTTTCCACGATCGATAGCACTCATTGGAGAAGATCGATGTTTAAACTGCAAGTACCAGCGGCACTTGCATGCCGACGCCCACAAGGGCGGGACTCAATTTTGATGCAAGTTTAAAACAACGCAGCTGTCGGCAGCGGATTGACTGTGCCTGTGAACAAGAACGATCCACGTTCGAAACGCGTCAGGCTTGTATTTTTGTTTTGAGGTGCAACAGAGACTTACCTGCGATCCTCAATAAGAGAAGGCGAACAACTCCCCTGTGTGTGGCCTCTTCACATGGGTAACTGTGTTTGTTGTAATTTGGAGCGGCCTGCCCGGTCGCGAAGATGCCCCACTGCTGCTGCGGATCCGGCAATGATCCACATGGGTCATGCTTTTGGAACAGGGGGGTCCGAATTGAGGACTTGTAAAAGCAGGAAGTTGTGTTTTGCCTCATCCCAAACCCACTGGGGTAACATTGTCTTTTATTTTCCACGATCGATAGCACTCATTGGAGAAGATCGATGTTTAAACTGCAAGTACCAGCGGCACTTGCATGCCGACGCCCACAAGGGCGGGACTCAATTTTGATGCAAGTTTAAAACAACGCAGCTGTCGGCAGCGGATTGACTGTGCCTGTGAACAAGAACGATCCACGTTCGAAACGCGTCAGGCTTGTATTTTTGTTTTGAGGTGCAACAGAGACTTACCTGCGATCCTCAATAAAGAAGGCGAACAACTCCCCTGTGTGTGGCCTCTTCACATGGGTAACTGTGTTTGTTGTAATATATATATATATATATATATATATATATATATATATATATATATATATATATGTCATAAACAATCCAAGAGTGCCATCTACTGGTCTCAGAAGGTAAATTTAAACAACATACATTAATTAGTAAGATTGCATAAATAAACTTAGAAAATGTAAAACAGTTAATTATTTTTACAAAATGTTACACTCCATGAAAAAAACAAATCAGACAGACAACTTACTATAACAAAAGAAACAACTAATCTCTTCATGCAGGTCGTTGTTTAGACAGGTCGTTGTTTAGACAGGTCGTTGTTTAGACTAGGTAGTTGTAAATGCAGTAGTGGTTGAGGGATCGTGGTTCAGGTCCCTCGTTGTTAAAGAGTAGTGGTAAAGGTCGTTTCCCCCCAAAAACATCAGAGAGACGCTTACCTTAATCTGATTCTTCAGAATATTAGACAAGGCTCTACTCAGGTCCTCACAGAATGTCTGGATCCTTGGGCAATACATGAACATGTGCACATCATCTTCTTTCATGCTGATGCATTTCGGACAAGCCACCTCACCTCCCTTTCCAAATTTTGAGAGTCTTTGTGGGGTCCAATACGCCCTGTGGATGGTGAAAAGATGATTTCTTCTTAAATAGGCTATTTTGTAAAGCATAGACATAGACACTTGCCATAAGTTCTCCAGCTAAGTCTCCGGCAAGCATCCTCCCACAACTCCACCGGCAGTGTAAATTCCCTGTCTTCCAACTCGATCATCAGCCAGTACCAAGCAGCTATTTCTTTCTTCACAACCGTCCCCGACATCAGTCTCTCTTCGAGTTCATTCAGATCACCTACCACTGTGCCCGAAGATTGATACCAACTCTGTATTTGGAGGAATTTGAACCTTGACACCTTGTCATCAGTCCTTTGTTTACACATCTCCCAAGTTATTATTCTACTCCTTGGCATTCTTGTTGAAGAATGGAAAATGCTACTAGACAGACCCACATGTTGAGAGATCGGGAGGTTATTTGCGGTGATGCTAAAACAGGTGGAAGGAGGGGAATGTGGCTTCAGGCACAAATATTCTGAGCCTAAATACTTCAAGAAGGTCAGATTGAAAATTCTGTGGGGCATGGCTGAGACATGGTACAACATTAAAAGGTCTTTAAAACTTCCGTTGTTTTGGTTACTTGGACCCCATCTGGGTTTCTCCGGGCTCTCCAGAATGGACAAAAGATAAGCTGGCGATTCCGTTACAAGAGGCTGGTATAACAAGATGGGAGCACCTAATCCAATTTTCCCATTTTGTCACAAAAATCTTGACTGGCTAGGATTTTGTTTTTTTCATTTATTTCAAAAGTGGTTAGTGTTTTAACAGTTTTAAATAACTCCTAGGGGAATTTGCTGGTCGTTTTTGTTTTATTTGTATAGAATTTTGTTTTATTTTCTTTAATCAGATTTTTATATTCTTTCAATAACATTTTGTAATTTTCTTTTTCTTGTGTGCTATATCTTGCCTCCAAATCTGTTCCTGGTGCCTACACTTTTTCTTTAGCTTCTTGAGTTTGGGAGAGAACCAAGGCGCAGAAGGTGTTTTGCGATGGCTCGTTCTGTTTTTGAGGGGGGCGACCTGATATACAGCCCCATTTATCCAGGAGTTCAAAATGATTGAGGCCTGCTCTGTGTCCTCACTTAATAGTGGAGTGGTTGTCATTAGAAAATCATCTAGTTTATTGTTGTTGCTTTTATTCCCTGCTCGATGATTACGTAATAAAGATCCTCAGTAAATACACTTCTATTGCCGGGTATAGAAAGATTAAAAAGAATGCCTTTGTGGTCAGTCCATGTAGAAGGCAGTATACTCTTGATCTTTATATTTGTATTATTTGAAAATGCGCCATCCAAGGTATGGCCAGCAATATGAGTTGATTCCTTAATAAGTTGGAGCAACTCAAAACGTTAAAGATTATCTAAAAGGACATTAGTGTTTTTGTCATCTCATTGTTCAAGACAGAAATTAAAATCAGCAAGGATAGTGAATGGGGGATAATCAATATAAGTTTCCAAAAAATCCAAGAGGGATTGTTTAAAATGTTCTCATGGGCCTGGAGGCCGGTACACAAGTAGGCAATTAAAAGTATAAGTATTTTTGATTTTTAGTGCAAAAAGCAGAGAGTCTGCATTTAAATGGAAAAGAGGTTTGGCTAAGATTTTTATTGAAATTCTATGCACTATTACCAGCCCACCACCTCACTTAAGTGGTCTGTCGTGTCTGGCTACCTCAAAGCCATCTGGTAGACATGCTATAAAATCAGGGTCAGACGCCGCTTCTGCCTAAGTTTCCGTTAACAAGGTTATATCAATATCGCCTTGATCCATTAATTCTGCAAATTCTATTGTATGTTTAACGAGGGAACTCGTCTTAATTAATAGACATTTGACTCTGTGGTTGTTTTGGTCTGAGATAATCTTAGTAGCGAAAGTATCGTTAATGTCCTTATCATTACTCTGTGGGAACTGAGGGGCTGTAAATAAGTGATGGCAGCTTTCACATGCTGGCTCCATTTCTATTATACTGAAATCGATACGCGGGGATATGAGGGGCTTACCGTGTCTATTTAGTTCCAACTGGGCCTCCCTGGTATAACTTTGGTGAGAAAAACATCCAGGGAGTATGGCGCTCGGCGTTGTCTAGCCACACACATGCTTGCCTGTGGTGAGCCAGCAGCGCGCCCGATGCACGCATCTGCTGTGCCGATGCGCCTCCTGGCCTCTGAAGTAGGCCATGGTGTCGGGGGTGCGTCCGATCCTGAGACCGCCCACCAATATGAATTGGCCAAATTAAAGTGTAACTGGGGTCCAGTAACCCTGTTCTGGGAAATTCAGGCTCCACAACAAGTCCAGACTACTGGTAAAGTAATGAAAATGAAAATAACAATGAGAAATTTAGAAATCATAAACAAAGTAAAAAGGCAATAGCCGCCTGATGGCGACGCATTAACACTACGGTAGTCAGGCACCTCCCAATATGGCCCCCATGGAGCCTACAAGGAAAACAAACAGTCACAAATGTTTGTTCACCAGTTCTAGTTTCACCGTGTCAGGATAGTTGAATACTGGGCAGGCGTGTTTCCCGGCCTCTGAAGTAGGCTATGGTGTCAGGGGATGTGTCCGATCCAGTGACCGTCCACCAATAAGAATTGGCCAAATTAAAGCTTCAGTGGGGTCCAGCAACCCAGTTCTGGGAAACGCAGGCTCCCCTCCATGTTCAGACTACTGGTAATAAAATGGGACTTGTCCCATCCAGAGACCATCCCAAGCGATGCGACAGTGCCATAAAACAGTGCTGCAACACTTTTCACTGCGCCCCCTTGCGACACCATCGATGCACCTTATTTACTGTACAGCGCTCCATGCCACAAGGAGTGACAGATGAGTCAGGAATCCTGACATATCTGTCTGCGCAAAAGTCACGCATTGCTGGAGTTGTGTCGCAAGCATGATACAATTCCAGCAATGCATGGGGAGGCCTATCCCTATAGCACTGTGTCACCCTTACGCCTGCTATGAGGCAGGTGAAAGACTTTGACACAGTGGTGTCCTAGAAGTGGCGCAGTGAAATCTCATAGATTTCACTGCACCACTTCTACAAGGCATTCTTGTGGGGGAGCGCCCACCCTGCATACATCATACCTGGCGCAGGTGTACTGCGGCGCAGCGGTTTACAAAGTGACGCATCTGCCAAGATGCATCACTTTGTAAATATGGCTGAACATGATGCATTGTTTACGTTGCCGCTGAGTCTGATGGGTCAGGGCTGGGCTGAATAGACCTGGGCTGCATATAGAGTTGTGGGAGGAGATTTCCTTGCACCTGAATGGGCCTGGTCTGCCTTCCACAATGCTGCCTCCACCCCCTGCCAGGAAGCTGGGCCAGAGAGGACAGAACTGGTTTGGACTAAGCACAGACACTCTCTGCCTGAGAGGACAAAGGAATTTGGGGTATAAATATTGGGGCCCAAACCCCAGAACTTTAGAACTCTTTTGGAACAAAGAAGACTGCCAAGAAGAAGAGCTGGAGAAGTTGTGAGGAGGGACTACCACTTTGCTGTGTGCTTTGCTGTGTTGGCCTGCAGTGGCTGCTTCTGTCTTGGGCAGTGAAAGGACTGGACTGAACTTTCTGCAAATTCTTTTTGTGAGGTTCTCCAAGGGCTTGAGGTAGAGCTTGCCCCCTGTTCAAGAAGTCTCAGGAACAGCGAAGACTTCAAGTACTTCTGCCATCAGCACTGGGGACTGTGTGTTTTTTGCTACAACAGAAGAAAAAGCAACCCGACGCTGTCTACGACGCCACTGCTGACTCGGTGCCCTGAAGGCACCGCAGAGGGCACCGCCACAACGCCGCATCGCAACCGCGGTCTCACCGACGACGTCACCTGATGCCGCCACCGAGCCGCTGCTTGCACCGCAACCTATGGGCACCACACTCGCACCGCCTTGCTTCACACCGTCGCCTTGCTATCCCCGATTACGCCTTTCCACGCTGACATCGACACCGCTGCTTGCACCGTGGTTCGAGGGCACCGCTCATAAGTTACACGACGCACCATCCTCATCCCGCACTGCAGCCTTGACCTTCCAACGCCGGCACCATCGACTCCAGTTCGTCAGCCGGCGACAGCACTTCAGCAACGACGACGCAGCTGCTTGCACTGTGACCTGCCAGCACCGCGTCGAGCACCGCATCACTTTGCACCACAGCCCTGGTCTCACCGACGCTGCTGGACGACCGTCACCAAGCCGCGACCTGAGGGCACCGCACGCCGCACTTCGCACCGTAGCCCTGATGCCCGCCGACGCTGGCGCTCCCGATTTCAACCGCAAGGAGTTTGTTCTGCAACGCATGTGACTTCAAGGGCCCAACGACTCCTGCACCGACCTCCGGAACCGATGCCTGCGGACGCCGGCCCGCCAGGGCTCATTGAGAGCTCGCAGACACCCTACATTTCTAAAGGTACTGTTTTGCTGGTCTTCCCAAAACCGTAGCTGGCCCGCGATGCTGCGGTCAGCCAGAACTGTTTGGATTTGTTGTTCACGATGCCGTGAAAACCCCAGATTGAGCTATCAACTTCAAGGAACTATATTTCAAGTTTATTTTGGTGACTGAAGATTTCTAGGTACTGTATTGTGGATTTTTATCGTTTTTGGTCTTGTTTTGGATATATAAAAATATCCGATATTTTTCTAAACTGGTTTGGTGTCCTTTTGTAGTGCTTTCACTGTATTACTGTTGGTAATGTGCAAATGCTTTATACACTGCCTCTAAGATAAGCCTGACTGCTCATGCCAAGCTACCAAGGGGGTGAGGAGGGGTTATTTTAAGAGTGTAACTCCCTTATCCTGATTAGAAGGAAGTGTCCCTACTTGGACAAAGGTGCAAACCCTTGCCAACTAGAGGCCCCCATTTCTAACAATGGTAAATTGGTATATACATATACATTATTTTTAGTAGTATGTACAGTTAGTATTACGCTTACATTGGAGTGTACACTTTGTGATTAGTATGATTAATATGTATTTCTTCCCTGTCGCTTACCTATTTGTATTACCTGTGGTTATTTGCTGTGATCAGCATTCTGGAACGTTTCTTCGTATGACGTTCCAGTCAAACGGCTCTCCTTGGCAGTTGCGTTGTACCTGCCCCGGAGAAGGCTGCTGTTCTGTGGGCACCTTTATATTTGGGAATAAATAAATACATTTTAAAATCTTTAAAAAATGTGTGAGTCCGTGGTTATGTGTAACATGTTTATCTACTTTTATGGTCTATTTTAAATAGACCGAATAAAGATATTGAATTTAATTTAATAAATCTCGTTTTACCAACCCCTTGTGCATGGAATTATTTGCTCCCAACATTTGGGGACAAGCATTATTTGGAGTTGTCTGCGGAGCCCACTTATTAGCCTCTCTGTCCTCGTAAAAAACGACTTGCAGGAGAGGTAATATACTCTTCAATGGACAGGTGACCAACTGAGATGGGCTGGGGGGTGAAACTGATTATTCCATGTCGAGGAATGGGATACAAGGACGCCCATGCTAATATCTGTATGTTTTGTTTGCGTTCTTAGGCCAAAATCAGTAAAAAGAATGGTAAAAAAAATCAATATCTTTTTTTTGTAATAGAAATGTCTCTTTATATCTTTTACACAACTAAACGCAAAGGAAATTTATTAAAACATATTGTAAATATGTAACATTGTACTTCTGCAGAACAAAGAGTAGACTATTTTAAAAGAAAAGTGAAATCTGTCATGAATTACACAGTTTTTTTCTAGGTGGGACCACATCATGTATCATATACAATTGCATGGGAAGCAATGTTTTGGGAGACTCATTGCTGGAACCAACAGCGCGTACATATTCAGGCTTCTGCTCAGTCAAGTGAATGATTTTGTGTGTTGTAGGTACTGCACAAAAAAAATCCTGCTTACAATGCAGGGACCATTGCACCATGGTACAAGAGTGCCTGCGTTGCCACGAGGCAGCACAATGTGCTCCAGCACTGGGAAAAGACAGGAATGTGCCGAATTATGTTAAATATGGCACTTCGACCCTTTCCCTGTCACGAAGCGCAGCAAAGTGGCTTGCTGTGCTCTGCTGCGTCACATATTGATAAATATGCCCATCAGTTACCTCCCCTTGAAATAGTTCACCCACCATCCTGCACCCTCCCTCCGTCCACTTTCTGAAATAACTGGTCGCCAGGTCTGGTATGAATGATAAATTACCCATAAGGTGTGTAAATGGAGAAGGGAAGCTGGTCAGTGTGGTTCCCTATGTAGCCGAATCCCTTAGCTCGAAGGTGGGTTCTAAAATCTGAGTGGTAACATAGTTGTGGTCTGGAGCATTTGGGTAGCCATGGAATAGCCCATTGAGCCCTGCCCATCACTGCCACCTCCATGTAAACCCAGTGGTTTTCGGTCTCGTAAAGAGACTGCTCAAAGAATATTCTGAACTGTGCAGCTTGGAAGTATTTTCTTTTTTTATGTTTAAAAAGCTTTATTAAGTAAATAACAATTACAGAAGAAAGGGTCATGAAAAATCAAGATATGTGTAGTATAATAAATATCAAAACAGACAATAAGCAAAATAGCAAGCTGTTTTCATTTTAGCAGTAATAAAGGAAAGAAGGGAGGGGGAGAGAGGAGGGGAAAGGGGAAAATGTATAGTACAGTTCTAAAATTAAAGATCATGAGATTTTATTATAGACTTTATATAACAATACAATATAGCAAGCTTATAAACTATTAAACTTATTATAACTTATCTTATCTTGTACAAGAGGCAGACAAATAAGCAAGTATAAGAAATGTAATAACTAAAAAAGGGGGATAAATAATCTATGGAGGTTGGAAATTCTCAGAACGATTACGTGATACAGGAGTTGAAATGTTAGTTAAATAATTGGTTAATGGTAGCCAAAATAAATCCCTATTTACATGTGGTTTAACAGAAGAAGCAAATGCAATGTCTAATCTATGGTAGTGACAAATATTATTCCACCAGGATTTCACTGAAAGTTTAGATGAACATTTCCAATTAAGTGAGATTTGCTGAAAAGCTAAGGACAACATTAAGTCAAATAAACCTTTCTCATGCAAAGGTAGTCCCAATGAGTCTGATATGCTACCCAAAAAAGAGATTAATGTGTGATAAAGGAGTCTGTAAGTTAAAAATATGTGAGAGGTGTTTCCAAACATCCTTCCAAAAGGAGGCGACAGCAGGGCAAGAAAAGAGGAGGTGCATCAGATCGGCCAGAGGAGAATGACAAGACCAACAGGTCATATCATTAGAGTGTGTAACTTTTGCTATGGAAGTAGGTGTATAATATAATCTGTGGTAAAGAAAGAACAAGGACTGAGTAGTGGAAGCAGATCTAGAAATCTTCAACGATCTTCCCCATAATTTGTTCCAAAAATCAACGCTCCAATCACAGCCCAAATCCGCCTCCCAGGCAATTTCCACCCTTGATTTAGGACGAACCAGATCAGGAGAAGTAAGAGATTTATAGATCAAGGAAGCTTTGGGAGATCTAGTTAATACTTTGAGAAGAGGATCCATTCTGGGAATGGGATCAATAGAGGGTAGAGAATAGAAAACATCTAAGATTATCAACATAAGAGTAGAAAATGTATACCAGAAGGAACGAGGACATTTAAATGTAGTTTGAAATTGGGGGAATGAACATGGAGATACATCATCAAACAAGTCCTGTACCCATATAATCCTCTTAAGTCTCCAGGATTTCCAAAAAAGAGGTCTGTTATTAAGGGTAATGAGGTGATTGTACCATAGAGGAGATTGAAGGAAAGAAGTCCTAGATAGAGAATCCAATCGATGGTGAGGCTTTAATAATGTACAAGTGTGTTTAAATAACGGAAGAGAAGTAATGGTGGTCTTTGTTGAGAAGGCAAGAACTTCCTTAAAAGAAAAGGGAGCAAGTAAGAATCGTTCAATATTGACCCATAAAGGTGTAAAGGGGGAGAATCCGGAAAGGAGCCATTTAGAGGCAAATCGAAGACAGAAAGCCTTATGATAGATTCGAAAATCAGGAAAGTTTACTCCTCCCATAGATTTAGGTTTACGAAGATGAGACAAGGCAAGTCTAGATTTTTTATTGTTCCATAAAAATTTAGAAAGAAGGGAGTCAATTTTTTTAAAGTAGACATTTGGGATATGAACGGGAATCATAGAAAAAGTATATAATAAAATAGGAGTAATCATCATTTTAATAGAATCTAGTCGACCCCACCAAGAAATAAAGAGAGGGTTCCAGGAGGAAAGAAGCTTAGAGATACGATCCAATACATCCTTCATGTTAATTTTAACAGAATCTAATATGGAGTTGTTGAACCAAATACCTAGGTATTTGATTTTAGAGCTGTTCCAACAGAAACCAGTGGCATCAAAGTGCTGTTTAAAACAACATTTAGTGATGGGGAGAATTTCTGTCTTGTCAGAGTTAATTCTGTAACCTGAAACAAGGGAGAAATCGGAGATTTCTTGCAGTAGAGGAGGAATGGAGGTTACGGGATGAGATAGGAAGAGTAAGATATCATCCGCATAGGCAGATAATTTCAACTGTTGATCACCATATGAGAAGCCAGAGATGGATGAGTTCTGGCGGATATGCGATAAGAAGGGTTGAAGAGAAAGAATAAAAAGAAGGGGGGAAAGAGGGCAGCCGTGCCGAACACCGCGATTTAAGGAAAAGGATGGAGAAACAAGACCATTGACTGTTACGGAAGCTTTAGAAGCTGAATATAACAAGGATATCAAGGAAATAAATTTAGGACCAAAACCATGCCAATGAAGAGCTTTAAATAAGAAGGATCAATTAACTCTATCAAAAGCCTTCTCAGCGTCGATAGATACTGCAGCAAGAGGGTATGAAAGAGAAGAGGCCATTTTTAAGACCGTAAAAAATAAGCGAGAATTGTCAGATGTTAACCTACCTTTAACAAAACTGCATTGTTCCAAACCAATTAGTTTCGGTAAAAGAGGTTCAAGACGTATCGCAAGCAGTTTGGCAAAAATTTTATAGACTCCGTTTACAAGAGATATAGGGCGATAATTTTTACACTGTTTGGGATCGCGACCATCTTTATGAATTAAGCAGATTGTAGCATCTAAGAAAGTACCCTGAGCCTTGCCATTAGTGTGAAAAAATTGAAAGAGTTGTAGAAGTTTGGGAAAAAGAAGATGAGAAAAATGAAGAAAAAATTCTACCGTAAATCCATCAGGACCAGGTGTTTTATTTTTCTTAAGAAGATTTAAGGATTGAGATATTTCTTGGATAGACAGATCAGACTCGAGAGAGCTAAAGTCAAGGTCTATAAGAGGTGAAGGTGAAACATGATTAAGATACGAGTCAATAGAAGAGGGAAGTGGAGAGGATTCTGGAGTATATAAAGTTTTGTAAAACTCCATGAATTCATTTAAAATGTCTTGGTCTTTAAAGAGGGTTTTCCCATCCGAAGAATAGATAGAGTCTATCAAAACACGTTCTTTTCGGGATTTAAGATAGTTCGCCAGGAGTTTGCCCACTTTATTGCATCCACCATAATATCGAGCGCTCGATCGAAGTAAAACAGAAGAGGCATTATCAGTAGTTGTTTTGTTAAAGTCAAGTTTAGCACTGATAAGCTCCTGTACGGAGGAAGCAGAGGGGGATGTGTAAAAAAGATGCTCTAGACGTTTAATATTAGCTAGCAAAATTTTTTGCTGATTAAGAAAATGTTTCTTTTTCTTGGATACAAAATCTATGATAAAGCCACGTGCTGTAGCCTTAAAAGTATCCCATAGTAATGAAGGAGAAATATCAGAAGATGAGTTCAGAGAGAAGAATTCTTCTGCAAAGGAAATGAAAGAGGAAGAGAAAAGTGGATCTTGCAAAAGGGAGTTGTTAAACCTCCATCTAGAAGACTTGGGATGTGAGGGGAGCAAATCAAAATCAGCAACAACCGGGGCGTGATCGGAAATGACAATGGGTTCAATTGAGGAGGAAATAAGAGTCTGTGTTAAGGCAGAAGAGAGAAAGATATAGTCCAATCGTGTCAGAGTGCCATGAGGAGGAGAGAAAAAAGAAAATTCTGAATTGTCAGGGTTGCAAAGTCTCCAGGCATCTATCAGATGGGTCTGAGCTATTGTGTCTTGAAATTGTTTATGGGTCTTGTGGGGAATAAAACGGACCGGAGAATGTCGATCAATGAAAGGATCCATAACTTGGTTGCAATCGCCTCCTAAAATAAAAAATTCATCTTTATGTTGAATGCATTTTTTTGTGATATTAGGCCAAAAGGAGGAGTCCGGTTGAGTTGGACCATAAATATTAAAAACTGTAAGGGAAATATTATTAATAAGCAACTTAACTAATAACCATCTGAATCAGTTTCCGTAGCTATAACAGAACATTTCAAACGTTTATGAACCAGAATAATTACCCCATTTTTCTTAGTGTTCGTAGGGGAAACTAATACTAAACCCACCCACTGCCTTTTAAGTTTCAGAGCCTCTGATTCTGTTAAATGAGTCTCTTGCAGTAAAACTAAGTCAGGGTTATATGTAGCAAGGTGGGATAATATTCTCTGCCTCCTAATGGGATTAATAAAACCTTTTACATTCCATGAAATAACTTTGAATGAAACTAAAATGAATTAAATATAAAATCACACGATCAATAATGATGCAAAGTAATAGAAAGACAAAGGAAAAAAGAAAATTGTAAAGTGGAGTCTCCAGTAAAAAGTATAAGAAAAGAGGAAGAATAGAGGAGATGGGAATATTCTGAATATAAGCAAAAGACCAAAAGTAGAGGACAATGGAGATGACAATAATGAAGGAGTATAGGAAGAACAAAAGGCAATTCAAAAGTGTAGAATAGGATAAATATATAGATACTTTATGAGGAACAATATAACTGTCGGTAAAGGGAAAAAAGAGAGGAATAGGAAAAAGAAAAAGAAGTAGATATGAGATGTAAAATAGACTTGAGTATGTACTGGAGGAAAAAACAAAAGAAAGAGAGAAAAGAGGAGGAAAAGAAAGAGGAAGAAAAATAGCCAGAGAGGACAGTACATGTGAAGAAGACGACTGTAATATGTACCGTTAAAGGGGAGGATGAGGTCAACAATAAGGAGTGGCGACAACAAATGAAGACGGCACAACCAACAAGGGAGAAAGCATAACGCCGGGACGCCAAAACGATAAAGGGGGAAACAAATAACTGGATTCCAAAAGGTCTACAAAGGAATCGACAAACGAAACAGGTGAGAAGAATCAGAAATCACCGAGCAACCTGTAAAGGAAGCAAACATTAGTAAAAACAAATATTAAGATGCAGTGAAACAGTCAAGTAACTGTAGAAGGACCAGGAATCTCCATAGATGAAGTAGAATGTGAGTGAATAAATTCCCTCAAGTCTGCAGGATCATCAAAGGTGGAAGTGTTATTCTGAAAAGTCACTTTGAAGAGACAAGGATGAAAAAGCCCATATCGTGCACCGAGGGCCCGTAATGCAGGTCGCAGTTCAAGGAAGTCCTTCCGTCTTTTAGCCGTTGCATTAGAAACATCTTCAGAGATAAACAAATTAGTACCAGACCAGACGTTTTTTAGATTTAGCCGCGTTTAGTACTTGGAGGAGGTCTGTAAACTGCAAGAAAAGGAGAATCACTCCACGAGGTTTTGATGGAGCCGATGCCGAAGAGAGGCGAGGGCCTAACCTGTAAGGCGAGTCACTATTTCCAGGGGTAGGCCTCTGTTGAGCATTTCGGATTTATCAAGGTTCACCTTGAAACCAGAGATCCCCTAACACCGCCATAATCTTAGGCACGGAGCACTCTGGCTCGGTCAGTGACAGCAGGCTGGCGCGAGCGTTTTTAAAGTCAACACTGCCACCTACTGTGTGCGCCTAATGTATATCGTATACACTTATAACGCAAACATGTATTGTAAATGCATGCGATGTAAATGGTCTTGAGGGTAAAAAAATGCATGGTAAATTTTTATATACATATACATTAGATTTAGAAGTATGTACAGTTAGTATTACGCTTACATTGGAGTGTACACATTGTGATTAATATGATTAATATGTATTTCTTCCCTGTCGCTTACCTATTTGCATTAGTTGTGTTTTGCTGTGATCAGCATTCTGGTACGTTTCTTCGTATGACGTTCCAGTCAAACGGCTCTCCTTGGCAGTTGCGTTGCACCTACCCCGGAGAAGGCTGCCGTTTTGTGGGCACCTTTATATTTAGCAATACATCTTGTTTTACCAACTCCTTGTGCATGGTATATTTGCTCCCAACATTTGGTCATGAGCTGTGTTTAGAGTTGTCAGCGGAGCCCACTGATTAGCCTCTCTGCCCTCGTAGTAAATGAATCGTAATAGAGGTAATATACTCTTCAGTCAACAGGTGACCAACTGAGGTGGGCTCGGGTGAAACTGATGATTCCATGTCGAGAAATCGGATACAAGGATGCTCATGCTAATATCTGTATGTTTTGTTTGTGTTCTTAGGCAAAAATCAATAAAAAGAATGGTAAAAAATATATATTTGCTGTCATAGAAATGTATTTGTGAGCTTTTTAAACAACTATACGTGAAGGAAATTAATCAAAACATATTTTAAATATGTAACTTTATCATTCTGGCAAAACAAACAGGAAACTATTTTAAAGGAAAAGTGAAATCTGTCATAATTAAAACCGTTTTTAGGTCGAGCCTAGAGTAGCGGGCAAGCGCTGCTTCTGGCGAAGACTTTATGTAGTGGGCATTTGAAAGCTGACCACACTCTCGTGCACAATGACCTTTTCCCTGCGGTTACCCGCATGGCCGGCATCTTTTTCCAATTATCGTGCCCAGACGCGGGCGCGATAATTGAACACACATGGCCATTGTGCACGAGCGTGTGGTCAGCTCAGCAGGCTCGCTCGCCCCCGCTCCTCTCTCACGCTGCCGAAAGCAGAGCCTGCCCTCTGTCACTAATGACGTGCCCCACACACCTCGCTCTGCCTCTCTGTCTTGCTCGCCCCTCCCCCTCCCCCACCACAGAGCACGTCTCATTTTAAAACTTGTCCCAAGCAGACTGGCTCTCCCTGGTATTATTACATGTTCCAACTGCCTGGATTGCTGATGAGAAGGCGCGAGAGGCTTCCCGTTATGATTTGCTTATGACTGTGGAAAGAGTCCGTCGTCTAAGATGACTGCAGATGCCACGGAAAAAGAGAAAATACTGACCTGACCTGCTTCCCTTAGCCACGAGAAACGGAAAATCCAGTGGGTTTCATGTGTTTTTTTTCCCGACGGCATAGTGTCTCTCCTACTTACCTCAAAAGCTTACATTTATTTGATTAAAGGACACCTGACTTGGCATACCTGAGAAATGTATCATGATCTAATAATCATGTCATTGTAAAATCTTTGCTTTTTTCACGTGTTCAAATTAGTGCGCTCTATAACTGAAATTGCATTAGCCGTTGTAAATGTTTAAGCAACTACCTTGCAGTCGAGAAATGGGGACTAAATCATGGTGTTGTAATTTGGCAGCACTTAAATTAAGCATTAGCTAAAGACAGCCTGTATTCAGAGGCTGAATTGTCCGCTTTGTGGAATCCATTTTGTATTTCTGGCAGCCATTTTGGTTGCCATGTGCTGCCATGTGCTCGCCATGTGCTCTGTCCTACCTTCCTGTTAACTGCTCTTGAAATCTGCCTAGAGACAAGTTATATTTAGTTCTTTTTGCTTTGCACATGCTCAGTTGAGCTTGCAGCTGTTCCGAGTTTATAAATGTCAGGATGTGTCTACTAGAAGTAGAAACTGTTAGCTCCACCCACTTGTCGACTGTGCATTCCTTGTATGACCTTATATGTATCTAAAACCAGCATTTGTGTTTGTACCGCCTTCATTTGAGCCCCTGTGTGGGTATAAAAGGACCAAGGTCCTTCCATTCAGGGTGCTACTTCATGCATTACCGAAGGGTGGTGTGTAAATGTAGCTCCACCTCATGAGGTTTAATAAACTCTGTCTTTTCTATTCCCAGTTTCTGTGCCAACTTCTTCTTAGCGGTCTGAGGACTCTGTGCAAGGAAGGGTGAACTCCTAAGCACTGGTAGGCCTTGTTGAGGCTCACCACCACAAATTGGCGCTTCCAACGCGGGGCTCATCGGCGACTCGGATGCCCGAAGGACTGGTCGAGATGAAGGATTGGAATCTCGCTTTTGGACGCGATCGCTGCCTGAGGAGACCCGAGTCTTGGCACCAACGGCGTTTTCCTTTCTTTCTGATCTGACCATCCCGGCGGCGCCGGTCCTCGACTGAGATCTCTTCTGTTGATTCGCCGTGCAGTGACCATTTGGTCGATTTGAGAACTTGGCAGTTGGAACCTGGACACCATTTGATTGGTAAGAGCCGTTTTGCGGCACTTGCTGTTGGTTTGATGCCTTTGATTGGTAAGGTAGTTTTAGTAACACTTACTGTGGCTTTGTTTGTATGATTGGCCAATTTTGGAATCTGTTTTGTAATTATATATGTATTGCAATACATATAGGCAGGTAATGAGGAGATTTTTCTCTATTTTAAGTTGTTTGAACAGCGCAACGTACGAAGAGTACCTTAAGCGCTACTTTGATTATAATACTGCATATTCTGCACTATTTTTTGGCATGCCTGCTTCTAGCACACTTCGTAGAAAGTGTTGCTGTTGTGGAGGTACCAATATGGATTTAGTAAGTACTCAGCTGACTCCCCTCAGAGGGGATACCTACATAGGTTTAGATATAGTAAAAAGATATTTCTTTCTTGGTGACTAAGTACCCCATGGAACTAAATATGTACATAAAACGGATCCTGATCTGTGCACTTAGTAACATTCATAAGTGGTGATATGCAGAGCGCTTTTTGAGTGTTCTACCAGCCAAAACTGGCGAATTTGGTGTATTTTGGCTTCTTGAACATGGAAGTCTTTTGGACTACTTTTGAGAGCTCTTCTTGTAAATATGACTTACAATTAGTATTTACAAATAGTTTGGTTTTGCGTACAGTCTGTAGGCTGTCTCTTGTTTTTGCCCTAAATGTTGATTTGTGGGTTAAATGTGTGTTTAAATGTCTATGTGGTTTGTGGTTTGACATTGGTGATATTTGTGTGAGTAAATAGCGATTGCGCTCTTTGTGTAAGAATGGCTAGCCTTAAGCGCGCTGTGTTGTGTGTTATGAGTGTATGACCCCCTTCTGAAAATGTCTGGAATGAGCTCAATGAGTTTGCTTATATTTTTTTGCTGTCATCATTTTGTTATGCAAAATGTCATTTAGTTACTTACATATTAAATAAAAATCCAGAAATGAATTATATAACATATGCTAAACAGCTGCATGTTACTATTAAATTGACAGAGTAAGACACTATGCATTTGTGCAAATTGCCACAATGCTAAAGATAAAATTAGAATTCGTATTCAATAGGATTAAAATACGCCTCATACAGAGGAAGAAAAACGAAATTGTGTGTTTTGCAATAAATAGACTAAAATACAAAATGTTACAGCATTTTCCTTAGATACATTGTATTAGACATTAAAAGGCATTCACATCATCTGAGTGAATTTGGTCGTTGCTGAACTAAATACACATTATAGAAAGATAGATTTGACTGTATTGAAATGCCTCAGTTTTTAAATAGACTGTGACATGCTTTCTTTCAGCACCAGAGAAAAAAGCTTTCCAACAGCTGTGTTTAAACTGACTAACTGAAAAGAAGCTGTTTGACACAGCAAATGGGGATTTAACTCTGTCAGGGTATTACAAATAACAAAGGGTTTTTTCCTGAGAAAGGCGTGAAAATTCGACGCCTGCTGACAAACAACAGCTGCATAAATAGCATATGGCTATTCCTGATCACGGCCACAGACAGGAATGCTGAGTCAGCAAAATTTTAAGTCAGTGTAAAACTGGTATAAAGGCCTGCATTATTTTAAAAGTTTCAAAAACCAGTTTCATTATTTTGGATAACAGAGAAAAGACTAAAAGGGATTTCCTTTCTTAATGCCTTTTTAACAAGCACATCTGTGGGTCTGATGTTAAATGATTACTGTCCTTTAAAAGTGACGCAGACTTTTTCATGTTTCAAGTAAGGCTTCTGTGCTTAGGGTTATAAATGAATGTGTTTAAATATGATAGGCTAGGAATGAAGCTTGCTTTTCAAATGTGGAATCATCAAAATGGTTGGTTTTATTAAAAAAAAATTTTTTTTTAATTATATGAAAACATCTATATTATTAAAAATAAATGCTTTAAATTCGTTTTTTCATCTTTATAGAGCCTAATCATCATACTGTGAATTCCTAGCATCAAAGTTGAATTTAAGCAGTGCTGTACCGCAATAGGAGGAAACTTAAATGTGAAATATCACTTTACCCAGCCGCACTGGCGTAGCAAGGGGGGGGCGGAGGGGGCGGTACGCCCCGGGCGGCACGAGATTTCGGGGCGGCAGGTAAATTTATCGCCAGCACCCCCCCCCCTCTCTCTTAGGCGCTCGGCGGCGGCTGCAAAAGGCAGGGACCGCCACCGGCGGCAGAGTGCCTAGCTACGCCACTGCCCAGCCGTACAAAACTCATTTTTATAAGGGTATACCTTATACATTTCTGATTTCCCATTCCTGTGCTATCTAGAGAACACTCTGGGGGTTCCTATTATGCCAAAATATTGTAGAATATTCATTTTAAGTGCCCCTACCACCAAAGTCGAAATTGGGACAAATTCACTATTTCATGGAAGTTTTGCCAAGCAGAGCAGCTTTCACACTGCTCTTAGGCTTTACTAAATGCACACATTTAAGTATAACACAAATAGCTGACCTTTAACCTGCTAGAATGCACACCATACATTGTACACAGATAGAGACAAGTATTGAAACAAAAAACACAGCAGAAGTTATTCTCCTACCTTTAAATTATTGGCGAACACACCGGACAGGACTGCCTTTCAGCTGTGATTCTCCAGAGTTGCTTTGAATTGGAAAGACCGCATGGAAAGCCTTGCACAAAATAGGACAGCTGGTAAAGGGTTAAAGGTCGAGTTCTACATTTAGAAGCCTACCAGGGCCCAGAGCAAGGTTTGCTTTGACGTTTTGACCTCTGAAACTTTTTTGAAAGACGAGATGACAGTGCAGAGAAAGGAAGAGAAGCTTTGATTCCTATTTTTGGCAAACGCAAGTTTTGCGCAGTCATCTGAAAAGACGGAAAAGCCTTGAGTAAAACATAGCTCTGCCATGTATATAAAAATAATGGTTTTAGCTTAAAGATTACTGTGCAAGGGCTGAGATAAGGAGTCAATGGATTTTAGCTTGCATTCATGCGCCCTCATGTTAATCTAGTACAATTGCTCAAGGAATTGGTAAATTGGTTATTAATGCTTTCTAAAGTACTGAATGTGCTTGTGTTAGGCTGAATAAGAGAATAGCCACTTTCTCAGATATCTCCTACAAGTTTGTTTGTTCCCAGTTGCCACAAATAGGGGTAATAGTGTTGACAGAAGGTAAACCTGTTTTCAGGTTTTCCTACTGTCAAAATGGGGGAAGGAGGTTAGCTCCTGGGCAAATTAAGGGTAGGCAAATTTATGTTTTCTCTCTCTTTTCTCACTCTCTCTTGAGTCTGTCTAAGCTGTCTAGGAAATGCCCATGAGATATTTCATTGGCTATTCAGTAATACTGTTTTAAAATTGTTAGAATGAATAAAATGATGAAAATATATGCTATGTTACTGCCCATCCTGTATGAAAGAATGAGTAGAACAGATTGATGTTCCCTTATTTGACCTTTAAAGGGAACTGTATAGTGGGGGTTTCTGTTCAAAAATCTCAGGTGGCAATACCATTATTGTTTATGTTATTCTCATGTTCTATACAGTTTTGCAAGTGCTTCGCTAGTCTTTTATTAGCTAGTCTGTGTAATTGAGCTGACAGCCCTTATTAGAGCTAGAGAATAGGGTTTTTTCCTTTTGAAAATGATGTTGCATAGTCCGGATCGTGAAAAGTAGAATGCAGGAAAGACGCTCATGTGATCCTTAGCAAACACTTTGAAGGAAAATATTGTTTTATAGGAGTTTGTTTGTCACGACATGTTCTGCTGGAGAAATTTATGTACCCACTATGTTGAAGTTTAGTTCTTTTTGCAATAAGAATCCCTGTTAAATTAGCAGTTTTAGATTTTCCTGCTGCGCCTATAACATGAAAGCATGGTCCTAAGCATAAAATGAAGGTGCTTTTATTAAGAGAAATTATTTTAGAAGTGTCTGCAGTCCTGTAAAAGTAATGCAAGGTTCATAAGTAGAAATGTAGGAAAAGTTCCTTTTTCTTGAGGTTCTTCAGATGAATAATATAGGAATGCACAAATGTAAGGATTTGGAGTATGTCTGTATTGTTTTTCTTTTTTCCTCAGAATTTAGTAAATGAACACCGACTTCCTTGGCTGCTTGGGATTGGGAGAAACAAATCAAATTGTGTAACGTATTACTTTTGTCAGTTCACCAAAAAGTTCCTTTTATACTTGCCAATAGGTCTAGGGTGTTTTTTTTATTCTCAGATAAGATGAAGTGGTCCTTGGGTGCCTTGCTAATGAATGGGGCATACCAAGACTAAGGAAGTATTCTGAGACTATCCTCTCTGTTGATAGATTATTTCTGTGCCTTGTCTAAAGACCTTTTGTTCTGCCCACCAATAGATATTTGCTGCCCTACAACCATTGCCAGAGGGGCCCGGACATCAGATCCAGCCTGGGAGTCAGCGCCAGTCCAGCTTGGAGTCAAGATAAAGGGAACCAGCACAGGCGTTGCTGGCAACTAGGACCTCAGTGAAGGCCGGAAGCACTGGGACGTGAAGTGTGTACCCCTGCCACTGTCTTGGGCGAAAGACGGGGTCACAAATCAGGATGAAGAAATCTTTCTGTGGATCCAGTTTTTGATGCCCAGCTGAGAGAGTCACAGACCGATAAGGACGACAAGGAGGCTTTTGCTTGAGGTGACCCCTTTGAAACAAGGGTTGCTTCACATATCCCAGCATCAGGCCTTTTGAGTCCTGGTCCCCAAGTGAATGCAAGTCTGCGCCTTTGTTTGTTGATCAAGAGTTGCCCGAGCACACTGGGTATAATCAGTGGCCCCAACAAAAGAGCAGTGCGCCAGCGGTGCAATACAGGAGTTAGGGAAGGACTTGAGTTTAGGGTACAGGTGCTGTGCCCTTGGTGCCTGTTAGATTAAAGTGAAGAAAACTGGTGCACTGCCTGAGACACTGGACAGGATCATTGAGGGTATTTGCCCTGGGGGGGTGATTGCCCTATTCTGAAAGAAAGACTTTTTCTTCTCAAACTGGGCCGTGATTCTTGAGTTGCGAGTTGTGCAGCTCCACCGTGGGAACAACAAGAGCCTGCCTGTGAGGCTCAAACGGACACAGGGAGAAGACTCCCCTCTGGATGGTTGTACAGCGGCTTCAATTTCCCAAGGACTCTTTTTTGTTAGTAATGTACCCCTTTGATCGTCCCATTTTTGAGGGGGATCAACTTAATAAAGTGTGTTATCAAAATAAAGAAGGTTATCCACAAGCCAAAGGGACTAAATGGGAATGGGAAAAGTGACAATATTTCAACACCATATGTCTTCACAAATGTGAGACTAATAGAGAACATTGGACCTTTTGTGATTTCTGTGACAAAAGCTAAAGCAGATTTGTGTATTTGTAACGTTGGAAGAATTCCAGTGGGGAGGAGTGAGTGTACTGTAATCCTGACCATTAAAGGTGCCAATAAACAGCACTTTCACAGCCTCGCATAATACGTATTTTGTGTGTGGAAATAACGGATATTATAAATTACCTGTTGGGTGGTCAGGAATCTGCTACCGGATCACTCACCTTCAGTATGTGGCGCAATATCAGAACTGCATAAGATTGCTGCAGAAATTCATCCACAGACTGGTACTTGGACTTTTACTGGATGGTTTTGGACTCTTGTTTCTGCTTGGGGCTGGAAGCTACTGACTATCCTGTATGTAATGATTGATACTTTTTACATGCTGTGTATGTATCCAATGTGGTCCAATGCTTTGCTCCATTTGCATCTCTGCTTGTATACCTGCCAAAGGGAACGTTGCTGAAACAAAGGCCCAACAAATGTTGAATAAAGAGGTGGCTGAAATAATGTTAATAGATGTACGGGATGAATATCTAGATTACCCCAGATAAACGAATGTCTTCAGCCAATGCTGAAAGGGTCGTCTGTTGTAATTTGGCAGCACTTAAATTAAGCATTAGCTGAAGACAGCCTATATTCAGAGGCTGAATTGTCCGCTTTGTGGAATCCATTTTGTATTTCTGGCAGCCATTTTGGCTGCCATGTGCTGCCATGTGCTCGCCATGTGCTCTGTCCTACCTTCCTGTTAACTGCTCTTGAAATCTGCCTAGAGACAAGTTATATTTAGTTCTTTTTGCTTTGCACATGCTCAGTTGAGCTTGCAGCTGTTCCGAGTTTATAAATGTCAGGATGTGTCTACTAGAAGTAGAAACTGTTAGCTCCACCCACTTGTCGACTGTGCATTTCTTGTATGACCTTATATGTATCTAAAACCAGCATTTGTGTTTGTACCGCCTTCATTTGAGCCCCTGTGTGGGTATAAAAGGACCAAGGTCCTTCCATTCAGGGTGCTACTTCATGCATTACCGAAGGGTGGTGTGTAAATGTAGCTCCACCTCATGAGGTTTAATAAACTCTGTCTTTTCTATTCCCAGTTTCTGTGCCAACTTCTTCTTAGCGGTCTGAGGACTCTGTGCAAGGAAGGGTGAACTCCTAAGCACTGGTAGGCCTTGTTGAGGCTCACCACCACAATGGGTTTATCTCCTGTGTTTCTGGTGACTTGTACGATGACACGTGCCACCCCGGGACCCCTTCATGGCATCATTTGACACACCTTCTTTCAAAAACAAAACGTTTGAGGATTCTAGGCTTCGAAGCGCTAAGTTTAAAATCACAACTGATTCAACCTTCCTACAAAAAAACGAAATTACAGTTAAGAGATTTGGGAAGATTCTGCACTAGAACTTTCTTGGAAGCAATCCTTCCCCTTCTAAAAGGAAACAAGCATTTGCAATGCAATAGGTCTCGCATTAGTAAAAGTTTGAGCTTTTGGCGTTGCAAATAATAATGCAACACCAATAGCTCTAATTTTCAGTAATGCGAGACCTATTGCCAACAGAAAGCTACACAAAAATAACGATCAACACAAAAATCACCCTCAATAAAAAGCAACAAAAACAAATATAAAGCAACGTAAAAGTAAAGACGCTCTTAGAGCAATATAAAAACTACCAGACTTCACTAAGTAACAAGAACAGACCCACACAAGGAGCAACAAAAAACAAACTAGAGAGAAATACAAAACCAACAGAGCAACACAAAATATACCACACAGCGTAAATTAACTCAAAAAATAACTACCCATGCCTACTTAGGCCTCAGAAGTTCGCACTGGATGTTTCTAGTGAAACAGGACCAAGACTGATTCACATACAGGTACCATCCATAGTGGCATAGTGGGTGAAAAATGATAGCCTGGAGAGCAACCCTGAGCGATCCAAATGACTGAAATTAATCCAAGCACTCCTTCAATCACCTTTTTGTTTGTTGCAACAACAAAACTGTTGTCGGAAGATGGATATACTTTACTTGATATTTTCCCAAAAGCTGATTCCCTTCTCCCCCTTTAAAGGTCAATGTATTGAAACTGTGACTCTAAGCAGGAAAAGGGAATGAGAAGGCCAGTGAATACAGAACATGGGACTGGCAGAGGAGACAGGATGGAGATACTGAATGATTTGAGTGGTAAATCTGTTGTGTCCGTAGCCAGGCTCAGAGAGGTGTTCTTATGTGGCGTTAATCTTATGTTGTGTTATATCGTGTTATAGAATTTCTATAGCACACATCTGCAATGAGAATGTATTCGCACCACCCACATACCAGTTATGTCTGAATAAACTATTTACACTTGGAGCAACGTGAGATCTCTGAAAATCATATATGTCTACAGTACATGCTCGCTTTAATCCTGTATTTCCTTCTTTTTAATAGCTCTATAAAACCACAAACCAGCACTACGTCCGTGCCATCACCCCTTAATGAAATGCAATACTGATAGAATTTTATGTCTTTCTACAAAAAAGAGAGATGTCATGTGGCCTAACGGCTAGAGCGGCCGACCTTGAAGCTGGGGAACTAGGTTCGTGTCTCGGCAGGGACACTCAACATCCTGTGATTCTGGGCACATCACTTAATCTCCTGTGCCTTGCAAAATAAATGTGTTCGTCTGTAACGCAACTGGTGCTCATGTAAAGCGCTCTGATACCTTCGGGTCGAGGTCGCCCTATATAAACAAGGATTGGCATAGCCAATAGGTCTCGCCTTTGGGACCTTATAAGTGTTTAGCCATGCAACACTTGATGTTGTTGCACCAAGGATATTGTGCTGGATAACTTCAGCACAATATCCTTGGTGCAACAACATCAACTGTTGCATGGCTAAACATTTAAAAGGTACAAGGTTTAGCCATGCAACAGCTGATGTTGTTGCACCAAGGATATTGTGCTGCAAAACTAAATACTTATAAGGTCCCAAAAGCGAGACCTATTGGCTATGCCAATGCTTGTTTCTGGGTGGGACCACATCGAATATCATATACAATAGCATGGGAAGGGATGTTTTGGGAGACTCATTGCTGGAACCTATAGCAGCAGAGATGAGAACCAATGGCACGTACATATCCAGGCTTCTGCTCAGTCAAGTGAATGATTCTAAACACTCTCATCCATAAGCAGGTCTCACAGTGCAGGCACATTTTGTGGCCTAGCTGAACACCCCAGAGCCTTTTTAGAACTCCATCTTCACTGGCAGCTGCTGGGGTAAGAATGCATCATTATGTGTAGGGTCGGATTGGTTAGGCGGGACTCGGGCAATGGGCCGGTATCCGAAATCCATATGCGGGCCACTTTTTTGGCAGATTTGGTCTGTGTCGGTGCAGTTCAGATGCCTCCACCGGCCCAGTGGGGGCCTGAGCGGCCTGTGGGGAGGCAGATGGGCCTCTATTATCACCCTTTTACCAACGGGGTAAAGGTGTTATTCCCAGTCTCTCCCTGGGTCGGCCCCTTAATGTATGCAGATTGAGCAGGGGCGGGAGCCTGAGCAGGAGTGGGCTCACTTATATTCAGGTGTGGTTCACCATTGTGAACTAATCCGTAAACAAAGAGTCCTGGCAACATTTGCATTCTTTTATCTTAGTAAAGTTAAGAAAACATGCCTCTTTAATAGAAACACCCCTCTTTCTTCCGTAAATGTGGGCCACCACTTTTTTTTTAGGGTGCCCGGGCCAATTTTCGATCCCAATTTAACCCTGATTGTGTGTGAGTGGCTACTGTAATAAGGCTCGTCTCGGGCAGCAGGCATGAATCCCGTGGGTACATATTGATCAGCTAGGAGCCAATGACATTGCAGGGGGTTCTTCTGGCCAGACTGCATGAGGCGTAGACTTTGCCCAGAAGATGTGTAAAGACTTTCCTCCCTGATCTATCGCCCCACGTGATGCGTTTTCTGCTCGTGCAGTCTTGGACCTTATCACTCACTGGAACGATGCGACTTACTAAGACTCCTGCTCCCTCTAATAACAGGGGCCATAAGTAGAATAATGGAGTGACAAACTCAAACTCTAATGTAACTTCTGGGACCCTTTGTCCACAAATATTCCTATTACCACCTTGACTTCACACCTGTGTCATAATGGGCTCATCAGTCTGAAGGGCCTCGCGACAGCCCCAGGCCCGCGCGCCAGTCACTGGAGGAAACACGTGTTGGCCGAACAAGAATGGAAGTTGCAACCAGCTTAGGGTGACCAGACGTCCCCGATTTGCCCGGACAGTCCCGGTTTTTCACCAGCTGTCCGGGCAGATTTCGGCAATTTTGTCTCATGTCCCGGTTTTTAGAAGGGGTTGACTGAAAACAGTGAGAGGCACTTTTTTGGGTGTTCTAAAGCTTTGCTAGTTAGCAACTGTTATAAGTAAGCAGTTTAATAGATATAATTTTGATTGTAGAAATTACATTGTATTTACTTTCTTAATGCATCTTCTGTGATCCTATGTTGATGACAGCTGTCATTCTGCGCCATTCCGTGGATGAAAAATTGTAGTCCTTCTATTTTCCCCAAATGTCCCGGTTTTTGGTTCTCAAGATCTGGTCACCCTAAACCAGCTGTTATTCAGTGCAATTAAAATAGGAGTTGAGCTGCTCTTATGGCTCAAGTACTAACATTACTAGGACGAGCAGGAGGTGGAGGCCCTTCAACTATTCACGCAAAAAATGATTGAGTCATTTCCTGTTTGAAAGGCACTTGATTTACTGAGCAGGCTTCTCAGCCGATCCTGTTTCAGCCCAGGGCTAGAAGTGGGAATTTCCCAAACACCAATACTTGTACATGCTGCCCCACATTACCTTTTATGCAAAGTTATTATAGTCAAGGAACAATAGTGAGAGCAACTGAATAAGATCCACCTCTGCTCCGCCCTTATTATCCTGGCTATAAATAGACACCTGCTTTGAGGGTCGGACACCCATCAAGACGATCTTTGCCTCGACACCAATACCCAAGCGAAAGAGACGACATGAAGGCTGCTGTGCTGACTACGGTCCTCTTGTTCGCGACATATGTCAAAAGCCAAAGCATACCAATAGCAGGTAAGCTCACAAGACTGATTTTCACTTAAGACGCGTTATCATATACATTTATTTGCGAGAGTGAAAGGTGTAACATTAGCAGGTGATGCCTATAGAGAGGAGATGAGGGGTTATTGGAGTCTGCTTTTAAGGGAGCAGTTGTAAATAATACCAGTGCCATCTAGGCCCTGATCGGCTGCACGTCGGAGGACTTCCCGTAGTAATTAGAGATCTTTGCATACCCAGAGAGGATTTGTCCAGTGTATCTGCTGGTTTGACGGATGCATTTAAGGCAGGGCTGAATGTAGTACTCAGTTTGTAAAACAGTAAGTGTCAGGGCCTTTGTACAGGAGACGCTTGCACCACTCATTGCCAATGTCAGCGCTTTAGACTTTATATACATTAAAATGACTAATACCGGCTGCCCAGGCTATTCTTTTATGCTTTGGGTGGCAGATAGTAATTTTTAATGTTTAGAGAACTATTAAACAACTGTTGTTGTCTTCATCACGAAATTAGACAAACAGCGCCACCATGTGGCTGGCTGTCTTAGGAGCCGGTGTTGACAGTTAAGTGCCGTTGCCGAGTACCGGAAACTTCCGCTCAAACTAAGCACTGGCTGAATGTCACGTGGGATGTGTTTTTTTACCTACTCACCACTCATTTTTGTTCCACACAATCAAATTCCCAAAGCAGGAATCTCTGTGCGAGTGAAAAAGTAAATTGCCCTGACACGCAGGGAGTTTTCACTCCGCTCCATTGGGGCTGCTCCACACTACATAGGGTGGACGACTGTCAATGAGACCCGGCAGCCCAGGGGCCAGGGGGCAGCAGGTCTAGATTTGCAGATGGTGGATCTAGCGGAGGCTCTGCCGTCATTAACCCTGCAGTGCCCTCTCCTCTAGAGGGGATGAGGATGAGGAGGAGACGGCGAAGTCGCTTGGCGTGCCATCTGACGGTTCTCTGCATCATACACCGGATCCACCTATAGAATGAAGCCCCTAGACTTCACTGGGATCAGAACAGTGTGATAGCCCTATTTAGAAAAATAGGTACAATTAACTATCCTACAGACGACCCAACTATTCGGGATAAGGAGGACTTACAGCAAAATGACGACCAACCCTTTACATTGCTGAGCTGTACATGGGCTTCAGAGCGCTACTGAGCCGTACCTTTTCAAACAAAAAAGGCTCTCTCGTTCAGGGCTGAGGCAGACCATAAACGTTACAAGCTCTGTTACGAACTGCAGAGCTTTGGGACAGTTTTATATAGCGCGAACAAGACCCGAAGATATCAGAGCAATTTACATGGGCACCAGTTGTGTTACATACCGACACATTCATTTTGCTAGGCACGGGGACATTAGGTGATTGGCCCAGAACCACAGGGTGTTGAGTGTCCCTGCCTGTCCCGGTTTCCCATGTTGGAGATCGACCGCTCTAGCCGTTAGGCAACATCCTTGTGACGCATAAACCGACTCAAATGTTGACGGTTGAAGCCGGACGTAATTAGACTGGGCTGAGAGCAGTCTGTGCGGCACATTACGTACCCCTATATTTTACTGTAAGTAAATATAACATTACACGGCTCATAATAAATAATAGCTGTTACTATGATATCGCCTCACAAAGGTGAAACGTATGGTGGCGTTGACGTCTGATGGTTCTGTACAAGATAGATAACAGAACTTGGTGATTCCAAAGTTGCTACTTTAACTTTTAAATGAAGGTTTATGTCTGTTTTGGCGTGGGGACTTATTTGTTATACCTCTGTTTTTTTGCGTTAGGTGCCGATTGTGTAGTTGTGAAGAGGTCTGTCTTTGTCACGTTTGGCCTTTGCTCCGGATATGTTACTGTCGGATACTGTTCCGGAGGCTGCCGAAGCAGTGTCTCGTAAGTGATCTTATGTTTGTGTCCCGGAGGAGAATGGGTGTTGGGATAAAATATACAACCGGATAGGCAACACATATACACCTTTTATTTAGAACCTTTCCTTTGCTCAAACACCTGCAGGGATAAATAAACACAATTTATTACCCCAATGAGAGATTATTATTAATGCATACACAGTAAAGTCGTGTTGAGATCAAATTTGCGCATATATCTGTTTTTGTAGTTTGTCATAATTGCTAAGGTTTAACAATTCAGAATGTTTTAAAAAGTGGGTTCTTCCTCATTATCAAGTACCGATGGTTGTGAGAAACGCTCAGCCCTTTTACACAGTCCCTGCTGCCCTAATTGCACCTAGAATTCAATCCATCCGAAGGCACGTCCGTAGCATTCTATGGCAGATATGAGCGAGACAGTAGCGTAACGAAACTTGAGCCCCCCCCCCCTTGCAGGGTACGTGGAGGGGTCCCCTCCGGACTCAATCTGGAGCTCTCCGGCTGAAGTGCGGTGCTGAGGGGGCCCCTGGAAGTCCCCCCCCCCCCCCCCGCACCGCGGTATGCTACAGGCAATGCTTTTCTATGGCAGGCTTAGGCAGAAATCTAAAGTCAACAAAGGGCAAATCAGATTCATCTGTCAGATTTAGTGAAATGTCAATCTGCAGTAATGTATGCATATGTATTAAAGTATAGAGGAAAGTCTAATGAGAAATCAAAACACTCTTTGGCTCTTTTAATCGAACTAATGTTATCTCTGTGGGCGAAGAGCAGAGAAAAGAAACGGACTAACTTCAAAAGACCCCAAAGCTGCAAACAATTGATGCTATGTTACTTCGGCTGTATTTCTCAAGGCTCAAAAACCATTATTACAAATCAAAATAAAAAGAATGCCGAGCTGGATATTACCCAATTTACCAAACTGGTGCAACATGATCATATTAAATTGATAATATGCAATATCAAAGGTTAACAGGATGCATTGGATCTATATTCATTGAGCATACATGCTGATTAAACAATGGAATGTAAAATGTTGACAAAGCCTAGATAAAACGTCACTCTTTGTCATACGGAACACAGTACACATAGAGAACATGTACATGCAGGCAAATATTCCAGCACTACAAACTAGCACACGCCTGAAATAAACAAGATACATGCTCAGCTGGAAAATGATCAGGCAGACATGGACACAGCAGAGACACCATTACCACATAACATTTTTTTGACCTTGTGTGCACTTCTGATAATAAAGGGAAGTACATGAAACCGAAATATGCATTATTGTTCAAGTATCAGATACAGTGCTAGGGCATGGGAAAGGGAAGAAAAGGATTCATATTCAAGCCATCCCACACAGTTATCCTGCTTTGAAAATTTGATAAAAGGTATGGTGACAAGTAAAAGAACATGATTTATTCTAGTTCAGAACTTCTATTGTTTTAGGACTGCAATATCATACAAAAGAGAGTTCCTCATGGTCTGAGGAGACCAAGTGATGCAATAATTGCTCATATTGGGGCCTATTTACTAAAGCATTTTTGAATAGTGCTTTATATACCCACACATGCTATTCACTGAGATCTTGGAAGAGATACACCTACACCTCTCCTTTCTCCTTAGCACAGGTAAGGAGCACTCCACATGCAGCGGTACATGTTGCTAGTGTGAATGTGGGCAAGGCACAGGGGAATGGCAGGTAAATGGGGACTATCTACTACAAAGTAGAAGGAATACAGGGAAATTAAAGGAGGGACACATAAAACTACATGAAAATATAAAATACAACTGCACAAGATCAAGAAAGTTACAATCCTCTAGAACAACCGACATCCACCTGAGTAGTACTACACACCAAACAGGTTCAAATCTATTCTATAGTACTCTATAGTAGGTCACCAATTACACATGGCCTCTCACAGGTACTGCAAGACAGTCTCATGGAAATCAGTGGAGGCACTGATCATGGGGAAAAATAAGGCACAAATAGAGGAATTATGTATTAAAATCTTACTTTTCAGATTAAAAAAATATCTTTATTTTTAAATAAAAACACAGGCACATAGCACTTAACATAACTACAACTAGTAGAGAACATATTTCGGAACAAGACTTCATTCAGATTTAACACGCCTTCTAAAGCAAGAGGATGAGAAATTCAACCGTCATGATTCCATCACACCTATCAACAGGTGAAACTCAGTGCGCCATCAACCAGTCGCACAGCCTGCCTGCCTATGAACAAAAGCCACAGACAAACCAATTTGTCGTCTATGATGGGAAATGTCTCTGTTGCCTTGCCTCTCATATTGAGGAACAACTACTTGAGGAGGAGAGACAGGATATACAAGGAGATGATCAACATGTTTGACATGTCCAGGGAATTAGTAATGGCGTGATACTGCTTCTCTTCAGACGTGATCCTTGACTAGGTTCCAGACTGATTTATGTGCTCATTTATCTATAGCACACTCCCAGGCCAGCCCTGCCTATGTCAAATTACTGACTGCAATGCACTTTCTGACCGCCGGATCCCTCCAGAGGGTCACTGGGGGAATGGTGAATATCTCAGTGGCAAGCCAATCCTAGTCCCTGCACCAGGTACTGAAATGCATCAACATCAAAGTGCACCCGTTTATCACCATGCACTAGCCACTTGTCGAAAAGGCAATGAGTGGAAAGGGAATTCTATGGAGTTGACCACTTCTGTCAATTATGAGATGCCATCAATTGCAGTCACATGGCATGTCAGCCATCCAGCCAAAGCAAACATTTCTGCAACACATACTTCTGGCACTCTGTCAATGTGCAATATTCTGCAATTTAAGGGGTTTCTTCTGTTACATGAATGGTGCCTTTCCTGGGTGTACACCTGTCAGCTACATGTTCTGACAGTCTGTTCTTCATGTCAGGTGGTTTCTGGGGATTTCAGTATTATGCAGCTGTTAGGTAAATGTACCTAACTCATGCTGAAACTCCTTGTGCACCTGGGAAATTGCATCACAAATGCAGTCAGTTATAACTGCACCCCATCCCGATACAAAACGTGAGACTAATATTGACTAAATGCCTGCATGTAAAGTCTGCAATATTTTCAAGGTAAACATATTATAATACATGCTATTATTACTGATCTCTTCACCTTATTTGATGACAGACTACCCTGGCTGAACTGACATATAACAGAGCACAGACATACATGTCAGTCATCAATGCGTACACTTTTGGTATCCTAAGCCTGCGCTGTAAATGCCTTGATCATACAGGTGGCTTTGCCCCAGTACTCCCCAGAAGTATTGTGCAAGATCATTGTAATCTGTTGTGTATTGCACAACATCACCATGCAAAAGGGCTTACAAGTATACCTTACAAGGCATTGGGTCTTTTCTACCATTGCATTCAGGCTCTAGAACAACATCACCGTATCCATCAAGACTGCCCCAATGCTGCTCCAAGTTAGGAAAGAGTTGAAGACTCACCTCTTTAAAGAACACTACGTCACAATGTATTAACCATCCACAACTCAGACTTCTCTCCTGATACTCGCTGACTTTAAGTTTGGCTTTGACAATGCACAAAGATCCATTGGTTTTGGGTAGGTTTGTGCTTTGGAAACACCATATACATACATACATACCCTCCCATGAACTATGGCCCCATCCAAGTTCTGGGATTCAGACCCTGAATAGAGGCCAAGGTTGCAGGTGCTTGACTGACTATTGGCCTCACATATTACTTGAGCTGCTAGTTTGGTTGCTCCATCACAGTAGTTGGAGATCTTTGAGTCAATGCAGAATTGAGGGATATGACACTGACTACATACACTATCCACTGCTTCAACACCATGATACCACATTCAAGCTTGACATTCTAATGTAATATGGTTTCATGTACACATAACGAGGGCTATTGGACCCTCTGAAATTATGCAATTTTGCTACCAAATCATTTTCTACATATGTTAAAATTTGCTATATTTGCCACATAGGCCCTCCTGACCTTTAATTGCGGCCCTCTGGCGAACAGCAGCACTGGGCTGCTGTTCGCTTGACAGAGTAGGAACATTCAGAAAGCTGTGAAACAAACAGGCATTCTTTATGTTACACGTTAACTAAAGTAACAGTAGAGAAAAAAAGAAGGTGACCTAGGCAACTTAACTTTAGGAACACCTTTAGTTTTAAGGACATCCAGCACTAAACATGTAAAAAACATGATAAACTCTCGGCAAACTTCAAAAAAGTTTATTTTATTAACATGCATGAGCATTTTACCAAAGTAGATCAGATTATATCACTCCATTGAGAGGCCTTTTTTAGCATTGATTGTTTTGCAACATGATCTTGGAAACATTCATGGTTCCGCCATTCTGAAAACAATGGGCCAGATGCATCAAAGGGTTTTGCCCATTCTGTGTCTATGGGAAAATTTGTTCATGCATATGGCCCAATGTCATTAGTGAACCAAAAGGCAAGTCCTTTGTCAGATGCACCATACACCATGTGTGTAGCCTTGGTTGTTATATAATTGGAACCACATTATAGTTTATTAAATAAAACACAAGAAGGTTTTGTACAGCACACATCTTGAACTCGTATATTTTAAGAGGCTCTTTTGGTATTCACAAAGGGTATTTACGAGTAGTGCCCTTTGTAAATACCAAAAGTCGTAAAGTTAGACTTTTGTCTCAGTTTACCTTTGTGAATCAGGCCCTACGTGTCTGCCTCTGTGAGCCCTATCTCAATTAGGCCTGGGCGGTAAATTCAGTTCCGCTCGCGGAATTTGCGGAATTTGGTTAATTTCGCATTCCGCGGAGAACGCGGAATTACCAAAAATTCCGCGATCCGCGGCTGCGCGTAATTTTTTGCTTGTTCGCGCTTTCAAAATGCGTGTTCGCGAGATATTTCTCCCCGAGCACGCAAACAGCGTTCGCGAACAGGAAAAAAGCATCACGAACGGGCGGAACAAGCAATTCCGCGTGTTCGCGGAACTTTTGCGTGCTCGCGGAGATTTTTTACCGGTTCGCGGAGCTTTGCGTAGCGCGACTACGCAAATTCCGCCCACCTCTAATCTCAATAAGGGCCAGAAAATTGGAAGAGAGCTAATTAATAAAGTTATGAATTTGGAAAAAAAAATTGACAGACCCTGTAGCATTGAGATGCTAAGTTGTGAAAGTGTTTTATTTTGTATGAATGCTGGATGACACATCTTGTGGTTCAAAAATGTGTCTTGCCAGTAAAAGGTTGATCGATAGGGGTGAAGGAAGGCTAAGCCCCACGCATGTAGAAGCTAGATCACATTTCTTTAGACCTACAGTAGCAGGTCGTTTCATGGCTATTGCTGGCAAAGTGACAGGAGTGTAAATAGCTGTGATATCTTTGTATCAGCAAAGTTGAGATCACAGGTGCAAATGGGGGTAGGTGTTACCTTTCTAGCAGCCAGAATTGTCGAAGTTGAAGGTGGAGGAAAATTAGAAGGGTTTCTTCTTTTTTATAGATACCGCACAGAGGCAATGTTATATCTTGGTTCTGATTAGAAGGATTTAGTATACAGGATGCCAATCTGGTATCCCCATTACTGCTGAGGATAGGCTGAGATTTGGGTCATTAAGAACCAACAGCAGTGAAGAGATCATCGTGATGAAGAGGGGCATACTCTTCAACTTGTGAGCCATTTCTTTTTGGAGCCTCAATCTTACATTTCAATGTAGCCCAGTTTGCAGGGTTGCCAGTTTGCATGGTTACGTGGAAGCATCAAATCTTTTCTCTGTGGTAGACATTTAGATTGAGGAGAGTAAATTCTGCATTTCTGCTGAGGAGGGTAAATGCTGGCAGTTAGCGTTGGAATGTACCCATGAGAACAAGGTCAAGACTAGTGGTGGGCGGTTAACTCCTCCCCACCAGAGGAGTTTGCAGAGGCCTTCACACAGTTTGAAATGTGCAGTTCTTGCTGTCCTTGCAGTCGGGGGTTAGCTGCTGCTCTTCCCAGTGAATCGAATCCGCTGGAGCGGAGGCTTCTCAGCACAGTGCATGCACTGTGCAGCAGGATGTCAGAGAGGAGGCTAAGAGACTGCCGGCTGCCCCGCCGTGGATTACCACGTGAAGGTAAGGTAACCATCCTGGGAAACAAATGCAATAAATAAACACAGGGTCTGAACTATCCATTACATTTTGGCGTACTGGGTTAATAATAACTCCGCGCCATGTGCCCTTGCAGCTGCCATTTCATTCAGTGAAGCATGACTCTTTAAATGATTTACCAAATCATCACTATCTTAGTCCCAATGCCCTGTTTGGGGCAGTGGAATACTAGGTTGAGATTTCAGCCCATGTTTACTTTGCCTCTACTTATGTGTAATGTTTACACTACAGTTAATAAAGTGTCCCCTCTGCAGAATCCGGAAGCAGTTGGCTAAAGTTTACACCACGAGTGCAGGTCAACTAAGCCTTGCTATCATGGGAGAGTGCAAGCCCCCTTCTTCTGTTGTAAGATTAACGCAGCGGCAGATTTGAAAAATATGTGAAAGGCCCTACATGTTGACCGCGAGGGGGAAAATACCAATGTGACTGTAATAAATGGAAGACTCTGTTTTTCTTTTAAGTAGTTTAATGAACAAACGAGAGCACATCCCATGCCACGGTAGTGCCAGGTGCAGCTCCCCACCAACTGTCAACCCACGGAACCTTGAGCTATGATGAGCTCACCGAGTGCGAGAGCATCATCCATGGCTCGTGTCAAATAAATACATAACAATACATCTCCCCCTTCTTTTTAAAAGGAAGCTAAAACAATCCCACCCCATCTATACATAATGCCCCACCCAATAACCCAACCCCAGAACAAGAATATAAAAATGACATTTAAATAACATTTTGTTATGAGGAAGGACCAAAACAGAAGCATGACCTCCTGCACATGACCTGTGACAGTTTACACACACGCATACTCCTGTAGGTATCTGGGTGGATTCCTCATTCTTACCGCTCTCCTTTCAAGCAATTCATCAGCAGGTGAAGTATCAGCAGATACCAGAACCCTAGGTGACCGGTGACAGGGCTGGAACACCCATCTCCCTTCTGAAAACACTCTGCATGATCTTCACCTTGCCCCTCGCCTGCAGTTTTTTGTGCACAACCCAACTCAGTCGCACCCCCTTCGGTTTCCTTTCCGCTACCTCTTTGATATAATGCCACCCGTCTAAGGTTCAACTTCTGTGCATTTTCTAACTTAACCCAATTTCCCCCATGAGCCGTCACCTTGAAAGGTCCTCTAAATTTGGTCAAACCACTACTCACACCGCCACGTCGTACTTTGACCCAATCTCCCACCTTGATGAATCTTGCCCTCTGTGTGTTTCTCAAACCACTTCCCTTTGCATGTTCAGATGTACTTCCCCGCATCCATGAAGGAACCAGTTTTGTGCCTGCTTTCCTGCCTGCATCATTTCTAATGGAGACAAACCAAGGTTGGAATTCACCATAGTCCGATAAGCCCACAACATGTCTTTGACTGCACTTTGAACAGACAAGCCCAAACTCAATGCTAATTGCATGGTCCCTTTCACCTTTCCACCAATTCATTTCCTTATACAAAGAAGAACACACATGCCAAATTCCTAATTGCTCCAGGAAATGTTTCATCTCCTACGAAATAAGCTGGGTTTCATTGTCAGTAAGTAATATGGAGGGTATTCCCTCCCTCCTAAAAACTTCACTCAGCATCTGTAGTTGAAATATGTCTCATCAAAACCACCTCCAACCACTTAGACTTGGCATCTACCAAAACCGCTGGAAAATTCTCGTGCTCAGAAAGCACCCCAAACGGCCTAACAAAATCCAGGCAAACTTTCTCCCACACACCATTGGCTTCAGTCACATGCTGCCCTTCAGGCAAACGTCCCAAACCAACCCTCAGCCGTTTCTCAGACCCCTTGCATGCCTCGCATCTCTCAATTCATTCCTTGACCTGACTGTCCATGAGGGGCCACCAGTTATTCTCATGCAATCTCTTGATGGTCTTGGTTTGCCCCAAATTCCCTTCATGCGCCAACTTGATCAATTTCACTATGATGACACAGGGTGGCACAAACTTATCCTGTCTTAATAACAAATGACCATCATGTATGGCTAATTCATCCATCACCTTATAAACGGCCTCACACCTTCAGGCACAGAGCTCTCCCTCCTCAATACTCTTGTGACCATCTCCATAACCACCACAAGAGTGGAATCCTGTTTCATGGCACCTATCCACTCCTTTTCAGAAATAGACCCCAAGGATTCCTCTGTGACATCATCTATACTTGCTACCACTTCCTCAATTTCCACTTCTTCAACCTCAGCTGTTTTTTCTGGCAATCTGGACAGTTAATCAGCCACTTTGTTCTTCCACCAATTCTTAGCACCACCTTGACCCATGACTTTAAGCACAGGTTTGTGATCAGTTCTTACAAGAAATGCAGTGCCCCACAAGCATACCCTGAAATAGTTAATTGCCCATACAACAGCCAACGCATCACGCTCTATAACGGAATAGTTCAGTTCCATTTCAGTCAGGGAACACGGCGCAAACGCCATGGTGTGTTCAACCCTTCCATACACTTGTGCAAGGACAGCTCAAATTCCCACAGCACTTGCGTCCACAGTGACTATAGTACTCAAACCTGAGTGATAGAGGGACAAGACATTTGCCGGGCAATGTCATTTCTGACCTCAATAAACGCTTTTTTCTGCAAGTCACCCCACTCAAACTTTCTTCACTTTCTCAGCAACTCCCTTAGCCGCTCAGTCTTATGCGTAAAATTCCTGACAAATTTGGAATAGTATTCCACCAGACCCATGAAGGACCTGAGGGAATCCCTATCTTGTGGAACTTTGGAGTTAACAATGTCACTCACAAGATTTGCTTTGGGCTTTACACCATTTCCTGTAAATAAATGTCCCAAATACTCCACCTCCTTGACCAGAAACACGCACTTCTCCTTACGAAGGGTCAGTTGAGCAGTCCCAATGCATGTCAATATCTATTCCAGGATTCTATTATGTTCACTGACTTCATCCACAAAAATAAGATGCCATCTTGGAAGACAACCACCTTTCCATCCCAGAAAGAATCATCGTCATTAGTCTCTGAAATTCACTGGCCGCTGAACATAACCCAAATGGTAGTCATGTAAACTGAAACATACCCTCAGCTGTAATGAAAGAGGTAAGATGTCTAGATTCTGGGTGTAACTTGACTTGGTGGTATGCACTCCTCAAGTCGAGCTTTGAGAAGTATTTTCCCCCTTGATACCATCAACACCAACTCATTAATGTTGGCTAATGGGAAATTGTCCATCAACACGCACTCATTCAGGCTCCTCAAATCCACACAGAATCTAAAAGACCCATCCGGTTTCCTGGTAATAACTGTGGGAGATAACCATCCGGTTGCTTCAACCACCTCTATCACTCCTTCCTCCAACATTTGTTGTATTATTTCTTTGAGTTTTGGTCAGGCAGCTAACGGAACCTTTCTAGCTGTATGCAACACTGGCACAGCATTCTTCTTGATTTTTATCTCATGGATGTAATCTCTGGCCACTCTTAAATGATCTGTAAACACATCAGAGTGATGAGAAAGCACATCAGTCAAACCGTCATCCTCTAACAATGCCACTTGAATTTCAGCCCTCGGGCTCACTGTGATATTAAGATCGTATTGATGTGACAATCCCAGAATGGGGGGACCATCGACAGCCACAAAATGTTCCCCGGGTTTGCCTCCCCGCAAATTCAATCTGAGCAGACATGTACCCCAAAACACCAACATCAGCCCCCTGGTAACCTTTTAGAATGACATCAGATGCCACCAACTCACACTCAGGCCATGTGATCAGAAACAACTCCTTGGGAATAATCGTATACAGCGAACCTGTGTCAACCATTAGCAACACATCCTTGTCAATAATTACAAAATTTGCTTTGGGTCTCCTTTTCTCACCATCCAGACCAATTTCTGTGTTAATATCATCACTAACTCCTTCCTCTACCACTAGAACTCTGATCTCTGACTTGGCGTCCTCCACAGCCAAAACCTTCTTGTCCACCCCTTTACACATGAGAGCCAAGTGACCCTTTTTCCATACTTAAGGCAATCTTTACCCATGGCGAAGCAAAGTTTTGAGTCCGCAAGATGATAATTGCTACCACACCTATAACAACAGCAAGGCAACGTCTTTCCTTGCCCCGAAGGCATGTTTTTGGTAAAGCTACTTTTGAAAGGCCCACTCTTTGAATTTTTGCTTCTCAAGCATAAACTTGCTCCCTATCCTCATATACTAAAGCAATCTCAGACGGTTTATTCTCCAAGTTAGTGTTTTTTAGTTCTTGCATGCATTTTCCGGACTCCTCTACCATTTTTGCGATTGCTATTGCATCCTTAAAAGTTGGATTTTTTGCAGCCCACAATCCCTCCTGTATTTATTTTTACTGTTGCACTGCACAATCATTTGGTCTCTTACAATTTCCTCAGTCATTAAACCAAATTGACATTTTGCAGAGAGTTCTCTTAAACGCGCCACAAAATCATCTATAGATTCTTCAGTACGTTGCGGTTGCATGTAAAATTTATGGCGGTGCATAACAACATTAACCTGTTTAGCAAACCTGTTCTGTAAATGTAAAATGGCCTCCTTATACACATTCTCCACCTCCTCTCCTACGTTGTTTCTAGCTGGCGGTAAGTATTTGAATAAGTGCTGACCCTCCTTGCCCAAACTCCCCAATAATAATGCTTTCTTCATGACTGCTGAGAATCTGGCACCATCTAAGGCTGTTATATTGTTTTCAAAACACTCGATGCAGTCCTCCCACTCAATAGGGAGGGGGTTCACCTGACATCATGAGGAAGGCTGGTGGCAGTACTATGGATGCATTGACCCTCATGTTAAAATATTAACCTATTGCAGTGCTCACAATGTAACGAACCACAATCAGAAGTGCACCAACGAACTGTGAAGGTAAAATTAGCCCAATTAAAACCTTTTGAACTGTCCAATAGTGTGCGTGTCACTGACCTCCAGTTATGTGCCACACGTGTGAATTCTGCTGAAGTCCACTGCAACCTTTACCTTCCCTAACACCAGATCTCTTTCCATGATTTAAGTGTGCGTATCACTGATAGCAATCAGTGACACGCCTGAGACCGCCCGAGAGCGCTATTCACAAATTTTCCTCATTGCTAAGAATCAGAAATGTCACACAAGTATAATTTCACAGTCCGCTATAAATTTCTTTTTCACCCCCCCTATAACAGTATATTGGCACTGAATTTCCAGGTCTGTAGTGAAAACACAAAGCCATTAGTCTGCAGGCAACTCTTAGGGTTGAGGGAACAGCCAAGTCTTCAATAATATTATACACCTACAAAGATTGGGTAGGCGATTCCAACTTGGGGCAGACACAGTGGAGAATGATCAGCCTCCAACTGTTTTCCGGTAGAATTTATGACCCACCAAGCAACAGTGCCGATCTCTTTTTTTTATTGAGCAGAATCACAGATCAAATACCACCACCATTACATTACTTCATTCATTCAATGATTACCAAAAAATACACATTACAACTATAATAGCAGCAATGAACACTAGAAACAAGCTGCTCAGGCCAGTTAGATCATAAATCCCCGATTTAGAGCAAAAACCGGCTTACGCCCCCTGACTCTTAATCAGCAACATTAAAAATTGTCCATACCATAAAGCTGGATAAATAACTATACACGTCATATTTGATTAGGAACTTGCAGATCATCAGCACCTGCATTGTTGCCCTCGTGGAATCGCCAACTGCGCTGCTACCGAGTCAGGGCCTGCTTTTTCTATTATATCCAGAAACTACCATTAAATTAGGTTTTAAATCTCTTTAACCCCCCACCCGTCTTGCATACGACTCCTCAAATTTTTTCAGCCTAAGCATTTCATTGAACCACTCTCGGTATATTGGAACCCTAGATGTTTTCCTGTTCTGTAGAATCAAAGAGAAAACAATTAGAGAAGCTCTTGATATAAACACCTATCCCCACTTACCAATGCCAGAACCCTGGCTCTTGCTAACAAACCCAAAGAGTGCCGCGCAAGCCTCTGGGTCTATATTAATCTGGATGCTGAGACTATGAGCAGAGAAAACCTTTTCCTAAAACTGTTCCAACATGTGGCAAGTGCAAAAAATATGAAGCCAACCCCCATCCCCTGTTGCTGACATTGAAAGCAGCAATCCTCCACCGCTGGGTACATTCTGTGGAGGGCTATAAGGGTATAAATATTGGGGTCCATAATACCCACCTCTGACACTGACTCCCACTCTGCTCCCTCGTCAGGTTCCCCTCTATTGCCCTCCAGTCTCTCTCCTTCCCATTCTCCCTCTTAACTCCCCTCCCTCATGCTACTCTCTCCCCTCCCCCCTAACCTCCCTCCCTGCCTCTGTCTATACATCCTATATCTATCCTTACACACGGCCTCCCACGGTTCTCCTAACTCCAATTCTTTTTCCCCTTCCTTTATCTTTTCTTTTTTTTCACCCACCCACCCTAGCCTAATTACTAACTGCCCTCTTTAGCTTAATATAGTACTTATGTAAATAGCACTTGTATTTATCTGCTCTCTTTGGTCTAATGGTTCTTATTGCTATTTCATTGATCAAATGTTTTTTATTACCGTTCCTCCTCACACTCCTGTAAAGCGCTCTGATACCCCTGGGTCTAGCCAGCGCTATATAAAACCTTTCAAATAAATAAATAAATAAATAAATAAATAAATAATAAGCCATTCAGTGAGATAGGAACTACATCCTCTTGAAATTTGCAGCCCTTAAAGTCCTATGACCTATTAGCGAAATAAACTACCAATCCGCCTCTAAGAGGGTACATTGTGTGGACAGGATAATTTTTTCTAAAGAACTTTTCACGTGGTTCCTGACCCCCTAATCCTGTAGTAACCTATACCAATTTCCAATGCCCTTGAGTTTCACCCTTAATAGTGTGCTTATGGCATGGTGGGTATTTGGAATAGATTCAGAGCAGTGTTTCTAAAAAAAAAGGGTAATCTGCTGAAAACCCAAGAAAAATAACTTTCAACGATTACCACACAGAGCATGCAATTCTTGCAATGCAATGCATTTACCCCTCAAAAAGAAGTGTCCTAACTCCTTAAAGTGATAGGAGTCTGGCACCTATCTCCTGTAAAACCTTGTATCTTGTTTTCGTTTAGCTGCCTTAATAAAAACAGGCAGCTGGGTTTCAGCTTCCTGGATAATTTTGTCTATAAAAAAGATTGACGGTCCTCTTTCCATCTATTGATCTTGCTAAAGCACCTAAAAATGATGCTTCATATTATTTTCTGTACATGGGATAACACCATCCCACCCTGACTGATATCTAATTGAAGTACAGGGAGTTTTACCCTAGGAGCCTTCTTATTCCTAACAAAGTGATTAAAATGTGCTTCTGGTTCCGTGAAATACCTCTTATTAACTTTGATAGGGTCATTTGAAAAAAGAAATTGCAGCAAAGGTAAAATAGACATTTTCATAAAGGCTGTTATACCCACTAGTAATCTAACCAGCAAGCCCTTGATCTTCTTCAGCATTACCACATAGTTTAATTGATAAAGCTGAGAGTAATTATTTGTTACAAAGATCCTCAGATAATGTCCCAGACTTTGAGAGCTGGCCTGCTGCTGAAGAGAAACAGGAAGATTACTAACTGAAGTATCGAAAAGAAGCAGTTCCATTTTATTCTGGCTTATTTTATATTCCTCAATCCTTTCAAACTGCTCAAACTCATCCAATACCATTTGAAAGATCTGCATCTCTGGCTTGATATAGGATATCATCATCCACAGACATTTTTAATGTAGCCATCCCCATTATGGGGGTCTCAATCCCCTCATTCTCCTGAATCCTAACAGCCATGGACTCTATAAAAAAGTAAATAAAATTGGGGACAGAGGACACCCCAGAGCGTTCCCCTATTTATATCTGCTACCCCCGCAAGATTGGAATAAACAAACTTTCACTTGTGCTCCTTGACATAGATTCAACAGCATTAAGATGAAATGAGCAGGAAAGCCAACCCTCGCCAGGCCATAAAAAAGTGCATCCCAGTTAACCAGGCAGAATGCTTTCTCCTCATCAACCAATATTGCAGCAGTTGGCCTGATAATTTTAGGGGTGACTTTAACTTTATTCAGGATTTGGTAAGGGATACATCTAATAAAACTAAAAAACAATTGAAGCCCCAAACTAAAAAAGTGGTGGACGTGCTGAAGCAACTGACTTTAAATTAATCGATCAATGGTGCAGTGATCATCTTGGTATGTCACAATATACTTGCTTCTCGCACCGCTTTCATTCAGCCTCCCGTATTGATCTTTTTAAAAATGTCTCACTCTCTGAAATGGATGTGCTCATGTATTTGGGCTAACTCTTTTTCCGATTATTTTTGGCCACCATCATCGTAGAGATTGATACAACTAGAGGGGAAAGGCCCAGGTGGCAGCTGGACTGGAACCTTTTGACCAACCAAGAATGGCTTAAAGATATGAGAACGTATATTCAAGATTTATTTAGTCAGAATAGGGGTACAGCATCATTGTTTGCTGTATGATAAGCCTTTATGGCTAATGCTCGGGGCAGAATATTGCTTATAAGACCCCACAATTCAAAACGCACACAGAGGGGCCGATTCTGATTCGGGCTGGAAATCTCTCCGACCGAGCCGGACCCGGAGAGATTCCCGACCGAATCGGACCCGTGCAGTCCGACCGAACGAGTACGATGCGCACGTATGCCATCGGACTCGAGTCGGTCGGACTCCCATTGAAGTCAATGGGAGCCGGTCGTACAACGCGTACGCGGGCTCCCATTGACTCAATGGGTGTGATGCGGACAAGGGCGCCCCCTACAGCGTGTACGCGGTGAAGCGATTCGCGCCGTACACGCACAGGTAGGGGGGACCCATGGGTCCCCCCTGTGTGCGACTCGCGTGGCTACGCGTACAGGGGGGTCCGACACGGACCCCCAAAGTACGGCTCCGACAGCTCTTTGGAGCCGGAGTGCGCGGCTCGGTCGGACTGCTCGCGGCGCGCATCGTACTTACCCGGCCGGGGAACGTCTCCATTGCGCGGTGAGAGTCGGGTCCGAGCGAGTCGGTCGGTGCGGTTCGACCCGGGATCGAGTCGGTCGGAGCGGTCGGGACGCCCGTACGAGTCGGTCGGCGAATACGCATCGTACTCGCTCGCCCGGACGCGCGTACGATTCGGTCGGGAAATAGGGCTCCGAATCGGATCCGGTAAAGCCGAATCCGATTCGGAGCCCTACCGGCCGAGATCGGAATCGGCCCCAGAGTGTATAGCTGAGCTCCAATTTGCAGTTGATGTAGCCCTTCAGGCTAAGAATAGGCCTCAGGATCGACAGCCCCTGTAGAGAACCATCTTAAATAAGCTAAGCATGACTATAGGGAATTCTTCATTATGGAGGACATTAGTAGCTTCAGGGCTTTTCTGCAGCAGGCATATGAGGAGATACAGATGACTGGGAAATTTCTTGCATGGTCAGTGCAGGTCAAGTGCGATGCCAAATTCATAAGGGAGCTGCAGAAGCCAGCTACTGGAGATGTAGTTTCAGATAAGGCCGCTGTCTCCCATATTTTTCTGCAGCATTATAAGGTTTTGTATGAAAGTAAATATTATATCCCGCAGCCCAGTATATCCCAATATTTTCGGTCCGTCAGGCTTTCTCGGTTGGCAAATTCCTGAGTAGAAAGAATTACCTCTAATATATCAGCAGTAGAGATTCAGGAAGCCATGCCACAATGTCTAGAGGGAAGGCATGTGGCAAAGATGGGTTTCTGGTCACATTTTTTAGAGCAATTGCAAGTGAACTCATACTCTTTTTGATGGAGTTGTTTATTTTTTATTAAAGAGGGTGGGGACGTTTCCTCATCCTTCAAGGAGTCCACGGTTGTTAGTTGTTTAAAGAAAGATTAGAACTCAAGTGATGTCAACTCATACCGTACAATTAGCTTGTTGAACACTGATTATAAGCGTTTAATGAAAATATGGGCTATTCGTATCACACCAGAAGCTCAGGTTTTAATACATAATGACCAGACAGGGTTTGTGGCTGGTCTTGTGATGTCGGCTAACATGGACTTCATAATTCATGCGCGATACTACTTCCTTGCAACAGTGCTGATCTCAGGCCCTTGAAGCAGGCACACTATAAACTAAGAGCAAAGAGGAGACTTTGAAGGGCTATAGATGTCCTATGTACTAAACAGAGATCCTCTCTCTCTCACTGGAAGCCACTGGAAATGGGATAAAATAGTGGCGATGTGGGATCTATGTTGGAGACCCCAACTTAATCTGGCAGGATAATTTTGAACAAATTGCAGCTTGTAGAGGAGGGTGTCTGGCAGCCCAAGATAAATGGTATTACAATGAACCCGCTGGGATAAGACCAAATTGTTCAGGATGAGAACTTTCTGGGACAGCGTGAATAGGTAAAGGACACACTATAACATGCCAACTCTTTTAAAATATTGGAGAATTGTTTAATGTTCCCTAAACATTCCAGAACTGGACTTCGAATAGCAAATCAGATCCCAAGACTATTTGGTAAAATCTTCCCTAAATATACGGGCTTTTGGTCAGCCCTCTTGACCAATTGGTCTGTTCAAGCGCCATTCAAATTTTGCCTCTGACCACCACAGCATACAACAAGGAGTAAGGGTTTAGCCTTCTTAGTCCATAGTCTGTCTCGTGCTGTGAGTGATGGCATTTGCATGATCCCATGTGCACAACACTCTGAAAACAATCCACCTCAGTGCCATAGCTGGACCACTGTTTTAATTTTTTTTGTATTTCAAATAGTTGTTTTTGTTTAGTGCAGATGTTTGCATGTAAAACAAATAAATATAACATGCCATGCTGGCCAAGGCCAAGGCCTGCCCTTTTGGCTTTGCCAATACTTGTTCTTAGGTATCTGCAAGAAAGTGATTTTCTATCTTCTTTGATTCTCAATAGTGATTTCAGACTTCCTCCTGGTGCCCGAGAAGTATATTTTAATAATTCTGGTTGTTTCACTAGCTTTGGATGATAAGTGTAATTTCTGCAAGTGAAAATATATTTGGTGTGGATGCATTAGTCCAGTATAAGATGTAGAGACATTTACCCTGATCTCCAAATCGGGGTCTTTTTCCATTGTGACATGCTACAGTGGTACATATTTGTCACTTCTGACCTGAGCCTGTCCACTCGGATCTTCATCTTTCTGTGGTCGATAAAATGTGTGCCTTTGGGCTGGGTTACAATAAACATCAGTTGCCAGCCAAAGTACCAAGATAACTCATGGATGAATGTCACTCTGCAAACATGCCTGTTACATTTTGTGCTATGACAACGTTTGCCCCTTGTCCAATGCATAAAGCTCGTAGTTGGAGGCAGGAGAAATGTTTATATGAGTGCTGCCTTAGGTGTACTGTCTTGTTATGAATATATGTCGTTAGAACGCATGCAATACATCGCATGCCATTACAACGCGGTTGTTACAATGACCTCATTGTTACATTGCATACGATTACATCGCAAGTCGTTACAACTTGCTGTAGGGGGTGCGCTGGACTTAGGAATAGTATAATTTACTATTCCCACTCCAGTTTGTGCAACAGCAGGGAAGGTGTTGGATTGTAAATCCAACACCACCTGCCCCCTACAGCAAGTCGTTGTAACGACTTGCGATGTAATGTTTCGCGATGTAACAACACGGTCGTTGTAACGACCGCGTTGGAATGGCATGCGATGTATCGCATGCAAACTAATCGATGTCTCTCTCTTTTCATACATGTGTACTTGTTATGTTGTTATGCTTGTATGTGTGGTGTTCATGTCTGACTGTGTGTGTTTACAGTATGTGCTTATGTGTTTGTGTTTCATTTGCCGTCCAGTATGGGGGATATCAATCAGTCTGTTTTGTTCAATTTGTGCCTACATGTGTCATGTGCTTGTATGTGTTTTGTATTTATGCCTATATGCAAATTGTCTTTGTCCACAAGTGTGTCTGAGTTATTGCCTGTGAATGGTTGTATGTTTGATGAGAAGTAAGCAGGCACTTTAACAAAGCCAGACCTGTCGGCATTGCCAATGTTTGTTTATTATCCAGTCTCACACTGCCATGTTTCCCTACTTAGGGCACTTATTAGCCTCCTGCTTTTCTCTCAGTAAATGAGGGTAAATCCATCAAAGTCGAGCACCAATGAAGCTGATGGTGCTGACAGGTGAAGTCTGTAGTGCCCCACCATACTGGCCAACTAGGCTCCCTGATTATCTGGACGCATTCGAACCAACTGAAGACTGCCCAATGGCTGCAGAGTGGCTGATCTCACCTAACGAGACAGTGCACTCCCTAGACTAGGCACACATCTGCACACTATATAAAACGCGCCTGCACTCAGAAACCTATTTATCACTGTAATTGGAAACAAGCTTTGGCAAAGATCAAAGCGCTTACCTGTTAATTATGTATCAATTGTTATTTTTGTTTTGTTAAAAAGTGTTGAAAGAAAATGCTATCGCATTATTTGTTAATTTATTTGTACGGTGCATTTGTTTGAATTTTAAGAGGTATATATATATGTTCTTACACTTGAATAAAAATATTAAACTAGAATTGTAAGATTGTTAAACCGAATTAATAGTGCAAGTCCCTTAATTGCACAGTAGTATAAAGCTAGTGAATCAGAAAGACAGTAGAGAAAGGGCACACGTTTTACTAGAAATGTGGTTTGTTATTGTTTTTAAAGTGTACTTTAAGTGTTAGTGAACGTTGAGTTTGATAGATCTGTACCTTACTTATTCAGTGTTAATGTTTAAAAGTAGAAGAGAATTGTGAGTGTGTTGATGTGTTATTTGTTTTGTGTTTTAAAGTGCATCGGGAGTGTTATATTGTTGCACAAACATTTATTAGCCCTGGGCTGGTGCGTGGGAGGAGGGAGAAGCAGCCTGGAAGGATCCAAGGGTGAGATGTCCTCTTTTTCGTTGCCACAATGATCTACCACTTTATGAGGATACAGCCTTAAAGACCCGAAGCTTGAACAAAGACTCGAAGTTCCACAGCTGAATCAGTGTGATACACACTCTATGCTTACTAATAGATAAAGGCCAGAGCAAATTAAAGAATTCCTGTATAGCACACTGGCCTGTTTCTGTGCTCTATGTGACATCGACCTATTTAGATAAGAGTAACAACTAGCAGATGCCAGCGCCTCCTCCATGAGCAACCCCAATTTCTCCTTAACTGAGTTAGTGATGATTTCTTGCCCACAACCACAACATCAAGAAAACAATGTGCTATGTCCTGGAGGCCACACTCTGTCATACAGCGCCTTTTAAGAAAAGGACTGAACTGCTCAAAGTCTGAGCATGAAAGTGCACAGCCCATGGGCAAACCTTATCAAAGTAATACTGTCCGCCAGCTGCAGAGCCCAGCAAGAAGTAGTTATCTGAGTGGGCGTGCAGAAGACAGAATGCATGTTCCATGTCTGCTATGCCCAGAAGTGTCTTTCCCTGTCTCTGACCAGCTTCCCTAACTCCTCAAAGGATTGTTGGACACAGTGCAGCCCTCCCTAACTAGCTGGTGGGTCACAGAATCACCCTCAACGAGTAATAGGTCAGGAATCAATGTGAACTTCCTTTGACCTTTTTGGCCACCAATCCCATATGTAAGAGTTTCAAATACTGCAAAGTTTTCTTTTGGAAATGGCCATTAGTTCAGGTGGGTTCTGAACAGCCGAAGTGGTTAAGCAAGGCCGAAAATGGACTGTGGATACGTGTATTCCCTTCTGAAGGAAGCCTCGCTTGGCAGCTCCTGTTTGCACAAGGAGCAGGGTCAGCACTGATTTGCATCAGGAGCGTCTCTGTCTGTAGAGGCACAGTGTCAGTGTGTGAAAAGCCATGGTTATGAATGCTACTGACAACAGCCGCCAGAGGTTTAGATTCTTTGCAAGCGTTCCTCCCATCACCTTTTGTGTGTTTGATTTAGAAAAGAGTGAAATGTACCACTGTCAGCTATCCTCAAAAAATCTTCCACCATTATGAAGCTTCGGCATTAGGCAGTGCCTAGAAAAAGAACTATTTTTGGATTTTATTATATTTATTTTCTACTGACACGGATATTGAAATATGCTCTTGTGTTTTTACTTGACAGGTACTCGCCTGATTCATTATTGAAAGTGGCACGCAGCTGTCTTTGCTGCACGGAAACAAAAATGGCGGTGATGTCGGAGAAACTGCCATGTAAACCGGGAGGTTCCTATACTTATAAGTACTATACTATTGCTGGATGCGCATGCACCAAATGTGGTGCTCTAAGTTTCGATGTGTCTGCCCTGCCTCCAGTGGAAACCGCTGAAGTCTCAGAGCCAGACATTGCTGCATAGAAGACAAGACAGACCCGTAGGAATCATGGAGAATATAGGGGGCAATAAAGGTGGAATGAAATGCAGTCACTTAAACTTGTCTCAAATTTCTCAGATCTTTGTCAAAATGCAACTCTGTATTACTCTCAGCAACTTTGGGCTTGGGCCAAAATAAAACAAGTATAAAGAGAAATCAGGTGCTGTTGTAATGGGGTGACTGACTCTACTCCTGGCTATCAGCCTTTACGTACCACCAAGCTTTTTAAAAATCTTAATATTCCATTAAGGGCTAGTCTCGGGGTGTCTGTTTTTGGTAACAACTGCATTAAATCCGGGTTGAGAATTCATGCATAAATTGTAACATTGGAATGTTTTCCATCACTCCCAATATTTTTCAATCTAATTTCTTCAAAAAGGGACAATTCTGATATGTATTGTAATTGCAAGTATAAAAAAGTTATGCACTGGATTTGTAATGTCAAATTTTAATGCCTCCTTGAGCAGCGCAACTGGCATAGATACTATGGTGTTGTATTATAGCCTATGTGGAAACAATGCTGTTTATTCCAGACATTACATTATTTGCTATTGAATATGGTGGAAATATAATCGGTGAAAGGGAAGGTTTCATCTTTTGATGCAATTTATTTGTCACATTAAATGTAACAAAGTAATAAACTTTGTCAAGATATTTTTTGTCAGTCTTCTGTCCGTGCAAGTTATGGGATCTAATGGATTAATCATCTTTTATATATTTTCTGCAGCTGTTTGCGTGTCAAATGCTAACCACTGTAGTATGTATTCTTCGTGTTCAAAACAGTTTATTGAAATTTTCATAATAAATCAACAATAACAAGAGACAATACAAAAAATAGTACCGAATAAATACCCAATAACAATAGAGAAAGCATGAGAACATCAATAAATTGCAATAGGTAAACAGTAAATATAATATTTAAAGAACAGAAAAAGAGGGGGAGGGAATGGGAACATCTATAAATGTATTATAATAATGATGAAAAAGAGTTACTAAAACTTAAAACTCTGGAATATTATAATAACAATATATATCATGGATTAATACATATTTAAGAAGATAAATAGATATCAATAGGTTTCCAAAAAGTATGATAGGAGTTAGAATTATGATTAATACCACGTAAAGATAACTGAGCTCCTCTTCTTGTAAAAATAACCCAAGACCACCAAACGTTAACAGATAATAAAGAAACATCTTTCCAACATGTTGTAATGGATTTTAAAGCAGCTGATAATAAAAAATTGAAAAGTTTACCTTCTAATTCATTTACTTTTTGTGAAAGAACAACAGATTTGCAAATTATCAATTTTAATGAAACATCTTCATGAATATTAAATATCTTTTTATAATAACCCAAACTTCAGACCAAAATTTAAAAACCAAAGGACAATCATAAAGCATATGCTGTAATGAACCAGTATGTAAATTACAGTGCCAACAAGTTGAAGACGGAAGAAGTTTAGCATGAAATAATCGAAATGGAGTCCATAAACAGTTATATAAAATATATGAGTTTGTTTGATAGAGCGAAACAGGTAACCAACCAGAAATATTATTAAGCCAAATAGTTTTCCATATATCAATTGAGAAAGAGATTGAAAGTTCATTATTCCAAAATGTTGAGATCACATTAATGTTGGATCCTTGAGAGATGGACATTTTTTTATATAGTATAGAGACACCATGAGGTAAAGTGGAAACAGTTTGAATATAAATTGATAAATCTGATTTAACATTAGAAGGAATACAATGAGGAAATGAATCTAAAATAGAGTTACATAATGAATCATATTTGAGAAAATCAGAGGAAGGTAAATGATATTTTGATTGCAAAATGTCAAAAGAAACAAAAGCATTATTGTGATAAACATCCTTAAGGTAGAAAATACCAGCTTTAATCCATGAAGACCAAAATCACCCAAATGCTGTTGAAATAAACCTGTAGTCACGCCTCTGTTTTCTTTCACTCCCCATTTGAATAACATCCTTCATATTAATTCCTGTAATATTATCACATTTTCTAATAGAAACAAGTAAGGGATCGATACCAAGAAGAAACAAAAGGGGGAAAGGGGACAACCTTGTCTTGTACCTCTGAAAAGAGAAAATTGATTAGAAACTTGCCCGTTAATAAATAAACGAGCAGTAGGAGAAGAGTATAAAGCAGAAATCATCCGTATAAACATGTCACCAAAATTAAATGACAATAAAGTATGAAATAAGAATTGCCAGTGAATTTTATCAAACGCTTTTTCAGCATCCAATGCGAGGATTCCTGATGGTAGAGATAAGGTGGATCCCTGTTCAATAACGTGCAACAGAGTTCTAGTATTATTGGCTGAATACCTATTCTTCATAAAACCAGACTGATCTGGATGAATAATAGATTCTAACACAGACAATAATCTAGAAGCAAGTATTTTGGCATACAATTTACAATCTTGATTTATTAAAGAAATAGGTTGATAATTTGACACCAGGGTAGGGTCTTTATTAGGTTTGGGTAATACAATAATTAGAGCCTCAGTAAATGAACCTGTAGTAGTTCCCGTAGAACCGAAAAAGGCAAAAAGTTGAAATAAATGAGGGATAAGCTGTAACTGAAATTCTTTATAAAACTCAGCAGGAATACCATCAGAACCAGGGGATTTATTCTTTTTGAGAGATTTTATGGCTAATAAAATTTCATCTTGAGTAATAGGTGAGTCAAGTTCCATTTTATCTGATTGTGAAATCTTGGGTAAACCACAATTTGATAACAAATAATCAATTAAGGTGGCATCGTCAAAGTTAGGTTTGTTATATAGAGTAGTATAAAAATCCAGGAATTGATTAACAATATCATTTTGGGATAGGCGATTTTACCATTAGAGCCATGAATTGAATTAATTTGTGTTTTATCTTTTTTGATGCGTAAATAATTGGCTAAAAGTCGTCCCGATCTATTAGCATTAAAAGCAAATTTGGCTTTAGAATTCGAAAGCTGAATACCAGCTCTTCTGCTAAGGATTGAGTTAAACTCATATCTAAGTTTCTGCAATTTGAATCTGTATTGAGGGTCATTAGACGTAATAAAAAGTCTCTCATATTTTGCAATTTGTTTATCCAAATTTTTAATATTTGCATTAAAAGTTTTATTTTCATGGGCCATAAGAGAAATAGTAGTACCTCTAATATAAGCTTTAAAGGCCTCCCATCTATTCACCATAGAAGTAGAGCCTTCAGGGTTAAGAAGAAAGTAATCATGTATAGCATCTAAGAGTTTAGGTTTATTTTGTTCATTAAGAACAATACTAGTATTCATTCTCCATCTGGATTGTTTTGTAACATTAGAATTCAGTTTCAAAATAAAAGAAATTAGGGCATGATCCGAAATATCAATATTACCAATAGTAGGAGTGACCACAGAGTTAATTAATTGTCTGCAAATGAATAGATAATCAAGCCTAGAATGAAAATTGTGTGGATTAGAAAAAAATGTAAACATTTTTTCCGTGGGAAAGTGTAATCTCCAAATATCAACTAGCTTTGTAGTTTGAAGAAATGATTTAAAAGCAAAAAAAACTTTAGGAGGCCGAAATTTAGTAAGAGATAATCTATCTAATAAGGGATCAAATATAACATTAAAATCTCCTCCAACTATGAGAGGAACTTTACCCAATTTGAGAACTTCGGTTGTCAGGACAGAGCAAAAGTGGGGATCATCAGCAGTAGGACCATAAACATTTAATAAAAACATAACTGTATCGTGAACTTTAATTTTAGCAATAACATATCTTCCATCTGTATCTGAAAATTTACTCAGAATTTGGCAATGAAGTCGTTTTGCAAAAAGGATAGCAACACCATTTTTTTTGCCAATTGCAGGCGATGAAACAATACTATCAACCCATTTTTTTTCATATTTTCTAAAATGTTATCATCAATATGAGTTTCCTGTATAAAACAAATGTCCGCTTTACAACCACCCAAATAATCAAAAATGTTCGTACGTTTAACAGGATGACGTAATCCCTTGACATTTAAAGAGACTATTTTAATATTATGAACACTAGCCATGGTGAAAAAGAAAGAAAAAGAAGGTCAAGAAGAGGAGACAAAGATGTATATAGAAAGTGGAAAATAGTAACTCCAAAACAGGTGATAAAGAGAGAAAGGGGAAAGAAAAGGAAAACAAACAAGACAAAGAAAAAAACGACAAACATTAAACATTAATAACAGGAATGAAACGCACACACACTTTACAAGCATGACCGAAACCGTTGGAGCCCCCTGTGAATATAACCGTAAGAATTGTCAGAAAAATGCGTAAAACTGATGTTCAGGTAGCAGAGTCATGAGTATCCATTGAATGCTGTGAATGCTGATCCAAGAACAAACTTAAATCTTCAGGTCGTTGGAAGGATTTAGAGAAATTGTCTTTCCAAATGCGCATTGTTGATGGATCAAAAAGACCATATTTAAATCCAAGACTTCTGAGCTGAGGGCGAAGAGCAGTAAATTCCTTGCGAATAGAAACAGTTTCTTTAGCAAAGTCTTGGTGGATAAAAATTTTGTGACCATTAACCATCAAAGAAGGAATTTCTCGAGCTGCTTTTCTTATCAAAACCAAATGATGGTGGCAAAGAACTTTAAAAATCATTTGTCGAGGCTTTGTGTGGCGAGGATTACGATGTGATGGAATCCTATGCGCCTTATCAATTTCAAATTTTTCCGGAAATTTGATGTTCAGGAGGCCAGGAATCAGATTCTCCAAATATAATCTGCAATTGGAACCTTCAACATCCTCAGGCAAATTAAAAATGCGCAAGTTATATTGTCTGCTGCGATTTTCCATATCCAGAAGGAGAGCAGAAATAGGAGAAAGTTTCGCCACAAGTGGAGAGAAAGCGTCAATTTTAACTTTATTGTCATGCATTTTAATTGAATTATCAGAAATTTTCATTGACATACTTGCCATGTCTTTGCGCAAAGTTTTAATCTCTGTCGCAATTGAGTCTGTGTTGGCATCGAAGTGCTTGAATTTCGTCAAGAATTAGTGACAAAGAAGGTTCACTTGACTCAACCACCTTAGATTTAACAGGAGGAGGCGAAATCTGATTCTTCCTCTTGTTATAAGGAGTTTGCACATTTTTATGATCCATGCTTTTGTTTGAGTAAATAAACTTGCAAGGAATATAAAAATTATAAAAACGTAATAATTGCTGAAAAAGCTTGACAATACTGTAATAATTATTGAGAAAAACTTGAAGAAATGCAAGGTGCAGCAGCTAAAACTGACTGTGGGAGTGGTTAGGCCAAAGCCAGGCCCTCTCCTAAGCACTTACTCCGCCCCCTGACAGACAATCCAGGGTGTACCTCAGAGCAGGGCTGGGAGCAGAAGCATGAAGGAACAAAACACCACCTCCAGCGAAGAGCAGACATGGAAAAGCTTCACAGCATCAGGTAAATGCTTCAGAATCACAGCGACCTCATTCTAGGAAACATTTTGACATAAATATCGTCATTTTAGATGAAAAAACGGGGAAAACCAGCGGAGCTCAGCAAGCGGCGGCCATCTTGTTTCACGCGCTCTCGCGTCTCCAGTATGTATTCTTCAGTGTGCTTCCCAGTATTCCATAAAATATGTTTTTTCTTAGACATCATACAGTTAGATCTTTAGTTGCAGAGTCAACCCACAAGTTAATGCAGGGTGGAATCCCACCAGGGCTATTTGGACACATCTTCCTCTCTCGTACATTGACTGCTTTTGTTATGGTCCTTTATGGTCCTTTATATTCAGAACTGAACTACTGCATCTGCACACACTAATGCACACACTAATAGCTCCCAGCCCATCACAGTGACTGTATTTCGTTTTTCACTGTTGAAAGGCTGTCTGTCCCCTAGGCTGTCATTGGGGCTGCACTGTACCATTTTACATGTGTAACTTTCATTTAGGACAAGATAAAAAATGGAGATTAGGCTCTCTGAACTCAGAATTTATTAACACACCTTTTGGGAAAGGTGTTTTTTAAATTGTGTGTTTGAAAATGCCACTTTTAGAAAGTGGGCATTTTCTTAATTTACCATTCTTTGTGCCTCTGGCTGTTTGTGTATTAAGCGTCTGGTGTTGGAGTGGCAGGAGCTGGGGATGTTCACTCACTCTAAGAAGTCACTGGGGAGGGGGTTGAGGTGTGCCCTGCCTTGCCTGGGTGACTCATTGCTAGGCTGAATAAACCTGGTCTGGATTTAGAGTGGTGGGGGGAGTTTCGCTTGCACCTGAACAGGCTGTGTCTCCTTTTCACGTTGCTATCTCCACCCCCTGTGGTCATGCTGCACCAGGGAGAATAGGACTGGTTTGAACTGGGTTCATAGACCCTTGCCACAAAGAGAACAATGACAAATGGGGTATGAGTATTAGACCTAAAACCCCAGGACTTTAGATTACTTCAAGGAACAAGAAGACTGTGCAAAGAAGAAGAGCGGAAGGACAGTGTGATGAGCGCTGCCTTTTCTGTGTGATGGGTTGGTTGGCCTGCTGTTGCTGCTTCTGTCTGTGGTGGGGGAAAATGACTGACTCTTTTCCCTGCTGTGGTATCCTGCTTGTGAAGGGAATCTCCAAGGGTCTGTGTGTGCTTGCCTCCTGTTGGAAGTTTTAGGGAAATCAAAGACTTCAAGCCAAGTAACCTGCCTGGGAGGAGAGCTGGAGAAACTGTGTGGAGCGTGGTCCCTGATGTGTGTGGGGTAGGGTGGCCTGCAGTGGCTGCTTCTACCTGGAGCAGGAGAAGGTCTGGACTGTTCTTTGCTAAAAGTGTAAGAATTTGAGGAGTGCTTTCTGTGGCTGTCCAGGGTGTGGGGGGGGCTTGCCATCACCCCGACCTCAGTGAAAACCATAGCCGGTGGAAAGTGCTACATTGAGCACATCCATTCTTTTGTTTTTCTAGCACCTCAGCTCATGAGGATCACTGTTTATGGCTCCTTCCCTCCGTGAGCCCAGCAAGTGGAGAGCGCTTCATGTTCCTCCGAGAAGAAGTGTGTGCAAAGGACCTGCTGTGCGCTGGAGGCTACCCCTCAATCCTACCCAGATATCAGGCAGAAAAGTGGCAGTACTGACAAGCATGCTGGGAGCGCAGCCCCTGTGGTTATCCCGGCTTCCCCTGTGACTGCAGATCCAGCTACCACGAGAGGAAACCCCATGGAGGGGCGAGGAACTCCACTGACGTCACGCTGGGCGTCGGCAGCATCCATGGCTGGACGAGGGATTGCCGTCCTTGTAGTTGCCAGCCCCTCGCTGCTCTCTCCTACCCCCTGTACAGTCGATCGAGTTGGTGGGGGCCCAGGGAAGTAGTAAGGCTTTCACTGCCCTTGGGTGGAAGAGGCATGTTGTCCAACTATGAAGGCAGCTTTTGCCACTGCTCTGCGCGCTGTCGGCCGCTGCCTTGTGATCTCCCTACCGATGGGAGAGGCTGAGTCGGTTCCCTCCACGATTGCCAGGTTTGTATGCCCCCTCGCTTCTGTACATACTTGGGGGGGGGCAGATGCCGAGGAGCTGCATTGGTCACTGCCATTAAGTTCCCAAGGGGCCATTCTTAAAACTTTAGGAGTGCTGTCTCAGCATAGGGGATTACCATAATCCCCATGAAAGGCACAGAGGAGTTCTGGTGCCCTACGTGCTCAGTGAAAATTGCAATATTGTCACTAGTAGGCACACAGGTATTTCTGCGGCCTACAGCTCATAAGCCAAGTGTCCCCTGAGGGGCTCACCTTTTACCGTATGAAGCGCTGTGGCTGCATAGGGTGCAAAGTAGTCATTCAGGCACACTGATACCTGGTGATTTATGTATGATCTGAAAGACTGTTTTTTTTTATAAACCTTCTTTATTGAGTTTTGTTTGCTAACATCATGTTCCAAGAGCCACATTATACATTCATCGACCAAAAATAATGTTGACATGTATAAGCAAGGATTGCGCTTGCATAGTTAAACAGTGTAACCAAAATCAAAAAGAAAACACAACCAGCTGCGATCAAGATAGAATGGAAAACATTATTGCGGAATAATCTAGTTCCTGGGTATTGTCTCGGCTTGCCCATCCAATCAGTAATTCGGTGACCGTACATATGAAAACAACATTATGAATTGGGCAGCACCTCCAAGTCTAGTAAAGTAGGTGGTGGAGTCGGAGGGGTCAATACAATTCCTCTATAGTCTTCCCAGCGCTGCCATATATGCGCGTGTTTCTGAGGACAACCCTGGGCCTAGAAGACAGGTTCTTCCATCGCCATGCAAAATTCCAGACCCCGCTTCCAGACCCCTAATAGCGGTGGAGAGGGTGCTTTCCAGGAGCGAGCAATGTCTTGTTTGGCCAAGGTTAATCCTAAAAACAATAAGTGGCGCTTATATCTATTGCCCCCAATATCTGCGATATGAAGTAGGGCTAGTCGTGGTGTACTGCCTATGGTCCATCCCAGCACCTCCTCTAGGCATCTATGAACCCCCTTCCAGAACCAAGAGTTGGACATGTCCATACCATATGTATGTAGGTGGCCTCTTCCGCCCCACAGCGTAGACATGTAGGGGACTCAATGAGCCCGGCTCTATGAAACCGCACTTGTGTATAGTATATTCTATGCAGTTTTTAGCTGTATCAACCGCAGTCGTGAGGAGATGGCAGCTCCTCGGGGGGACTCCAGAGCCTCTCTCCAGTCATTGTTATCAATAGGGCCTATACCTGCCTGCCATACCTCTCTAAGGGACTCCAATGATGAAGTGCTATGGGTAATCAAAGTTTGATATATTTTGGAAATTGTATGGTCTTGTAGGTCCCCCATAAGAAGTTTGCCCTCAAGTGGACTGAATTTAGGAAGGTCTGTGAGATTCTTTAGATAGGGAGAGAGTGCGTGGCGAAACTGTAAATATTTATAGAAGTGGGTGCGTGGCATGGAATATTCCCTTTGTAGGTCTGAGAAGGATTTAAGAGTGGTGCTTTGAAGAACGTCCCCCAATGCAGAGATCCCAATCCGGTCCCAACCTTGAAAGCCTTGCAAGCCTTGTAGTTGTGGGAGAAGGCAGTTACACCATAGTGGGGCCCTGCCTGTGAGCCTATTTAGCCAGACGAAGAGACTGCTGCCACACCGCCAGCATGACCGCTGTGGCTGAAGGGAGAGCCTGGGTATTAGCGCGACCATATAGGAATTTATGTACCGATGGATCTCCCAAGAGCCATCTCTCTACATTATATGCAGGTTCCTCTCTTGGGTAATACCACCAGTCATTGAGAACCTGTAGCTGGGGGGCCGCGTAGTATGACTGTATATCGGCCGTTGCAATGCCACCAAAGTACATGGAGAGGAAACAGGTGCAGAGCGCTAGCCTGACTGCCCCTCCTCCCCAAAGGAACCCATTTAACATGGAATTAATCTGTCTGAACCATGTTTGTGAAATGGGAAAGGGGTGATTCTGAAGCTGGTATAGGAGCCTGGGGAAAGAGATCATCTTAAATATTGCCGAGCATCCATAAAGGGATAGGGGTACGCTCGCCCAGGATTTCAGTTCTGTTTTAACCTTGGTGAGGACCGTGTCCAGATTGCGAGCCCACGCCATGTCCTGCCTATCTGTGATGAAGACCCCTAAATATTTCAATCCCTCCCGAGTCTGAGAAAGGTCTGTAGCCTATCTGTAATCATCATCCGCCCCGCAGAGGCCATAGTGTGGATTTGTTTACATTCACAAAGAGCCCTGAGGTCTCGCCAAATATTCGCATAATTTGGAGAATTCTGGGCCCGGACCTATGAGTGTAAGTCATAAAGAAGAGAACGTCATCGGCATATAGGGCTATCCGGTCAGAAACTTCGGCGGTCCACTCAAAGCCCATGACCTGAGTGTCTAAGCGGATCCAGGCCGCCAACAGTTCGATGGCCAGGGCAAACAACAAAGGAGAAAGTGGGCACCCCAGTCTAGTGCCCTGGCCAATTGGGAATGGTGGAGACACCCTACCGGCAATATGCACGGAGGCAGTCAACCTGTGATATAGCATACGAATATACGATAAGAACTTTGGACCAAAATTGAGGTGCTTTAAGAGAATGAATAAGTATGCCCAGCTGACCGAATCAAATGCTCTGTCGATATCAGCTAACAAGAGGGCAGCGGGCGGTGAAGGCAATCTACAGCCGCGATGGCATTAGGCGAACGGCATATATTATGCCGCGTGGCCCTCTGGGGCATAAATCCTGCCTGATCCAGATGAATCAGGTCAGGGAGATGATTAAAAAATCTGGTGGCGAGTGCCTTTGCTAGCAGCTTCGCTCCACATTTAAAAGAGAAATGGGCCGGTAGGAGGCATGGAGTTCCGGCGGGCGACCTGGTTTGTGGAACACAATGATTTTAGCGTGTCTCCTGTCGGGGGGCATGCAGGCGATCTGGGCAGCCTCCTGTATGGCCTCAAGATAATGAGAGCCTAACAAGGCCATGTAAGCCTTATAAAATTCGCTAGGGAAGCCATTTGGGCACGGTGCTATTGCGGTGGTCATTTCCTCTAGGGACAGGGAGGCCTCGAGCGACTCACGGGCCTCTTCAGAGAGAGCCTTCGGAGGGGTCATTAAAGAATTGCTCTAACTCTGAGGGATGGAGGACCTCATTGGGTGTATATAATGATCGATAATAGTCAGCAAAGTTGTCAGCCAGCACAGCCGGATCGGAAATTAGAACATCATCAGAATCTTGAAGGCTCGGCAGAGGAGTATGTGCTCGCGCTTGTTGGCATACTCGAAAGAGGAGTCGTCCAGACTTGTTGCCCCATTGATAAATTCTGCTTTGTGTAGCAAGCCACGTGCCTAGCGCTTCATCTATCTGCATGCTATGATATTGTTGTTGGATATCCCGCAGCTGTTGATGCGTTGCCGCCCCGTCTGCATCCCGTGCCTGCCGTTCTATTGTCATTATCTGTGCTTCCAGCTGGATAAGTGCCAGCCGTCGCCTACGTCGTTCCACTGTACAGAAGCTAATCTCCACTCCCCACAATGTGGGCTTCATGGCCTCACAGAGGGGTTCACGCCGACGATACTGTCCCTTTGTTGTATGATATATAGTCGAAAAGCGTGCTATGACTATGGGCCCGATATGTCGGGTTTTGTAGATGCCACGCCGAGAGTCGCCACCGAAAGGGGGGTTGGCTCTGGCCAATCCGAAGATGTATAGCTACAGGCGAGTGATCTAACTGACCCCTGGGTAGGATCATTGCTTTCGGAACTCTATGGGCGTAAGTACGGGGAACAAATATGTAATCAAGTCAAGAATAGGAGGATGGGTGTGGAAGAAGTATGTGTAGCTGGCCTCCTTGGTGTGATGTGCACGCCATGTTTCTACCCATCCCAGCATGTCTACCAGTGTACGTAGTTTAGAGTCAGATGAGTTTGTCATGGCTCCTGCAGAGCGACACCTATCTACACCTGAGAACATTACATCATTCCAGTCCCCCCACTACTGCTAGATCTTCCGGAATGCCACCCCATATCCCGACCAGGTGATCTAAAAAGCTCTGACCCAAAGGCGGAGGGGCATAGACACTGCCAAACACAATCCGCTCCCCAGCAACCTCCCCATGAACGAAAATATATCTACCATGTATGTCGACCCACTTTTTTATCAGTGTGAATGAGACCTGGTGATGAATCAATATGCCAACACTTCTGGAGCCCCTCACAAATCCTGCATGGAAGGCGTGTATAAAGCCATATCGAGCCAAACAGGGGCCGTTGTACCAAGCATATGTGTCTCTTGTAGGAGAAGGACATCAGCTCCTATGTGTTTAGCGTGGCGGAGTACCGCACCCGTTTCATCCTGTCCAGTATACCCCTTGTATTTCAACTCACAACTCTTATCTGCCGTGGAGAGTGCCCTATTGGGTCTGCCGCCGTTGTTTGGTGTGAGAATGGCATGGTAGATTAGCAAAGCCGAAAAAGTGTGATCCCAGGGACCTTCGAACTACGCCGCATACATAGGTCAAAACAACAGAACCTGTAACTCGTACAACAAGCCCACCCCCCCATCCTACCCCAATACCTCACAACAGTTGAAGTATCTGTCGCAGGAAGCACCGTGTCCAACCCCTAACGGGGAGGCAGAACGCAGACTCCCCAGTGGAACCCCTGGGTCCCTATAGAGTCCCGAGACCTACAGGAGGGTCGTGAGCAAGCCCATATGAAAGGTCCGTTTTCAATCTGTGCACCAGTGCATGTGCATTAGAGGAGATCAAAACACCCCCACCGGGGAGACAAACCAAGTGATTAATAAAATTATTCCTATTAAGACGGCTAGTGTTCGGAGTCCAGTTTATTATTCTTGGAGCGCCATGTGGAACTGGACCTGTGACGTTGCTTGTCCTTGGGCTTCGGCTGCGGCCTGGTCGAATCTCCAGTCGAGGAATCGGAATCTCTGTGTGGCAGAGTATGTGGCTTCAAAGTCCGTTGCTCATCAGTCTATGTGAAGACGTCCTCTTGGGTATCAAAGAAGATGCTATGAGAGTTAAAGACTACACGTAGGCGGGCCAGGTACAGGAGCATGTAGGGGATCTTGAGATCGCAAAGTCGTGCCTTAGCAGCAGTGAACGACTGACGCTGCTGTTAAACCATTCTCGTGTAGTCTGGGAATATCATGATCCGCTGGGACTCATAGACCAGATCCGTCTGCGTCCTCGACCGCTGCAGGATGACATCCTGATCCTGGAAATTCAAGATTTGAGCAATCATGGAGCGCGGCCTGGCCCCCGCGCGTCCACCACGAAGCACAGTGAGAGGATGTCAGTCAGGATCCAAGAGTGAAGCCACTGCGTAAGAAACTTTCCTGCGTCGTCACCCTTGCAGTTTTCAGGGAAACCCGCGAAGCGGAGATTGTTTCACCTTGTGTGTCCCTCTGCATCCTCCACCCGGAGGGCAGTCCCTTGGTCAATTGTTCCAGGGAGGTAACTTTGTGTTGCAGTGTGGTTATGGCGTCTTCAACCCCTTCCACTCTCGTCTCGGATGCTGTAATGCGATCACCAACATTACGAAGGTCCTGTCGCAAGAGTGTGACCTCTGTTCCCACTGTGCCGATCTGGGTCTCCAGCACTTGCCTGGACTGAGTAATAGCCGCCAGGAGTGCTGCATTGTCTGGTAAGCCTGACACGGCATCCGCAGCATTGATGGACTGCGCCGCTGTGGCTGTGAATCGGTCCATAGTGCTTTGTTTCTGGCCCTGCCCGGGGCCCTTTTCTTTGGACATGACATGACACTTATTAGTTAGGAGCCTGTGTGTCTATCCCTGACCAACCAAGCACATCCAGCAGCACTGCACACCAAACCACCACAGCTGGCCGCTCCAGTACCTAACAGTCGACTGAGAAGGGGCGAGGCCCAAACGATCACTTCGCCAGAGGTCGCTGGTATAGGACACCCTCAGGGCCCCATGACACCGGCCCCTCAGGACAGGAGCCGCGGAGACCACGCAAATCTCCGCTGCCTGCCACCTCCAGGAGTACCAACCCCATAGAGGGCCCCGGCTCCAGCAACCGAGTATGGCAGGTCACAGTCTCTATTTGGATCCTTGGCCCGCTGCAGCCAGGCAGGGTAACAGGGCCAGGGGCAGCAACACAGTCCCAGGTCCAGAAGTGAGAGGGAGGTCAGGGGAGCACCCCTGATCGCAAGCCGCACCGGATCCTGGTCCGGCCACCTCTGCGACCGGGAGCACACCCCTCTCCCCCCATAGCCGGCACCTCACCTCTCTGCCAGATGGCAGCCACCAGCTCCCCCTGCTCGGCCTTGGCGCCACGAGGTTTCAGACATTTGTCCTCGCCTGGGCCCCTGCGTCGTCCGCTGGTCACCGCCTCTAATGCGTCTCCCACAGCGTCCCAACGTCTGACCTCTCGGCCTGGCAGCACAGGGCTCCCGGAACAATCACCAGTGGCCACACATCATCTCTCCTCACTTCAACAGGCCGCGGCAGGCCGAGCACACTGGCCAGCGGCAGCCCCGGCCGCACCGATCGCACCATGGGAACCACAGGCAGCTCCAATAACTCCCCCAGGTATGGCGGGTTACGATGGATGATCGGGGGAACAATGCACTGCGATGGTGGGGAGGATTCTGGTAGGATGTTGTACGGGCCAGCGGAGCTCGCTTAGAGCGCGTCTGCCATGATGAGCCGCTTGGTTCCGCCCCTGAACTACTGTATGTTTATGTCCTGAGGTCAGCATTTATGTGGTTTTCATGCCCTACTATGACCGCAAAACAAATAACTTTTTAGAAACTGCATGTTTGGTACAGTGATGGTGTAAGGTGTTGTTTTCAGGATATTTTCATGACGTGTGCCACCTATGAGTATTTGGTTTGTTGCACGAACTGTGATATTAGGCATAATATTTTCATATGACAGGGCAATATATATGTCTTTATGTTATTGCCCTACCTGTGATATTATGACAATTGCCTGGTTGGCAAAGTGATTTATGATCTATGTGATGTCATGACAATTGCCTTGCTGGCAAAGTGATTTATGTGATTTTTGGTCTATGTGTTTTATATACAATATATGAGATATCTTTATATAAACTTGTTTGGAGTCTTTTTTGTGGTGTATGTTGTGTGTCACTTGTGTGTGAAAGTGTGTTGCACAAACGCATTTACACATTGCCTTTGGGATAAGCCTGACTGCTCTGCCAAGCTACCAAGGGGGTGAGCAGGGGTTATCCTGGGTGTGTAACTCCCTTACCCTGACTAGAGTGGTTGGTACTGCCTGGCTTAGGTGCATACCCTAGCCAACCAGAAAGCCCATTTCTAACAGCAGTCATAGTACTTATGCGACACATAACCATGGGAAAAATAGTGGAATCTGTATAGAGATGGAAGAGGGACAGGAACCCTCTCTACAAATGTAAATTGTGTTGCACTCATTTAGAAACAATTTTTATGAACCCTTTTCATATTTAATCAATATGAGGTTGATTTGTTACAGTTTATTCCAGGGAAACAATTTGATGTTAATTATAAGAGTAACATTGGTTCTCAATGCCCGGTTGCCTTTACCATGGTGACCAATAATTGGTTGGCTAGTGTTAGAAATTGGGTTACTGTTTGACTGGGGAGTGAGCCCTGGCCAGGCAGCAATCACAATCCTAGTCAGAGAAAGGCACAAGCAAACCCCAAATTAACTTGTGCTCAACCCTCTGGTAGCTTGTCTCAGAGCAGTCAGGCTTAACTTAAAGGCAATGTGTGAATTATTTTTGCAACTCTTCAAACAGTAAAACAGTGAGAACACCACACAAAAAGATCCCACACTAGGTTTAGAAAAAAAGATTCATTTTTAATAAATAGGACCAAAACCACAAAAAAATCTGCTCAGTAAAACCGGAGATAATACATTTGAAAAAATTAGGTTAAAAAAAGTGCCAAAAAGCACAAAGCCCCAACTTAGAATATTTGGTTGCGCCAGACCAGGACAAAGTCATAAGTTCAGGCCCACTGCGATAGGACGTGGGCCGGCTACAGGGATCCAGTTAGGCCGGCTGAACAAAATACCTTAAATCCTGGTTGTGGAGGATTGTGTGAATCAGCATCAAAGACGTGCCAGGCAGCCGAAGTGATGCAGCGGTTTTGATATGCGGTGAGACTTTGGCAAGAGATCCTGTTGCCTTGTTGCCAAGGATCCCATCGATGGGGCCTGAGATGTGAAGTTCTGGCACTGGGGATGCAGCGTGTAGCTGGTGAAGCTTCGGTTCTAAGGAGATGAGAGTCTGCAATGTGGAGTCCAGCGCCGTCGAGGCTGCCCTCGACAAAGAGATACGAGTACCTGGGCTGAAGAATCACCAAGCCAACAGTGATGTGTCTTTTCAAAATGCTAGAGAGGTGATGTGGGGCTTTGCCATGAGTCCAATCCACGCAACAGTGGCAGTTCATCTGTTACCCGAGGATGTGCTACTTAGCAGAGAAGATGCGTAGGTTCCACTGGCAAGCACCTTAGGAACACTTGCAAGGGTCCAGGACTATGGGGGCACCACTTGGCATGGTAGACTAATGGCAGAGTCCAGGTGCTGGTGCAAGGTTGTTGGAAGCCTGTTATGTCCCTGTGGCTTCTGATCAGGAGGCCAGCTATCTAGCTCTTGGAGTCACTCTGGGTTCTGGGTCCAAGAGATGCAGGTCTAGTCCTTCTCACCCTGGTAAGTGGGTATCAGGCAGCAGGTCAGCAAAGCAGGAGTCCAGCAGAGTAGCAGTCCAGCAGAGTGGCAGTCCTTCAGTAGTGTTGTGTAGATCCTATAAACCAATATAGAATCTGCATGTTTAGATAACATACACTGTAGGATTGGTGTACAGATTGATTCTAGACAACCCCACCGGGTATGTTAGCCTGTATACCAGCTAGCTCACAGTGACACTAGAAACCTCTCTTACCAAGGAGAGAATAGTTATTGGCAACTATCGAACATGACAACCCTGATCCCTCAGGATCGTGGAAACAGTGCGATACTTTTCGCTCACTCACTCGTGTTCACTTTGTCTCAGACAGATACACAGAATAAATGGTGGGGACGATTTTCAATAAGCATTTATTGAACCAGCGTCATTCTAGTGTAAAATAGGTGTGCTGAAACAACCATTAGACAGAAGCAGATATAAATGACAAGAGGCACTAACAGAGTAAAAGCATGGTAGATTTCTACCATTGTGCTAAAACAATGAATACAGGCAAGTATATAAAATACATGACAGTAAAATGCATACTCCTACGATGCGACCCTAACTAGATGTACCTAGCATGTATGTAGGTGTAGAAGCCAAGAATTCCTCTAGGATAAAGTCAACCCTATTACCTGAAGTGAGAGATTATGGGACCCCGTCTTGGTCTCGAGATGGACACCCTGCAAGGGATGTCAGACCACTGCGAGCTGGAGTGTCTGCGTGCAGGAACCTCAGCGTCTCGTGTGAGTGTGTCAGCATGGAAGTCCTTTTCTCCTCCGACTACCTCTGCAAGATATGGTGTTTGTATACCCAAAGTTGTACTCTCAGGGGTTCTACATTGCTGTGTCATGTCGGACTTAGGATGACGGAAAGAATGACCCTTATACATAGTTATTATGCAGGAGATGGTAGTCCTGCTGAGTTTCCAAGAATCCTCATGCATAATGGATGAGACCAGTTTACACGGAAAACACTACATCCTGTAAGCAGTATCGTAACTAGGTAAAAGGTCAGTCCCAAGAACCATTATGTAGTGTAATGGTAGGGGAGAATATAGGTGAAAGGTTAGGTGACTACCTGAGCCTATATCGGGTACCTATATGAAACATAACAGTAGCACAGCAGTCATTCCTGACAGATTATCCACAGGTCTAGAGGTGGTGTCTGAGGTCCTTCTTTTATGCACAGTTGTGCTTTTGAAGTCGGGAGAAGATTCTCAAAGCATGCCTTTGAAGAGCACATATATCCTGCCTTCCCTGCCCTGGCTCCAAGCTGACTACAGGGGGTATGAAGCATTGTGTGTGGAGACAGGATACAGCCTATTCAGGTATAAGTAAGGCTGGGCCTAGCTTCCCCCACCCACGCTTTGAGTAATGGCCCAACTAGTCACACCTAAGCTCCCATTGTATGTAGTTGTTTAGGAGGAATACACAAAGCCCAAATGCCAACTACCCCCAGTCATGTGACTAAAGACAGGCTGCAGGCACCAAAAGGCTAAGACAAGAAAATGTCAACTTCCTAAAAGTGACATTTTCAGAATTCCAATTTAAAATCCAACTTCACCATAAGTTAGGATTTTAAATTAGGATTCCAGGACACCAAACTTGAACCAGTCATATCTTCCCATTTAGAAATTGCACTTATAAAATGTGATAAGGTAATCCTAATGTTATCCTATGGGAGGTATGGGCCTGGTCGTAGTGAAAAATGAATTTAAGAGTTTTTCACTACCAGGACATGTATAACTTAAAAGTAACTCCTGCTTTTTAAATACATTGCACCCTGCCCTCTGGCCTGTCCAGTGCCTACCTTAGGGGTGAATTATATGTATTAAAAAGGAAGGTTTGGGCCTGGCAAAAAGTTTATTTTTCTAGGTTGAAATAGCGGGTTAATACTGCACACACAGGCTCGGCCATGGCAGACCACTTGAGTGAATGGCACAATCAGTGGGCAGGCCCGCTAGTAGCATTTAATTTACAGGCCCTGGGCACATGTAGCGCGTACTACTAAGGACTTATAAGTAATTCAAATATGCCAATTTAGTATAAGCCAATGTTGCCTTGTTTTAGGGAGAGAGCACAATCACTTTAGATTGACAGGCTGTACCCAAAATTAATATTTATTTTCACAAATAAATTGCTGAAACCTCTTTAGTATTCCAAAGTGTTTATTGTGATCATCAGGATTTAAGCCTGATGTGAGAAATACAGCCAAATGGCCACACGCCTAGGATTTTCTCGAGGCAAAAATCAAAGTAAATGGTCCAGACTGACGACCGCAGAGACCGCATGGAGTGTCATGAATATCTGGTTGGAATACACTGTCTATATACAGATTGTTTGGACGATTTACTTTGATTTTTGCCTTGAGAAAGCCCTAGGCGTGCAGTCATGTGGGCGAAACACGTGTCGCCTGTATGTCTCACATCAGGATTATATTCCGATGATCACAATAAAAGCTTTGGAATACTAGAGGGGATTTGAACATTTATTCCTGAAAATATTCATTTGTTTTTGGTTACAACCTGTTGTTCTCAAATTTCATGATTTACTTGGTGGGAATTAGGGTCAACTCACCTGACAGTCTGTCTAAACTTGGATCAATTACAAAGGCTCCTGTCTTGGGTACGTAAAAACTCCCTGGGCCTCATCCCTATTATGACGAAACACAATCACTTTAGCACTGGTTAACAGTGGTAAAGTGCACAGAGTCCTAAGGTCAGCAAAAACAAAGTCAGCAAAAATAGGAGGTTTAAAAGTAAAAAGTTAGGGGGAAACCGCACCAAGGATGCCAGGTCTCACACATGCCCCCTCCCCAGCTGAAAGTGGGGAGAACTACCTAACCCCTTTGGAATTCTCTTCACTGAGCTAGAAGAACCTGGAGCGACCATCAGAATTGGCGTGGTGTCTTCCAGGACAGTGTTCCACTGTACAATCAATTCTTTGTTGGGAAAAGAACCACCTCAACAGATTTAGATTCTCACTGCACATCTGCATTAACCATCTGAGGGGTCTGTTGTCTGTCTGAACCCGGAAGTGAGCACCAAAAAGGTATAGTCTAAGCTTCTTCAGTGCGCAGACCATGTCAAAGCTTCCCTCTCTATTGTACTCCACTTCTGTTCCTGGGGAAGTTACCTCCTACTGATGAAGGCTACAGGTTGATCCAGGCCCTCTTCATTTAGCTGTGAGGTCACAGCCCCTATGCCATGCTGTGAGGATTCTGTATGTACAATTAATTCTTGAGCGAAGTCAGGGGACTTGAGAATGGGTGCTGTGCACATGACCCCCTTCAGGGTGTCAAAAGCATTCTGGCACCCCTCTGTACACAGATCACCTAATGTTCCTGCTTCTTGGAAGTCAGCTCTGTCAAGGGTGCAACAATAGTGCCTCACCCCTTGAGAAATCTGTAGTAACCGGTGAGGCCTAAGAAGGGTCTCACCTCTGTCTGGGTTTGGGGAGGTTACCAAGCCAGAATGATCCAAAGGGGCTGTAGCTTGTCACCAAGTGGGAGGAGGTAAACTGCCCAAGTAACTGGCAGCAGTCTCTCTATTGTTCTAGAGTCACTCATGCAGTGAGTCCTGAGGTAAGGGAGAATAAAGAGGCAAACTGTCCCCAGTATCAATATCATAGGTATGCCATGCAGTGAGTACTCAGGTAAGGGAGAATAAAGAGGCAAACTGCCCCAGTAACTGGTGGCAGTCTCTCTTTCATTCTACAGTCAGTGTGGGGAAGAGGCTGGCCCCCTCCACTGACGCATCCTGCTCCTTGGAAGAAAGGAGGTCAGGCAGAGGTTTACTCTAATGTTAACCACAACAAGAGCTGCTCCTAGTGTAGTGACCACTATGGAATTAGGATCGAATTGTGAGTGAAAGCATCTCACAAAATGTGACGGACTGGTCTCTCACACCACTGGGTGTCATGCTTCATCATTGACCAGTCCTCGCCCTCTAAAAACTTGGTTTGATAGAGGGCGGGCATACACCTGACGACAGGGATGCACTTCTAAGCTAAGTGGGGGCCCGTGAAAAAAAGGTGAGTGAAGTTAAAAATCATTATAGTTATCAAATTGTGGATTTTAATGTGAATGGTAACTATATGATATTAAAATAGGTGGACGGTATATGGGGAAATAATTGTCCCCTAACCGTAATGCGAATGGTCAACATGTTTCTGCCATGATGGCCCAAAAGGGTCCAAGGCATTCATCAGGACCTTAACATAAAAAATGGGGCTCCGTTCTTACCAACTGATGGTTAGAAGGTACCACTATGCGGGTGTGACCTGTGTCACTCTCCACTGTTGATGATGGCTTCTAAATTGAAGCCTGAAATACAAAAATTCCAAAGAATATGTAACAACATACCTAGGTCACAAATGAACACTGAAAACAATACATGCACTGGTTCAGCTAATTGTGAGTGACTAATTGTGTGACACGTGACACTCTATGCGTGCCCACATTAGGAATGGTAATGTGAGATAAAATCTCACTAATCTTACCCTACACAATAAAACTACTTGCCCCATGGGAGGAGGGGAGAGGAAACCCCTGTAGTCAAACCCTGAAAGGAAAAACACAAACACCGCAATTGGCGTAAATGAATGCGATAAAACAGTGTTATTTTCTTTCATTCACAACCATACTGAAAAAGGTGAAAGCTTCACTATGAGAAGCAGCCAGTCATACACCCATACAATCTCTTACTGCATCAAGGAACGTTTCCCACGATTCTCCTAGGTGACTGCTCCCGGTCCTCCCCGATGTTAAAATGAAGGAACCGAGGCTCTGGTATATATAGTGTGCCCTCTAATTGGTTAATATGCGGAAAATGGGCAGAAAGTTAGAGAACTGCTACCTGGTGCGCGAGTTCCGGTGTCCCAAGGCGCACTGCTTATCGAGCAGAAGTCTGCCTGATCTCAAAATGGCCGCACCCCGCACATGCTCAGTGCGAGAAAATGAAGGAATATTCCGCCAGTGTAAGGGCACGCGTCTAAATGCGAGAGACGCGGTTAGAGAAGTGCCCCACAAAGCAGGCGTCAATCTTCTGAAATACGTGATCACGTGGATACCTGTACACGTACAGGAGAGTGACAGCACGGGCTGACGGAGATGTTAACCGTATGTAAAATAAAAATGTGAAATACAAATGTGAAATAAAACCGGTCACGTCTACAATCCTGTGTGCTCAGTAATAATCACAACACTTATGCACTGCTTAACACATTATTATCCACATTTGTGCCGGGACCCATATGAGACAAAATAATTAGGGGAAATAAGCATAAAAGCGTACCGGCAGAATTGCCCGTGTACAGGATACTGAACCAGAGAGTAGGCTTTCCATCATCTAAAGAGCCAAAATGGCCCAATTTTGTGAGGTTTGAACCCTACAACGATTGTTAGCTAGAAAGCCGGATGTGGAGTACAAAATGTTGATAAAGGGGAGAATGGATGCATAGTGACTATTTAGTGCTGATGTTAAAACACGGCTAGTTCCCAAAATAAGGTAAATGAAAGGACCAAATCGCCAGTAATATATCCGTTTAAGACAGCCAAATGTGCCGAAAAATTGTTTTTTTTTGTCAGATCATATTAGAAAAACAGACCGGGTGGCAAGGACCACACAGACTTAATATCATAACAACAAAGTATACCAAATATACAGGAAATGTACACAGAATGCACTGAAGATGCTAAGAAAAAGAGAAAAATCTATAGAACATGGTACCGTAAAAAGTTCAATTAACGTCCCATTTGCAACCATGGGATTTCATCATTGAGCCCACTTTCCCACGATCGTAGGCGATAGACCCATCGTTGCTCCCTAATGTGTAGGGGTTTTGTCAGATCAGATTTGCGTTTCTTCATAACCTCCAGGACTACCCACTTGAGGTCTGTGTCCTTGTGATTTTTTTCAAGGAAGTGACGTGTCAGTTTGGTATTGGTCTTTCTGCACCTAATGGTGCTCCGGTGCTCATTGATGCGGATCTTTATTTTCCTAGTGGTCATGCCCACATACTTGAGACCGCAAGGACAAGTTAAGAGGTACACGACATTCTCCGTGTTGCAGTTGCAGAATTCTCGCAATTGCCAGGGATTGTTGGTGCCTATGTTTATCTCCTTTGTATTGGTTGTGAGATTGCAAACCGTGCATCCTCCACAGGAATAATGGCCCACTGGTCGTTGGTGGTTCCATAGTGTTTGTTGTTCCTCTACCTCATGGGGCGTCGTCTTGGAGTGTACCAGTTCGTCACGTAAACTTCTATTTTGCCTGAAGGCAAACAGAGGTGCTTCCCATTGTTTTCCTACGCTGTTCAAGATGTGCCAGTTCTTTCTAATGATCTTCTGGACACACACCAGTCTCTTAGTATCCTCTTTTGTGATATCCTCTAGTAGTGACTCCCTGTTGTTGTTTCTTGCTCTTTTTCTTGCCTTTCTCACCATCCTCTTTGGATAATGACGATCCAAGAGCTTCCCCTCCAGTTGTTCTGCTTGTGCCTCAGAGGTTTCAGTATTCGAGCAATTTCTTCGAACTCGAAGGAACTGGCCCACCGGGAGATTTTGCCTCAGGGCTCTCGGATGATAGCTCTCAAAGAGGAGTCAACTGTTCTTATCCGTGGTCTTGTTATGTACCTTCGTTGAGATCCCTTCGCTGGTAAGGGAGATATCCAGATCTAGAAACACTGCATGGTCCTTACTTATGGTGTGTGTGAACCTGAGGTGCTCATCCTTGGAGTTTATCCATTGGACAAACTTGGATGCCCAGGTTTTACACACTCCCAAAGATCCGCAAGAACCGGATGCCTCCGCCAGGAAGACCCATTGTTTCTGGCATTGGGTCAGCTCTTGAACCTCTTTCTCAGTTCTGCGATTGGTTCCTTAGACCAATTGTACAGAAGTCCCACTCATACCTTAGGGACACGAAAGACGTCCTCTGCCTGTTACGAGACCTGGAGATAGACACTACTGGGGACCTGTTCATAACGATGGACATCGAGGCGCTGTATACCAGCATACCGCAGAGACGAACATTGGAGGTTGTAGAACATATCATCCTGAATATGGATTGGGAATTCACCACTCCTCAACAATTTGTGATGGAATGTGATGAATTAGCCCTCACGGAGAACTTTTTCGAATTCGAGGATGTGATCTACCATCAAATCGCAGGGACATCGATGGGCAGTACCTTTGCCCCGAGTATGGCATGCCTCTATGTCCAACAGTTTGAGGACGATAATATCAACCTCAACCGTAACAACCCATTTTTCAAACATCTGAAAACATGGAAGCGCTATATAGACAACGTGCTCATCGTGTGGAACGGGACGGAGGAGGAAGCAACCAAGTTTGTCCACTGGATAAACTCCAAGGATGAGCACCTCAGGTTCACACACACCATAAGTAAGGACCATGCAGTGTTTCTAGATCTGGATATCTCCCTTACCAGCGAAGGAATCTCAACGAAGGTACATAACGAGACCACGGATAAGAACAGTTTACTCCTCTTTGAGAGCTATCACCCGAGAGCCCTGAGGCAAAATCTCCCGGTGGGCCAGTTCCTTCGAGTTCGAAGAAATTGCTCGAATACTGAAACCTTTGAGGCACAAGCAGAACAACTGGAGGGGAAGCTCTTGGATCGTCACTATCCAAAGAGGATGGTGAGAAAGGCAAGAAAAAGAGCAAGAAACAACAACAGGGAGTCACTACTAGAGGATGTCACAAAAGAGGATACTAAGAGACTGGTGTGTGTCACTACGTACACCCCTGTCTCAAATACAGTCCAGAAGATCATTAGAAAGAACTGGCACATCTTGAACAGCAAAGGAAAACAATGGGAAGCACCTGTTTGCCTTCAGGCGAAATAGAAGTTTACGTGACGAACTGGTACACTCCAAGACGACGCCCCATGAGGTAGAGGAACAACAAACACTATGGAACCACCAATGACCAGTGGGACATTATTCCTGTGGAGGATGCACGGTTTGCAATCTCACAACCAATACAAAGGAGGTAAACATAGGCACCAACAATCCCTGGCAATTGCGAGAATTCAGCAACTGCAACACGGAGAATGTTGTGTACCTCTTAACTTGTCCTTGCAGTCTCAAGTATGTGGGCATGACCACTAGGAAAATAAAGGTCCGCATCAATGAGCACCGGAGCACCATTAGGTGCAGAAAGACCAATACCAAACTGACACGTCACTTCCTTGAAAAAAATCACAAGGACACAGACCTCAAGTGGGTAGTCCTGGAGGTTATGAAGAAACGTAAATCTGATCTGACAAAACCCCTACACATTAGGGAGCAACGATGGGTCTATCGCCTGCGATCGTGGGAAAGTGGGCTCAATGATGAAATCCCATGGTTGCAAATGGGACGTTGATTGAACTTTTTACGGTACCATGTTCTATAGATTTTTCTCTTTTTCTTAGCATCTTCAGTGCATTCTGTGTACATTTCCAGTATATTTGCTATACTTTGTTGTTCTGATATTAAATCTGTGTGGTCCTTGCCACCCGGTCTGTTTTTCTAATATGATCTGACAAAAAAAAAATCAACTTTTCGGCACATTTGGCTGTCTTGAACGGATATATTACTGGCGATTTGGTCCTTTCATTTACCTTATTTTGGGAACTAGCCGTGTTTTAACATCAGCACTCAATAGTCACTATGCATCCATTCTCCCCTTTATCAACATTTTGTACTCCACATCCGGCTTTCTAGCTAACAATCGTTGTAGGGTTCAAACCTCACAAAATTGGGCCATTTTGGCTCTTTAGGTGATGGAATGCCCACTCTCTGGTTCAGTATCCTGTACACGGGCAATTCTGCTGGTACGCTTTTATGCTTATTTCCCCTAATTATTTTGTCTCATATGGGTCCCGGCACAAATGTGGATAATAATGCGTTAAGCAGTGTATTAGTGTTGTGGTTATTACTGAGCACACAGGATTGTAGAAGTGACCGGTTTTATTTCACATTTTTATTTCACATTTTTATTTTACATACGGTTAACATCTCCGTCAGCCCGTGCTGTCACTCTCCTGTACGTGTGCAGGTATCCACGTGAACACGTATTTCAGAAGATTGATGCCTGCTTTGTGGGGCGCTTCTCTAACTGTGTCTCTCGCATTTAGATGCGTGCCCTTACACTGACACTTCATTTTCCAGCACTGAGCATGTGCGGGGTGCGGCCATTTTGAGATCAGGCGGTCTTCCGCTCGATAAGCAGTGCGCCTTGGGACAACGGAACTCGTGCACCAGGTAGCAGTTCTCTAACTTTCTGCTCATTTTCCGCATATTAACCAATTAGAGGGCACACTATATATACCAGAGCCTCGGTACCTTCATTTTACCATCGGGGAGGACCGGGAGCAGTCACCTAGGAGAATCGTGGGAAAGGTTCCTTGATGCAGTAAGAGGTTGTATGAGTGTATGACTGGCTGCTTCTCATAGTGAAGCTTTCACCTTTTTCAGTATGGTTGTGAATGAAAGAAAATAACACTGTTTTATCGCATTCATTGACGCCAATTGCGGTGTTTGTGTTTTTCCTGTCAGGGTTTGACTACAGGGGTTTCCTCTCCCTTCCTCCCATGGGGCAAGTAGTTTTATTGTGTAGGGTAAGATCAGTGAGATTTTATCTCACATTACCATTCCTAATGTGTGCACGCATAGAGTGTCACGTGTCACACAATTAGTCACTCACAATTAGCTGAACCAGTGCATGTATTGTTTTCAGTGTTCATTTGTGATCTAGGTATGTTGTTACATATTCTTTGGAATTTTTGTATTCAGGCTTGAATTTAGAAGCCATCATCAACAGTGGAGAGTGACACAGGTCACACCCGCATAGTGGTACCTTCTAACCATCAGTTGGTAAGAACGTAGCCCCATTTTTTATGTTAAGGTCCTGATGAATGCCTTGGACCCTTTTGGGCCATCATGGCAGAAACATGTTGACCATTCGCATTACGGTTAGGGGACAATTATTTCCCCATATACCGCCCACCTATTTTAATATCATATAGTTACCATTCACATTAAAATCCACAATTTGATAACTATAATGATTTTTAACTTCACTCACCTTTTTTTCATGGGCCCCCAATTAGCTTAGAAGTGCATCCCTGTCGTCAGGTGTTTGCCCGCCCTCTATCAAACCAAGTTTTTAGAGGGCGAGGACTGGTCAATGATGAAGCATGACACCCGGTGGTGTGTGAGACCAGTCCGTCACATTTTGTGAGATGCTTTCACTCACAATTCGATCCTAATTCCATAGTGGTCACTACACTAGGAGCAGCTCTTGTTGTGGTTAACATTTGTTGTTGGAGGCTGCTAGCTCCTAGAACCCCGCGCCTCTAGTTCCCTCCCCCACGCACTAACATGGGCTTTCTTGTGTTTATGAGAGGTTTACTCTAACCCATCTTCTGTGATCAGGAGCATGGTTAACTCAGACCTCCAAAGTGGGGATTGAGGCAATTGACATGCAAAACGCTTACAGGGTTCCTGGAAGTCTTGTGGTCCACCAAGTAAGTGACATCACTCTTGTGCTCCTTCACCTCATAAGGCCCAAACCAGCAGTCTTTTTGGGCCCTGGGCTTCACGGGTTCCATAACCCACACTTTTTGGCCAGTCTAAAACTCAGAGTGGCATTGTGGTCATAACACCACTTCATGTCCTACTGGCTGGCTTCTAGATTTTCCAGCACATACTTTCCGAAGCGTATTGTCTTGTTACGGAGTGCCAGCATGTAGCTGACCACATCCTGGGTAGGTTTGGGTGGAACTTGCAGAGTTTAATTCTGTGAAATTCTGCGAAGTTAGAAAAAACTCTGCGAGATTCTGCGGATTTAAGTAGGCACATTGTACTGCTTGTGCTGTGATTTAGTGCCTGGAGTTCGTCTGCACTTAAAAAATCAGCACAACAGCACCACTCAGAGTGCCAGATGGTGGACCTTCTTGAGTTGATTTTGCTGCCAGTTGAGTAGATTTTCCACGCAAGCGGCAGCTGTCTGACCACAAAAGGTTGTGACTGCCCACAATGGAAAAATCTTGCGGGGTCACCTTCTTGCAACCAAAAATTGCACTAGGAGACACCAAATCTTGCTCACACTTGTCAACTTACAGTTTTTGAGCAGTACGCAAGAAAAAACTCCAACAAGCGGAAGTTGGAAGAATTTGGCTGGAACTCAACATTACATGCAGGGTGGACTGGCCACAATTCTGCCAATTCCACTGAGGTAGCAGCATATATTGCCCACCCCCAGTCCTGGAGGGCCCTCCTGGTAGCTTGCTCCCAGCCCTCCTTCACCAGACTGATAGGTCCTCACACAGGGTGTTCAAAGCGGCTGAATCCTAACTCCCTTCTGCTGCACCTACCTGTAGGCAAATAAAAGGCATGACAGGAGGTCGTCCCACTTCCACCATATGGGATCGGACAGGCCCATTATCATGCCACTTAGAGTCCTGTTGAACCTTTCATCAAGCCCATTGATTTGAGGGTGGTAAGGAGTGGAAAACTTGCATATTACCACACACTCATTCCACTCATGTAACCTGAGATTGAGTTGGTACCACTGTCTGATACCACCTTATTGAGGAAACCCACATGGGTAAAGATCCCCATCAATGCCCTAGCCAAAGCAGGTGCGGTCACTGTAATTAGAGGAATAGGCTCCATGTACCGGATGGCATTGTCCACCAAGACCAGAATTAACCTGTTGCCCATGACTGTCTTGAGGTCCAGAGGCCCAATGATGGTGATTCACACCCTTTCAATGGGGGTGCCAATAACAGGAAGAGGTGGATTGGGAGCCTTGCGCTTCACTTCTGACTTGCCACTGGCCTGGCAAGTAGGACAGTACCTGGGGAACGCATCTGAGGCCTTCTTCATTTGAGGCCAGTAAAAGTGGGTGACAAGCTTGTCTAATGTCTTATTTTGCCCCAAATGACCTGCCAGGGGCACATCATGAGCCAGCTTCAGTAGGAAGGTCCTGCAGCACTGGCGGACCACCAACACACAGGTTACACCAAGCTCAGGAACCTTAGGCTCACTTTACAGGAGACCATTCTCCCAGTAAAACAGGTGATCATCAGTGGTGTCGCCTACCTGTCTGGGCCTTGGCCTGCTGCTGTAGGCCCACAAGAGTAAACCATTCCATCTGCACCTTACAGAACACTTCCATGGTGGAACCCCCTTCCTTCTACCATTTGGGAAGCTCAGGTAGGTTCCCCAATTCGGTAACAGCTCTAGACTCTAGGCTCCGGGGTGTCCCACTCAGGGTCAGCCTGCTCCTGGACCATGGGAGTTTCAGGAAGAGCTTTCCCATGCTCCTTGCCTTTCCTCTTCTTGGCCGGTCCTTGGGCTATTCTTTCATGCTCCATATCGTCTGGACTACCCTCTCAAAGGATACATACAGTCACACAGCAACTCACATAATATATATTAGAAGTAGTATCACTCATTAGTAGTACACCTTGTATAGTACTCTAACTTTTGTAGTACCTTAGTTTATATGTTTAACAATCATAAACTCTTACAAAATACTTACACTAACTGGATGATGTCATCAGTGTTGTCATCAGTGATGTCATTTGAGATGTCATGAATGATGTCACTGACCACGTCACGAGTGATGTAATATGTGAGGTCATAAGCAATGCATTGCAGGGGCATAAGTTAATGTTAGCTCAGGTAACTATAATTGCCAAATTTCAATGGTTTTGTAGTAGAGAAATCTCAGCTTAACTATAACGTCCCTGTAACCTTTGGTTTTGTCTTTGAATATCTAAGGTTTGTTTAATTCTATTTCCTTACTATATTGACCATGCCTTTACTTTTTACAGTTAATTCTTAAAGTTTTTTTAATTCTATTTCCTAACTTTAACATTAACATTATCTGCAGAACCACTCAAACTCAAACTCTCACTTGAACACCCACACAACCACTCACATACTCCATAGAGCCACTCACATACCCACTCACTCACTCATACAACCACTTATACAGCCATTCACTCACCCATACCACCACTCATACAACCAGTCACTCACCTATATAGCCACTCACATAGCCACATGCTCACCCATACAGCTACTCACACACAGACATATTTATCTATACAGCCACTCACAAACCCACACACTCACCCATAGAGCCTCTCAGTACAGCTACTCACTTAACCAGACAACCACTCACACACCCACATAACCACTTACATACCCATTCACACATCCATACAAACACTCCTACATCTACTCACTCAGCCATACTGCCCTTCACATAGTGGCTCTCCAATACAGCCACACACATACTAACTCACTCAAACAGCAGCTCACTTACCCATATACCTAATTACACACCCAGTTATTCACTGATACAGCCATTCAGATGCCCACTCACTCACACACCCACCCACCCACCTATAGAGCCACTCACACAGCCACTCCCTCACCCTTACAGCCATTGACACACCCACTCACACAGCCATACAGCCACTCGAACACGCACTCAACACACCCAAACAGCCACTTGCACAGCAGCTCACTCACCCACACAGCTACTCACACCCACTTATGCAGCCATACAGCCACTCACGCACCCATTCACATACCCATACAGCCACTCACACACCCACAAAACCACTCACCCACCCAGTCACACACCCATACAATCACTCAGACATCTACTAACACACCTATACAACCAATCAAACAACCAGTCATACACTCACAGAGCTAGTTAAAAAGGTACTCACTCACCAATACAGCTTCTCCTACACATACTCACACACCCATACAGCCACTCAGACACCCACTCACATGCTGATACAGACAGCCACACAATCCCTCTGATCTTATGTTAGAAATAGTATCATTAGTAGCACAACTAGGATACTAATCTAACTTTTGTAGTAGGTTAGCATACATGTTTAACACTCATAAACTCTTATAAAACATGTGATGATGCCATCAGTGATGTCATCAGTGATGTCATTTGAGATGTCATCAATGATATCACTGACCATGTCATGAGTTATGTGATATATGAGGTCATAAGCAGTGCATTGCGGGGGGTGTAAGTTATAGTTAGCTCGTATAACTATAACTGCTGTATTTCTCTGGTTTTGTATGAGTGAAATGCAAGCTGAATTGTAACATCCCTGTAATCTTTGTTTCTTTGTGATATATATTTCCGGTTGGTCGCTGGGAGGTAGTTTTAGTTAAGACCATGTTCCAGGAGGTAAAGACTTTTTTGACTTGCCTATATCTTTGGTGCTGGTTGACAATTCTTCCCAAAAGTGTCATAGTAAGCCTTGTTGTGCATGAAATGTTTCAGGGTGATCCATCAAGTGTGGACCAAGAAAAAGGGGTGGGTCAAAAAAAGTGTTTCTCCAATGTTAATTTCCATGGGGAATTTTGAACACAACTACAACACAATTGCTGGATGGAATTACACCAAACTTGGTAGAAAGCTAGCTCTTGCTCCAGAAAGAGGGCTTTTGGTGTATATATATTCGGTAGTTTTGGAGAATTAAAAAAAAATATATATATATATATATCTAGGGACGCAGATCCTCCGAGGAACCAACAGTCCTCGTGCCTAAATGTGATTGGTTGCCAACACTTCATCCAGGAAGTGTTGGCAGCCATCTTGCCACTCTGCTTCAGCCGAGTCGAAACTTTTTTTGAAAAAAGAGAAAAGGGCAGGGTAGGAATATCCTGACCCCCTAGCTCTTTTGGGAAGGCCCCGAGGGGCCCCGCCTGAGGCAAAAAGCATTTAAAAAAACATTTCAGTGGGAGTTGCACTGGATCCATGGCTCCCACTGAAAAATCCCCCCCCAGAAAAGAAGCGTGGGTTCCCATGCTTCTTTACTAATAGGCCCCTGGTTGTGCCTGGTCCTGGGGCATGGGGGCTAACAAAAGATAAACCGATGAGGGGACACTGGACCCCCTTCCTTGGGAATTTGTATGCCCCAGGGGCCACCACCTCCCCAGGGATTATGATGCTTAACGGGGGTCTCACAGACCCACAGGGCCCCGGGAACCACCACCACCACCTTGGGGCTCCTTGAAAATAAATCAGGAGGCCTTGCAGACCCCCCGTGCCCCAGGGATCACCACCTCCCAGGGCTATTTTCTTTGAATGGGGGGCCTTATGAATCCCTTAAGGCCCTGGGGATCACCACCTCCCTGGTGCCAAATTCTATTTTGAAGATGGGAGGGGGGCCACACGGCTCCCCTCCCAGACCATTCTCGGCCCTTGGTACTGCCACCTTCCCGGGGCAAGTCCTACTACATCAAAAAAGGGGGGTCACGTGTTCCCTTCCTGGAGCCTTAGATGGCTGCATCAAGCTATGTCCCACGGTGCCCACCCCCATGACATATCTGTTTGCTGTGGCTTGGTGGGAGCTTTATCCACTCCTGCCAAGTTCAAAGCAAACACACTGCTTTCAGTGAAAATGTTCTTGCTTGCCGGAAGTGGAGAATTTGTCTGTTTCCCTGCCCTCTGTCAAGCGAGCAGGGAAACAGACAAATTGCTTTCACACACAGGGTGCTACATGTTTAGCAGCTCCCTGTGTGTGAAAGCAATGCCGGCTCCTGCAGGAGGTGGGGAGCTGGCAGGGATCACAGGGGGCTTCTGGCTCCCCTCACAGTCCCAGTGCCAACTGGGTGCCCTGGAGGCACCCAGAGAACAATTGCCGGGCCCCAGGCGATGGGGTCCCTGGGTCCAAATTCAGCCTGGGGAGGGGGGCCATGTGGCCCCCTCCCCATTTGGAAATGGGTGGACTCCAGTGGATGGGGTACCCAGGGCTGAAATCGGCTTGGGGTGGGGGCCAAGCGGTCTTTCTCCTCTATTAAAAAATAAAATAATGTAAGCCCGGGGCCCCAGGGGATTTGGATCTCTGGGACTGAAATCTACCCAGAGAGGGGCCTGCATGGCCCCCCTTCCTATAATAGAATAGCTGGGCCCTAGGGGATCATGTCCCCAGGGCCAAAATCGTCCCAGAAAGAAGTGCCATGCAGCCCCCATCATCTATTGAATTGATTTAAAAAAGGGATTGGGCCCCAGGGGATGTAGGTCCCTAAGGCTGAAATCAGCCAGGGAAAGGGGCCAGGTGGCCGCCCTCATCTATTAAAAAAATAAAAAGTTTGGCCGCGGGCGATGGGGTCCCTGAGGCTGAAATTGGCCTTGGAAATTGGGACGTGCAGCCCCCTTCCCCATATGGTAATGGCTGGGCCCCAGGGGATGGATACCTGGGGGCAAAATCAGCTCGGGGTAGGGGGGCCATGTGGCCCCCTCCTTTGGTTAAAAATAAGAAAATAACAGGCCTGGCCCAGGGGATGGTGTCCCCCTCCCCCATTTGATAATTGCCAGGCCCCAGGGGATGAGTTATCTGGGGCCGCAATTGGCTGAGGGAGTTGGGCCTCACAGTACCCCTCCCTATATCATAATAAACGGGCCCCAGGAATAGGGTCCCTGGGGAAATTGGCTGGGGAAGGGGGGACGCGCAGCCCCCATCTCTATTAAAAAAGATAAAGGTTGGACCCCACGGGATGGCGTCTTTGGGGCCAAAATCGACCTATGAAGGGGGGCCTCAGGGGCACCCTCCCTGTACTATAATAGCTGGGCCCTGGGGGATGGGGTCCCCGGAGCTCAAATTGGCCAAGGAAAGGAGCAGAGCGGACCCCCTCCTCTATTATAAAAAAAATAAATAAAAGGTCAGTTCCCCTGGGATGGGGTCCCCGGGGGCAAAATCAGCTCATGGAGGGGGGCACACAGCTCCCTCATCTATTAAAAAGTAAAAAAATAAAAGGCCGGGCCACAGGGGTTGGGGTATCCCTCCCACATTTGGTAAAGGCCGGACCACAGGGGTTGGGGTCCCTCTTCACCATTTGGTTAGGGCTGGGCCCAGGGGGATGGGGTCCCCCGGGCAGAAATCGGCCAGGGGAGAGAGCTGTGCAGCCCCCTCCTCTATTAAAAAATAAAAGGTTGGGCCCTGGGGGATGGGAGCCCTGGGGCAGAAATCAGCTGGGGGGGTCATGCGGCCCCTCTCCCTATAGTATAATAGCCAGCTCCTGGGAGTTGGGGATCCCTGGGGCCGAAATCGGCCAGTGAAAAGGGATCCATGCAGCTCCCCCTCCCCCATATGGTGATGGCCAGGCCAGGGGTATGGGGTACCCGGGGCCAAAATCGGCCAGGAGAGGGGGCCAAACAGCCCCCTTCCTCCATTAAAAAAAGTTATTTAAAAGATCAGGCCCCAGGGCATGGGTGCCCCCAGGCCAACATCAGCCCAGGAAGGAGGGCCACGCATCCTCCCTCCCCCATATGGTAATGGCTGGGCCCCAGGGGAAGGGATATCAGGGCCCCTCCTCTATTAAAAAATGAAAAAATAAAAGGCCAGGCAAAAGGGGATGGGTCCCTGGGGCCAAAATTGGCCCAGGGAGGAGGGCAGTGCATCCCTCTCCCCATATGGGCATGGCTGGGTCCTAGGGGATCTGGTATCCGGGCCCAAAATCGACCAGGGGAGGGGGGCCTTGCAACCCCCTCCTAATAGTATAATAGCCGGGCCATGGGAGATTGGGTACCTGAGGCCAAAATGAGCTGGGAAGGGGGGCCGCACAGCTCCCCCACCTATAGTATAATAGCCAGGCCCCAGGGGGTTGTGACCCTAGGGCTGAAATCGGCTGGGGACAGCGGCCACGTGGCCCCACTCCAGATAGTATAATAGCCGGACCCTGGCGGATGGGGGCCCGGGGCTGAAATTGTCCAGGGGTACTGGGCCACATGACCTCCTTCCACCATTCTATTGTGGCCAGGCTCCAGGGAATCGGGTCCCAAGGGCTAAAATAGACCCCTCCCCATTTAAATAGTGTTCAGTTGATGGGGTCCCTGGGGCTGAAATCAGCCTGGGAAGGGGGGGCCACACGGCCCTCTACCCTATTCAAAATTCTTTTTTTAAAAGGCCTCGCCCAAGGGGATGGAGTCCCTGTGTCCAAAATTAGCTAAGGGAGGGGGTCCATGCAGTCCTCCTCCCCATCCTGTTGTGGCTGAGCCCTGTGGGGCGGGGCCCGGGGCAGAAATCGGCACAAGAAGGGGGCCATGTGGCCCCTCTTCTCTTTGATTTAAGGCCAGGCCCTGGGGGAGTGAGGTCCCTGGGGCTGAAATCGGCCTGGGTACGGGGGCAGTGCGGCTCCCCTCCACCATTCAAATGTGGCCTGGCCCTCACACAGACACTCACAGACCCACTAACCCACTCACAGACCAACACAGATACTTACACACCCACTCACAGACCCATTGAGACACTCATTTTCAAAGGTTTCAGGTTACAGTTAGGAAATAGAATTAAAAGAAAAACAGAAATTCTCTGAAAATACCAAAGTTTACAGGGACGATGTAGTTATGAAATTGAATTTAAAAACCTTAGAAATGTACTGGAAGACCAAAGGTTACAGGGATGTTATAGCTAGGAAATAGAATAAAACAAACCTTAGAAATTCACTGAAAAAACACAAAGGTTACAGATGTTATAGCTAGGCTCACATTTCACTCGTACAAAATCAATGATATTCAGCAGTTATAGTTACCTGAGCTAACTATAAATTAAGCCCCCGCAATGCACTATTTATGACCTCAAATATTACGTCACTCATGACATGGTCAATGGCATCACTGATGACATTATCCAGTGAGTGTGAATATTTTCTAAAAGTTTGAGTGTTAAATATACATACCAAGGTACTACAAAAATGTAAATAGTATATTTTCTGTAGTACTAATGAGTCATGCTATTTGTAACATATATTAGGTGAGTTGCTGTGTGACTGTGTGTATCCATGTATGAATGGGTGTCTGAGTGGCTATATGGGTGTATAGGTAGGTGTGTGAGTAGCAGTGTGGGTGAGTGAGTGGTTGTGTGAGTGACTCTAATGGTGAGTGAGTGGGTGTATCAGTGACTGTATGAGTGAGTGAGTGGATGTGTGAGTGCTGTATGGGTGGGTGAGTGGTTGTGTAACTGACTATCTGGGTAAGTGAGTGGGTGTCTAAATGGCTGTGTGAGTGAGTGACTGGCTGTGTAAGTGGCTGTATGGGTGAGGGAGTGGGTGTTTGGTTAAGCAAATTGGTGTGTGAGTAGCTTAGATGTAGAGTGGATGTCTGTGTGAGTGGATGTATGGGATAGTAAGCAGATATGTGATTGTTTATATTGATGTACAAATTGATATATAAGTAGTTGTGTGGGTGTGAGAGTGCTTATATGCATGAGTAAGTGGCTGTGTTGAGAGGCTGCATAGGTGAGTTAGTCCGTGTCTGAGTGGCTGTATAGGCGAATAAGTGGGTGTGTGAGTAGGTGTATGGGTGAGTGTTTGGCTCTGTTATTGGCTGTGTGTGTACGTTACTGTTTGTATGAGTAGTTGTACTGGTGTGTGAGTGGTTGTGTGAGTGCCTGTATGAGTGATTAGGTGTCTGAGTGTATGGATGAGTGAGTGGTTGTATGAGTACTTGTATGGATCTGTGACTGGGTATGTGAGTGATTGTGTGGGTGTGTGAATGGGTATATGAGAGGTTGTATAGGGGTGTGAGTGGTTCTGGTTCTTTGAGTGGTTCTGTGGATGATGCGATCAGTGATTCATCAGTGTTGTCATCAGGGAAGTCACTGACCATGTCATGGGTGATGAAATATGTGAGGTAACAATAACTGCTGAATTTCACTGGTTTTGTATGAGTGAAATTTGACCATAACTATAATGTCAGTGTAACCTTTGTTTTTTTCCGGTGAATTTCTAATGTTTTTTTCATTCTATTGCCTAACTATAACGTCCCTTTAACTTTTGTTTTTTTCCAGTGAATGAATATATATATATCTATATATATATATATATATATATATATATATATATATATATTATCTACTAGCGGTCGCCAGTAGATAGTTATAGTTAGGACCTATTATCCATAGGAAATTCATAACATTCTATTCCCAATAACTTTGGCGTAGTTTGACGAATCATTGCGACATTTTCAAAACTAGTGGGGCGCTCCGGTCCGCTCCTGTCTTGAAAGGTTCGGGGTGATTCATCAAGCGGGGGCCGAGAAAAAAGGGGGGTCCCCAAACGTGTTTTCTCCATGTTAATTCCCATAGAAAATTTTAGCCACGGCTACAGCTCGAACTGCTGAACGGAATTACACTAAATTTTGCAAAAAGGTAGCGCTTGGTTCAGAAAGCGACCTTTTTTTAAATGGTGTAAATCCGCTCAGTAGTTGCGGAGAAATTCAAAAAATAAGAGTGAAAAAATCAATTTCCCATAGGAAACTTTATGCAAGGCTACAGCAAAAACTGCTGAACGGAATTACACCAAATTTGGCAAAAAGGTAGTGCTTGGTTCAGAAAGCGCCCTTTGTAAAAATGGTGTAAATCCGTTCTGTAGTTGCTGAGAAAATCCAAAATAAAAGTTTTGATATCTATGGCCGCGGTGGATCCGCGCATCCTCCCGATCACGAGCTGCATGCTAATTGGCTGTCAACACTCCAAACCAGGAAGTGTTGGCAGCCATCTTGTTCTTCGGTAGAACCGAGGAACAAGAAAGCAGTAAAACAACTGCGTAAAACGCGCTGGGTGCGCGGATCCTGCCAATAAAAAAAAAAAAGGAAGCGCGGGCTCCCGCGCTTCGTGTTTAATTGGCCCCCGGGTGGGCCAAGTCCCGGGGGCATGCAGGGATAATGTAAATTTATGTGGGGGGCCTCTAAGGCCCCCACAAGCCCTTCCCGGGGCTTGGGGGGCCTTAGAGGCCCCCTGCCATCCCCCGTGGCTTTGAATTAAAATGGTGCGGGAGGGCTCTCGGCCCTCCCTCAGCCCCGGGGACCGCCACCCCCTGGGGCTTCTTTATATTTTTTTTAAAATAATCTGTGTGGGGGGGCTCGAGCCCCCCCACACGCCCCGGGGACCGCCACCTCCCCGGGGCACTAAATAATAAAATGTGGGGGTCCGTTACGGACCCCCGAGCCCCGGGGACTACCACCTCCCCGGGGCTGTGCAAAGGATGGGAGGGGGGCCGCGCGGGCCCCCTCCTGGAGCCCTTGATGGCCCTGGGGACCGCCACCCCCCAGGGCCGGCTCCTGCAGTGTCCCGGGGTGCTCCCGTCCTGTCATAGCAAACTTGCTTTGAATTTTGGAAGAGAGAGCTGGAAATGGTCTGTGCAAACTCGCCCCGTGGCGTGTTTTAAGTTGGGGTATTAAGTCCCCTTGAATCATGAGGGTCCCTGGGGTCCAAGTAGCCCACCAGGTACGTCCAGAAAGCGCCACAGAGCTGCGTTGCAGAGAGGTGTAAAAAGGGGCATGGCCTCTGAACACCTCTCTGCAACGCAGCTCCCTGGCGCATACTGGAGGTACAGGGTGGGCTAGTTGGACCCCAGGGACCCTCATGATTCAAGGGACTTAATACCCCAACTTAAAACGCGCCACGAGGCTAGTTTGCACAGTGGTGAGGAGGGCGGGGCTTCAGGTGACATGTGTGCATACAGGCCCCGTGGCGCGTTTTAAGATGGGGAATTAAATCCCCTTCAATCCTGAGGGTCCCTGGGGGCCAACTAGCCCACCAGATACGTCTAGAAAGCGCCACAGAGCTGCGTTGCAGAGAGGTGCAAAAAGGGGCATGGCCTCTGAACACCTCTCTGCAACGCAGCTCTCTGGCGCATACTGGAGGTACCTGGTGGGCTAGTTGGCCCCTAGGGACCCTCGGGATTGAGGAGGAATTAATTCTCCAACTTAAAACGCGCCACAGGGCGTGTTTGCAGACATGTCACCTCAGGCCCCACCCCCTTCCTTCACCATTGTGCAAATATTCCTCTAAAATCAGCCGAACTACGAATTCCGATTTACTCACCTGTTATCAGGAGAGACCTCAGTGCTGCATCTTTGAGCCCAGTACAGATCCTGAAAAGTAATTCTAACCGTACTTACCAGTAACTTGAATTTTCTTCCATAGGCTAACATTGACTGGTTTCACTTGGAAATTCTTCTAAGTGTGGAGTTTTGGAACTTTATAATATTCCTCTAAAATCAGCCGAACTACGAATTCCAATTTACTCACCTGTTATCAGGAGAGACCTCAGTGCTGCATCTTTCAGCCCAGTACTGATCCTGAAAAGTAATTTTAACCGTACTTACCAGTAACTTGAATTTCCTTCCATAGGCTAACATTGACTGGTTTCACTAGGAAATTCTTCTAAGTGTTGAGTTTTGGAACTTTATAATATTCCTCTAAAATCAGCTGAACTACGAATTCCAATTTACTCACCTGTTATCAGGAGAGACCTCAGTGCTGCATCTTTGAGCCCAGTACTAATCCTGAAAAGTAATTTTAACCGTACTTACCAGTAACTTGAATTTCCTTCCATAGGCTAACATTGACTGGTTTCACTAGGAAATTCTTCTAAGTGTTGAGTTTTGGAACTTTATAATATTCCTCTAAAATCAGCTGAACTACGAATTCCAATTTACTCACCTGTTATCAGGAGAGACCTCAGTGCTGCATCTTTCAGCCCAGTACAGATCCTGAAAAGTAATTCTAACCGTACTTACCAGTAACTTGAATTTCCTTCCATAGGCTAACATTGACTGGTTTCACTTGGAAATTCTTCTAAGTGTGGAGTTTTGGAACTTTATAATATTCCTCTAAAATCAGCCGAACTACGAATTCCAATTTACTCACCTGTTATCAGGAGAGACCTCAGTGCTGCATCTTTCAGCCCAGTACTGATCCTGAAAAGTAATTTTAACCGTACTTACCAGTAACTTGAATTTCCTTCCATAGGATATCATTGCCTGCATTTTGCTGAAAAAGTTTCTAAGTGTCGATTTTTGAAACATACAAATATTCCTCTAAAATCAGCAGAACTACGAATTCCAATTTACTCACCTGTTATCAGGAGAGACCTCAGTGCTGCATCTTTGAGCCCAGTACTAATCCTGAAAAGTAATTTTAACCGTACTTACATGTAACTTGAATTTCCTTCCATAGGCTAACATTGACTGGTTTCACTTGGAAATTCTTCGAAGTGTGGAGTTTTGGAACTTCATAATATTCTTCTAAAATCAGCCGAACTACGAATTCCGATTTACTCACCTGTTATCAGGAGAGACCACAGTGCTGCATCTTTGAGCCCAGTACTAATCCTGAAAAGTAATTTTAACCGTACTTACCAGTAACTTGAATTTCCTTCCATAGGATATCATTGCCTGCTTTTTGCTGAAAAAGTTTCTAAGTGTCGATTTTTGAAACATACAAATATTCCTCTAAAATCAGCCGAACTACGAATTCCGATTTACTCACCTGTTATCAGGAGAGACCACAGTGCTGCATCTTTGAGCCCAGTACTAATCCTGAAAAGTAATTTTAACCGTACTTACCAGTAACTTGAATTTCCTTCCATAGGATATCATTGCCTGCTTTTTGCTGAAAAAGTTTGTGTGTCAATTTTTGAAACATACAAATATTCCTCAAAAATCAGCCGAACTACAAATTCCGATTTACTCACCTGTTATCAGGAGAGACCTCAGTGCTGCATCTTTGAGCCCAGTACAGATCCTGAAAAGTAATTCTAACTGTACTTAACAGTAACTTGAATTTCCTTCCATAGGCTAACATTGACTGGTTTCACTTGGAAATTCTTCTAAGTGTTGAGTTTTGGAACTTTATAATATTCCTCTAAAATCAGCTGAACTACGAATTCCAATTTACTCACCTGTCATCAGGAGAGACCTCAGTGCTGCATCTTTCAGCCCAGTACAGATCCTGAAAAGTAATTCTAACCGTACTCACCAGTAACTTGAATTTCCTTCCATAGGCTAACATTGACTGGTTTCACTTGGAAATTCTTCTAAGTGTGGAGTTTTACAACTTTATAATAGTCCTCTAAAATAAGCCGAACTACGAATTCCGATTTACTCACCTGTTATCAGGAGAGAACCCAGTGCTGCATCTTTTAGCCCAGCACTGACCCTGAAAAGTAATTCTAACCGTACTTACCAGTAACTTGTATTTCCTTCCATAGGAATCCATTGTCTGGTTTTCAGCAGAAAAGTTTCAAAGTGTCAATTTTCACAAACTACACATATTCCTTAAAAATCGCCTGTATGACTTAAACGCATTCTTTCAACTGTTTACAGGAGATGCACCAGTGCTGGATCCAGGATCCACCACTGAGTAAGAAAAAGTAACGATAACACTACTTACCTGCTAAGTGAATTTCCTCCCATAGGATAACATTGGTGATTCTATGTGAAAAAGTTTCTAAGTGTCAACTTTTAAAATACAATAATATCCCTTAAAAATCACTACTGTAACCAAAACGCTTTTACTCAACTGTTTACAGGAGATGTCCCAGGACTGAATCTAGGATCCAGTCCTGTGGTTAGAAAAGTAATCCATAAAGTAACTAATTGCATTTAACTAGAAATTCACATTGAGCTCAATGTTGCATTGTGTTTGAAATTGTGTTGCCCATTGCAACAACTGTAACTACTGTACTTAAAAGTCTATTGCCTATTTGCAAAGTATTTAAACTAAAGTAATTCATTCTGTGAAAGTATATTTTGTAATGTAATGTATAATGTAATTACAATGTAATTTAATAAATAAAATATCTAAAAATAAATAGTTTGAAAAAATGTTGTAAATCAGTATCAAAAAAATAAATATAACAATTAATACATTTAAAAATTGTCATTTACAAAACCTTTGAAATTCACTGAAAAAACCATAGGTTTTAGGGGCGTTATAGTTAGAAATTAGCATTTAAAAAACCTTTGAAATTCACTGAAAAAACCATAGGTTTCAGGCACGTTATAGTTAGAAATTAGCATTTAAAAAACCTTTGAAATTCACTGAAAAAACCATAGGTTTCAGACACGTTATAGTTAGAAATTAGCATTTAAAAAACCTTTGAAATTCACTGAAAAAACCATAGGTTTTAGGGCCAGTTATAGTTAGTTGGACATTTCACTCGTTACAAAACCCGTGAAATTCCCCGTTTTAGTTAGTTCAGCTAACTATAACTCGCGCCCCGCAATGCACTGCTGATGACATCACATATTACATCACTCATGACATGGTCAGTGACATCACTGATGACATCACTGATGACATCTCAAATGACATCACTGATGACATCACTGATGACATCATCCACGTGATAATCTGATGCACCTCCTCACACCCTAATATAACCTTTGATACACCCACTCTAAATTACAGTCTGCCATTCGCAAAACCATAGACACTCCAACACCAATAACTACATACCCACTCACTGATTCTTAGGTCTACACACACACATCCACTCACTCACCCATACAGTCACTCATACTTACGGTCACTCAGTACAGGACTATCATATGCACTCATACTCCTATATAGACACTCAAACACCGCCACTCATCCATAGAGGTACTCACACACCTAGTCAGTCATGCAAATAATTAAACACACTGCCATTTACTCACCTATACAGTTATACACACACCAGCTCACTTATTCATACAAATACTAGCACATTCTTACGCTCTTATACAATCACTGATACAAGCACACACTCATCCATACAGTCACTCTCACAATCACACACTCTCGCTTATAGCTATTTATATACTCCAACACACATATATACTGCCTTTCACATATGTAGTTACTCACACATGTACCACTGGGACATACATTCACTCACTAACACACTCTTACACACACTTACCCACCCATACAGTCTATCACAGATGCACTCTTGAAACCATCCACCCGGTGAATCACCCACTCACACATCTATGCACAGAGTCGCACACACCCCACCCACACAAACACTCAGGCACCCATACAGATACTCAGAGAACCAATAAATAACTCATATAGACACTCATGTAGCTATTCACAAACCCATGCAGCCACTTACACAGCAACAGACAGACGGATACAGACATTCACCCAGTTTAGTCACTAACCCATGCATTCAGTAAGATACGTCTAATCACTCACTTATAGAGTTAGTCACGCACCTACTAAATCATCCATACAGACACTTATACACCCACTCATTCTTCAATACGCCTTTCCCTATATATATTAAAAATATTTAAACTTTACAGAAACACACAGTCACTGGATGATGTCATCAGTGATGTCATTTGAGATGTCATCAGTGATGTCATCAGTGATGTCACTGACCATGTCATGAGTGATGTAATATGTGACGTCATCAGCAGTGCATTGCGGGGCGCAAGTTATAGTTAGCTGAACTAACTATAACGGGGGAATTTCACGGGTTTTGTACGAGTGAAATGTCCAACTAACTATAACTGTCCCTAAAACCTATGGTTTTTTCAGTGAATTTCAAAGGTTTTTAAATGCTAATTTCTAACTATAACGTGTCTGAAACCTATGGTTTTTTTCAGTGAATTTCAAAGGTTTTTTAAATGCTAATTTCTAACTATAACGTGCCTGAAACCTATGGTTTTTTCAGTGAATATAGATATATATATATATGTGTGTGTATATTTGGACCTTGATTTGTGAATAAACACAACTATATCATTGCCTTTGGAGTCTGTGCCCTGGTGTTGCGCCGTTGTGGTTTGGATGCTTTGGGATTTTCGTTTGGATATATATATATATATGTATATGTAAAAATATCCTCCTCCTTTGAAAAAGACAAGGGGACACGGCAGGGCTTCAAGGAATCATTTGTTTGAATTCTCTGGCATGACGCGTTTCGGCGGTAGCCTCTTCAGATGCCTCCGGTGTTACAAATTTCAAAGTTTCCTTTTATTTATTAAGCCCCTCCTTCTAAAGTAGCGTGGGGCACACCTGCACCATATCTCATCAGAGAACACTCGGCCAGTTCATAGTTATGGACTGCAGATCCCATCATGCAGTTGGTTCGCAATCTGGACGAATGTCTCTTACAGCCTGATTTTTCCCTCCTCAAAGTGAGTGGCTGAAGAATGGTTAGCTTGACATTGTAGCACTGTGCTGGGCAACAAACGATTCCTGAGCCCTGCGCTTCCAACCTCACAGTCCCGGTGTTGGCAAAGCTTGGAGACGATGGTAAAGTAACTCCGTCTCTCCGTGTAAGTCACGGACTGTCAACTGGCAGCAAAGACTTCTGCCTCCATCGGATGTGGGGTGGTCCGGGTTAAGCCACTGCACCCTGAACACTTTTGGAAGGGTCCCCTTTGCGTGACACTGGCTACACGCTAATATGCAAAAATATCCTCCTCCTTTGAAAAAGACAAGGGGACACGGCAGGGCTTCAAGGAATCATTTGTTCGAATTCTCTGGCATGACGCGTTTCGGCGGTAGCCTCTTCAGATGCCTCCGGTGTTACAAATGTCAAAGTTTCCTTTTATTTATTAAGCCCCTCCTTCTAAAGTAGCGTGGGGCACACCTGCACCATATCTCATCAGAGAACACTCGGCCAGTTCATAGTTATGGACTGCAGATCCCATCATGCAGTTGGTTCGCAATCTGGACGAATGTCTCTTACAGCCTGATTTTTCCCTCCTCAAAGTGAGTGGCTGAAGAATGGTTAGCTTGAGATTGTAGCACTGTGCTGGGCAACAAACGATTCCTGAGCCCTGCGCTTCCAACCTCACAGTCCCGGTGTTGGCAAAGCTTGGAGACGATGGTAAAGTAACTCCGTCTCTCCGTGTAAGTCACGGACTGTCAACTGGCAGCAAAGACTTCTGCCTCCATCGGATGTGGGGCGGTCCGGGTTAAGCCACTGCACCCTGAACACTTTTGGAAGGGTCCCCTTTGCGTGACACTGGCTACACGCTAATATGCAAAAATATCCTCCTCCTTTGAAAAAGACAAGGGGACACGGCAGGGCTTCAAGGAATCATTTGTTCGAATTCTCTGGCATGACGCGTTTCGGCGGTAGCCTCTTCAGATGCCTCCGGTGTTACAAATTTCAAAGTTTCCTTTTATTTATTAAGCCCCTCCTTCTAAAGTAGCGTGGGGGACACCTGCACCATATCTCATCAGAGAACACTCAGCCAGTTCATAGTTATGGACTGCAGATCCCATCATGCAGTTGGTTCGCAATCTGGACGAATGTCTCTTACAGCCTGATTTTTCCCTCCTCAAAGTGAGTGGCTGAAGAATGGTTAGCTTGAGATTGTAGCACTGTGCTGGGCAACAAACGATTCCTGAGCCCTGCGCTTCCAACCTCACAGTCCCGGTGTTGGCAAAGCTTGGAGACGATGGTAAAGTAACTCCGTCTTTCCGTGTAAGTCACGGACTGTCAACTGGCAGCAAAGACTTCTGCCTCCATCGGATGTGGGGCGGTCCGGCTTAAGCCACTGCACCCTGAACACTTTTGGAAGGGTCCCCTTTGCGTGACACTGGCTACACGCTAATATGCAAAAATATCCTCCTCCTTTGAAAAAGACAAGGGGACACGGCAGGGCTTCAAGGAATCATTTGTTCGAATTCTCTGGCATGACGCGTTTCGGCGGTAGCTTCTTCAGATGCCTCTGGTGTTACAAATTTCAAAGTTTCCTTTTATTTATTAAGCCCCTCCTTCTAAAGTAGCGTGGGGCACACCTGCACCATATCTCATCAGAGAACACTCGGCCAGTTCATAGTTATGGACTGCAGATCCCATCATGCAGTTGGTTCGCAATCTGGACGAATGTCTCTTACAGCCTGATTTTTCCCTCCTCAAAGTGAGTGGCTGAAGAATGGTTAGCTTGAGATTGTAGCACTGTGCTGGGCAACAAACGATTCCTGATATATGTATCTGTGTGTATATCACATGTGATCAAGGCCGTTTTACCGGCCGAAACGCGTCATGGCGACATGGTGATTGCTGATTAAATCACTGCAACGAATTCTTGGGACTACTCTTGCCTTTTTTCGTGTGGATGAAGTGCTGGGCAAGCCTGTAACCATATATATATATATATATATATATATATATCCAACTCAGCTGCTCCAGTCACCATACGCTCCTCCTCGGCGAAAGCAGGCACGGACCACAAAGTATGTGCAAAAATAAATTCTTTATTCCTCGTCGGCCATTACGCGTTTCACTGAAAAAACCATAGGTTTCAGGGACGTTATAGTTAGTTGGACATTTCACTAGTGCAAAACCAGAGAAATTCACCCGTTATAGTTACTTGAGTTAACTATAACTCGCGCCCCCGCAATGCACTGCTGATGACGTCACATATTACATCATTCATGACATGGTCAGTGACATCACTGATGACCTCACTGATGACATCTCAAATGCCATCACTGATGACATCACTGATGACATCATCCACGTGATAATCTGATGCACCTCCTCACACCCCAATATAACCTTTGATACACCCACTCTAAAATGCAGACTACCATTTTCGAAACCATAGACACACCAATACCAGTTACTTCATACCCACTCACTGATTCCTAGGTCTACACACATGTCCACTCATTCATCCATACAGTTACTCATACATGCAGTCACTCATCAATACAGCACTATCATATGCACTCATACACCTATACAGAAACTCACACACCACCGCTCACCCATAGAGTTACTCACACACCTAGTCAGTCATGCAAAGAATCAATCACACTCCCATTTACTCACCTATACAGTTACACATGCACCACTTCACTTATTCATACAGATACTAACACATACTTACTCTCTTCTACAATCACTGACACAAGCACACACTCATCCATACAGCCACTCTCACAATCACTCACTCTCACATATAGTCATTTATATACTCCAACACTCACATATACTGCCTTTCACATATGTAGTTACTCACACATGTACCACTGAGACATCCATTCGCTCACCAACACCCCATACACACACTCACCCACCCATACAGCCCTTCACAGATGCACTCTTGAACCCATACACCCAGTGAATCACCTACTCACACATCTATGCACAGAGTCACACACCCCCACCCACTCACAGAGACACTTAGGCACCCATACAGATACTCAGACAACCAATCAATAACCCATATAGACACTCATGTAGCTACTCACCAACCCATGCAGCCGCTTACACACCAACTGACAGACTAATACAGACATTCACACAGTTTAGTCACTAACCCATGCATTCAGTAAGACACGATTAATCACTCACTTATATAGTCAGTCACGCACCTACTAAATAATCTATTCAGACACTTATACACCCACTCATTCTTCAATACACCTTGGCATATATATATATATATATATTATCTACTGGCGGTCGCCAGTAGATAGTTATAGTTAGGACCTATAATCCATAGGAAATTCGTAACATTCTTTTCCCAATAACTTTGGCGCCAGATGACGAATCATCGCGAAATTTTCAAAACTAGTGGGGCGCTCCGGTCAGCTCCTATCTTGAAAGTTTCAGGGTGATTCGCCAAGCGGGGGCCGAGAAAAAAGGGGGGTCCCAAAACATGTTTTCTCCATGTTAATTCCCGTAGGAAATTTTAGCCACGGCTACAGCCCGAACTGCTGAATGGAATTACACCAAATTTGGCAAAAAGGTAGTGCTTGGTTCAGAAAGAGCCCTTTTTTTTAAAAGGTGTAAATCCGTTCAGAAGTTGCGGAGAAAATCAAAAAATAGAGGTCAAAAAATCAATTTCCCATAGGAAACTTTAGACATGGTTACAGCCAAAACTGCTGAACGGAATTACACCAAATTTGGCAAAAGGTAGTGCTTGGTTCAGAAAGCGCAATTTTTTTAAATGGTGTAAATCCGTTCAGTAGTTGCTGAGAAAATCAAAAACTAAAAGTTTCAGTATCTATGGCCGCGGTGGATCCGCGCACCCTCCCGACCACGAGCTGCATGCTAATTGGCTGTCAACACTCCAAACCAGGAAGTGTTGGCAGCCATCTTGTGCCTCGGTAGAACCGAGGCACTAGAAATCAGAGAAACAAGTGCGCAAAATGCAAAAAGGGGGCAGGGTAGAAACACCCTGACCCCTAGGCCTGCTCAGGGGTCCCACAAGGACCCCTAGGGCCAAAAAAGCATTTAAAAAAAAAAAAAATCGGCGGGATGCACGTGGGATGCGCGGATCCCGCCGTGAAAAAAAAAAAAACGAAGCGCGGGCTCCCGCGCTTCATTGTTATTTGGCCCCCAGGTGGGCCAAGTCCCGGGGGCATGCGGAGGTTAATGAAAAAATTGTGTGGGGGGCCTCTAAGGCCACTCCAAGCCCCGGGGACCACAACCCCCCGGGGCTTTGAATTAAAAATGGTGCGGGAGGGCACTAGGCCCTCTCGCAGCCCCGGGGACCGCCACCCCCGGGGCTTCTTTTCTTTTTAATAAAATTATCTGTGTGGGGGGGCTCGAGCCCCCCACACGCCCAGAGACCGCCACCTCCCCAGGGCACTAAGAATTTTAATGTGGGGGTCTGTTTCGGACCCCGAGCCCGGGGACCACCACCTCCCCGCGGCTTTGCACATGTTGGGAGGGGGGCCACGCGGCCCCCCTCCTGGAGCCTGTGATGGCCCTGGGGACCACCACCCCCCAGGGCCGGCTCCTGCAGTGTCCAGGGGTGCCCACCCCCGGGACACTGCTGTTTGCTATGACAGGGCGGGTGTATCAAAAGTTATATTAGGGTGTGAGAAGATGCATGAAATTTTCACATGGATGATGTCATCAGTGATGTCATCAGTGATGTCATTTGAGATGTCATCAGTGATGTCATCAGTGATGTCACTGACCATGTCATGAGTGATGTAATATGTGACGTCATCAGCAGTGCATTGCGGGGGCGCGAGTTATAGTTAGCTGAACTAACTATAACGGGGGAATTTCTATGGTTTTGTATGAGTGAAATGTCCAACTAACTATAACTGTCCCTAAAACCTATGGTTTTTTCAGTGAATATATATATATATATATATAAAACATATTTAAACTTTACAGAAACACATAGTCACTGGATGATGTCATCAGTGATGTCATTTGAGATGTCATCAGTGATGTCACTGACCATGTCATGAATGATGTAATATGTGACGTCATCAGCAGTGCATTGCGGGGGCGCGAGTTATAGTTAGCTCAACTAACTATAACAGGCGAATTTCTCTGGTTTTTTCAGTGAATTTCTACGGTTTTTAAATGCTAATTTCTATCTATAACGTCCCTGAAACCTTTGATTTTTTCAGTGAATTTCTAAGGTTTTTTAAATGCTAATTTCTAACTATAACATCCCTGAAACCTGTAGTTTTTTCAGTAAATTTCTAAGGTTTTTTAAATGCTAATTTCTAACTACACTTAGATAGGTAAGACATGTGCAGAAAGAGAAAGAAAGGCACAGAAAGAAGCAAGAGAAGTGAAGAAAGACGCAAGAGAAGTACAGAAAAAGGCAAGAAAAGTGCAGAAAAAAGCAAGAGAGGTGCAAAAAGAGGAAGAAAGGTGCAGAAAGAAGCAGGAGAAGTGATGAAAGAGGCAAGAGAGGTGCAGAAAGAAGCAAGAGAAGTACAGAAAGAAGCAAGAGAGGCACAGAAAGAAGCAAGAGAGTTGCAAAAAGAAGAGAGTGAGGTGCAGAAAGAGGAAGAAAGGCGCAGAAAGAGGCAAGTGAGGTGCAGAAAGAGGCAAGAGAGGTACAGAAAGAGACAAGAGAGGTGCAGAAAGAGGCAAGAGAGGTGCAGAATGAGGCAAGAGAGGTCCAGAAAGAGGAAGAAAGGTGCAGAAAGAGGCAAGAAAAATGCAGTAAAAGGAAGAAAGGTGCAGAAAGAAGCAAGAGAAGCACAGAAAGAAGAGAGTGAGGTGTAGAAAGAGGCAAGTGAGGTGCAGAACGAGGCAAGAGAAGTGCAGAAAGAGGCAAGAGAGATGTAGAAAGAGACAAGACTGGTGCAGAAAGAGGCAAGAGATGTGTAGAAAGAGGCAAGAGAGGTGCAGAAAGAGGCAAGAGAGGTGCAGAAAGAGGCAAGAGAGGTACAGAAAGAGGCAAGAGAGGTGTAGAAAGAGACAAGACTGGTGCAGAAAGAGGCAAGAGATTTGCATAAAAAGGCAAGAGAGGTGCAGAAAGAGGCAAGAGAGGTGCAGGAAGAGGCAAGAGGGGTGCAGAAAGAAGAGAGTGAGCTGCAGAAAGAGGGAAGAGAGGTGTAGAAAGAGGCAAGAGAGGTGCAGAAAGAAGAGAGTGAGCTGCAGAAAGAGGCAAGAGAGGTGCAGAAAGAGGCAAGAGAGGTGCAGAAAAAGGTAAGATGTGTAGAAAAAGTCATGAGAGGTACAGAAAGAGGAAGAAAGGTGCAGAAAGAAGCAAGTGAGCTGCAGAAAGAGGCAAGAGAAGAGCAAAAAGAGTCAAGAGAGGTGCATCAAGAGGCAAGAGAGGTGCAGAAAGAGGAAGAAATGTTCAGAAAGAGGCAAGAGAGGTGCATAAAGAGGCAAGAGACTTGCAGAAAGAGGCAAGAAAAATACAGAAAGAAGCAAGAGAGGTACAGAAAGAGAGTGAGCTGCAGAAAGAACCAAGAGAAGTACAGAAAGAGGCATGAGAGATGCAGAAAGAGGCAAGAGAGGTGCAGAAAGAAGAGAGTGAGCTGCAGAAAGAGGAAACAGAGGTGCAGAAAGCGGCAAGAGAGGTGCAGAAAGAAGAGAGTGAGCTACAGAAAGAGGCAAGAGAGGTGCAGAAAGAGGCAAGAGAGGTGCAGAAAGAAGAGAGTGAGCTGCAGAAATGAGCAAGAGAAGTGCAGACATAGGCAAGAGAGGTGCATAAAGAGGCAACAGAGGTGCAGAAAGAGGCAAGAGAGGTGCAGAAAGAAGAGAGGTGCAGAAAGAGGCAAGAGAGGTGCAGAAAGATGCAAGAGGTGTAGAAAGAGGCAAGAGTGGTGCAGAAAGAGGCAAGAGATGTGCAGAATGAGGCAAGAGAGTTGCAGAAAGAGGCAAGAGAGGTACAGATAGAAGAGAGTGAGCTGCAGAATGAGGGAAGAGAGGTGCAGAAAGAGGCAAGAGAGGTGCAGAAAGAAGAGAGTGAGCTGCAGAAAGAGGCAAGAGAGGTGCAGAAAGAGGCAAGAGACGTGCAGAAAGAGACAAGAGACAACTAGATTGCTAACATTCTATATTTATTACAAAAGTGTGGCACGCCTGACGTCATCTTGATGTAATCAAAACTGTAATACCTAAAGCATTTCCTTTAGAAATTATAGAAATGAGAGGGTCTTATTTGCATAGAAATTATGGTTAGTGCTCTAAAAAACGAAAATGAGGACATATTTTCTGAGTTCTCAAATAGCGACATAGCACTTTTAAATTATTTGTTATCTTTATGTTTTTTTATCCAGTTGACCACTTTATTAAATGTTACGGTTATGGGAGAGAATGTGGTGTTACTTCCAGAGCTGCAGACTTTGCAACTGGGGAACCAAGTTGGAGTTTCTGCTTCAGCTCGACATTCTGTGATTCTGGTCAAATCACTTAATCTCTCCATGCCTACAACCAAAATGAGTTTGTCCTCATGTAAAGCACTCCAATATCTGACCAGCTTGCACTATATAAAATTGCAAAAAAACAAAGGATAAAAAGTGTTTTCCACACTTCTGTCATTGGGCTATACGTGGGCTACATCTGGGTGATATTTGTGCTACATTTGGGCTCCTTTTTCTCTGGTGGCCATCTTGGGAGACTTCAATTAAATTCATTAAACTTTATTCGATCTGATTTAGAAACATAGATCATAAAAGTGTACATAAAAACAGTAAATCCTCTTTCTTAATACAATACAGTGAGAATTAATTAAAACCAGTAGGTAAAAATGGGTGTTACAAAGCCCGGTTCAGAGCAACTTCAGGTAAACAGAATAGTAAAGTTCAATGTTTCGCAAGTTCAATCTCATGTACTTCGTGCAAAGTACGCAATAAGGGGTCCAAGTAAGAGCAACGCTCCAATACCTGACCAGTCTGCACTATATAAAACTGCAAAAAAACAAAAAATAAAAAGTGTTTTGCACACTTTTGTCATTGGGCTATATGTGGGCTACATCTGGGTGATATTTTTGCTACATTTGGGCTCTTTTTTCTCTGGTGGCCATCTTGGGAGGCTTATTTGTTATCAAGTTTCCTAATTTCCTCATTTGCTGCAGTCTCCTCAGTAGGAAATGCTTTCAGTTTTTTACTTTGATTCCATCAAGAAGGCCTTCAGATGTGTCACACATTTGCCATAAATTCAGAATGTTAGCACTTTAGTTGCTCATTAGATTACTGTAGTAAAGCTACTGCTCATCAGGGAGTTAACTGGAAGTCTACTGCTGGTATTGAAAGTGATTGTTTCAGTCTGCATGTCAGAATTTTCTAATGAAATAGAAGAGGATTTGAGATCTCACTTAAAACATGCCCTAATTTTTCTTTCTGCAGCACTAACCATAATTTCTATGGCAAAATGAACCCCCTCATTTTGTTCCTTTTTAAATTAAATGTTTAAGTCCAGTTTATTCCAATCAAGATGGCTTCAGGTGTGCCATAATTTTGTCATAAGTAAGACTGTTAGCGCTCTAGTTGTTCTTTAGAACACTCTGGGAAGCTGCAGTAGAACACAAAGGAATCAACTGACAGGCTGCTCCTGTTGAAATATAACAGGAAGATATTTGAGATCTCACTTAAAACATGTCCTAATTTTTCTTTCTACAGCACTAACCATAATTTCTATGACAAAATGAACCCCCTCATTTTGTTCCTTTTTAAATTAAATGTTTTAAGTGTTACCAGTTTATTCCAATCAAGATGGCTTCAGGTGGGCCATAATTTTGTCATAAGTAAGACTGTTAGAGCTCTAGTTGTTCTTTAGAACACTCTGGGAAGCTGCAGTAGAACACAAAGGAATCAACTGACAGGCTGCTCCTGTTGAAATATAACAGGAAGATATTTGTGATCTCACTTAAAACATGTCCTAATTTTTCTTTCTGCAGCACTAACCATAATTCTATGACAAAATGAACCCCATCATTGTGTTCCTTTTTAAATTAAATGTTTTAAGTGATACCAGTTTATTCCAATCAAGATGGCTTCAGGTGTGCCATACTTTTGTCATAAGTAAGGCTGTTAGCGCTCTAGTAGTTCTTGAGAACCCTCTGGGAAGCTGCAGTAGAACACAAAGGAATCAACTGACAGTCTCTGCCCTTGTTGGATGTACATGTTTTACTGAGAATGTCAGACTTCATTCTCACATGACTGAGAAAGTTAATGTGAATTTACAGAAAATATTCTCTCATTTTACCTTCTGGAGCACCTTCCAAACCTCTATGGGACAAGCATGAGAAAATAGTTTTCTCTCAAACATGATTCATGATATCCCAGCAGAAGGTTTTTCACAGGGTAAAATCACCTTAGAACACACCACAATTCCTAAAATTAGTATGGTACCCCAACAAATGAATTCTAATGTAACTAAAGTCTGTTATCACCCTTTATAGTTCTCCTTTTGGTGACCCTCAAAATCTTCTATTCACTACAATGCATTTCAATGGGGTGCTATCATATATATTGGTCCCAAGATGGCTGCCAGCAATTCCAGGATGAAGTGCTGACAGCCAATCAGATCTCACAATGAGATGTGTGGTTAGGCTCCGCCCAGATATCGATATTTTTTAATTTTTAATTTCTTAGAAACTACTGAACGTATTGACACCATTTAAAAAAAAGGTCGCTTTCTGAACCAAGAGCTACCTTTTTGCCAAATGTGGGGTAATTCTGTTCAGCAGTTCGGGCTGAAGCCGTGTCTAAAGTTTCCTATGGAAATTAACATGGGGAAAATGCGTTTTAGGACCCCCTTTTTTCTCGGCCCCTGCTTGATGAATCACCCCGAAACTTTCAAGACAGGAGCTGACCGGAGCGGGCCATTAGTTTTGAAAATTTCGCGAAGATTCGTCAAACGGCACTAAAGATATTGGCAAAAGAAAAAACACTTTTTGAACAGAAACAAGGTCCTAACTATAACTACCTACTGGCAACCGCCAGTAGGTAATACAGATAAATATATATATATATATATGAATATTTTATCAAATTGGGGAGAAAGAAGATTTTGGCTTAATGATGGACCCTACTGGAAGGGCAGAATTGGACTTCAATTCCCAGCATGCAACTCACTGGTGAGGGCATGTTACGAAGGGTAAATATAATTGAAGTGCTTACCGGACTTTGCCAGTTCCCCACCCTATGATTAAGGTGCATGCGCACCGAAACGCGTCAGGGACAGGAACCAGTTGGGTCTGTGTTCGTGGTTCCAGGCAATAAAGATTTGTGAAAATCATTCCTTGCGGAGTAGCGTCTCTATGATCTGGGGCACCTGGTGTAATGGATGTACGCGGCAGGCTCCAAGCCGCGGGAGATACCCCGCCTGCTAAACACAGGACTGCGAGGCTGTGAATCTTCACAGCCTGCCAGCACGAGGAATTAACCTAAGGGAACCAGGAGAACAGACCTGAAGCCCACTGGAGGGCTATGAATATTTTATCAAATTGGGGAGAAAGAAGATTTTGGCTTAATGATGGACCCTACTGGAAGGGCAGAATTGGACTTCAATTCCCAGCATGCAACTCACTGGTGAGGGCATGTTACGAAGGGTAAATATAATTGAAGTGCTTACCGGACTTTGCCAGTTCCCCACCCTATGATTAAGGTGCATGCGCACCGAAACGCGTCAGGGACAGGAACCAGTTGGGTCTGTGTTCGTGGTTCCAGGCAATAAAGATTTGTGAAAATCATTCCTTGCGGAGTAGCGTCTCTATGATCTGGGGCACCTGGTGTAATGGATGTACGCGGCAGGCTCCAAGCCGCGGGAGATGCACCGCCTGCTAAACACAGGACTGCGAGGCTGTGAATCTTCACAGCCTGCCAGCACGAGGAATTAACCTAAGGGAACCAGGAGAACAGACCTGAAGCCCACTGGAGGGCTATGAATATTTTATCAAATTGGGGAGAAAGAAGATTTTGGCTTAATGATGGACCCTACTGGAAGGGCAGAATTGGACTTCAATTCCCAGCATGCAACTCACTGGTGAGGGCATGTTACGAAGGGTAAATATAATTGAAGTGCTTACCGGACTTTGCCAGTTCCCAGCCCTATGATTAAGGTGCATGCGCACCGAAACGCGTCAGGGACAGGAACCAGTTGGGTCTGTGTTCGTGGTTCCAGGCAATAAAGATTTGTGAAAATCATTCCTTGCGGAGTAGCGTCTCTATGATCTGGGGCACCTGGTGTAATGGATGTACGCGGCAGGCTCCAAGCCGCGGGAGATGCACCGCCTGCTAAACACAGGACTGCGAGGCTGTGAATCTTCACAGCCTGCCAGCACGAGGAATTAACCTAAGGGAACCAGGAGAACAGACCTGAAGCCCACTGGAGGGCTATGAATATTTTATCAAAGTGGGGAGAAAGAAGATTTTGGCTTAATGATGGACCCTACTGGAAGGGCAGAATTGGACTTCAATTCCCAGCATGCAACTCACTGGTGAGGGCATGTTACGAAGGGTAAATATAATTGAAGTGCTTACCGGACTTTGCCAGTTCCCCACCCTATGATTAAGGTGCATGCGCACCGAAACGCGTCAGGGACAGGAACCAGTTGGGTCTGTGTTCGTGGTTCCAGGCAATAAAGATTTGTGAAAATCATTCCTTGCGGAGTAGCGTCTCTATGATCTGGGGCACCTGGTGTAATGGATGTACGCGGCAGGCTCCAAGCCGCGGGAGATGCACCGCCTGCTAAACACAGGACTGCGAGGCTGTGAATCTTCACAGCCTGCCAGCACGAGGAATTAACCTAAGGGAACCAGGAGAACAGACCTGAAGCCCACTGGAGGGCTATGAATATTTTATCAAATTGGGGAGAAAGAAGATTTTGGCTTAATGATGGACCCTACTGGAAGGGCAGAATTGGACTTCAATTCCCAGCATGCAACTCACTGGTGAGGGCATGTTACGAAGGGTAAATATAATTGAAGTGCTTACCGGACTTTGCCAGTTCCCAGCCCTATGATTAAGGTGCATGCGCACCGAAACGCGTCAGGGACAGGAACCAGTTGGGTCTGTGTTCGTGGTTCCAGGCAATAAAGATTTGTGAAAATCATTCCTTGCGGAGTAGCGTCTCTATGATCTGGGGCACCTGGTGTAATGGATGTACGCGGCAGGCTCCAAGCCGCGGGAGATGCACCGCCTGCTAAACACAGGACTGCGAGGCTGTGAATCTTCACAGCCTGCCAGCACGAGGAATTAACCTAAGGGAACCAGGAGAACAGACCTGAAGCCCACTGGAGGGCTATGAATATTTTATCAAAGTGGGGAGAAAGAAGATTTTGGCTTAATGATGGACCCTACTGGAAGGGCAGAATTGGACTTCAATTCCCAGCATGCAACTCACTGGTGAGGGCATGTTACGAAGGGTAAATATAATTGAAGTGCTTACCGGACTTTGCCAGTTCCCCACCCTATGATTAAGGTGCATGCGCACCGAAACGCGTCAGGGACAGGAACCAGTTGGGTCTGTGTTCGTGGTTCCAGGCAATAAAGATTTGTGAAAATCATTCCTTGCGGAGTAGCGTCTCTATGATCTGGGGCACCTGGTGTAATGGATGTACGCGGCAGGCTCCAAGCCGCGGGAGATGCACCGCCTGCTAAACACAGGACTGCGAGGCTGTGAATCTTCACAGCCTGCCAGCACGAGGAATTAACCTAAGGGAACCAGGAGAACAGACCTGAAGCCTACTGGAGGGCTATGAATATTTTATCAAATTGGGGAGAAAGAAGATTTTGGCTTAATGATGGACCCTACTGGAAGGGCAGAATTGGACTTCAATTCCCAGCATGCAACTCACTGGTGAGGGCATGTTACGAAGGGTAAATATAATTGAAGTGCTTACCGGACTTTGCCAGTTCCCCACCCTATGATTAAGGTGCATGCGCACCGAAACGCGTCAGGGACAGGAACCAGTTGGGTCTGTGTTCGTGGTTCCAGGCAATAAAGATTTGTGAAAATCATTCCTTGCGGAGTAGCGTCTCTATGATCTGGGGCACCTGGTGTAATATATATATATATATATATATATATATATATATATATATATATATATATATATATATATATATATATATATAAAAAAAGAAGCAGAGAACTCTGGGTAGCTCCTTCTCGGTGTGGATGGCACTGTGCTAATCCTACACTTAAAGACTTTGATAGAAAAGCAGACATTTGAGGTGAGCAAATTTAGAGTGTCGCTGGTGTTGAGAGTGCTCCATATTGGAGCTGCTTTCTACCTAAACTTGAGAACTATCCAGAGTTCTCTGCTTTTTTTTTTGCATAATTTATGCGTCACTCTATGCCTGAAAGGGTTTTGTTTTGACTTATACTGGGTGCTCCCTTGTGTCTGGACAAAGCTATACCTCTCTGAAGTGCTCTAATGAGAGCAAAACACGTGTCAGGGGTTGCTTTTATTCATTTCAGGTTGGTTTGGATGGTATTTTACCAATCCAAAGCTGTAATACTGTATCTGGAGTGGTAAAAGGCTTTGGCCATTTTACAGCTCGGCAGGGATAGCACTATGCTAATCCTATGCTTAAAGACTTTGCTGTGAAAATGGTAAAAGACTTTGTCCCTTTCTATCTCGGTGTGGATGGCACTGTGCTAATCCTACACTTAAAGACTTTGATAGAAAAGCAGACATTTGAGGTGAGCAAATTTAGAGTGTCGCTGGTGTTGAGAGTGCTCTAAACTGGAGCTGCTTTCCACCTAAACTTGAGGACTACCCAGAGTTCTCTGCTTCTTTTTTTTGCATAATTTATGCATCACTCTATGCCTGAAAGGGTTTTGTTTTGATATATTTATATATACATATATATATATTACCTACTGGCAGTCACCAGTAGGTAGTTATAGTTAGGAGCTGGTTTCCATAGGAAAAGCGTTTTTGATTTGTCAATATCTTTGGAGCCGTTTGACAAATCTTCATGAAATTTTCAAAACTAATTGCCCGCTGAGGTCACCTCCTGCATTAAAAGTTTTGGGGTGATTCATCAAGCGGGGGCCGAGAAAAAAGGGGGGTCCCAAAACGGGTTTTCTCCATGTTAATTTTCATAGGAAACTTTAGAAAAGCTACAGCCCAAACTGCTAAACGGAATTACACCAAATTTGGCAAAAAGGGTAGCTCTTGGTTCAGAAAGTGTTCTTTTTGCTAAATGGTGTAAATCTGTTCAGTAGTTCCTGAGAAATTCCAAAAATAAAAAATATCGATATCTGGTGATCGCGGTGGATCCGCGAACCCTCCCGAGCATGAGCTTCAATCTGATTGGCTGCCAACACTCCAAACCAAGAAGTGTTGACAGCCATCTTGTGACTCAGTAAAACCGAGTCACAAGAAAAAAGGGAAGAAAATTATTTTTTTTAAAAGAAAAGGGGGCAGGGTAGAAACACCCTGACCCCCTAGGCCTGGTCAGGGGGTCCCGCAGGGACCCCCAGGGCCAAAAAGAGCATTCATAAAAAATATTTTCGGCCGGAGTCACGCCGGGTGCGCGAATCTGGGCAAAAATATTTTAAAAAACGAAGCGCGGGGGCATTGCGGGCCTACCCAAGCCCCAGTGACCACCACCTCCCGGGGCTTAAATTCAATTTACCAAGTGTGGGGGGGGCTCCTACCCTCCCCACACTGCCCCGGGTACCACCACCTCCCCGGGGGAAACTTTAAATTAAGTGTGGGGGTCCGTTGTGGACCCTCATCCCTGGGGACCACCACCTCCCCGGGGCTTCAATCATGATGGGAGGGGGGCCACACAGCGCCCCTCCTGGAGCCCTCCTTGGCCCTGGGGACCACCACCTGTCAGGGCCGGCTCCAGCAATGTCCCAGGGTGCCTACCGCCCTGTCATTGCAAACACTGCTTCGCTTCATGGAAGCGAGAGCAGGAAACCTGCTCTCGCTTCCATGAAGTGAAGCAGAATTGCTTTTGGACAAGGGGAGCTGCATGTCTGCACCTCCCCTTGTCCCAAAGCAATGCCGGCTCCCGCAAGAGGCGGGGATCCAGCTGGACCACGAGGACATTGGGGCTCCCCCTGCAGTCCCCAACCTGTGGCCAGGCCCCAGGGGATGGGGTCCCTGGGGCCAAAAGTGGCCCTGGGAAGGGAGGCCACGCACCCCCCTCCCGTAATTAAATATTTAATAAAATAATTAAAGAGGCAAAGCCCTGGGAGATGGGGTCCCTGGGGCAAAAAATGGCCTCAGGAAGGGGGCTGTGCCCCCTTCTAACAAAAAAAAAGCCGATGTCTTGCCAGAGGCCCCGCCCCCTCCCTGAAGCACTGTCCAAACACGCCTCCTGGCTCGTCCTGGGTTGGGGAATTAAGTCCCCTAGAATCTTAAAGGTCCTTAGGGGCCAATGAGCCCACCAGGTACCTCTAGTAAGCCTCACACAGTGGGATTGCTGAGAGGTGGTCCGAGGCCACGCCCATTTTTGCACCACTCTGCAAACGCGCCTTTTGGCGCACTGCTGGTGGGGAGATGAGGTCCTCTTGTGTGCTGAGGACCACAGGACTTAAGTGGACTTCATCCCCCGAGCAGCAGTGCGCCAGGAGGCATGTTTGCAGAGTGTTGTTAAAAGGGGGCGTGGCCTCGGACCACTTTCAGCAATCCAGCTGTTTCGGGCTTACTAGAGATAATAGGAGAGCTAGGTGGCCCCCACGGACCCTCAGGAGGCAAGGGGACTTCATCCCCCAACCAAGAGCACGTCAGGAGGAGCACTTGCAGAGTGGTGGAGAAAGGGGGCGTGCCCTGTGTCCACCTCTCAGCAATCCCCCTATCTGGGGCTTATTGGAGGTATTAGGTGGGCTATTTGGCCCCTAAGGACCCTCAGGAGGCAAGAGGACTTCAATCCCCATTCAAGAGCGCGCAGGGAGTGCGTTTGCAGACTGGTGGGCAAAGGGGGGGTGGCCTGCTATGAGAACTTACCAATGCTGCTGTGTGGGACTTTTTGGCAGTAATAGGAGGGGTAGATGGCCCCCAAGGTTGTCCTTGGGGGCCAACTACCCCTCCTGTTACCTCCTGTAAGTCCCACATAGTGGTATTGCTATGAGGTCGGAGGCCACGCCCCCTTTATCCAACCACTTTGCGAAACGCGCCTCGTGGCAGAGTACAGGTTGGGGGATGAAGTCCACTTTACTCCTGAGGGACTTTGGGGGCCAAGAAGCCCTCCTGGTACCTCCTGTAAGTCCAACGCAGCGGAATTCCTGAGTGCTGGATGGAGGCTCAGCCCCCTTTCTGCACCACTCTGCAAACGCAACTACTACGTTATAGTTATAAATTAGCATTTAAAAAAACTTAGAAGTTCACTGAAAAAACATAGGTTTCAGGGACTTTATAGTTAGTAATTAGCATTTAAACACCTTATAAATTCACTGAAAAACCCACAGGTTTCACAGTCGTAGTTAGTTGGACATTTCACTCGTACAAAACCAGAGAAATTCGGCGGTTATAGTTAGTTGAGCTAACATAACTTGCGCCCCGCAATGCACTGCTGATGACGTCGCATATTACATCACTCATTACATGGTCAGTGACATCACTCATGATATTACTCATGACATCTCAAATGACATCACTGATGACATCAATGATGACATCATCCACTTAATATCTGATGCACCTCCTCACACCCTAATATAACCTTACATACACCCACTCTAAATTACAGACTACCATTCTTGAAACCATAGACACACCAATACTAGTTAGTACATACCCACTCACTGATTCATAGGTCTACACACATCTACTCACTCACCGATACAGTCACTCATACACGCAGTCACTTATCAATACAGCCTCTGATATATGCACCCATACAGACACTTACATACTGCCACTCATCCACAGAGATACTCACACACCTAGTCAGTCACCCAAAGACTCAATCACAGTGCCATTTACTCACCAATACAGTTACACACACACCACCTCACTTATTCATACAGATACTAACACATACTTATTCTCTTATACAATCACTGACACAAGCATACACTCATCCATACAACCACTCTCACAATCACTCACTCTCACATATAGTCAGTTATATACTCCAACACTCACATATACTGCCTTTCACATATGTAGTTACTCACACATATACAACTGAGACATCCATTCACTCTCCAACACAGCCATACGCATACTCACTCACCCATACAGCCCCTCTCAGACGCAATCATGAACCCATACATCCACTGAATCACACACTCACACATCCATGCAGGGAGTTACACCCCCACCCACCCACACAGACACTCAGGCACCCATACAGATACTCAGACACCCAATCATTAACCCATATAGACACTCATGTAGCTACTCACCAACCCATGCAGCCACTTACATACCAACTGACAGACTGATACAGACACTCACCACAAACATTATTAACTCACCCATGCATTTATAAGACACGTTTATTCACTCACTTATAGTCAGTCACGCACCTACTAAATCATCCATTCAGACACTCATACACCCACTCATTCTTCAATACACCTTGGTGTATATGTATATATATATATATATATATATATATACATGCCACGATGAATTCAAACCGAAGAAAGAATATATATATATATAAACATACTTAAACTTTTCAGAAACACACAGTCAGTGGATGATGTCATCAGTGATGTCATTGGGATGTCATGAGTGATGTCACTGACCATGTCATGAGTGATGTAATATGTGACGTCATCAGCAGTGCATCGCGGGGGCGAGTTATAGTTAGCTCAACTAACTATAACTGCCGAATTTCTCTGCTTTTGTACGAGTGAAATGTCAGCCTAACAATAACGTTCCTGTAACCTGTTTTTTTATTGAATATCTAAGGTTTTATTAATGCTAATTTCAAACTATTTCGTCCCTGAAACCTATGTTTTTTTTCAGTGTATATATATATATATATATATATATATATATATATATATATATATATATATAATAACCAAATGCCCTAGAGCTGTTCCAGGACGCACACGACTGTAGGCCAACCCTCTGGCTTTCGTTGATTTCACCCGACCTTTGCATCACAGTAGATTAGATGCCTGACGCGTTTCAGGGCTTGCCGCCCCTTAATCATAGGCTGTCACGAGTCATTGGGAGGTGCTCCTTTTATTTAAATTTTCACCGCATGTAGTCATTGGTTGTTCGCCCTCAGTGGGCTGTACTCATTGCATGCTGGGAATTGTATTCCCCTGGAGCCATCAACATTAAATACCCTGAGTGGGTTCCGTTTTTACTCGCTTTTTTTAAAACACTTGTCCGTCCTTAGTAGGATTCATGAAGCAAAGGTGAGTGCATTACATCAAGCCTACAGCGCTGGAACGGTCCAAAATAGTTTCGATGCCCAGCCTCTTCATTCAGTGCAGCGAAGATGGTGCAGTCCTAACGCGGCCGGACTCCGCGTTGAATATTTAATAACCAAATGCCCTAGAGCTGTTCCAGGACGCACACAACTGTAGGCCAACCCTCTGGCTTTCATTGATTTCACCCAACCTTTGCATCACAGTAGATTAGATGCCTGAAGCGTTTCAGGGCTTGCCGCCCCTTAATCATAGGCTGTCACGAGTCATTGGGAGGTGCTCCTTTTATTTAAATTTTCACTGCATGTAGTCATTGGTTGTTTGCCCTCAGTGGGCTGTACTCATTGCATGCTGGGAATTGTATTCCCCTGGAGCCATCAACATTAAATACCCTGAGTGGGTTCCGTTTTTACTCGCTTTTTTTAAAACACTTGTCCGTCCTTAGTAGGATCCATGAGGCAAAGGTGAGTGCATTACATCAAGCCTACAGCGCTGGAACGGTCCAAAATAGTTTCGATCCCCAGCCTCTTCATTCAGTGTAGCGAAGATGGTGCAGTCCTGACGCGGCCGGACTCCGCGTTGAATATTTAATAACCAAATGCCCTAGAGCTGTTCCAGGACGCACACGACTGTAGGCCAACCCTCTAGCTTTCATTGATTTCACCCGACCTTTGCATCACAGTAGATTAGATACCGGATGCGTTTCAGGGCTTGCCGCCCCTTAATCATAGGCTGTCACGAGTCATTGGGAGGTGCTCCTTTTATTTAAATTTTCACCGCATGTAGTCATTGGTTGTTCGCCCTCAGTGGGCTGTACTCATTGCATGCTGGGAATTGTATTCCCCTGGAGCCATCAACATTAAATACCCTGAGTGGGTTCCGTTTTTACTCGCTTTTTTTAAAACACTTGTCCGTCCTTAGTAGGATCCATGAGGCAAAGGTGAGTGCATTACATCAAGCCTACAGCGCTGGAACGGTCCAAAATAGTTTCGATCCCCAGCCTCTTCATTCAGTGTAGCGAAGATGGTGCAGTCCTGATGCGGCCGGACTCCGCGTTGAATATTTAATAACCAAATGCCCTAGAGCTGTTCCAGGACGCACACAACTGTAGGCCAACCCTCTGGCTTTCGTTGATTTCACCCGACCTTTGCATCACAGTAGATTAGATGCCTGACTCGTTTCAGGGCTTGCCGCCCCTTAATCATAGGCTGTCACGAGTCATTGGGAGGTGCTCCTTTTATTTAAATTTTCACCGCATGCCTACTGAGGGTGAACAACCAATGACTACATGCGGTGAAAATTTAAATAAAAGGAGCACCTCCCAATGACTCGTGACAGCCTATGATTAAGGGGCGGCAAGCCCTGAAACACGTCAGGCATCAAATCTACTGTGATGCAAAGGTCGGGTGAAATCAACGAAAGCCAGAGGGTTGGCCTACAGTCGTGTGCATCCTGGAACAGCTCTAGGGCATTTGGTTATATATATATATATATATATATATATATATATATATATATATATATATATATATATATATATATATATATATATATATATATATAAAGAAAGAGGTGCCTACAAGCGAAATGCTCCTCCAGGTAGGTATTTAATGCACAAACACAGAGCTGCTTCGAGTACCAAAAAAAAAGGTCCAATAAATCCTTGCCAACGCGTTTCTGGCCTTACGCCCTTCTTCATAGGCAAACACTGCAAAAGTGGCGACCTGCACACACTTCCAGTACATCCCCATATTAATTAGTTCATCATGCTCAGGTGAGTCCCTTGATAAACTGGGATACACCAAATTCAAGAAAGACCTAAAATCCCAGGTGATAACTTTATTGATACAGAAGTGGTGACAGCAACCCACTTGGGGGATATGTTGAACTTCCAGCCCCAGCAGGCTATGCAAAAAAAGGGACTCACCTGAGCATGATGAACTAATTAATATGGGGATGTACTGGAAGTGTGTGCAGGTCGCCACTTTTGCAGTGTTTGCCTATGAAGAAGGGCGTAAGGCCAGAAACGCATTGGCAAGGAATTATTGGACTTTTTTTTGGTACTCGAAGCAGCTCTGTGTTTGTGCATTAAATACCTACCTGGAGGAGCATTTCGCTTTGTGGGCACCTCTTTTCTTCACATAAATATGGCCGGCCTGGCCGTGAGAGGGCTCGACCGCAAGATTGCAAGCAGGCCCGCTGCTGCGTATTGGGGCAGCAACGAGCGGGACAGGAGGTGCGGTGAACACATGAGGTTGGCTTCTTGAACTTTGTCCCTGTGATAACTTTATTGAAACAGAACTGGTGACAGCAACCCACTTGGGGGATATGTTGAACTTCCAGTCCCAGCAGGCTATGCAGAAAAAGGGACTCACCTGAGCATGATGAACTAATTAATATGGGGATGTACTGGAAGTGTGTGCAGGTCGCCACTTTTGCAGTCTCTGCCTATGAAGAAGGGCGTAAGGCCAGAAACGCGTTGGCAAGGAATTATTGGACTTTTTTTTGGTACTCGAAGCAGCTCTGTGTTTGTGCATTAAATAACTACCTGGAGGAGCATTTCGCCTTGTGAGCACCTCTTTTCTTCATATATATATATATATATATATATATATATATATATATATATATATATATATATACTGAAAAAACACAGGTTTCAGGGATGAAATTGTTAGAAATTAGCATTAAAAAATCCTTAGATATTCAATAAAAAAACAGGTTACATGAACGTTATAGTTAGGCTGACATTTCACTCGTACAAAACCAGAGAAATTCAGCTGTTATAGTTAGCTGAGCTAACTATAACTTGCGTCACCGCAATGCACTGCTGATGACGTCACATATTACATCACTCATAACATGGTCAGTGACATCACTGATGACATCACTGATGACAGCATCCAGCGACTGTAAGTGTTTCTAAAAGTATAGGAGAGTAAGTATTTGTTAATATCTGTATGAGTAGTGAGAGTGTGTGTGTTTCTGTATGGGTGAGTAGGTGGCTGTGTGATTGAGTGTTTGGGTGAGTAAGTGTGTGAGTAGCTCTATTTGGTGACTGATGGTGTATGAGTGGCTGTATGGGTGTATGAGTGGATATATCAGCGGTTGTATTGGTGAGTGACTGGCTGTATGAGTACCTGTATGGGTGAGTGAGTAAATGGATATGTAGACCTATGAATCAGTGAGTGAGTATGTGCATACTGGTATTGGTGAGTCAATGATTTCAAGAATGATAGTCTGAAATTTGGAGTGGGTGTATGAAAGATTATACTGGGGTGTGAGTAGGTACATCAGTGATTATGTAGATGATGTCATCAGTGATGTCATCAGTGATTTCATTTGAGATGCCATCAGTGATGTCCCTGACCATGTGATGAGTGATGTAATATGTGACATTATCAGCAGTGCATTGCGGGGGCAACAGTTATAGTTAGATCAGCTAACTAGACCGGCTGAATTTCTCTGGTTTTGTACAAGTGAAATGTCAGCCTAACTATAACGTTCCTGTAACCTGTGGTTTTTTCAGTGAATATCTAAGGCCTTTAAATGCTAATTTCTAACTATAACGTCCCTGAAACCTATGGTTTTTTTCAGTGAATTTCTAAGGTTTTTTAAATGCTAATTCCTAACTATAAAGTCCCTGAAACCTGTGGTTTTTTCACTGAATTTCCAAGGTTTTTAAATGCTAATTGCTAACTATAACATCCCTGAAACCTGTTTTTTTGGTGAATATATATATATACATATACAAAAAGATTTAAAAAATATATTTGAATGTTCTTATATAAATGTATTATATAATTTATATATATATATATATTTTCAATACTCCTTCCTTGTATCCACAAAGAAAAACGGAACGGACTCCACTTGATGCTTGCTTTAGTATTTTATTTTGTGCTTCTTGCCGCCATGACGCGTTTCGGGCTACCCAGAGCCCTTGATCACATATATATAATTATGCAGTAAATAGATTTTTTTAAATATAAAAATGAGCAGCAAGATGCTACCTTGCCATGATACAGGGGAATGATTTAATGAGTGCCAGGTAGTGCCTGAGTGATTTGATGAGTACATTGGAAGTGCCTGGGTGACTGGATAAGTGTGTGGGTACTACCTGAGAGAATGCAGGAGTAAATTCACATTGCCTGAGTGAATGGTTGAGTGCAAGGATAGTCTGTGAGTGATTGGATGAGTGCATGGGTAGTACCTAAGTGAATGATTGAGTGCAAGTATACTGACTGAATGATTGGATGAGTGCATCAGTAATGCCTGGGTGATTGGATGTGTGCAAGGGTAGTGCCTGGGTCATTGGATGTGTGCATGGGTAGTGCCTGGCTCACTGGATGAGTGCATGGGTTGTGCCTCAGTGAATGCATGAGTGCAAAGGTAGTGCCTGGGTCATTGCATAAGTGCATGGGTAGTGCCTGAGAATGGATGAGTGCATGGGTATCACCTCAGGTAATTGTTGAGTGCATCTGTATGAGAAGCTACTAGGTGTTTAAGCAAGCATCTTCAGATGCACAGCACGTGTCAGAATACATGTACAAGTAGACACATATCTGAGTCACGAGAGCAAGCAGACCTTTAAACTTGACAGAGTGCTCTTCCTATTGCAAGCAGACACCTAAATGTATACGGCTTACTTCAAGTGTACCTTTCCAGAGACTCATACGAAGTAGCCTATTCCCTAATCCCTCTGCCAACATGTCTTATATCTCACTTTTCTGCTGCAGCTTCACCATTCTACTAATACTCAGGGTGCTGGGCCTAGCCAAATATAAAGCAGCAACCCTTCGCAGTCTCTGTTGTAAGTCTCACCATAGTCCTGAAAGCATGCATGCATGTGTCTGTACCTTTTGCTAGTGGCATCATATGTAAAAAAAACATACAAATAGATGTATACCTGTGTTTTATACATCTAGCATCTTCAGATGCATAACACGTATGAGAATACATGTGCAAGTAGAGACATACCTCAGTCACAAGACCATTCAGACCTTAAAACTTGACAGACAGCACTTCACATTTCAAACAGACACCTAGATTTATGCAGCATACTTCAAGTGTACCTTTCCACAGACTCACACAAAGTAGCCTAATCACTAATCCCTCTGCCAACATGTCTTAAACCTCACTTTTCTCCTGCAGCTTCACTATTCATCGACTGCTCAGAATGTTGGGCCTAGCCAAATATAAAACAGCAACTCTTCCCATGTCACTGATCTAAGTCTCACTATGTTTCCGAAGGCTTCAATGCGTGTGTCTGTGTTTTTTCCTAGTGACATGATGCATAAAAAGAAACCTAGAAATAGTAGAATACCTGTGTTTCAGACAGCATGCTCTCTATGTTTCTGTACAAGAAGGTGTATGTATTCCTTTCTGCTCATAATACAGGGTACATGGGTATTCAACAGTCTATTTGAGGGGTTCTGTGACACCTACATAGGTAAGACATGTCTCCCTCTGTGACCGAATGATGGAGCGGAACTGAGAAAATTTGTGCACCTGTATGAGAAGCTACCAGTTTTTTAAGGTAGCATCTTCAGATGCACAGTACGTGTCAGAATACATACAAGTAGACACATATCTGAGTCATGAGAGCACGCAGACCTTTAAACTTGACAGAGTGCACTTCCCATTGCAAGCAGACACCTAAATTTGTATGGCCTACTTCAAGTGTACCTTTCCAGAGAATAGTACGAAGTAGCCTAATCCCTCTGCCAACATGTCTTAAACCTCACTTTTCTCTGGCAGCTTCACTATTCACCGAGTGCTCAGAATGTTGGGCCTAGCCAAATATAAAACAGCAACCCTTCCCATGTCGATGTTGTAAGTCTCACCCTGTTTCCGAAGGCTTCAATGCATGTGTCTGTGCCTTTTAGTAGTGACAAATACATAAAAAGAAACCTAGAAATAGTAGAATACCTGTGTTTTAGACCGCATGCGCTCTAAGTTTCAGTAGAAGAAGGTGTATGTATTCCTTTTCTGCTCATAATACAGGGCAAGTGGGTATTCAACAGTCTATTCGAAGTTACCAGTTTTTTAAGCTAGCATCTTCAGATACACAGCATGTGTCAGAATACATGTACAAGTAGACACATACCTGAGTCACGAGAGCATGCAGACCTTTAAACTTGACAGAGTGCACTTCCCAATGCAAGTAGACACCTACATTTATACAGCCAACTTCAAGTGTACCTTTCCAGAGACTCATACGAAGTAGTCGAATCCCTAAACCCTCTGCCAACATGTATTAAGCCATACTTTTCTCTGGCAGCTTTACTATTCACCGACTGCTCAGAATGTTGGGCCTAGCCAAATATAAAACAGCAACCCTTCCCATGTCACTGTTGTAAGTCTCACCATGTTTCCGAAGACGCACCCACTCATACCACTGTAGAATCTTTTATATACCCACTGCCGCTCCTAGACAACCATTCACAAAGCCATACCAGTACTTACACACCCACTCACTGATTCATTGATCTATACACACATCCACTCGCTCACCCATACTGCCCCTCATAGACCCACTCACTCACTAATACAGTCATTGACATAACCACTCATACAGGCATACAGGCGCTGACACACTGAGTGAGTCACCCATAAAACTACTCACACGCCTAGACACTCACCCACACAGTCAATCATACAGCCACTTACTCACCAAAACAGTTACACACCCACCTACTTACTTACTCATACAAATAGGAACACATACTCACTCAGCTATAGTCACTGACAGAAGCATGCACTCATCTATATAGCCACTCTCACATTCACTCACTCATGCATACAGTCACTCATATACCCTGTCACTCATGTATACTGGCTTTCACATACTCAGTTACTCACCCATACTGACACATGCACTCAATCATTGACACAGCCATATAGACACTCAATCACTCATGCAACTTTTCACACATGTAACAGTACCCCATACATCCACTAACTCACCCACTTACTGTTCCATACAGACAGCCACACACCTCCTCACCCAAGCACACAGACACCCAGACAACCATAGACGTAGTCAAACAACCAATCACCCATATGGCCATTCACATACCCACTAGCACACTCATGCACCCACTTAGACATTAACTGACAGACAGATACACACATTCATACAACCAGTCACTCACCCATACATTCACTGAGACACCTAATCACTCACTTACTTATACAGTCAGTCACGCACACACTGAGTCATCCATACAGTTACTCATAAACCCACTGTTTCACCAATACACCTTGGTATATATGTTTAACACTCATAAACTTTAAAAAAACACTCACAGTCACTGGAACCAGCGCTCAGGAATTCCGCTATGTAGGACTTACAGGAGGTACCAGGAGGACTTCTTGGCCCCCAAGGTCCCTCAGGAGTGAAGTGGACTTCATCCCCCAACCAGTAGTGCGCCACGTTTGCAGAGTAGTGGAGAAATGGGGCGTGGCCTCTGAAAACCTCCTAGCAATCCCACTGCGTTGAACTTCCTGGAGGTAACAGGAGGGGTAGTTGGCCCCCAAGGACGTCCCAGGATTGTTGAGTTCTGATAGCAGGCCACGCCCCCTTTGTCCACCACTCTGCAAACCTCCTGGCTCGTTCTTGGTTGGGGATGAAGTCCCCTTTGCTGCTGGGGGTCCTTAGGGGCCAACAGCCTACCTGTTACCTCCAGTAAGCCCCACACAGTGGGATAGCTGAGGTGGTGGCAGGCCATGCCCCATTTCTCCACCACTCTGCAAACGTGCCTCCTGGTATGCTCTTGGTTGGGGGATGAAGTCCCCTTGCCTCTTGAAGGTCCCTAGGGGCAAACTAGCCCTCCTGTTACCTCCAGTGTGCCCCACGCAGTTGTACTACTGAGAGGTGGTCAGAGGTCACGCCCCCTTTCTACACCACTCTGCAAACTTGCCTCCTGGTGCACTTCTGCTTGGGGGATGAAGTCCACTTTAGTCCTGAGGTCCTCAGGACACAAGGGGACCTCATCACCCTACCAGCAGTGCGCCAGGAGGCGCGTTTGCATAGTGGTGTAAAAAGGGGCGTGGCCTCCGACCACTTTTCAGCAATCCCACTGTGTGGGGCTTACTGGAGGTACCTGGTGGGCTAGTTGGCCCCTAAGGGCTCTCAGCAGCAACGGGGACTTCATCCCACAACCAAGAGTGTGCCAGGAGGCGTGTTTGCAGAGTGGTGGACAAAGGGCCGCCCTCCTAGAATCCCTAAAGCCCTGGGGACTACCACCTCCCCGGGGCATGTCGAATCATTTATATGGGTATTGCCCTCGGGTCAACCCCCGTGCCCTGGGGACCGCCACCTCCCCAAGGCAAGTTTTTCAATAATGCAGGGGGCCTACAAGCCCCCCTGCCTCCCCGGGGACTGCCACCTCCCCAGTGTCAAACATAAAAGAAGTGCGGGCATGCAGCCCCACGGCAGCCCTGGGGACTGCCACCTCCCTGGGGCTAAATATAATAATAATGATGCAGGTGGGCTCCAGCCCCCCCCGCAGCCCATGGGGATTGCCTCCTCCCTGGGGCAAATGCAAAAATTGTGATGTGGGGGGTGCCCCCCTGTAAATCCCTGCACCGTGTGGCAGGCACCATGAGGTGCCTGCCACACGGTGCAGGGATTTACACAGGCTCCCATTTCTCTATGGAAGCTTGTGCTATGGTGAGTTTACGGCCACAGCACATGCTCCCATACGGAAATGGAGTATGTTACCGCACCATGTGCTGTCACCTTGTAATTGCGGTGTCAGGACCGCCGACTAGAGATCAGTCGGTCCCGAGACCGCAATGGTGTCTAACATACATGAGTTTGGCTGACATCATAATCATGCCCTTAGTTATATATTCTGCTGCAGTATACTGTGGTTATTTTGTGGTATACTGCAGTACATGCTGATCATAAGGCAGTATATAATTGGCTAGTGGGTACCTTTGCAAAAGAAAAAGCAAGCCATGTAGTTTTCACCAAACTGTGGCTTTGTTCTGGGATAGGGCCTTAGATATAGGTAAGTAGTAGGTTTTATGGTTGTTATCTACCTATTTACACTTTATTAAAGAGGTAATGGGGAGAGAAAATTATTGGACTTTTCTATATATTCTTATATATATATTTTAAGGAGCACTGCCCTAGTACTTACAAAGTACTGCAGCAGTTAGAGGGAAAATATAAATATGTAAAAAATAAAAAATATACTGCAGTGCACTATATTTGTGGAATGTAGTGTAATGTTTTGGCTTAGAAATTAATTTTGGAGTTGAGCATGATTTGGAAGCTGGTCTGAGTGGTGATTAGTGCATAGATCGCAAGTTGGCACTGAGAGGGCAGTGGGGTGGTGACATTGCTTTGGGGCACTGGAAACTGGCAATACATACCAGGCACATGATAGCAGAGGATGCTTGGGGACACCATCACCTAAAGAGAAAAGAGTGGTGGTCCCCACTGTGACTAGATGCTTAGCCACACGCCGCACATAAACTGGGGGAGAAGAGATAGTGTATGCTGGTGAGCATGAGAGTGGCCGAGGAAGGAAGGACTGTGGCTGTGTGCCATTCTAAGCACAGCTGGACAGACACTGAGCAGAGAAGGCTGCCATGTGGGACTGGCTGCTTGACTCCCTCCATCTAAAGAACTGACTTTCTGGGGGTAACAGGGCAGATGCTGGATGAAAAGGGCCACCACCAGTGGCTTTCCTCCGGGCTCCCCTACAGCTCTTCATTGAAGTTATTTTGGCACATATTTGGACCTGCATCGTTTCAGACTGAGTTAACACCCTTAATCTCACTGATGACTCCCATTGGACTTTCCACAGTGGCATGCTGAAAATGTGGCTCATGCCACTGCTGTGCCTAGTGAAGCAGATGAACTTCCTTTACTTTGTTGGGGTAGGCCTGGTGCTGTGGCATGATGTCCTGGAGTGATGACAGCTGGTTTTCAGTCAAGACTGAGAGCAATTGACTGCCTTTAAATGAAAAGAGGAATAGTATGCCAAAACATCTGTAAGGGGCCATCTCATACTCTTGGATTCCTGGAAACCACACTGTCTAGTGGGACAGATCCAAGTGTGATAACAATGGAAAATATCCTGCAAGCCATCAGAGGCTCACAATCTTCGCTAAAGAATAAGATTGAGGCAGTGTGCCAGAATGTCTCCTTGATCCTCTGGGATCACAATTCTTTGGTCTGTATTACAGAGATGGTGGGGTGCATCTCAACAGCAGAAGACCATGAAAGATTTGTTGAATGACTTCAGGATGACAACTAAATAACTAATGTAAAGGGGAGAAGTTACCAAAGGCAGAGCATGTAGGAACAATATCAAACTTGCACGGATACCGGAGTAGATAAAGGGTTTCTCACAGACTGGTTCAAGCCATTAATTTCCCAGGAAGACCTCTCAGGCTGCTTTGTGATAAAGAAGGTGAACTGAGCTTTAGCATCCCGGCTGCCCTCTGGACCTGTCTTCACCCGATGATCTTGTGTTTCCTTAACTTCTTGGATAGGGATGCAATACTTAAGGCAGGATGGATACAGGCAAGGTCAATATGGAGTCAAATAAGATCATGATTGTCCTTAATTACACCTGGCTGGTACAGCAACAATTACAATCCTTCAACACTGTTGAAAGAAATTGGCGTTTTAGTTGAGGAGGGTATGTACTCACCTCAAGTAATAATCATAATCCTTATCAGGTTGAATCACTAGAGTCACTAAATAAATCTGAGTTCAACATTTTGGTAGCTATGGCACAGAGCAGACAGGCTTAACTTAGAGGCAATGAGAAGGTATTGATGTAGTACCAAAACAGTAATAAAGTCAAAAGATAGCAAAGGAAAAATCCCAAACCAGAAAAAATTAGAATAGTTTAATAAATTACATTGTCACAAGAAACATCTATGTGAGGAATTGGGTTTGTGATTGAGGGATGTGAAAACCCTTCTCAAACAACAACCAGAATCCTTGTCAGGGTGAACCACAAAAGTCTCTAGATTAACCTGTACTGAACCCTCTGGTAGCTTGGCACAAAACCAGTTAGGCTTTTTATAAAGTGAAAATAGAATACAAGAAAATCCCACACTTAGTTAGAAAAATATAGTAAAGTTTAATAGGTAAAATGAGACCAAAACAACAAAATCCTATCAGTAGAATCGGAGATATGCAATTTCAAAGATTTAGATAAGTATAGCTCCCAGAATCACAAAGTGTCAATCATGGTTATCTGGTTGTTTAGGATCGGGAGAAAGTCACAAATTCAGGCCAACTGTGATGGAGCATAGCCCGGATACACGGACCAGGTTAGTACAGCTGAATAAGTCCTGCGCAAAAATTCCAGTTCACATTGGAGGAGGCCGTGAGGAGTAGGGAGAGCATTGTGGATGGTCGTTGTTGTAATGTGAAGAGCAGGCAAGGTGTCACAAACGGTCATCGATGTAACATGAAGACACTGTCAGGCACTGCAAACTGTCATTGTTGGAGCATTGTGTTTGTAGTCACCATTGGCTGTTGATGCTGTAGCATGAAGTGCAGATCCCATGTTGTTGACCGTCGCTGGTGGTCACTGTAGCAAAAAGAGTCTGATCCACTGGAGCTTCACATTGGTGGTCATTGCAGGTGGCAAATTCTCGCCCGGGCCCATTAGCAGTTACAAAGAGCCCAAAACTTCAGGATTTACCCTTTTCTTTAGGGGTGGATGGAATATTCTGTTCCACCCATGGAATTGGTAGAATTTGGAGATTTGGCATTACCCTTGTAATGCAGAGTTTTGGCCAAATTCTGCTAATTGTGGTGCAATGTTTTCTCACGCGAGGCTTCAGAATGGTAAGTTGGCAGGCACGAGCAAGATTTGGAGTCCCCAACGTGATTCCCAGTCTCTAGGAGGACATCAGGTGAGATTTTTCTAACGCAGGTGGTTGGGGCTGGTCGCGACCATTCGTGGTCAGAAGGTTTCCACTCGAGAAGAAAATCGACAGAAAAATCAACTTGAGTAGCTCTGGCAAACAGCGTGGTGCCATTCACGCTGATTTTTCAGCACAGAACCTGTTACTGCCACTAAATCACAGCAAGAGCAGCATGACATGCCTATTAATGCCCGTTGGCGGAACTACGCAGAATCTCACTGAATTTTATTTACTCCGTGGAATTCCACAGAGTTAAATTCTGCAAGTTCCACTTACCCCTACTTTTCTTCACTGAAGGAGTTGAACTATTGCTAGCCAAGGTTCCAAGACCAAGGAAGGTACGTCTTGTGGACCAGGAACTCACTCCATCAGAGGCCAGCAGGGCTCAGGCAAGTTCAGTTGCAGAGCCAGGCAGGTCCAGTGTAGCAGGTCAGCTGGGAAGGTCTCATTTTACCTATTAAACTTTACTATATTTTGTCACTGTTGCTCAGACCAGGAGATCAGTGGCTTGACCATTGGAATCACTCTGCGAGGGATAAAGACAGCAGGGCAGTCCCCAAATCCATAGGGCAGAAAAACTCCCCGTAGGGGAAACCTTAATCTTCAGCCCTGCGCCAAAGCACCTTTGTCGAACTCGGCTGACAGGTTTGGCCCAGTCTTCCGGAGGTCTTTTGGAGCCCAAAAACTGTCGAAGTCAGAGGTTTCTTAGGATGTTAGGAGGAGTACACTTTGACACAGTGCATCTTATAAACCTTCCCTCTGTTACCTTAGCCAGTCAGACTTCAGCAAGTGGTAGGGCCTTAGGCCCTGATGGGGTCCCAGTAGACCTTTTTAAGCACAATATTGACTTCTGGGCCCCCCTATTAATGAATGTCCTGAGGGCAGCAGTGAAGGGTAATCTAATTGAATCCTGGAGTGTGGCTATAATAATCCCAATCTTTAAAAAGGGTGACTTGAGTTCCCCAGCCTTGACCGCAGCAGATGCAGCATGGAACCGATCAGATTGTAGACGTCTGACATAGAGATAAATTGATGGTCCCCTGTTGCCATTTTCCCGGTGCCATAAAGGATTGTTTCTTGATTCTAGAAACATCTATATTAATCATCAAATATATATAAAAATTGAGACTGGCTGTCTGGGCTCAAACTTCCATTCTGTTCATTGGACTTCCCAGTGAAATCCACTGCCCTAAAGACGGGCCATCAAGACTACTGGATCATAGATTCAAGCTTTCATCCCTAGAGCCTTTTGATTCATCAAGTCCCCAAAGTTACATTTATGGGATATTAGTGAATGATGTGACAGCTTAATGATAAAGGTATTCCTGCCGAAAAGCGCGTAGTGTTATTTCACCGTCAACTATAAATAACCTAAGCCTTTCACATTATGAACTAAAATGATATTCAATCCCAATTCTAATAATCAATGTTGCTAATTTATAGTCATATGTATTCATGTTTTTCAGATTGTATAGGACCCAATGGACCGTTAGTATTAATAATTAGTCCTACGCTCAAATTTTCTATTTTTCTCATGAACTTACTATTGCTATTTAGGACAGTGTATGTAAAATGTGTACAACTATGTTTTCAAGTCCACACTTTATCTGTATATGAAGGAATTTAAAAAATATATATATATTTTGTGATAAAAGTTTGATAAGCTTTCTTAGTCATTAGATTAAACATTGTTGTTACATTGACACTCACATGTGAGTCGTAATTCTATATGCCTACACATTCTCACATATTGTTCTTTGTTTAAGCTGGTTCTCTAAATAGTTTCCCAGCCTGTTACCACTCAATATCACTCATAGATAGCACGGCCAAGATTTCGGGGTGGGTTGTTTTAGAAAAATTGGAGGATTGGGCAGCCTCCACCTCCTTTTTTTCCCCTCGGCAATATGGTTTTCGAACATGTTTAGGGACTGTAGACAAATCCAGAGCCTGTGTGCCTGTAGAAGAGCCAGTATCCAATTCAACAGGAGCTGAAGCATCCCGTGGAGGCTCCAAGAATGCCAACATCAACATTGGAATATGCTGAGGACATTGCAGTACATGGGCTGTTAACGGGTCCAGCAATGCATCTACATCCGGTGGCGCAACCGATGGAAGTGTTAGACAGAGGTCCAACACGCATTATTGTCCGCAGAATAGGCAGGAGAAGACAGGCAAAACACAGTCTATACAGACTGGTCGAAATGATAGGAACCAAAACTCGCTTAGCTCCCGAAGGCGAGGTGTGCCCAGATGGAATACTATGCGATCACGGTAACGGCACTCCAAGAGCGTTTTTTCCATCTCCTTGGTGACTGGGACGTTGCGTAGCCGAAAATTTAAAATCAGGATACCCACTACCACTAGCAGGATTAGCGGAAGTCCTCCAAAAATGCTCCAGAATACGGAGTGTATGAAAGCTGGAATCACTCCGAAGACTGTCTGAAAGGTGCTTAACAGTCCTTAACATATGGTCTTAAATAGGTGTACTATACCCTTCGTATCAGACATGTCATAGATACGCTGTACCATTTCTCTGAAACAACCTTGATCATTCAGCATTAAGTAACTCCCATTTGAGAGCAGCCTGAACACCAAACAAATCACAGCAGCTGGTGACCCTTTCAAATGACAGGACAAGTTTGCAACTGAACCATCACAGGCCCCGTGAAGCATAATATCTTGGCAAATGAGAAATTCACTTAAAGAATTCTCGCAGTCCATACCGCTGAGAAACACTTCAGTGTCCCAGTTCCTGCATCTAAATCTATACTGTAATTCCCAAGATTCATGGATGAATTCCCTACCTATTGCTTCATACCTGCCAACCTGGTGGTGTTCTAGGCAATATTGAAACTGGAAAGTTGTTACTGGCAATGTTATATGGCCATGAATTAACCACTCTGTGGACGGTGACTCTGCCACAGTGAAAGGTAATTGGTCTAATTTTTCAATGTACAGCATTGTATATTTTGCATTCCTTTGTGCCATTATTATCTGCTTTCCAGTTACATTATATGCAGAGAACAGAGACGTACTGTTGATATATCGCCAGGGCACATAACCAAAGCGTAATGATTGTAGTGTCCAGCTCAATGATACAATAGAATGTAACTGTGATTGTCCGTGTTGTAAGATGGACAGATCCTGCTCCAATATATCTATAGCAGAAGATACAATGTTGCCCAGTGAATAAATCCTGGATGTGAGTGTGCTCATGCCATTGTCAACCACAGTCAAAGCCTTTTCTAAGTTAATCCTGTCAATTTCACGCAATCTCTCGCAGCTTCCTGTTGAGAGATTTTCCAAATTTCATTATAAACAGCATATAAGAAGCGTTTCTGACGTGGCTTTCGGGGACCTAGTAATGTCTTCTGAGAGTAAGGACAAGTGTTGTTTCACCTGAGACAGTGTTGAGGTTTTCAGCCAATCTAGGCAGAACTTCCCAACACTGTATGATGTCACCACCCCCGGATGTTCTCGTTGTACATAGCGTATATCAAGCCTATGGATACTAAACCCTCCGGTGGTTCCCTTGAATCTGAACTGACACCTTTTTGTGTCGATAGGCCAAACCAACCATCCCTTCCAATTGGGGTCTGTTGAGTTGTATGAAACGTTATGCATTCCGTCATCTAGTGTACCCTCACCGCTAGTTGTATAGTTTTGCCAACCCTCAAAGTGTGAAAGCGAGGGAATACGTGGTGTGTTCAAATCCATAATTTTGGCTAACCCAAGACAGGAAGTCTGTTGCACAGTGTCGTTCAGGAAAATCATCTGTTGTGGTATGAGACATGCTCTAAATAGTGCCTTAGTTCCCTAAAACTGCCAGTCCTTCGTCACCCAGACTGATTTTATGTCTATAGTGTCTTTCCATAAGTCAAAACCCTGTTTGGACAGTTGGGCAATAAAGGATGCAGAGTATATCTGTTTTGTGGTAGTGAGCATACGTTTCTTCGCAGATGTGGGTGCAAGCTTATATTAATATGAGCGCATATCTGATGTATTAAACCCAGAAAAATAAGCAAACTTCTGTGCAAACGTTTCTGAACTACCTTTCGGTGGTGTTGGGCAATGATCCCATTGGTGGTATGTGAAAACATTACGTGGTGCACTTGTTTTATGCAGAAAGTGATAATCATAGTGCTGGTAACCGCACATTGTGTCAAAATCAGATGAGTCGTCAAACATATCATTTTTCGTAAATGCTGAAGACAGTTCTAAATCAGACAACATACTATCAACAGTTTCAAAATCCCAATCATCAGAATATGTACTGGAGGTGATGATATAATTTAAAGAAATTTTAAATACATGTGGTATTTTTAAAAGTTCAGTGGGACCAAATACATCATATGAAACTATGTCCCAAACTATTCCGTCAGGAACTGGAACTGCTGTAATGTTCACAAAGGACAGGTCTCTTTGTTCACAATGAGATGACGTATGAGGTTTCAGTACCAAGTTCACATGTGATACTGCGGAGCGTTCTGGGAGATAGTAACCATTCACAAGTAAGAAAAAGACAAAGACAGTCAATAAACATATCCAGAATAGTAGGAACAGTATTCCAATTATTATCCAGAGTTGTAGCCATGGTGACACTAGGTATGTCTTTTTCAGAAAAATATTGAAATCATGAAGTTTTTTGTGGGAAACTGAAGCTGGCAGTGACTCAGGTTCACTTGGATCCAGAGAAAACGTGTCGAAATCAATGAAGTAGCCAGATGCAGTTCGATCTATCTTTGGTAGCTCAGCAGGTTAGGATGAACTGGCAGATGTCTCCTATAGAGGCATATTGATGTAGATGTCGGTGGTAGGTTGAAGAGATATCTGTGTTTCATTTGAGTTTTGATGTTTAATCTCAATAGGAACGAGTTCCATTTCATTGTTGGATTTTTCGAATATTATAAGTCTTTCTGTTTGAACTTCCTGTATGGTAGCGAGAGGAGAGCGGCGGCTACCCAGGAGCACACGTGGCCTGCTATTTAGGATCGACCACATATTGTGGTTTGATCAGATAAATTGAGATGAATCTCTTTTCTTTCTTACCGGCAAGAGGCGGAAGAAGTACTGTTCTTGTTCCTTCGACAGCCAGGACAGGTACAGGTTTTCTGAGGGATGGCCCATATTCTTACTTGTCCACAATCTTTTCTCTGACCAGATCCCCGACCTTTGGGATCCAGGCAGGTCTTGCCGTGACTGATGTCACTTCCCCAGTAGCGGTGCGTTTTACTTGAAAGTTGCTTTGTAGTGCCCAGAATTCATTAAGATCCTGTAAAACAGCCAAACGTTTATTGATGTCAAAAGGTTTTTCATCCGCCACTGTGCTTTCATAATCGAGATCAGGTACCCACATTCTCATCCCAAATAGGACTTCCTAAGGGGTGACACCTCCTAGGAAACTTCTTGGCATGTTATTGAGTGCCCTCTGGACCCCATATAGGTGATTGACCCAACTACCACCCAAGCCTAATACTCTTGCTGTTAAAGATTGCTTTAAGTCGTAGTTTTTCCTCTCCATGACCGAATTTTCCTTGTGATGGTACGGAGAGGAGTACCGCAATCCAACACCCAAACTTCCCATGGCTTCTTTGTAAGCCCGAGAGCTAAACGCAGGGCCACGGTCAGATGTAATGTGCCAACTGCGTATGTCCCTATGAAGACTCGCAAATCTTTTATAACAGTTCAAGCCTCAGCCGAGCGCTGAGGCCAAACCCACAGGAATCTAGAACATGAATCCACTGCCACCAATATGTACTTGTAAGCCCCATCAGATTGTAAGCGGCTGCAGTGGTCCAAATAGACACGAGCGAGAGGTCTGTCTCATATTAGTAACGGTGTTTGTCCTGGGCGTGCTACGGTCGAACCCTTCATCTGCTGACAGATGTCGCACTTAAGCAGAAACGCTTTCATCTGTTTAGTTAGACCTGGCCACTAATAGCGTTGTTTCAGTAATGAAACAGTCGCAGTAACCCCTGCGTGTGCTGAACCTAGACCCTTGTCTGCAGCTAGAATTAAACCTAATCTGCGATCCATGTTTGGTATTACTCTATCCCCCACTCCTGGAATTTGAGCATACAGAATATTTTTTGCATCTAACTTGTAGGAGTGCTTGAGTGCCTTTTGGCAAGGCTGTGCTGTTTTTGCGTGAAGCAATGACAGCTACCATTGTGCTTCCGTCTATTCTCATGCTAGAACGAGTGATTGCAGCTACGGCAGCAGTTAGCACTGTCGCCTTGGCGGATTCATCAGCCAATGAATTCCCTTCAACGTGAACGCCATCACGTTGATGACTCAGCATGTGTATCACGTGAACTCTCGGCAAGTCTTTTTTCAACTCTGCCACTTGTTCCCAAAGCATTTTGTGCTTTATTGTGCAACCTTTTGAGTCTTTAAAACCATTCTGACCCCGGTAGTGAAGCTATTCATTGTAAGACTAGACACAGTAAAACAAATCGCACACTATAAGTGTGGGGAATTCCCAATCAGTTTGTATTAGTGCCAGTAATAGAGCTTTTAATTCTGCCAGCTGTGTTGTGCAGTCTCCTAGACAGTGTATCTTCGTGCTGCTAGGATGGAACTTGCCATCCTGCTTACGTCCTTTTACAATCGCGCAAGCTGTGCTGTATTGCTGTTTACTACCTTTGGCAGGCTGAGCAGAACCGTCAGTGTAAATAATATATTCGTACTGATCTAGATGCACTATTTCATTCGGGAGAGGATATTCTTGAATGCTTGCGTTTTTAATGTAGAATCAAATTTGTAGTCTACATCTGTTGCAGTGAGAGAATTAGCCCATTGTATCAATCGCAGATGTAAAGCTTTAGCATTTGGAACGCTTGCCTTTGTAACAGCCTCTAAGGCCGGTACTGGAGTTACGACAATTATTCGGTTCCCCTGAGCCAGTGCTCTTTCTCTCACTACAGCAGTCTGTACTGCTGTCAGAATCTTTTCTGTAGAAGCAAAACGCATTTCAGCGTTTGTGTACACGTGTGATTTGTATGCTATGGGCATTGTTTCGCCTTCATTGAAGGTTAGATAAGTGTACCCTGATTGACCTGCGATTAAACAGATCACAAGATTTGTGGTATTTACACATGTGTGTAGGTGTTTTAAAGGAATATATTCTATAACATTGCCTGCGTTTACAACACATGCGATTACAACGCGGTCGTTACAACAACCGCGTTGTTACATCGCAGTACATTACAACGCAGGTAGTTACAACGACTTGCTCTAGATGGAGCGCTGGACTTAGGAATAGTATAATTTACTATTCCAACTCCAGTGTGTGCAACATTAGGGAAGGTGTTGGAATAGTAAATTACACTATTCCTTAGTTTAGAGCGCCATCTAGAGCAAGTCGTTGTAACGACTTGCATTGTAATGTACTGCGATGTAACAACGCGGTCGTTGTAACGACCGCGTTGTAAAGGCAACGCGATGTAATGACCGCGTTGTTAAGGTTGTTTCCCGTTTTAAAGCTATCATGTCAGCTTGTATGGAACAAAGGATATCCGTGTGTTCCTGTGTCCAATGTCTAATTGAAAAATCAGATCTGATTAAATCATAGAAAGGTTTTACTTTTTCTGCGTAATCCAAAATTAATGTTCTGTCAAAATTTAGGAATCCCAATATGGTTTGTAAGTTTTTCAGAGTTTTTGGAGGTTGGCGCAGCGCGCACTTTTCTAAAAAGTTTGCTGCTAGGCTTTTTCCTTTACTTGATAAATTGTATCCCAAAAACAAGACATTGAGGTTGGCTATTTTCGATTTTTTAAAGTTTAATTTGTAGCCCTTAGAGGGGAATCCCAAAATTATGTTGCTAACCCTGGTCAAATGATCCAATAAATCATCATCCGTCAGATCAATATCATCTACCTAGGACAAGGCCTCCTCATCAAAATTTTGAAGTAACTCTGTTACCCTAAATGAGAACAACCCAGGGCTATTCTTATACCCTTGGGGCAATCAACAGAATTTTCGCTAAGAGCCTAGGGCTGAGATTGCTGTCAAATACCTGCTTTCATGCGCTATATTTTGGCTAAAAAATCCATTTGAGATATCTAATGCCGTTTTGTATTTTTTGCACACAATGTTATTCATTAATGCGGCACTGTGTGCATTCTGTACTGCAAATGTCTTTGTGCATGTCTTCAGATGTCTGTAGTCTAAAACTAGACGGTATGAATTATCAGGTTTCATTACAGGAAACAAAGGATTATTCATTGAAGAGGTGCAATTTTCTATTACACCTTGGTATTCAAGTTGATCTTAGATCTCCCTGACCTGTTACTTCGCTTCTTGTTTAATAGGGTACGGTCTCTGTGGAGTTGAAGTAGATTTTACTGGGGTTACATGGTGGGGTGACTCAGCATCCCACCCTACATGGTTGCGATATAATGCTGGAGCAAGTGCTACTGCCCACTCCTGCGCATATGAATGTTTTAAGAATACTGGAACGAGGTCGGAAAAAGCTGGTAGAATTACTGTTTCTCCCTTTGGGCACTCCATAACAATCTCAGGCGACCAATCTTCTTCAGTCAAAAGGATGTCATAGCCAAAAGTCAGGTTCTCCCAAAAGAGACCTTTAATTGTTCTATGTTTGTCCCCCTCCATTTGGAGTGCTATCTCATGTAACCTATGTGGGACACTCACCCTTGTATCAGGTGTTTCCACCATGATATGTTCATTCAATTCCTCTGTCACCAGAAATTCCATCTTGTTCTGGCGAGCTATTGTTACTTCTGCTGCGCTGTCTAGCATCGTCAGAGCCCATTCCCCATTAAGAAGTTGAGTCCTCAGTATTGGCATGTCTAAATTTAAGACCAGCAACCTTCTTCTTTATAGGTTTTGATTTTTGTTTATCTTCTTTGTTGATATTATAGTCCGAAGTACGATGTGTGTCTCTCAACTTTGTCCGTTCTTATTTTATTTTATTTATTTATTTATTTTATTTTATTTATAGAGTTTTATATAGCACGAACATGACCCATGGGTATCAGAGCGCTTCACAGTTACATGAGGTAAATCGTTTAGAATACAACGGGTATAGCAAAGGTAATATACATATGGTTCCGGTACGTGCCTTTCGTATCAGTTTCAACAATAACAAGATTAGGATCGGTTTGGTGTACAAAAGGTATAACAGTAGTATTATACATATGGTTCCGATGTGTACCTTTCGTATCTTTTACATCAATATTACAAATAAGATCCATTAATTGTAGTAATGTACAGTCTAAGGTGTCTTCGCAGCTAACTGGTGAGTTTATCCTTACATTCGTTATTGATCTGTTGAGGTAAACATCTACATCAGATCTAGTTGGCACCACTCTTTGGGTTGTTTTGGTGTCTTTGTGATCTTTCTTGTGCAGGGTGCATCCATATCTGACAGGACTATGCAGCGTCTGGCAGTTTAACCATGATGCAGATGATGATCAATCATTGTTTAGGGTAGGAACTTGCTCATTAGACAGATCTTTGCTTCCCTCTTGAAGGTTGACGTGTTTGGAATTTTTCTAATGTTTGGAGGGAGTGAATTCCAGATTCTGGGGGCCGCTCCGGAGAATGCTTTGTCATAAGTTTTCTTCTTCTGAAAGATGGGAGGTTTCAGCAACAGGTCTCTGGCATTCCGGGATGGTCTGCTTCCACCGGATAGCTCAATTTTCTGGGCTAAGTAAATTGGCGTTTTGTAGTGGAGCGCTTTGTGGGTAATACATGCCAGTTTAAGTTGAATTTTGGCTTCATATGGTAGCCAGTTTAATGCCTTCAGGTGTGGGGAAATGTGGTCATATTTTCTTGAACCTGTAATGAGTCTTGGGGCCGCATTGAGACAGGCTTTTAGTGGTGCTGTGGAGATTTTAGGTAGACCTGTTAATGTTGTACAGCCATATTTAATCCTTGATATGACTAAGGACTGAACTGCCAATTTGAGGTCCGACGTAGTAATGAGTGGTTTCACTTTTCTAAGATAGTTCAGGTGAAAACTGGCACTTTTTGCCATTGATTTGATGTGGGCTTTCATGTCTAGGTTCTTATCAAGCGTGATTCCTAGTGATTTGGTCGAGTCAACTAGGATAGGGGTGCAGTTTAGCGCTGTGATCAGTTTGGTCCATTCCTTCACATTTGCTGAGTTTTTTGGAGGGTATATTAATAGGAATTCCGTTTTTTGTGCATTTAATTTCAGATGATTGCTAGTTAACCATTGTAATGACACTTTTAAGGCCTCATTCATTGTCTTGATCTCTTCCAGCGATTAGATCTTGATGTAGATCTGAGTGTCATCTGCGTACATGTGATAGGAGATGTTTGCGTGCCGGAGAATTTCTTTAAGGGGTTCGAAATATAGGTTGAATAGTGATGGAGATAATGTTGATCCTTGTGGAACTCCAATCGAATTAGGGCATGGCGGGGATAGCGCCTGGTTTACCAAGAATCTTTGTGTTCTGTTCTGTAGGAAGGATTTAAACCATTTCAGTACAATTCCAGATACTCCCATCCTGTTTTCAAGCCGGGCTAATAATTTTTCATGATTTACCGTGTCAAACGCAGAAGACAGGTCAAGAAGAACTAGTAGACATGTTTCATTGAGATCCAGAGCCTGTAGTGCATCATCCACTATATGTAAGATCGCTGTTTCCGTACTGTGGCCTGGTCTGAATCCAGATTGGCAGTCGTCCAACAGACTGAAATTAGTGATGTGGTGGCTCAGTTGCACGCATTTTTCAAGTAGTTTGGCTAGTAATGGAATATTGGTCACTGGACGAAAGTTGTTTGGGTCTGCCGGGTCCCCTGTAGGTTTTTAATGATGGGGATGACTTGACCTGTTTTTAGGCATTCTGGTAAGGTGCCTTGAGACAGTGAGGCATTGATTATTTTTGTCCATATGGGGACGACGATGTGATTGATTCTTTTCAGGCATTTTGATGGGAGGGGTCATTGTAGTGGTTATTTGGTTTGATTTCTGAGAGAGTATTGGCAATGGTATTCTGGTCATATAACTTGAAGGTCGACCATTGTGCTTTATTTTTCTTCATATCTTGAGCGGTGTGCATGGTAACATCAGTCTGTGACGATAATGGGCAAGGGAGGTTGTCAGCTGCCAACCTGAGTTCCCTTTCTAGAGAGTAGGCTTTGTCTGTGAAGAAGGTTGAGAATTCCTCGCAGCTCAGTTGGGTTTTAGTCGATTCCTGAGCAGTTTTGGCCAATTTATTGGATTGTTGTTTTAACATCTCGAAGAGTTTCGTTGGTCTGTTTTTAGCATTATCCAGCTCATATCTTAAAAATCCTTTTTGGATCTGAGAATGCTTTTGTTGTAGTCGTTTCTAGTTTTCCTGAGAGTTTTTAGCTGGGGGGAAGATGGGTGCTGTCTCCATTTTCTTTCTGCTAGTCTCAGTCTCCACCTTTCTTCATTTAGTGACCAATTAAACCAGGGATTTTTATCTTTCTCTGTAATTCTTTTCAGTCTTAGCGGCATGGTGGAATTGATTATATTCGTCATTGATGCATTGTAGTGATCTGTGAGTTCGCTAACGTTCATCAAGTTGTTGGGCGGATTAAGATCCTCACATCGTGCTACTAATTGCTCAATATTAGGGTCTTTGGTGTCCCGAATCCATTGTTTAAGTTTGACAGGTTGCGTGGTCTTATTCTTTTTTATGGTAGATATATAGAAGGTTATGGCATGGTGATCTGACCAATCGCAAGGAACAATTGAGTGAATTGTAGTAGTCTTAACTCTAGAGATCACCCAGTCTAAAGTTGACCCTTTCGAGTGTGTTGGCAGTGTGCAGGCTTGTGTAAGGTTTAGGTCCGCTAAGAAGTCTTTGAGTATGTTGACCTGTTTGTCATTATTATCGTCCCAGTGTAAATTAAAGTCACCTAGGAATATATCATTAGTGTGAATGTTAGAGTTAGCTGTGATGATCTCCATTAGCTAGTCTTTGAAGGGTGCATTATTGCCTGGTGGATGGTAGAGTGCATGCAAATTGCATCTTTGATTATCTACAGTTTTTATAGCGAGACCGAGGTATTCACAGGATTCAAGAGGGTCGGATTGTAGTTGGCTTACTGAAAGATCAGAGCGATGTATGTAAGCTATACCACCTCCTGTCTTATTTAGTCTGTCTAGTCTCACAATGTTATACTGTGGAGGCACCAGTAGATCCATGTAAGGGGAAGAAGACTCAGTGAGCCATGTTTCTGTTAAGATTGTCACGTCTACTTCCTGACTAATGATAAGGGCAGCAATGTCAGAGGCATGTTTTACTGCAGAACGGCAGTTGAGCAGTAGGCAAAGAAGTGGTTTCCCTGAGTTACCCGAGTTCATCTCTTGAACACTGGTGGTTAACTGGACTTGTTTTAGGTTGTTAAGATTGAGTTTTCTGCTATTCTTGTCTGTGTTCTGACAGTCCTTCCCTCTTGGAATTTTTTGATGAACCCTGAAAGGAACAAGAGGAACGTATATCAGTATCCTGATACCTGTCAGGTTTTTTAATGTTATCACGATTCCTAAGGTTGTACCTCCTTTCAGAGGGCTCCTGTTGAGGAGACCCACTCCTTGATTGTGATCTATTCTCTCTATTTTTTTGTTTTTTATTATCCCATTTCTTCTTAGAAGAATCAGGTGCTTGCTTGGCGTTATCTTTTTCAGGTTCACCCATGAGTTGAGGTTGTGTTGATCTAGCTCCCAAACTATCTCTGCCAAATTCGGCATATGTATCTTCGATAATTTTAGGTAATTCACGCTCCTGTTGTATAGGAGTGAAATCACTCAGGCGTTGGCGTATCGCTACCGCTGCTGCCTCCCCTTTTATGTTTGCCAATATACTAGTTGATACCTGGGCAAAATTTCCTAACAATTTCATCCCTAAGTTCAGAGCAGGTTCTGCTCCATACTCATTCTGTATTTGTCTTAATACATCTGGTATCACTGCTATTGAGGGGATACCATGAGTTCTGGTATATATGGCAGCGAAAACTGTACCCCAAGAGGTACAATCTTCTATCTGGGGCATTATCCCCATTGGCAAGCAGATTGTTAATATTCTGTGTTTTTCCTGTGGGCTTGTGTGTGGAAACACTGCCTCTAACTGTGTGATTTTCTGAGCTATCCAGAATGGCATTTGCTCAGGTCTAGTGGGCATTTTACCCATAACTGCATTTAGCATTTGTGGAGTTATTTTAGTTGCAGACCCCTGAATTTGTCCTGCTGGTGTAGCCCTTGTTGGCTGAAGTGGGAGTGTTCTCATCACAAACTGTGTGTAGAGTTTTATTATTTCTTTGTGTAGTGGACGTAAGTCTGCTACTGGCAATGGGTCAATGTCTGAATGTGTTGTGTAAGCTCCTAGGACCGGCCAAGTTGCTCCATCTCTACCGAGCGAACCGAGTCTTATTTTATCTTTTGTGTGTGCGAAGGCACCTTTAAACCAGTTTATGTGCTCCTGGTAGGTAAGCGGAACTTCAATGTCCTCATATGGACAATATTCCTCTGGTGTTTCATCTTCAGTGTATGAATGAAATGTATTTGTGAGTGCATCTGCCAGTGGGAATTTAACCCATGAATAGAATACCTCTGTTCTATATGATTCGTGTGCCTCAATCGCAAATGTTACTAGCTAGCTGGGACTCCATACTCTGCTAATTTTAAAGTAAGGGCGGTTCTGACATTTTCTGAAATGTTTATTTCGCCTTCTTGTTCCCCTTCTTCCACTTGTAACACAGCGGCCTCTTCGACAGACATTTTGAAAAGAGTTTCAAGGAGACTTGAGATAAGGTTTTATGCACAATAGGAACTATTTGTCTTTCAAGCTCGAATAAACCTACAGCCAATACATAGGATATGCCTACTCAGCTGCGGTGGATTTTTCCCTTCCCACTCCAGACGTCTCTGGATTTATGTGAGTAGGGGTCTCTGAGAAAAGCATGACTGACCTACTCAGATTTGACCGTTAAATAAGTACCAAACCAACGTTGGTGGTGCCATGTCGTGTAGTTCCTATAAATCTATATAGGATCTGTGCATTTAGACAACATAGACTGTGGGATTGGTGTCCAAACTGATTCCAGATACCTCCACCGGGTATGTTTGCCTGTCTATCAGCTAGCTCACAGTGCCACTATAAACTCCTCTTACCAAGGAGTGAATAGTTCTTGGCAACTATCGAACATGACAACCCTGTCCCATCAGGGATTGTGGAAACAGTACAGTATTTTTCGCTGTCACTCGTGCTCACTTTGTCTCCAAGAGATACACAGAATGAACGGCAGGGACGTTTTTCAATAAGCATTTATTGACCCAGTGTCATTCTAGTGTAAAATAGGTGTGCTGAAACAACCATAAGACAGAAACAAATATAAATGATTATAAGCACCAATAGGGTAAATAGATGGTAGATTCCTACCATAGTGCTAAAACAATGACTACAGGCAGGTATATAAATACATGACAATAAAAAAGCGTACTCCTACGATGCAACCCTAACTAGATGTACCTAAGTGTACCTAGCATGTATGTAGGTGTAGAGCCAAGAATCCCCCTAGGCTGAAGCCAAGCCCATTACCTGAAGTAAGAGACTGTGGGACCCTGTCTTGGTCTCGAGATGGACACCCCACGAGGGATGTCAGACCACTGCGAGCTGGAGTGTCTGCGTGCAGGAACCTCAGCGTCTCACGTCAGTGTGTCACCATGGAAGTCTTTCTCCTCTGCCTGCCTCAGCAAAGATATTGTGTATATATATATATATACCCAAAAGGTACCCTCAGGGGTTCTACCTTGCTGTGTCATGTCAGTCGAGGATGACGAAAGGGATGACCCTTATACATAGTTATTATGCAGAAGATAGTCCTGCTGTGATTCTGAGAATCCCCATGCATAATAAATGAGGCTGGGAAAACAACACAACATTTATGCAGCACCTTAACTAGGCAAAAGACCAATACAAAACTGTTATGTAGTGTAATGGCAGGCAAATTTAGGTGAAAGGTTGGGTGACTACCTAAGCCTATATTGGGGTACATTTATGAATCATAACAGTACAAGAGGGAGCAGGTCAAGTTCTCTAGGTCTCATCTCAGGTCTCAGACACCATGTTATGACTTTCCACATGTCCAGCTAGTGTCTATAGATGTGTATGCCGGGTGCCATAATTATGCCTGGCACCAGGTTATGGGTGTAGGTGACTCCTTGCCCCTGACTAATCAGGGGTAACCCTGCCCACTTTTGCAGCATTTTCTCTGTGACATACAGCAAACAATGCCACAGTGCCCCTCTCTGGCTGAATCCAGGATGGTGAAACCCTTCTCCCCTTGGGCAGAGTCTGTGTGCCCACTTCAGATTTGTTGTCAGGGAAGTGAGCAACTCCTCTTCTGTGGTCACTCTAAACAAATTCAACTAGCAGATTCTCTCCCACTGGGACTGGTGCCTGCCTGGCTAAAGGAGCAAAGAAGGGCCCTTTGCAGGTGTCATTTTATATCTGCCTGTGCCAGGGTAGGCCCCTTTGAATCTAATCCCACTGGCTTTCCTGTCAAGGGAGCAACACCCCATACTCACATCTTTTGTCCTGCTCTGAGAGCAGTTTTCCTTCCTCATGAAGCTGACAGGTGAGAGTTGGAGCTCATCCAAATGGGTCTCCGGAAAGCTTAAGCAGGAAAAGTACTTTTTCCCTAATAGCTATAAAACTTTCGATTTTACCATTAAAATGGATTTGAGTAACCATTAAGCATTTTAATTATATTTCTAACTGTTTCCTAACCAAACTTAACATTATTACATTTAATAATGTAACCCAGTATTTTCCTATGAAACAGCCAACTTGCCTCAGTAAAAACTGCATTTATGACTTTTCACTGTAAGGACATGTTTAACATTAAACATTTACAAACATGTCCTACCTTTAAAAGCCAAGCCACCTGTCTTATGGGCATTAATGACTTTTTTGGAGAGGCTTATTAATATTTAAAAGAAGGTTTTGGCCTGTCAAGAGGGGTTACATTGACAGGCCACATTTGCATTTGAGACTGTGACAGACAGGTTACAAATGGTCAGCCTACAGTCATGTTTGCATTGTCCCTGTAGTGAATGGCACAATAGGTGCTGCAGTCCACTAGTGACATTTAACTTACAGGCCTCGGGTACACTTTGTTGTATATACTTCAGACTTATAGATAAGTTAAGTATGCCAAATGGGGATCAGCTAATTTCATCATGTTGAAATGGGAGCACAGGCACTTTACCACTGGTTAACAGAGGTAAATTGCATAACAGAGGTAAAATGCACAGAGTTCTACAGTCTGCAAAAAAATCAAGGCAAACATCTTGGGGTACACCACACAAAAATATGATAATTTCCTATAGCTGTCAAACAGAAAATGAAAGCAAGGCAGCAGGTCTATGCCTATATATTTCCTGCAAATGTGAAAGCCACCTTTAATGGAACTTAAAGGTACACAAAAAATGATGGATGGAATGCTTGAATTAATTTCAGCCACTGGTAATTACTTATGAAGCATCCTAGTCCATCGTTATTTTGCACACATACCAACTAAGTTTGAACACAACCATATGCAAATTAGCTTTGACCCTGCTCCAAGGGAAAAGACCATCCTGAACTGCCAGGGCAGGTCCTCCTTGAAACAGAATACAAGCAACTGATGACTGGTTTCACCCTAGTTAAGACTCCTCAGTCAGATATAGCTTGATTCCAGTGACACAGTGTGCATGGACCCATGTCTGGGCATACCCGTCCTACCTAGAATGACACACTAAAGTAAACAGAAAATTCATGGATGGAAAATTTGATTTAATCTCAGCCACTGGTAATTATTTGGGTTGAATCCCAATCCATTGTTATTTTAAACACCATACCACCTCAGTTTGGACCTAGACATATGCAAATCAGTCTTGACCCTGCTCTAATGGGAACAGTCCAGCATGAACTGCCAGACCAGATCCTCCATGAACCAGAATACAAAGAACCCAGGACAGGTTTCTCCCTAGTTAAAGCTCATCAGACAGCAAGGTATAGCTTGATTTCAGTGATACAGTGTGCACCAGACCCACGTTTGGACATACCAGTCCTACCTAGGGTGACACACTAAAGTATACAAAAAAGTGATGGATGGAATACTTGAATTAATCTCAGCCACTGGTAATTACTCAGGCATCATCCCACTCCATCATTATTTTCCACAAGACTCTGCTCCAATGGGAGTATTCCAGCCTGAACTGCCAGGCCAGGTCCTCCCTGAAAGGAATATTAGCAATCCAGAACAGGTTTCTCTCTAGTTAATGCTCATCAGCCAGGCACAGCTTGACTCCAGTGACATAGTGTGCATGGGACCCACATCTGGGTATACCTGTCCTACTTAGAGCTACACACTAAAGTATAAAAATAAATGATGGATGGAATGCTTAAATTATTTTAAGACCCCTGGTTATTGATTTGCTTGATGTACCACCCTAAGTGCCCAAGGGTAGCCCAGACGTGGGTCCCCTGCTCACTGTAGCACTGGAGTCAAGCTAAACCTGACTGAAGAGCCTTAATCGGGGCGAAAGCAGTCTTGGGTTGCTTGTATTCTGGTTCAGAGATAACCTGGCTTGGCATTTCGGGCTGGACTGTTCATATTCAAGCAGGGTCAAGACTGATTTGCATATAGCTGGCTCTAATCTCAGGTGGCATGGTGGGCAAAAGAACAGTGGGTTTGAAAGCTACCCCAAGTTCTTGCTGGTGATTAGACTTATTGCAAGCATCCGCCCATCACATTTTGTGTTTTGATCTTTCTGGAAACTCCAGAGGTGGCATGGGGTTGAGGAGAGAGTATATAATACAACGCTTTTGGATCACTCTAGCCTGTCATGCCATGCAGCTGCCTTGGATATTGGGTGGGGCCCAGAGAGAAAAGAAGGTTGCAGTGTGTGCGGAACCACCAAAGTAACTCAAGTCAAAGCAGCAATGGTGATAGCTGGCTGACATCAAATACGAGGCAGACTCATGGGGATGCTGGACCTACTCTGAACTCCTGTAATAGGTCTGAGAGGGGCAAATATCTACTGGTCTGTTTAACATTGTGGGGCTGCACTAAGAAGATGAAAGTACTGTATCCTCTATATGAAAATGTTATGATACTTCTATGAGGCAGGTTTTAATAATTACTATTTTGCATCCTACAAGGACGGGAGGGAGGCAGCAGGGTATGTATGCCCATCTTTACAAATAGTGAAGAGGGGGAGAGGTGGGTTTATTGTAAGAAACCACAGTTATAGAGTACAGATGCTTCTGGGCTGTAAGTGTGGGGAGTGGGACAGTTGGAGAAGTTGTTGTTGGTTTAGAGTTAATTTTAATTAACAGACATCAACTAGACCCATTAAACTGCTTGGTATTTGCACACAGTTCAGGAACTACAAATGACAAACCCAGATGGAAGTTTTGAGCTTAATGACAGTGCTTACATGAGGTACTGCACAGCCAGACTGATACGTATCGATACATCCATGGTTTTTTCCTGGCCCCATTCAAAGGCTGGCTACTTCAGACCACAAAATTGTAAACGCATGTCATTACTGACAGACGACGCAATATATATTAATAGACTTTATGGTAATACACAGAGATCGTGCATTGAGGAAGCTTTGCTCTGGTTGCAAGAAGACACTGGGCTGTCTTGAAGAAGGAAGGATCTGTCTGTCGCTGTAAAGGGCAGTTTCACTGCAGCTGTTAAATGTTGCTACCACTTTGTGTTCTTTCAAGGACAGGTGTTGGTCCAATCACTCCAGGAAGCTCCAGTGGTGGCACCACTGTCTTCCAGTTGTGAGTGTTGCTTTTCGGAAGGACTGCTGTGGTCACGTGAGACACGAGCTGCGTGAGTCATGAGCAGCATCCGAGAGCTGCCTCTGAGTTCCGAGCTGCCGGCCCGAGAACCGAGACCGGAGATCCGGAAAAACTGAACTAACAACCTACTACAGACTCTTGGTCCCCCATACCCTGCACCTCTGGGCCATCTCGTCATCGCAAGTGCAGCGGCCGCAGTCGGCAGTCACAGAGAAGGTGCCCCAGGGGGACTGCAGAGGTGGCATGGCTAGAACCTGGTCCGGCTTGTCGTGCCCCTGGTGAGCCCCACTCGCCTTAACCAGATGAGTATCACCGGTCACAGGGTGCGGGCAATTCAGTGGAATTGAGCCGTGGCAGGACTACGACGTGAACCCCCAGCCCACTCATTCGACCAATCGGGACCCTGGTCCAAGTCCAGATCTGAAAGATGGCAGCGTAGAGTGGGGAACATTGCCACTCATCATAATTCTTCCTAACAGCAGAGCGGACTGGAGAGCACCTCAGCTGATGCCGGACCCAGTCACATCCAGCTACAACTAGCACCTGAAGGTAACTCGTGGAGTATTGGAGGAGGGGGGCCTAATGGCTTCAGTTTGACCTTTTGGGTCTTGACTATTCCACCTGGTTGAACTCATACCGGGTCAAGCGTGAGGTGCCCCCAGAATAATTGACTGCAGCTGCGAGCACCAAGCATTAAGCAGACAGCCTCAAAGTCAGCTAAGCTAAGCTAGCATTTACTCCTATATAAGTACTTATACTGCCAGTTTAGGAAGTTGGAAACTTTTATAAATCGCATTCAGTGCAAAAATCTCTGCGAAATCTCAGCAAAAACCTCAGCAAACTTCCTGGTGGTTCTGCCACTGCTGACATTACTGTCTCTACTGACACTACCAGCACTGCTGCCTCGGCTTACTCTGCTCTCTTGCTCTTGCTCCAGGATATTTCAGGATAACTCTACCTCTAAGGCAGCCTGTACAGCCTATACAAGCGCCCGCAGGTCTTCGAACTCCCGGTATATATTTGCTAACAGCTGGCGAAACTGCATGTCCTGCTCCCCCGCAGAAGCGACTAGGCTAGGGCTGGGTGTAGATTCCGGGCTTAAACAAGGGTGCCAGGTGTGAGCTTGAAGCTCAATAACCCTGCGGCTTGGAGCAAGGTGGCTAGACTTGGCTTTGCAGTGGAATAATCGGTATTGAAGATTGTTGAAATGTGTCCCCTCTGTTTCCTTCAGGAATCAAGATCCAAGGAGGGAGGAGAATTCGTGGAGGTTGTTTCTCTAAGAGGTCCTGGTTATTAAATCGCAGTCCCCAGAAGATACAAAAGGGACAAAAGGGAGTCTTGAGTGTGGTGCTAGTAGACACCTTCGCTAAGTGAGAGTCCAGGCCTGTTGCGGATGAGGCCCAGCCAGGTCTGGGTGTGGCTTGCGGTCGGCCTGTTGAGTTGCTACCTCAGGCTTTCCCACCCTCTCGTTAAGAACAAGACTGAGACCCATGCGGAGTTATGACCACAAAAAAATTTCATTAAGGAAAGTTGGTTTATATAAGAACTTGCAAAAAAAACAAGGCTAATCCTTTAAGGAAGAAATCAATACAGATAAACAAGCTAAACGGATTAACGCCATTTCCACCTTCTTCTCAAAAAAACAGACAAGTTTAAATAAAGCGTTGACTATGGAGTTTAAGCCTGAATCTTTTCCTGGAAAGGCTGAGGTGGAAACAGAAAAGTCGCTTTTGGCAAATCCTTTCAATTTTACACCCGGAATCAGAGTGACTCGGCCTGTGGTTGAATTAAGCCCTGAACTCCGAGTGGAAGGTTCTCCGCTGGCAAATCATACCCTTTACTCTCCCGGAAACAGAGTGACTCAGTCTGTGGTTGACTTAAGCTCTGAACCTAGAGTGGAAGGCCCTCCTATGGAAGATTTTACTCTTCCAGATAATATTATCAATCTGAATCTTACTCCAAAGGTCCTTCAGTCTACTAAGCCTTACACTTCTAATATTTCACCTTACTCAAATTCACAGGACTTTCCCTTGGCTCCACCATTAAGATGCAGCTCTTTAGTAGTACACCCAGTGGAACATCTATATTAAACTCAAGGGTGTCTGTCACTCCTGACTTGTCCTCGAGTCCTCATATACTAAATAATGATCCAGAGAGTAATATATTGATGTCTGAATCCTTGGGCTGCCTGGAAAGAGTCCTGTCGTCCATCTCAGCCCTAGTGGAGAAATCCATAAACAACTCTGATTATATCTTGGATTCACTTCTGTCTCTGACCAAATGTATAATTTCTGACCGAAGACCCCCAAAGGGTAAAGCTACCCCCCATACCTCTCATAAGATCAATTCCTCCAATGGGATCTCCTCTCAACCTCCTCTGGACCACAACTCTGATCAAACCAAATCCACCCAGACGTGTTCTGTTATATACTCTAATTGTCGGGACTTTGGTACTCAGGCTGGCACTCCTTCTGGTAGTAGAAAACATAAGGGCAAAGAAATTACAGACTTATGAGATGAAATTCAGCCCCTCTCGCTACAGCAGTTCTTTGAACCTGAGGACCCTGTTCCTTCACCTGCATCTTTGTCCTCTCAGTGCATAGAAAAGGAAAAAACAAATAAAGTATGAAAAGTTTTTCCCATCTTCCTAAAAATAGGGGCTATAAAAACTGAACATTCTACAACGGAGGAAATATAAGCAGAACCCTCTGCATCAGAGGAAAAGAAAATTAAAATAAATTCAAAGTAAATCCGTCTGCAGGAAGAAAAAGGGAAAAAGGGAAAAACTTTGAAGGATAAACAAAAAAGAGCAATTCGACTGCGCTTTGACCCCAATTTAAATTTCACTTCGAATCCTGACTCAAATGATTTAAAGAGGGAAGAAGGACAAGTTGAATGTATCCCACGGGGTCCTCGATCGCCATTAAGGAACTCCTGTGCTTCAATCTCGATCATACAAGAAGTTAACACCACAGATTTAAGCCCTACATTGGTGGCACAGCACAATCTGAATCCTAGTGCTGCACTATTTGCCTCCTCCTTACGCAGTAATGTTATTTACAACCCTATTATGAATGCGCCTGAGGGAGTCTGCCAAGCTAGCCATTTACCTTCTTTACCCCTTTTTTTAGACTTTTCTTTCATTTTTGACCATGAGCTGTACGGTTCACTGACAAAATATTGATGTTAAAAATATAGAAGTAAAAAATATTGATGCAAAAATATAGAAGTAAAAAATATCGACTCCCTATACTTAAACAGGTAAGTACAAAAATATCGAGAGAAAAAATATCGATGTAAAAAATATAGTTGTACAAAATATCAAATTGTATATATATATATATATAATAAAATAATAAATATTAAACATGTTAAATAACATTAAAATAAAAAAACAAAGTAGATTTAATATAAATTTTAAAAAATATAATAAATAAACGTAATTGAAAAAAGTTAAACACATACATAATAATTCATATATATTTACTTTAAAACAATTAATAAACTATTAATTTTCATTTATTTATAATTTTAAAATTATAAACAATTTACAAATATATATATATATATATATATTCCACACGCAACAGGATACCAAAAGGAAGCAGATCCACGAGCCCACTCAATCAGGTTTGTAGAAGTTTATTCTATCGTGACAAAAGAACGCGTTTCGACCACATCCGTGGTCTTGATCACCTGACCCCATGTATATATATATATATATATATGTATATGTAAAAAAGGCACAAAGTTGAACGTGCTCTGAGGAAATAAAAACCAAAGTTGAAGGTACACGTAGATTTATTGCTTCATAAATCCAGATGACGCGTTTCTGCCATCAGACGGCATTGCTCACGGCCGAAACACGTCATCTGGATTTATGAAGCAATAAATCTACGTTTACCTTCAACTTTGGTGTTATTTCCTGATAGCACGTTCAACTTTGTGCCTTATTTACGGATTACCGCCGGAGGCTCCGTCGGCTTACGCGCCACCTCCCTCGGGTCTCCTGGTTCCCGGAAGGAGCGCTCTTTCCTTGTGATATATATATATATATATATATATATATATATTCACTGAAAAAACCATAGGTTTTAGGGACAGTTATAGTTAGTTGGACATTGCACTCGTACAAAACCCGTGAAATTCCCCCGTTATAGTTAGTTCAGCTAACTATAACTCGCGCCCCGCAATGCACTGCTGATGACGTCACATATTACATCACTCATGACATGGTCAGTGACATCACTAATGACATCACTGATGACATCTCAAATGACATCACTGATGACATCATCCAGTGACTGTGTGTTTCTGTAAAGTTTAAATATGTTTAATATATATAGGGAAAGGCGTATTGAAGAATGAGTGGGTGTATAAGTGTCTGAATGGATGATTTAGTACGTGCGTGACTGACTCTACAAGTGAGTGATTAAACGTATCTTACTGAATGCATGGGTTAGTGACTAAACTGTGTGAATGTCTGTATCCGTCTGTTGGTGTGTAAGTGGATGCATGGATTTGCGAATAGCTACATGAGTGTCTATATGGGTTATTGATTGGTTCTATGAGTATCTGTATGGGTGCCTGAGTGTTTGTGTGGATGGGGTGTGTGCGACTGTGCATAGATGTGTGAGTGGGTGATTCACTGGGTGGATGGTTTCAAGAGTGCATCTGTGATAGACTGTATGGGTGGGTAAGTGTGTGTAAGAGTGTGTTAGTGAGTGAATGTATGTCCCAGTGGTACATGTGTGAGTAACTAAATATGTGAAAGGCAGTATATATGTGTATTGGAGTATATAAATAGCTATAAGCGAGAGTGAGTGATTGTGATAGTGGCTGTATGGATGAGTGTGTGCTTGTATCAGTGATTGTATAAGAGCGTAACAATGTGCTAGTATTTGTATGATTAAGTGAGCTGGTGTGTGTATAACTGTATAGGTGAGTAAATGGCAGTGTGTTTAATTATTTGCATGACTGACTAGGTGTGTGAGTACCTCTATGGATGAGTGGCGGTGTTTGAGTGTCTATATAGGAGTAAGAGTGCATATGATAGTCCTGTATTGAGTGACCATAAGTATGAGTGACTGTACGGGTGAGTGAGTGGATGTGTGTGTGTAGACCTAAGAATCAGTGAGTGGGTATGTAGTTATTGGTGTTGGAGTGTCTATGGTTTTGCGAATGGCACTCTGTAATTTAGATTGGGTGTATCAAAGGTTATATTAGGGTGTGAGGAGCTGCATCAGATTATCACGTGGATGATGTCATCAGTGATGTCATTTGAGATGTCATCAGTGATGTCATCAGTGATGTCACTGACCATGTCATGAGTGATGTAATATGTGACGTCATCAGCAGTGCATTGCGGGGCGCGAGTTATAGTTAGCTGAACTAACTATAACGGGGGAATTTCATGGGTTTTGTACGAGTGCAATGTCCAACTAACTATAACTGTCCCTAAAACCTATGGCTTTTCAGTGAATTTCAAAGGTTTTTTAAATGCTAATTTCTAACTATAACGTGTCTGAAACCTATGGTTTTTTCAGTGAATTTCAAAGGTTTTTAAAATGCTAATTTGTAACTATAACGTGCCTGAAACCTACGGTTTTTTCAGTGAATTTCAAAGGTTTTTTAAATGACAATTTTTAAATGTATTAATTTTTATATTAATTTTTTTCATACTGATTTACTACATTTTTAGAAACAATTTCTTTTACATATTTTATTTTTTAAATTACATTGTAATTACATTATACATTACATTACAAAAAATACTTTCTCAGAATGAATTACTTTAGTTTAAATACTTTGCACATAGGCAATAGACTTTTAAGTACAGTAGTTACAGTTGTTGCAATGGGCAACACATTTTCAAACACAATGCAACATTCAGCTCAATGTGAATTTCTAGTTAAATGCAATGAGTTACTTTATGGATTACTTTTCTAACCACAGGACTGGATCCTAGATTCAGTCCTGGTACATCTCCTGTAAACAGTTGAGTAAAAGCGTTTTGGTTACAGTCGTGATTTTTAAGGAATATTATTGTATTTTAAAAGTTGACACTTAGAAACTTTTTCTCATAGAATCACCAATGTTATCCTATGGAAGGAAATTCACTTAGCAGGTAAAAACTGTTATCGTTACTTTTTCTTACTCAGTGTTGGATCCTGGATCCAGCACTGGTGCATCTCCTGTAAACAGTTGAAAGAATGCGTTTAAGTCATACAGGCGATTTTTAAGGAATATTTGTAGTTTGTGAAAATCGACACTTTGAAACTTTTCTGCTGAAAACCAGACAATGGATTCCTATGGAAGAAAATATAAGTTACTGGTAAGTACGGTTAAAATTACTTTTCAGGACCAGTACTGGGCTGAAAGATACAGCACTGAGGTCTCTCCTTATAACAGGTGAGTAAATCGGAATTCGTATTTCGGCTGATTTTAGAGGAGTATTTGTATGTTTCAAAAATCAACACTTAGAAACTTTTTCAGCAAAAAGCAGGCAATGATATCCTATGGAAGGAAATTCAAGTTACTGGTAAGTACGGTTAAAATTACTTTTGAGGATCAGTACTGGGCTGAAAGATGCAGCACTGAGGTCTCTCCTGATAACAGATGAGTAAATCGGAATTCGTATTTCGGCTGATTTTATATGAATATTTTAAAGTTCCAAAACTCCACACTTAGAAGAATTTCCAAGTGAAACCAGTCAATGTTAGCCTATGAAGGAAATTCAAGTTACCGGTAAGTACGGTTAAAATTACTTTTGAGGATCAGTACTGGGCTGAAAGATGCAGCACTGAGGTCTCTCCTGATAACAGGTGAGTAAATCGGAATTCGTATTTCGGCTGATTTTAGAGGAATATTTTAAAGTTCCAAAACTCCACACTTAGAAGAATTTCCAAGTGAAACCAGTCAATGTTAGCCTATGAAGGAAATTCAAGTTACCGGTAAGTATGGTTAAAATTACTTTTCAGGACCAGTACTGGGCTGAAAGATGCAGCACTGAGGTCTCTCCTGATAGCAGGTGAGTAAATCGGAATTCGTATTTCGGCTGATTTTAGAGGAATATTTTAAAGTTCCAAAACTCCACACTTAGAAGAATTTCCAAGTGAAACCAGTCAATGTTAGCCTACGAAGGAAATTCAAGTTACCGGTAAGTACGGTTAAAATTACTTTTGAGGATCAGTACTGGGCTGAAAGATGCAGCACTGAGGTCTCTCCTGATAACAGGTGAGTAAATCGGAATTCGTATTACGGCTGATTTTAGAGGAATATTTTAAAGTTCCAAAACTCCACACTTAGAAGAATTTCCAAGTGAAACCAGTCAATGTTAGCCTATGAAGGAAATTCAAGTTACCGGTAAGTACGGTTAAAATTACTTTTCAGGACCAGTACTGGGCTGAAAGATGCAGCACTGAGGTCTCTCCTGATAACAGGTGAGTAAATCGGAATTCGTATTACGGCTGATTTTAGAGGAATATTTTAAAGTTCCAAAACTCCACACTTAGAAGAATTTCCAAGTGAAACCAGTCAATGTTAGCCTATGTAAGGAAATTCAAGTTACTGGTAAGTACGGTTAAAATTACTTTTCAGGACCAGTACTGGGCTGAAAGATGCAGCACTGAGGTCTCTCCTGATAACAGGTGAGTAAATCTGAATTCGGATTTCGGCTGATTTTAGAGGAATATTTGTATGTTTCAAAAATCAACACTTAGAAACTTTTTCAGCAAAAAGCAGTCAATGATATCCTATGGAAGGAAATTCAAGTTACTGGTAAGTACGGTTAAAATTACTTTTGAGGATCAGTACTGGGCTGAAAGATGCAGCACTGAGGTCTCTCCTGATAACAGGTGAGTAAATCGGAATTCGTATTTCGGCTGATTTTAGAGGAATATTTTAAAGTTCCAAAACTCCACACTTAGAAGAATTTCCAAGTGAAACCAGTCAATGTTAGCCTATGAAGGAAATTCAAGTTACCGGTAAGTACGGTTACAATTACTTTTGAGGATCAGTACTGGGCTGAAAGATGCAGCACTGAGGTCTCTCCTGATAACAGGTGAGTAAATCGGAATTCGGATTTCGGCTGATTTTAGAGGAATATTTGCACAATGGTGAAGGGAGGGGCGGGGCCTGAGGTGACATCTGTGCAAACGCGCCCCGTGGTGCGTTTTAAGTTGGGGGATTAAGTCCCCTTGAATCATGAGGGTCCCTACGGGCCAACTAGCCCACCAGGAACCTCCAGTATGCGCCAGGGGCTGCGTTGCAGAGACATGTACAGAGGCCACACCCCTTTTACACCTCTCTGCAACGCAGCTCTGTGGCGCTTTCTGGACGTACCTGTTGGGCTAGTTGGCCCCCAGGGACCCTCAGGATTGAAGAGGATTTAATTCCCCATCTTAAAACGCGCCACGGGGCCTGTTTGCACACATGTCACCTGAAGCCCCGCCCCTCCCTTCACCACTGTGAAAACGCGCCCGTGGCGCGTTTTAAGTCGGGGGATTAACTCCCCTTGAATCCTGAGGGTCCCTGGGGTGCAACTAGCCCACCATATACCTCCAAAAGCGCCATAGAGCTGCGTTGCAGAGAGGTGTAAAAGGGGCGTGGCCTCTGTACACCTCTCTGCAAGGCAGCCCCTGGCGCATACTGGAGGTTCCTGGTGGGCTAGTTGGCCCCAGGGACCCCCAGTATTCAAGGGGAATTCATTCCCCCTCTGCAAACGCGCCAGGGGCGCGTTTGCAGAGTGGTGAAGGAAGGGGCGGGCCTGCGGGCCCGATCGTTTTCCCCCTGAAGGGGGGCTGTGTAGCCCCCTTCCTTTTTCCTATTTTTAGGCCCTGGGGACCCCATCCCCCAGGGCCTTACCCCTTTTTTTAAAAATTATAATTAAAAAAAAAAAACGGGAAGGGGGCCGCGTGGCCCCCCTTCCCTGGGCCTGTATTGGCCCCAGGGACCCCATCCCCCGGGGCATGGCCTGTTTTCTTTTATTTGGAGGGGGCTGCGTGGCCCCCTCCTCAGGCCATTTAAGGCCCCGGGGACCCCATCCCCCGGGGCCGGCCTTGCACTTTTTTAAAATTATTTTCTTTTTTTTACTTTGGGGAGGGGGGCTGCGTGGCCCCCCTCCGTGGCCACTTATGGCCCCGGGGACCCCATCCCCCGGGGCCTGGCCTCTCATTGGGGACTGTGGGAGGGTCCCCAAGCCCCCCACAGTCCCGCCGGCTCCCCGTGTCCTACGGGAGCCGGCATTGCTTTTACACATGGGGAGCAGCTAACATGCTGCTCCCCATGTGGAAAGCAATCAGCTTTGGATATTGGAAGAGAGAGCAGGTTTCCTGCTCTCTCTTCCAATATCCAAAGCAGTTTGCAATGACAGGACGGGAGCCGCGAGGCTCCCGTCCTGTCATTGCAAACAGCAGTGTCCCGGGGTAGGCACCCCGGGACACTGCAGGAGCCGGCCCTGGGGGGTGGTGGTCCCCAGGGCCATCAAGGGCTTCCAGGAGGGGGCCGCGCGGCCCCCTCCCATTCAGTGCACAGTCCCGGGAGGTGGTGGTCCCCGGGGCTCTGGGGGTCCAAAACGGACCCCCATTGTAATTTTCTTAGTGCCCCGGGAGGTGGTGGTCCCGGGGCGTGTGGGGGCTGGAGCCCCCCACACAGGTTTTTAATTAAAAAAGAAGCCCCGGGGAGGTGGTGGTCCCCGGGGCTGCGGGAGGGCTCAGAGCCCTCCCGCACCATTCTACATAAAGCCCCGGGGGTGGTGGTCCCCGGGGCTTGGGGGCCCTTAGAGGCCCCCACACATAAAATTAACCCCCAGCATGCCCCCGGGACTTGGCCCACCCGGGGGCAATTAACATCGAAGCGCGGGAGACCGCGCTTCGATTTTTTTCGGCAGGGTTCGCGCTCCCTGAGCGCATCCTGCCGATTTTTTTTTTTTAAATTTTTTTTTGCCCAGGGGGTCCTTGTGGGTCCCCCTGAGCAGACCTAGGGGGTCAGGGTGTTTCTACCCTGCCCCCTTTGTGCGCTTTGCGCACTTGTTTCTGTCCCTCGGTTCTACCAAGGGACAAAATGGCTGCCAACACTTCCTGATTTGGAGTGTTGACAGCCAATTAACATAAAGCTCGTGCTCGGGAGGATCCGCGGCCCTAGATATATCTATCTTTTTTACTTTTCATTTTCTCAGCAACTACTGAACGGATTTACACCATTTAACAAAAGGGTTCTTTCTGAACCAAGAACTACCTCTTTGCCAAATTTGGTGTAATTCCGTTCAGCAGTTCGGGCTGTAGCCGTGTCTAAAGTTTCCTATGGAAAATTGCATGGGGAAAACGCGTTTTGGGACCCCCCTTTTTCTCGGCCCCCGCTTGACGAATCCCCCGAGACTTTCAGGGTAGGAGCGGACCGGAGCGGGCCACAAAGTTTGAAAATTTTGCGAAGATACGTCAACCGGCAAGAGAGTTATTTCAAATAGAATGTCGCGGATTTCCTATGGATAATAGGTTGTAACTATAACTATCTACTGGCGACCGCCAGTAGATAATATATATATATATATATATATATATATATATATATATATATATATATATATATATATATATATCGGAACACCTCCCACTCCAGATGGATAGAGAGCACGCACACGAAGCTGCAAGGTATAAAGCTTCTTTATTTCATCCGGCCTTCCTCAGCCCGGGAAGACCTGAGAAACTTAGACCTAGTAATTGCCAATGGGAGATTAGGAAATGATATCCCAGCAAAAATTACTCATAAGGCACCTACAGGAGGATCTATTATCGATTACCTAATTGTCTCAGCAGATTTTTTCAGTAAGTTCTCCAATAAGGAAATTCTGAAAAATGCGCTTAGCGACCACATGGTGATTTGCTCTACAATCAAGATGACCTGTGCTAAGGTGGGCTCTTGGAATTTTAAGGATAAATCTGTGGGTTTTAACAAAGCAAACAGCAGAATCTATTGGAATACTATAGCTGCCTCAAAACTTAAAGAGACCATAACAGTTTTAATAGGAGATCAGCAGCATATAGTAGTGGGAAATCTACATCCTCTCCAAACTGATTTGTTGGAAGACTTTGGCTGCAACATAAGTATCATGGTTACGTCATGTAAATCTATCCATTTACTTATTAAACACAGACCGCCTTTTAATCCACTACTTTATATAAATAGGGAAATAAATAAATTAGTGAGGGCCCAGTTCCTGAATTTTCCCATCAAACGAAGTAAATTAATAAATCTACTAAAGAGGAAAAGACAGAGGAAACAAGCATTTGCAATGCAATAGGTCTCGCATTATTAAAGTTTGAGTTTTTGTGTTTGCAAAACAATGCAAATTTTAGAATTGTTTATTTTTTTTTATTTTCTCATTTTTATGTTTTTGGAATAAATGTACTTTTTATAAGCAAAGCAATCTATTAATATTTCTTATAAATGGAAAAACATATAGTAGGTTACGTAGATGATAATAATTATATGTAATAAATTGTAGTTATTTGCTAAATTGCAAACTGTAACAGTTCTTGAAATATTTCTAAGTATATGTGTAGGTGTCTCTGGAAGTGTTCAAAGAAGTCCGTTTTATAAGAATAGTTCTACTTTAGAAATATCTATGTACAAACTCTATAAACTTGTCATGTTCCTTTGGCCCTTGTGTTTATGCAATGAGTACCCTGTAAGCTGTGCTTCCATTTATAATTGTTATAAATGTGCCAAATAATGTTTCATATTATTTTTACAAAATAGTTATTTGTAGAAAAAACACTACAGTGAGGGAGTGGTAGGCATGTAAACGGGCCTTTTGGGTGAAAATGTATATGTGTTTTTCCCATTTGAAGGGATTCTTTGAACCATATTTATGACTAGACAGAGCTAATGAAAGAGACAATTCATCTCCCGTTAAGAAGCAAAGGCTCTGCAGTGAGAGACACTGGGAGACACAGGGAACGAGGGTGAAAAGAGGAGGATAGTCTGTTGCCAGGCAATTCTGAATCAGAGTCCAATCGTGTTTGACTTCAAGAGTCAAACACCAGCAGCGACCCCTTCACGCCCTTCAATGTGCCGCAGCAGCATTAAAACCACAACACACTCATGCTTCAATACATCAAATTAAGGTGATGGCAAGAAATACCTTCTGTGGTCTGATCCCGTTTTATCAAGACCGATCAGATCACGTCGTGCACAAAACGACTTTGCTCTTACAATATAAAATGCTGAGCCAGACATTTGGCTTAAGCCTTCATTAACTTCCCCACCTCAGTTATTATCTCTGCTACCAACAGACCTGTCTAAACTCTAAATGGGAAAAATAAGGAGACTTCTCCTTTCATACATACCAGTAAATCCTAACAAAACAGAGGCAGAATACAGGGCCATAAGGAGATGCACTAACAAGTCAAGAACTCCAAACTACTTTTCAGAAGCACAGGACTGTCTATCAAATAACCTGAAATCAAAGTTTAACATGATCAAGAAAGTGCAGCAAAACGAAAAAGAACATAAAAAACACTTTCACAGTTCCTCAAATTGCTGTATGAAGAGAGCACCCTGCCCCTCAAGGCCCTATGCACTGACAACCTGGCACTAATGATTGGGTGACTGGTGGAGTGGGCTCAAGCGGTGCTACAGAAGAGTAACGACTCGGTATGAAAATACTTAACCTGCGGGAAGAAGTGCGTCAAAAGCAGCATTGGACGTGGCAGAAGCTCTGCTAGTGGCTGGGGATTGTTGTTCTGCCGGGCGACTGAAGATTAGAGCGGGCACCATGGACAGGGTGGATGGGGGGGGGGGGGCTACAGTTGAAAAGTTGCTTATTACGTGGGCCGAGGAAGCTGTGACTTGAACTATGCACTGTAATGGACGTAGAGGTAAGCCAAAGAGCGCAGAAACTTGGTAGCAAGCGCAACTCACGTTGAACAGACACAAGGGTGTGGGTATTATGCTTGAGGCGCTAAAACTGCGTTGACCAGTGGTATGAAGTGACGTAATCATTTACAAGGAAATAAATAAAAACTACGGGGTATTGTGAGAGTTGATGTGGTATGGGTATATTGCAGCACTGATGCGTTATACAAGGACCTGATATGGTGTTGGACAGGGATTTTGCCGCTGACAAAGCTCAGAATAATGGCAATACATGACGGAAGCTTTTGTTTTGGATGTGTTGCGATTTGGAGCACTCTACTAGGTAGAACTGAATACGGACCTTACATGGGCTCATAGCTGCCAAGTTTTCAGGTTGCTTATGTGTGACATTTCCATAATTTCAGTGTAATTATGAGTGACATTCAACGACTATGAGTGACACTTTCTTGTGAGCAAAACAAGCAATGATGGAAAGAGATAAATATTAGACATTACAGCCTTTTGTCAATGGGAAGCACTAAAACATCTTCGAACTGCTCAAAATCCCTTTAATGGAAAGTTAAGATTCGGATACTAATGAGACATCCGTTCAGGGCACCAACATCACATGGGAGCAGTCAGAAACGTAATATCAATAGTGCTGAATGTTTGCAAAGGGCTGCAGAGTGTGCAAGCTGTCTGAAGGATAAAACTGTACAGACACGTCTACCCTGGACTCGAGTCCTGGCTATCCTGCTGTCTGGGAATACCCCAAAGTCTTGCTGTTTTTAAGCGTCTGGGGCCTGATAACTAATTGTTAGCGGCGATTCCTCTCCTGCTAATGGCCCTCGGCACCCACCAGCTAACAGAGGAGTGCTAACAGCAGACCTACTCAGTGCTTCAGTCGCATTCTACCTTTGTGGATCTCAGTAATGTATTAACACAGCCAGTAGGGCTGGGTCGGGGTCCGTACCTGTCCTGGCTGTATTTTCGGTGTCCTGCTCTGATTGTTCTGTAAAATGAAGGGAGGCCAATACGTGATTTTCCTCTTAACCCTCTGGATGCACAGATTGATTCTCTTCATTTTACAGAAGAATCAGAGGAGGAAACCGAGTATACATCCAGGTCAGTTTCGTTTCATAGCTACCACAGTTTAAGTTTCTGGCGTGATCGGGAGTGGTGGGGCTTTGTTCCCTGACATGACGGCAACACAAACGAGACCTATTGCATTTTTAATGCTTGTTATTTTTGGAAATGGGAGACCGATCCCGCCAGACGTTAGGAGAGCTGGTGTTTTAATTAGCAACGAGCGATGTTTTTATTTTAAAAAGATCCATGCCGCTGCAGGTGCGCCACCATTTTTTATGCGTGCACCGTTAGGGTGAACATCAATGCTAATACACACGCACTCACTCCTTGTTCTGCTCTACAAGAACGTCACCGCTGCACATCCGAACACAGGCTGTCTACTACACACAGAACCACCACCTACTTAATTCTGTGGGTGCAACCCCTTCTCTAAGCTCGACTCTGACAAATGCTAACATGCTGCCACCGCAGTTTAGGATGCCATTTCTTAACAGAGATTTATGAAGCGCTACATTGCCAGTACTGTGGCCATCCAGCGCTGTCGATTTGTCACGCAGTGAGCGCTAGCATCCTTTCTAGGATTTTCAGCATGATATATGACCGCGTCTTTACCAGCCATGCGATCCTTTCAGAGTCTCCCGTCACGTCTTGGAGGCTCGCGATTCCACTCTAGCCCCGTCGGCTTCTGCTCAGCACCATCAATACCCGCAGCACCCGCAGACGGGGATGAAACAGCCATTAAAACAAGCACGGAATCGAAACCCAGCCGAACGCGGGAATCGAAACCAGTGGTGCGCGCGCACCACAGAGGAGCGGGGGGGCGAGGGAGCCTGTCGTCTGTGCCGCGCGCTGATGCGCGTCCTAGACACGGACGGGAATGGGCGGAGCAAAGGCGGGACATGCGCCCGCCTTTGCCCAATTGCGTGCTGTCTTTCTTATAAAGACGCACGCAAAGCCCAATAGCCGGGGGGAAAACGAAAAGCACACGCACGAGCGTGTGCGATTCCTAGGTCAGTTTCTAAACCCCATACAAGAGGTCTCGCACTGCAACGCTAGGCCCGAGACCTAAAAACGCTCTCTAAGACAAAAAAGGAAGATCATGAATGGGAACAGTTAAAAGAGGCAGCCTCAAAAAACAATGCTAAAAGGAATTTGGAAATAATTGCAGATTGTTGGGGCACCAGCATATATTCCCTCCCAATTCCTATAAAAGAAGAAGATTGGAAATCTTATCTTGTAGAACTTTATTCTGCAAACCCTAATAACTGTTTTAAATAAGTCCTTTGGGAAGTTGCTGGCCACTTTTATTTTATTTGTATAGATTTTCATTTTAGTTTCTTTAGTCAGATTTTTATATTCTTTCAATAACATTTTGTAATTTTCGTATTCTTGTATGCTATATCTTGCTCTCCAAATCTATTCCTGATACCTACACTTTTTCTTTAGCTCCCTGAGTTCAGGAGAGAACCAAGGCGCAGAAGGTGTTTTGCGATGGCTGGTTCTGTTTTTGAGGGAGGCGACCTGAGATACAGCCCATTTATCCAGGAGTTCAAAATGATTGAGGCCTGAGGAATGTGCTCACTTAATAGCGGAGTGGTTGTCATTAGCAATTCATCTAGTTTACTGTTGTTGATTTTATTCCATGCTCGATGATTATGTAATAAAGAACCCTCAGTAAATACACTTCTACTTCCGGGTACAGTAAGATTAAAAGGAATGCCTTTGTGGTCAGTCCAGGTAAGTGGCTGTAATTTCTTGAATTTATATTTGCATCGTTTCAAAATACACCATCCAGTGTATGGTCAGCAATATGAGTTGATTCCTTAATAAGTTGGAGCAACTCAAAACTTGGAAGATTATCTAAATGGACATTAGTGTTTTTGTCATAACATTTTTCAAGACAGAGATTACAATCAGCTAGGATAATGAATGTGGGATAATCGATACAAGTTTCCATAAAATCCAACAGGGATTATATAAAATGTTCTTTTGGGCCTGGAGGGCGGTACACAAGTAGGCCATTAAAAGTATAGGTATTTTTCGATTTTTATTGCAAAAAGCAGAGCCTCTGCATTTAAATGAAAAAGAGGTTTGGCTAAGATTTTTATTGAGATTTGATGCACTATTGTCAGCCCACCACCTCACCTAAGTGGTATGTCGTGTCTGGCTACCACAAAGCCATCTGGCAGACATGCTGTAAAATCAGGGTCAGATGCCGCATATGGTCAGGGACTACCGATAATCCCCCTCCCTGTCCTGCGCATTACCACAGTTAAACAATTAAAGCAATTGGACATGAGAGGAGTTTTCTTTGGAAGGCGGGGGGTCTCGTGACCCCCCGGCCGTATTTATTAAAACATGAAAACAAATTAAAATTTGAAATAAACAATATTTACACAACCATTTTTATGCAGAAAATTAGACATTAGGTACAATCAATGTAGACAGGTATCAATGGCTAACCTTAACAAATGTCTAATACAGCGTGTTTCCTAACCGAATCTAACATCATACTTATTACTTTTCTGCATATCCTAGTTTTGGGCCTATGGCAAGGTCGCTAACCGGTGTCAAATCCTTATTAACCAGCTACGCCCTCACGTATGAGTGCGCATGCGCAGAGGGCCCGTTTACCGAGAGGGTACTTCCCCCTCCCGGTTACCCCCGTACGCTCCATGAACTCCATTACCCAAAGGGGGGCCCTTGCACTCTGCGCCGTTTAATGACGTCATCGTGCACGTGCGGGGTGGCTAACCAGCCCAGAGAAAGCGTGACTCCCCCTCCCCGCACCCATCCAACCAAGCGGATGTACCGCCCCTGGAGTTCTGGGAGAGACCACTTGCCCTTCCCCTGGGCGACCCCATTCAAGAATGGTGACGCCCCCTAAGGACCTTAAATTGACTGCTCACCGATCATGACCTTACCGCCTGACCAAGGACTATCAATAAATACGACAATTATGTTACCTGCAAACGGGAAAAAGGCCTAAGGACAAAGTTTACACAAAACCTTACTGTGCAACCATAGCTTGATACTTGAGCCTGTAAACGGGAAAAAGGCCTAAGGAAAACTCACACCAACTCACAACTACAGTGAAAACGAACCTAAAATGATACAATCAACATACAAACGCAAGAATCTGCTTCAGGGGCTGGTGGGTGGGAAAGATTATTCTGCGCCTTTACGAGGCGCGGGGCAAGCCTGGGGAGTGCGGGAACAAGAGGGCGCCTCCCGCGCTCCCCCGGCCTTTTATCCCCTGTGGGGCAGACCAGTTCCAACTGGTCCGCCCACTCTGGCTCCCCTCCTTTGCCCCGGAAGCAATTAGATTGCTTCCGGGTCAATACAGGAGCCAGCACCAATCGGCGGTGGGCGCGCCCGCCGCGTCATCAAGAGCGCGGCGGAGGGGCACGCCCACCACCGAGAGTGCAGGGGAAGAGGGGGCCGGCGCCCCGCCATACGTGCGGGGGGCCGGCGGCCCCCTTTCCTTATGGTCAGGGACTACCGACAATCCCCCTCCCTGTCCTGCGCATTACCACAGTTAAACAATTAAAGCAATTGGACATGAGAGGAGTTTTCTTTGGAAGGCGGGGTCTCGCGACCCCCGGCCGTATTTATTAAAACATGAAAACAAATTAAAATTTGAAATAAACAATATTTACACAACCATTTTTATGCAGAAAATTAGACATTAGGTACAATCAATGTAGACAGCTATCAATGGCTAACCTTAACAAATGTCTAATACAGCGTGTTTCCTAACCGAATCTAACATCATACTTATTACTTTTCTGCATATCCTAGTTTTGGGCCTACGGCAAGGTCGCTAACCGGTGTCAAATCCTTATTAACCAGCTACGCCCTCACGTATGAGTGCGCATGCGCAGAGGGCCCGTTTACCGAGAGGGTACTTCCCCCCTCCCGGTTACCCCCGTACGCTCCATGAACTCCATTACCCAAAAGGGGGGGCCCTTGCACTCTGCGCCGTTTAATGACGTCATCGTGCACGTGCGGGGTGGCTAACCAGCCCAGAGAAAGCGTGACTCCCCCCTCCCCCGCACCCATCCAACCAAGCGGATGTACCGCCCCTGGAGTTCTGGGAGAGACCACTTGCCCCTCCTCCTGGGCGACCCCATTCAAGAATGGTGACGCCCCCTAAGGACCTTAAATTGACTGCTCACCGATCATGACCTTACCGCCACAGGCCAGCATAGTTGACCGACTATCTGGCCCCCCCTATCCTCCTCTTCCGAAAGGTCATGCCTACTTAGAACCTCCCAGCCCTGCCAAAATGTTCTCCAGAAAAAATTGGTTACCTGCCCCAGTCAGATGGACCCCGTCTTGCAAGAAGAACTGTTCCCCCCAGATACACCCATGTGGTATATTCTGTAGTTGAGGTGACCGAAATAATTTCTCTATCTTGTTGTTGATCCTCTTTACCGAGTGATTCAACGCCCTGACCGAGTCCCCCCTCCATTTGAGCCTGGGAATCATCTGAGACCACACTATGGTGCAGCCTTGGCATGTTTTAGCTAGCCAGTTTACTTCCGATATTATCTCCTCCATCAGGACCCTCCTGCCCAATTTCACCAGATCGTTGCCCCCAGGTGTAGGATAACTACTGCAGGCGGCGGGATGTGTCTATTGAGCAACTCTGTAAAGAACCCCTAAACTGACTGAGGCATAGGCCCCCTACCATGAAAGGAAACTTCGAAACCTCCTTGTTCCGCCCTCTGTCTATAGCTACCTGAAAAGAAAACAGATTTAACGCGCTTTACAAATGAGTGACCAACCACCCATACCACTTGTGTCTCCTTCCTCCGTTCCTGTGACCGCCGTGCTGAAGGTACTTGCTGTTGGTGACCCGGCAACAGTTTCCGCCCTGCGTGACAGGTTCGAGAAACTGAAATAGAAGCAAACAACAAGACAGGCGTCAGCGTAACTTACTTGTCACCTCACAGCATGTGCATCCGCACATAACGTTTGTAACAGTTGGAAGACCATCTCCCAATCCTTTTTACGCTGCTCGCATGCAATCCTCTAGCAGTCGCCTCGGTGGCCGCACCTATCCTGAAGGAATGCGTCCCAAAATCCTTTGGATTGAAACCAGCCCTGTCCATTGTCATCGACAGTACTCTTTGGAATTGGAACCTGGTCAGTGGGGTACCGTCTGCATGCATTAACAATGCTCCCTCCTTCGCGCCCGCTCGCTGTTTGATAAAGGCTTCTACGTGGAACACTGGGCAGCAAGGATTAGCCCGTGCCCGATGGAGTACCAGCCCGTCCCCCGGGCCTCCTGGTCAGTTTTTGATTTACGTATGGTAATCAACAGCACCTCGCCCAATATTTTTGTGTGTTCCAGTCGAAGACCCCCAGCATGTCCTGCTTGCTGCTAGCCACCAGTTCCCCTACCCGGAATGCCCCATAAAAGGCCAAAGTAAAGGCGGCTCTGAACAAGAGTACTTCCCCATATGAACTGCAGGTGTCGGACAAGGCATTCAATAATGATGCCAGCCGGTCTAAACCTATCGGTTGCCTGGAATCTGCGGTGGTTGCTTGCAGGCGCCGCCACCCCTTTAGTGCCTTCCGCACGACGAAACTATTCGTGGGATCTCTGGCCCCCCTGAGTTGCGCCATGAAAGACACGGCCGCCCTGTGTCTGCTAGCTGTCGCTGCTGAGCGCCCCTCCTTATGTAATGTATCTAGGTACTTAGCGAAATTCTCCTCATGCTCCCATTTCTCTGCCCAGTCCCGTCCCAAAAAGGAGCAATAAGACAAAACGCCCTTCGTAAGCTGTCCTGGTCCTGGGCGCTAGGCTAGCTGCCACGAGGTTCTGTAGCTGGGGGCACCAATGTGCCAGAGTGTTGCTGGGAAGTGTGCAGGCGTCGCCTCTGCGGATGGTAGGTGTTCCCTGAATACCTGCATCTTAAAGCGAGAGAGTGCATCGGCTGCGTTATTCAACACCCCTGGGACATGTTTGGCCCTAAACTGTACATTGAGTTTCATGCAAACCAACACAATCTCCTTAAGTAGGCGGAGTATAAACTTACATCGTGCCGCCTGCTGGTTGATACATTCGACTACCGTCATGTTATCTGACCAGAAGATTACAGATCGATTACACAACTGATCAGGCCAAACTGTTAATGCAACCCATATTGGAAATAGCTCCAAGAAACCGATATTAGCTGTCAGGCCGCTCGCATCCCACAAAACCGGCCACCGTTGGGCCACCCACTTGTTTCCCAGTATGGCACCAAAACCCACACTGCCTGCAGCATCCGTCCATAGACCTAACTCTGCAGAAGTAGTAGGGGACCGCACCACACCACTCTGCCGTTGAAGCCCTCCAGAAATGCGATCCAAATACGCATGTCCTGGCGGACCTCAGCCAGCAATCTAATGTGATGGTGTTTCTCTCGCAGGCCCGTCATGGCCTGCGAGATTGTGCGGGAGAAGGGGCGTGCCATGGGTATGACTCTTAATGCGAAATTCAGCTGGCCCACAATCTGTTGTAGCTGCTGGAGCGTCACTCTATCTTTGACCAAACCTTGCTGGAGAGCTGCTCTAAATTTCGTGATTTTGTCTTTTGGCAACCTGAAACAGCCCTCCACTGAGTCCAATTCTATGCCTAAGAATTCCAATGTGGTTGCAGGGCCCACCGTCTTTCCGGGTGCCAGCGGGAGCCCAAAAGCCCGCATGAGCACGCAAAATTCCTGCAATGCCCACCCACACTCCCGTGAGCCCACCGACCCCAGAAAGAGAAAATCATCCAGGTAATGCATGACATGGAGGTGCCCTGACGTTTGCCTAAAGCCCATTCCAGAAAGGAACTACATTTCTCAAAGTAGGCGCATGAAACCGAACAACCCATGGGCATGCACATATCCATATAGAATTTGTTCTGAAAAGAGAAACCTAGCAGATGCTGATCTAGGGGATGCACTGGCAGTAGCCGAAAAGCCGATTCTATGTCCGACTTGGCCATCAAGGCTCCCGGTCCGAGAGCCCTCAAAATATCCACTGCTTGGTCAAAAGACGCATACTTAACACTACAAATGTCTTCATTTATGGCGTCGTTTAATGATGCGCCCTGGGTGCTGATAGGTTATGAATGAGCCTGTACTCGCCCTCCTCCTTTTTGGGGACCACGCCGAGGGCGAGCAAACAAAATTCGGTACAGGGATGTCATTAAACGGCCCCGCTATCCTACCCAGGCGCAGCTCTTTAGCTATTTTTGCCGCCGCCACCACATCTGGGTTGTGCTTAACTGAAAGTTGATTCCTACATTCTGGTGTTCCGGTATATCCCACCGCTGGGATCCTAAAGCCCTGCCAAAATCCTTCCTGTAACATCGCCGCCGAGGCATGGTCAGGAGTACCTGTTCAGCCAAGGAGTCATAGCCAGAATGTCAATGGGTGAATAGAGCTACCAGACGGCCTCCTCCCTAATCCTGCTTCTTTCTTCCCCTGCTTCCCGAGGCATTACCTTTATTGCGGCAGACTGTTTCTGGGTGGGAAGGATGGTTACAAATGGAACATGCGTGCCTGAACTTGCAAGTGCCCTGTGTCCTGGTGCATGTACGCTTGTTAAAATCCCAGCACACCCCTTTTCGCCCACCACTGCTTCCCGTCTTAGTGGCTGTGCCACCCCCCTGAGGTGACCGAAAGGGCTGCTGGTGATTGGAGTGGTAGCTTTTGCTCCAGCTTGGCCCCGCACTCCCTGCCGTAAACTGGCCATACCATGAAAATGAATCCACTCTATCCCATGATAATGCGTGGTCAAACTCCTTAGCCTTCCTGAAAGTAGTGTCGTACTCCTTCCACCCATCCCCTCCATATTTCTCGCTGAAAGTTGTGATCCTACTCTGGTAACAAGCCATTTCGGCCTGCAAATTCGGGAAGCGCTCGGCTGTAATTGCCATAAACACAGAAAAGGCTCTAATCCAGTTGATCAATGTCTCCTCCACCCTGAATCTCGCCATTTCACCCAGCCATTCGCTAGAGCAACATCCAGTCTTTCTGTTTCCTAGCATACTCCATTTCTCTGTTATCAACTAGCAAGGAAAACATATTGACATATTTTCCCGCCCAGATCAAATCCTTCACTTCTTGTGTCACATGTTGAGCCAGATTTTCCCTCCTGGAGGGTATTGTCCCTTCCCCCAGCACTGGTAATGCCACCTCCTTACCACTTTCTGCGGGTCGCGTTGGTTCAACAATCTTGTCCCTTCCAGAGTCGCTGCCCGAACCTGTTGCTTGTGGAGTAAAGGGCGCGCTTGGCCCCCCGCCACTCTGTGCAATCATGATCTTTGCCACCATTTTCTGAGCCTCCGCTGAGGGTCCTCTCCCACCTCCCTGGCACCCACTGAAGAAGGTAACATCCCACCTATCCCTAGCCAAGGCAGTACAGCCGCTATCTGCGCTGCCAGCTCTGGAGGTACCCGACCAACCACTGGGGGTGCTGTAACTGGCATGGGGGATCCCGAGCCGGGTACCGGAATCGGCGCGGGTACCACCGGGACTACCGCTGGGACCACCTGAGGCACTATGCTTGGTACTGGCGCCGGAGAGGCCGGAGCCGGTGTCACCGGTAGATTTGTCGGGATTATGGGAGCGTGCATAGGAGCTACCGGCGGTCCAAGCCCTTCCTCAGGGACCACCCCAGAAGGCCCCCCCTCTTCGTGTGGCTTGGGGACCCGACCGCTACCCTTCTTGGCCCTGACCCGCTTGGGCAACGCATCCAAATCCCCCCTTGGCTGCGGGGGCACAATTATTCGCTTGGGTCTCCCAGATGGCCCAACCTGTTCGTCGAACCTTTGCCTGAGCTCTGCCACGCTCTTGCCTATCTGGTCAACCTTCCCAGATCTCCTGTCCATAGCTGTCATCTTGCGCATCATGCCCTCCAGCATATGCTCCATGCGGGAGCGCCTAGCGCCACGACCACTAGTCATCCCTGCAACAGGTACACCACCTGCACTTACCCCCTACACTGAAAGCCCTGCTGTGTCTCAGTGCCCACTAGCGCCTGCCTGGTGTTTACCTGCTCCGAGTTGGAGGTACACAGACTGGCCGTAAGCCCCACGCAACTGTGACCGCGACACACCAGCTAACCTGGGTGTTGGGCGAGCGCACTCTAGCCCGGCGGCCCAACAGAAGCAGTGAAATGCAGGCCTGCCTGTGTCCCCAGATCGCGTCGTCCACCGCGCCCCTCTCCTTTGGCTCAGTCACGTTACCGAGATCCTAGGGTGAAAAGTAAGTTAGGGTATAGCACTGCCAAATCTTCTAAAAAAAGGCCCTTATTTTTGTGTGCAGCCGGTCCCAACACCCCCACGTTAAATGCCTTGCCCAAAAGTAAGTTAAGGTACCGACTTGTGCTTATTAGCAGATCACCCCTCACTAAAACAGTGCCACCACCACCTCACATCTCCTATCTATCACCATCAATTTTTAAAATTTGAAATACAGAAGTTATGGGCTTTGAACCCTTGTCAAAATCCTTTCAATCTAAGTACTTTAGCGAAACATTGCTCACCTGCAATTATTTGCTTCCCCCTCTAAAAATGCCTATCTGCCCCTGTGGTCTCCCATCCATGTGCTGCCCCTGCCTACCCTGCTTCGCCCTCAGTTACCAACTGTGCTGCTGCAGTCAAAAGCAGAGTCTGCGCTGGCCGGGTCAGCAGGGAGCACGATCCGCTCGCTCTCCTCCTCGAGGCTCGAACCTTGGTTTCCAGCACCAAAGTCGGCAATCTAGCCGAGGGACCACGTCCTCTCCCCTCGATTCACTCAAAACCCGGGCCCGCAGCTCTCAATGCGCCGATCCGGACCGCTGGGATCCTAATCCCCTGCAAATACAAAAAAAAAAAAAGAAAAAGATTATTCTGCGCTCTACGAGGCGCGGGGCAAGCTCTGGGAGTGCGGGAACAGAGGGCGCCTCCCGCGCTCCCCCGGCCTTTTAACCCTCTGGGGCAGACCAGTTCCAACTGGTCCGCCCACTCTGGCTCCCCTCCTTTGCCCGGAAGCAATTAGATTGCTTCCGGGTCAACTCTGGAGCCAGCACCAATCGGCGGTGGGCGCGCCCGCCGCGTCATCAAGACGCAGCGGAGGGGCACGCCCCACCACCGAGAGTGCAGGGGGAGGAGGGGGGCCGGCGCCCCGCCATACGTGCGGGGGGGGCCGAGCGGCCCCCCCTTTCCTTTTGTCCAAGTTTTCGTTAACAAGGCAATATCAACATCGCCCTGATCCATTAATTCGGCAAATTCTATTGTATGTTTAATGAGGGTGCGCATGTTAATTAATAGGCATTTGACTCTGTGGTTGTTTTGGTCTGAGAGAATCTTAGTAGCGAAAGTATCGTTAATGTCTTTATCATTGCTCTTTATGAACTGAGGGGCTGTAAACAAGTGATGGCAGCTTTCACATGCTGGCTCTATTTCTATTATACTAGAATCGATACGCGGGCATACGAGGGGCTTACCTTGTCTATTTAGTTCCAACAGGGCCTCCCTGGTATATCTTTGGTGGGAAAAATAACCAAGGGGTCTTCCCGGCCTCTGAAGTAGACCATGGTGTCGGTTGGCGCGTCTGATCCAGAGACAGTCCATCAAAAACAATTGGCCAAATTAAAGCCTAACTAGGGTCCAGCAATCCCTTTCTGAGAAATGCAGGCTCCTCTACAAGTCCAGACTACTGGTAACGTAATGAACATTAAAATAAAGATGAGGAATTTAAAAAATCATAAACCAAGTAAAAAGGCAATAGCAGCCGGATGGCAACGCTTAACACTACAGGAGCCAGGCACCTCCCAATATGGCCCCCACAGAGCCTACAAGGAAAACACACAGTCACCAAGGCTCGTGCACCAGTTCTAGTCCTTCACCATGTCAGGATAGTTGAATACTTCACAGACGTATTTCCCCACCTCTGAAGTAGGCCATGGTGTCAGGGGACATGTCCGAACCAGAGACCGTCCACCAATAAGAATTGGCCAAATTAAACCGTAACTGGGGTCCACCAACCCCGTTCTGGGAAATGTAGGCTCCCCTACAAGTCCAGACTAGTGGTAACGTAATGAAAATTAAAATAACAATGAGAAATAGTAAAAATCATAATCCAAGTAAACAGGCAATAGCAGCCTGACGGTTACGCATTAACACTAGAAGAGCCAGGCACCTCCCAATATGGCCCACACGGACCCCACAAGAAAAACAAACAGCCGGCAATGTTTGTGCAGCATTTCTGGTCCTTCACAGTGTCAGGAAAGTTAAATACTGCACGGATGCGCTTCCTGGCCTCTGAAGTAGGTTGTGGTGTCGGGAGGCATATACAATCCAGAGACCGTCCACCAAAAAGAATTGACCAAATTAAAGCGCAACTGGGGTCCAGCAATCCCGCTCTGGGAAATGGAAACTCCCCTACAAGTTTAGATTACTGGTAATGTCATGAAAATTTAAATAACAATGTGAAATTTTAAAAAGTCATAAACCAATTTAAAATGCAATAGCAGTCTGATGGTTACGCGTTAACACTACGGGGGACAGGCACCTCCAAATATGGCCCCAGCGGAGCTTACAAGGTAAATAAACAGTTGCCAATGTTCGTGCACCAGTTCTTGTCCTTTGCCGTGTCAGGATAGTTAAATACTGCGCGGAGTCGCTTTCCGGCCTCTGAAGTAGGCCATGGTGTCGGGGGGCATGTCCAATCCTAGGACCGTCCACCAATAACAATTGGCCAAATTAATGCATAATTGGGGTCTAGCAATCCTGTTCTGGGAAATGCTAAACTCCCATACAAGTTCAGACCACTGATAACGTAATAAAAATTAAAATAATGATGTGAAATTTTAAAAATCATAAACAAAGTAAAAAGGCAAAAGCAGTCTGATTGCGACGCGTTAACACTACAGGAGGCAGGCACCTCCCAATATGGCTCCTACAGAGCCTGCAAGAAAAACAAAAAGGCGCCAATGTTCGTGCTCCAATTCTAGTCCTTCTCCATGTGAGGATAGTTGAATACTGCGCCAACGCACTTCCCGGCCCCTGAAGTAGGCCGTGGTGTCGGAGGCATGTCCGATCCACAGAACGTCCACCAATAAGAATAGGCCAAACTAATACGTAACTGGGGTCCAGCAACCCCGTTCTGGAAATTGCAGGCTCCCCTACCAGTCCAGACTACTGGTAACGTCAGTGGCGGCTGGTGGAATTTGATAGTGATGAAACCAATGAATTTTTTTGCATGCGAGCATATGAAGCAAGCAAACCCATCAGATTTCAGGGAGGTTTGAAGAAGGTTCCCCCCAAAAAAATGTTTTAAAATTGGTGCATATTGGTGCGAATTTTAGCACTATTACTTCAATAAATGGACCAAAAATAAAATTTTCTAAGCATTAATGAAGGGAAATAAATAAATATTTTAGAATTTCAGTTTTTTCCCAGCAAGTCTGACCTATAAGGGCTGCAGATGCAGGTAAGACAGCAATGTGTATTTGTGAGTGTATATGTTTGAGTACGTCTGCTTTGCAGTGACTGCATGTGCAAGTGTCTTAAAAAAAGTGTGGGTTTTTGTGTTTATGTATGTTTATACATGTATTGTCTTTGGTGAAACGCCTTTTGTGTGCAAGCCCTTGTGCACAAACAAGTGCATGTACATATGTGCAAATTGTTGTGTCTGTGTGTGTAAGTATGTGCACATTACTATTGCACACATCTAAGCGCCTGTGATTACTCCTGAACAAATGCGTACATTTCAGCAAGTGAATCCGCAGTATAAGTTTATGCAAGAGTGTGTTTGCTCCAAATTTTGCTTGTGTGTGTGTGTATATGTGTGTGTGTTCAGTGCATATTTATGAATATGTGCATCATTGACTACCGTTTAATATACAAGATGTCCAAGCATTACCAAGTAACCTGATTGAAAATAACGTCAAAAGAGGAAGGCTAATGATAGAAATTGAATTCATACTTATTGCTAATGGCTTGTTTTCCAAGGGTTTGTGAAGGATTATGGCCACAAAACTGGTACCTGTTTTTGAATCTCTGGCAGCTAATTAACATCATATGTATTCGGAAAGTAGTGGAAGAAATGTAGAAGACAAAAAAGCACAGCAAGAGAGGGGGTTAACGAAGAAAGTTACAAAGAAGATGTGTGGCATATGAGAAAGAGAAAGAGGGTATAAACAAAAGGGGAGGCAATGGAAACAAAGGAGAGTTGAAAAGACACCCAGGGAACACCAAACAGGGAACAGACGGGAGAGTAAATGGACTGAGAAAGAGCGAGAGGGTAATAGAGTAAAAGAGTCGGTAAAAGAGAGTAATAGTAGAAGAGAAAGAGAGAGCAAGAGAGGAAAAAGTTAATGCAATTTGTGATAGAGGAGAGGGCCTTGAGTCGATGCCCTCACCTCACCTCTATCTCAAGTTACATTGATGTCACCCTTGGTTACCTTACCAATTTTGAAGGAGCTTGGCCTCAGAGGTTCTGTCCCGGTCCTGCCGTTGGTGAGGTTTTGTGTTGCTGCCACAGACGGAGGTGCACACCAGTCCCATTCGATTCCACAGAAATGAAAGTAAAAGCTTTCTGAATTAAATATTATAAATAGATACACTGAGCAGAAGTATGCACAGTGTATCTGTTTACTTGAGCTATCACAAACAGTTCTGAGGAGTAACCTCATGTACATTATGACACTTTACCAGACATTGTAAATAGGTACATGTGCACAGTAAACGAATGAAGATGGATGTAGTACTCACCTTCGTGTAATAACGCATCATAAAATTGCATGATAATATCAATAGCTCTGATGACATTGGTGTCCTTGGGGATAATGGTTGTGGCGTTGTAAAAATTTTGTTGTAAAGGTGTGCGTTGTAATTGTATGCGTTGTAACGTCATCTGTTCGTTTGGCACAGCGAAAGTGATGGTCAGTGGTGGGGGGCAAAATTACTATTCTAACTATGCAGGATGTTTGACTCAGGGAAGGTGCTGCTCAGTGGTGGGAGGAAAAATAACTATCCAAAAACCAACATGTGTTTAGCTCAGGGAATGTGCTAGTCAGTGATGTTAGGGTAAAATTACTATTCAAACTCCAACATGTGTTTTCCTCAGGTAAAGCAATGGTCCGTGGAGGAGGGCATACATAATATTCAAAGTCCAACCGGTGTTTGCCTCAGGGAAAGTGCTGGTCAGTGGAGGGAAGCATATTTAGTATTCGAACTCCAACAGGTGTTTTACTCAGGGAATGTGCTGGTCAGGGGTGGGGGGCAAAATTATTAATCAAACTAAAGCAGGTATTTACCTCTGGCAAAGAGCTGGTCAGTGGAGGAGGGCAAAAATAATATTCTAACTCTAAACAGGGTTTGCCTCAAGGAAAGTGCTGCTCAGTCGAAGGGGCATAAATACTGTTCAAACTCCAAAACGTGTTTGCGTCAGGGAATGTGCAGGTCAGTGGAAGAGGGCAAAAATAATATTCTAACTTCAACATGTGTTTGCCTCAGGGAAGGTGCTGGTCAGTGGAGGGGGCATAATTACTATTCAAACTCCAACTGCTGTTTCCCTCAGGGAATGTGCTGGTCATTGGTGGGGGGCAAAATTACTCTTAAAACTCCAACAGGTGTTTGCCTCAGAGAAAGTGCGGGTCAGTGGTGGGGGGCAACATTACTATTCAAACTCAAAAAGGTGTTTGCCTCAGGGAAAGTGTTGGTCTGTGGAGGAGCTCAAAAATAATATTCTAATTACAACCTGTCTTTGCCTCAGAGAAAGTACTGGTCAGTGGTGGCGGGCAAAAATACTATTCTAAACCCAACACGTGTTTCACTCATGGAAACTGGTGCTCAGTCGTGGTTGGGCAAAAATACTAATCTAACACCAAAATGTATTTGCCTCAGGGAAAGTGCTTGTCAGTAATGGGGTGCAAAAATACTATTCATACTCCAAAAGGTGTTTGCCTCAGCAAAATTGCTTGTCAGTAATGGTGTACCAAATAACTATTCTAACTCCAACAGGTGTTTGCCTCAGTGAAAGTGCTTGTCAGTGGTGGTTGGCCAAAATGAGTATTCTATCTCCAACAAGTGTTTGCCTCAGGGAAAGTGCTTGACAGTGTTGGGGTGGAAACATACTATCATAACTCCAAAATGCGTTTGCCTCTGCAGAAAGTGCTGGTCAGTGGTGGGGGGCAAAAATACTATTCAAACTCCAAACGGTGAGGACATCAAGGAAAGTACTGGGCAGTGGAGTGATGCAAGATGACTATTCTAACTCCAAAAGGTGATTGACACAAGGAAAATGGTAGTCAGTGGTAGTGGGGTAAAAATACTATTCTAACTCGAACACGTGTTTGCCTCAGGGAAAGTGTTGGTCAGTGGTGGGTGGCAAAAATACTATTCTAACTCCAACAAGTGTTTGCCTCAGGTAAAGTTTTGGTCAGTGGTAATGCACAAAATTACTATGGAAACACAAGTGGGAGCATGCCTAAAGGAGGGTGCTGGTCAGTGGCATGCAACAAATTTACAAATCATACAACATTAACTGTACATGTTGCTTCTTGCCTTCTTAAATGCAACATAAAAATGTTTAAATGTCTAATCATACTTTTGTCTAATACACAACTTGAATCAACATCATCCTACATCCAAAAATAACAAAAGCATCTACTTAAAAATCAAAGAACAATTGCAAGCCTGGTTCGTCAATCAGAAGGCCTTGTAACAGGTAAATTAGATCAAAACATATTAAAGCAATTAAAAAATAACAAAAAATATTTTTTTACAGAAACCAAAAAGTCAACTAAACATCAGCCATTCAAATTCCGCTTTTCCTTTCAGACCTACCCAACATCAGCCAGAAGAGACAAAAGTAAATCAGCAAAACCTGCTTTAAGAGCCCCTAAAACTCAAACAAAAGGAAGAGGAAGTGAACAAATAATCCTTAGAAAGGTGAGGCATATCATCTCAAGCAAATCACACACCCTATTTATCTTTTTCCAGGAATCAACAAAAAAGGTTAATTAAATTTTAACTGCTGACAAATAGAAAATTAAACAAAGCAAAAAACAACCTCTTCCAATTGAAAAGTCACTCTTATCAAATGTTCTTATAACCATAATTGTTTTGCAGGTTGCAAACATTCTTTTATTTACAGCATAACAATGTAAAAATAATTTCATAAATAAACATTAAAAACCTATAAAACTAACCTTATTTTCTCAACAGGATAAACAATGTTATTCAACATTAAAACTCAAAGATACTTTTTTCTCCCCATGTTTTTTACAGACATTTAAAAAATGGCATCAGGAAGAGAAGCAACCTATGTGAAGTCTGCAAGAGGAAATACACTCCTTAAATATTATGGCTACCTTTATTGTAAGGAGACACTAACTGAGCCCAGGAGTCATTGGAGGTGTTTGCAATATTACTCATCCCATTGCATAGGCAGAGCGGTTTCTCTGGGGGACACTGTTGAAAGAACCACAGAGCATAACCACTCTGCATCTGCAATGGAGATTGAGGTTAGGAAAAACATAAATCAAATGAAAGAGCTGGCATCCACCTCCAATGAACCCTGTGGCGCAGTTTTGAGGGAAGTGTCACAACACATTCCTATGCATGTAGCAAGTTCTATGCCTACAATCCCAAATTTAAGATGAATTATACAATGTAAAAAACAGGCAAGTAACCCGCAACGTGTAACAACTCAAACATACTCTGATATTAACATTCCTTCTGAATTAACTGTCACTGTTACTAATGAAAGCTTTCTATTGCACGATAACAAAAACCCTAAAAAAGAATACTAATATTTAGCACATCCCGTAACCTTTTAAAATTGGAGAGTAGTGATATTTGGATGATGGATGGGACGTTTAAATCCACACCCCATCCATTCACTCAAATATTCACAATACATTCCTACATTAACAACACTGTAGTTCCCTTAGTGTACAGTTAACTCCCTGATAAGCAATCCTCAACATACACTGAATTAATAACAGTGGTAAAATCTAAAACTCAAAACAAAAGTCCTGAAAAAGTGATAATTTACTTTGAATTATCAATGATTAAGACCATTACTAAAACATAAACGGAAACCCAAATCCAAGGATGTTTTTTTTCACTTTTCACAGGCATATTGGCAGAAAATTAAAAAAACATCCTTAGTTGAGGATTACATATCAGACAGTAAACTACAATTTGAATTACAAAAAACAAACTGCTTTGTTCCAACTAAGGGGCCGATTCCGATCTCGCTCGGACAGCCGTCCGAGAGCTGTCCGTAGCGTTACCTTACAACCTACTCGTTCCGGGAGCCGGTCCGTCCGAACGATGAAGTACGATGCGCAAATGTGTCCAAATCCCGTCCGACACGTACGCTCCGATTCCAGCTACATTTCCCGTACGAGCCGGATCCGTAAATGCTGAATAGAGTCGCCTGGAAGCATTTTCACAGCAGTTTCCGGCCGGCCAAGTACGATGCGTACGTCCTATGCGCCGAACAGGTCGCCACCTCCAGTACGTCACAGCATCCGGAAGAGCAGTATTTCAGGTACGATTCGTGCCACAACACGATCTACGCCTACGAGACGAACCACCGATCAACGCCTACGAGACGAACCAACCATGAATCCGATCACGCAGGTCATCCCTGTACTGTACATCTATGACCGGATCAACAACAGGAACCGATGCGTACGTCGCAAACGGTAAGTCAGACACCCAACACACAAACAAACGTCATGAACCAGCGAAATGCAACACACACATAGGGGGTGGATATCCCTCTCCACCAGCATTGCCCAACCCATAGGGGTTGGATGGCTACCACTACCAGCATTGTCCAGCCCATAGGGGGCTTGATGGCTATCACTACCAGCAGTCCCTACTCATAGGGTGGGGGATGGCAATCACCACCAGTAGTCCCCACCCATAGGGGGTGGATGTCTACCACTACCAGCATTGCCCAGCCCATAGGGGGCTTGATGGCTATCACTACCAGCAGTCCCTACTCATAGGGTGGGGGATGGCTATCACTACCAGTAGTCCCCACCCATAGAGGGTAGATGGCTACCACTACCAGCATTGACTAGCCCATAGGGGGCTGGATGGCTATCACTACCAGCAGTCCCTACCCATAGGGGGGTGAGTGACTAACCCTACCAGTAGTCCCTACTCATAGGGGGGTGGATGACTATCACTACCAGTAGTCCCTACTCATGGGGGGGATGGCTATCACTACCAGCATTGTCTAGCCCATAGGGGGGTGGATGGCTATCACTACCAGCAGTCCCTACTCATAGGGTGGGGGAAGGCAATCACCACCAGTAGTCCCCACCCATAGGGGGTGGATGGCTACCACTACCAGCATTGTCCAGCCCATAGGGGGCTTGATGGCTATCACTACCAGCAGTCCCTACTCATAGGGTGGGGGATGGCTATCACTACCAGTAGTCCCCACCCATAGGGGTGGTTGGCTACCACTACCAGCATTGTCTAGCCCATAGGGGGCTGGATGGCTATCACTACCAGCAGTCCCTACCCATAGGGGGGTGGGTGACTATCCCTACCAGTAGTCCCTACTCATAGGGGGGTGGATGACTATCACTACCAGTAGTCCCTACTCATAGGGGGGATGACTATCACTACCAGCATTGTCTAGCCCATAGGGGGGTGGATGGCTATCACTACCAGCAGTCCCTACTCATAGGGAGGGGGATGGCTATCACTACCTGTAGTCCCCACCCATAGGGGGTGGATGGCTACTACTACCGGCATTGTCTAGCCCATAGGGGGCTGGATGGCTATCACTACCAGCAGTCCCTACCCGTAGGGGGGTGGGTGACTATCCCTACCAGTAGTCCCTACTCATAGGGGGTTGGATGACTATCACTACCAGTAGTCCCTACTCATAGGGGGGGTGGCTATCACTACCAGCATTGTTTAGCTCATATGGGGCTGGGTGGCTATCACTATCCGCAGTCCCTAACCATAGGGGGGTGGGTGACTATCCCTACCAGTAGTCCCTACTCATAGGGGGTGGATGACTATCACTACCAGTAGTCCCTACTCATAGGGGGGGTGGCGATCACTACCAGCATTGTCTAGCCCATAGGTGGGTGGATGGCTATCACTACCAGCAGTCCCTACTCATAGGGGGTTACTATCACTACCAGTAGTCCCTACTCATAGGGGGATGGCTAACACCACTAGCATTCCCACCCATAGGGGTTGTAGGCCAAACACACACCCCTACCATCATGGCAAGATTGTGTATTGTGTGGAAACTGCCTGCAACAGTGACACTGAAAGGGAACACATACTGTAACTCCCATCACAGTTGTGACCAAAAGGTGAATATGGGGCTCAAACCCCAAGCATTCTGAGGAACATTGTGGGAATGGGGTTTAACCCCCCCTCACTACAGTGACCAAAAGGTGAGTGTGGGGTCCAAAACTCCAGCATATCAGGAACATTGTGGAAATGGGGTTAAATCCCCCTCACCACAGTGACTAAAAGGTGAATGTGGGGTCCAAAACTACAGCAAATCTGCAACATTGTGGTAATGGGGTTTAACCCCCCCTCACTACAGTGACCAAAAGGTGAGTGTGGGGTCCAAAACTCCAGCATATCAGGAACATTGTGGAAATGGGGTTAAATCCCCCTCACCACAGTGACCAAAAGGTGAATGTGGGGTCCAAAACTACAGCAAATCTGCAACATTGTGGTAATGGGGTTCAACCCCCCCTCACTACAGTGACCAAAAGGTGAGTGTGGGGTCCAAAACTCCAGCATATCAGGAACATTGTGGTAATGGGGTTAAACCCCCCTCACTACAGTGACCAAAAGGTGAGTGTGGGCTTAAAAATACCAGCATCTGCAAACCAGCATGTATGATTCCTGGTCCTAACACCACAAGCAATGTAGTGGCAAAGTAGTGGTTGTGTTGCAAACAAACATAGATCTGTTGAGTGAAAGATTTTTGTGTCATCTAAAAAACCCTCTGCCATGTGCAGAAAAGCATCGCACATGGGGGCTGACAATGCCTCCAATGTCCAATTAGACAATGTAAGAAGTGACCATCAGACTGCATACACTCATATATTCTCTAACAGACACACATACTAAGGAATCCTGTGTAGACTGCAGCTTTTAGGTGAACAAGTTCCATACCATGGCAGCAATGGGACATACTAACCATGATGAATGTGCAGCCTGATGAGTTAGGAGTCCCAGGGACAGTAGGAAAAAACCTACAACCAACATCCAGCCAATGGCCCACAAAAGCTATACCAATGCATGGGTGCAGATGCACAAACACAACCAGCCAGCCTCACAATGCATATCGAACACAACATGTGTGTGTGTGTCTCAGTGTACCCAGGCTAGTACGACACACATGATGTGGGGCTGAACTCCAATGAGACATATGTGTACACAGTGCAATCCAGAAGTATCACATGAAATGGGTACCTCTTTGTGGGCAATCAGTCATTGTTAGATGAGTGGGTTCACAACAGACTCATGTGACATAAGCTGGGCGGAACAGCAACCAACACAGCAAGAGACAGACCCACTCCATCAGTACCCACAAGGACCCTACATTGTGGTGACAGTAGCCTGTATGATGATCCCTCTGTGATGACAAATTTGGATGTTGCCCATACTGTGGAGCACAGTCACATGTGCGCACTGTGTCATGTCGTGACAGACCAACTTCCATCACACTCACACACAGAAAACTCACTGGGCATGGCCTGTAATTTAAGGCCACTATGTAGGTAGGGGCCTAGACATGAGACAACTCACATTTGCCCACTCTCAATACCACACACCTTGATCTGCACCAATGTGCATCAGCTAAGCCCACATGGACTGGTGACATTGCACATGCACCTATGACAATCCCAGGGGTGGAGGGGGGATCTAAGGTGTACAAACTCATCACACATGGCCAGTCAACAACCCTTGTGAATGTCTTCCACACTGCATAGTATGAGGTACATGTGCATGACGTGAAATGTATCAGACACATTGGGATCCCTGTCACAGTCCCAGACCAATGAAGAGCCCTAGGAGACCCACAAAGAACACATGTTGACATCATCCAACATTGAAGGCTAGGATCTGATGAGTGTGAGCAGTCACACACACATACAAGTGACCCAGTCACAGAAAGACACCACATAGTGAAAACAACCTGATGTTGGAAACACAAAAGTGCCTTGGGGAATCCTGAATATGTCCCATGTGCGTTTGCCCACATTCCAGGCCCTTACATTAAACACACCCACGGATGACACCCGAATGACCAGTAGTTTTCCATGCACCTACATCCCAGAAAACCTAGGTCAAAGATGTTGGATAAACACAGGACAACTCAGCAAGCATCACAAACAGGAACATCTGCAGGGAATATAGGCTGTGTAGAAAAAGGGAAAGGAACCCACAGAGACATGCTCACAGAACACACAACATGGGCTCAGTCAATGTCATGGAATAACACACTGCCATGACTCCACTCATGTGTAAGGTCAACTGTGCCAAACGTTGTCTGTGCAGGGCTCTGTCATGTCAGCATGAAACCTGGTCAGTGAGCCACCAATTACAACACCCTGAAAGCTCTGGTCACATCAGCCTGTGTACAGGAGTGACTCTTAAGTCATCTGCACAACATCAAAACACATGTATAGCAAGTTGCACTGATGACACAGATGACTTGTTCATCATTGATGCGCTAATCTGCATGTCCAGTGGAGATGGGCCCACAGTCAGGAAAAAGTACAATGTGCACAAATCTAAGCCCAACATATGTGCAACAGTGTAAGCCAAAGATGTGAAGTTGTGAAAAGAAGGTGACACTCCCTGTGCCAAGTTATTGGGATCATGACTACCTCAATTTGCAGCAAAGGATGACATGGCTACATACTGTAATAGGACACATATACCATGGACCACATGCAGTCCATCCCATCACCAAATCACTTATTTTCAACAAACACAATAGCAACAGCAACTTAATGACACTCATCAGCAACATCATGTACATTAAATGCAAAACTAGCAAATAACAAAAATTAGCTTTATTCAGCTTGCAAAAATAAACATTTTGATACCATGATCAATCCAAAGGCCAATGGCCAGTCCATTGCAATTGTCCGTTTCGTGTGACATATGACTACTCGTCACACATTGCTTGCCTGCACTGCTACAGCCAGGGGACATCTCCCCTTGGAGGGGCATACATAGGGGCAGGCCAGGCACCACAGGGACAGGATCAGGGGATAGCAGTATGGGGCAGGGGAGGTGTGGTGGGTGCAGGAGTGTCAGTGGCAACTGCAGTGGATGTGTCTGATACAGTGGGCGCCGTCACCACTGCAGTGCCCAAGTCAGACGGAGTGGACGGGGTCTCCACTGCAGTGCCAATGTCCAAAGGTGTTGTTTGGGGCTCAGATGAAGTGGGTAGGTCAGATGGGGGACACGGTCTCCACAGCAGTCGTAGGAACAGGCTGAGGGTGTGAGGTTGGGGTGGAAGTGCATGTGGAAGGGGGAGGGCCTAATCATTTTGTGGATGGTGTACCTGTGTGTGGGGGAACCTGGGGCAGGGTGTGGCATGGGAACCCTAGGAGTGGTGGCCTGGGGGCTGGAGGACGGAGACTGTGTGGTGGGAGTGCGGGATTGTGGTGGGGTCCTGCTCTACCTGGTCCTGGGGAATTTGCGGGTGGGGGCCTCAGTGTTCCTGCTCCTGGGGGAGGGTGTGCATGTGGGGGGATCTACCCTCTGTGTGTGGTGACTTCCTCTTCCCCTTGTGAGTTGGACCTGATGGATCTGTGGGGAAGAGGCCAAGGTCACAGAGGAAGACCTTCTGGGAAGGGGGGTTGCAGGTGAGTCAAGGGAAGGGGTTTTGGAGGGAGAGGTATCTGAGGACTGCGGAGTGGTTGTGGATGCCTGTCTGTGTGTCTGTACCCTATCCCCTGTGTGTGTGCCATCAGTCCCCTGAGTGTGCGTGCTTGCGCGTTTTGCCTTGGACTGACATTGCTGTGTGCTGCTTGTGTCTGTTGTTGTGCGTGCATGTGCCTGTGTGAGTGTGCGTTGGGCAGGTAGGGTAGTGGGGATTGTGGATGGGGCAGAGGTAGGAGGGGTGAGGGACTGTTGGAGGAGGGACACTGCTGCCGTCAGTGAGGAGGCCATGGACTGATTGGTCCGCTGTCGGGCAGACATGTTTGCTGAGATGCCCTCCATGAATGACACCAATTGTGTCAATAGACCGGTGTGAGCATGGAGGACACTCAGCATCGATGTCTGCCCCACATGGATCTGCTTCAGCAAGTCCACAGACTCCACACTCAGGGCAGCAGGGGAGACAGAGGCAGGGGGTGCGGTGCCTGAACGGAAGGAGACATGCTCCCTAACACGGGAGGCTCCACGGACATCTGGGATGGGAGCAGCTGGGAGGGTGGAGATGGTGGTGGTGGCGGGGATAGACTCGCTAGTTGTGGCCTGTGGTCCTGTAACACCCGGCTACACAAGGGAGTCCTCACTGGAGCTGGAGTGTCCCTCAGCTGAGGTGGTTGTTGCTGAGTGTCCCTCAGTGTGGCTCCCCTCACCCTCCATGCCACTCGGTCCCTCCGCCTCATCCACAGCGGACCCAGTCTGGCTCTGCACCTCCTCTTGGTCCGTGGAGCTGTCTCCTCCAGTAGCCATAGATGATGCTGTAAACAAAGAGGAAAAACAGAATCACATTAGTCACCTGTATTGACTTGACACATGACTGTAATTGCAGCACATTACAGAGCAAGCCCTGGCATTATCAGAAAATCATTGCTTAAATGAATGACACATATGTGAACCAGGCACTTGTCAGTCTGCCAGTCAACCATGCTCCTCGTACCCATCCTGGCAATGGACCCATCTGTCTGGTGCATGTATGATGTCACTAATGATATGTGCAAACATGCACCACATTGCCAGTTTTCTTATCTGCAAGGATTGTGAGTGTAATGTGTCATTACACACATATCCCATCTCCTGCCGGTGACTCAGTACTTGTGTCAGTAAATGGGCTGGACGTAGTCATTGTTGAAATAATGGACATGCTTCCATCCCCAGACACCATGATGGCCTCATGTCTTGATAGTCAATGCTACAATGGAGTTCATGCAGGACAACTGACAATACTGCAGGCTCCAGATTGGCATGTGGTACACCATGCCACAGGCCTGTCTGGCCAATGAGTCATTACTGGCTCCTGTCACAGGGGCAGTGCATCCAAAAACAACAGTCTGCACCGTGTCACACTCATGTTTTTGCGGGAATGCAAGCTCTGTAGTGGTCAAGTACACATGTACACCCCATGCTACCCACATTAGAAAGAATCTGATGATCACACGTTATCCAAATGAGACATTTGAGTGTGTGATAACACAAATCAGTATACATGAACACATCACAGGCTGACGAGAACAAAGTAAAGCTGCTTGCACATTAATGTGGAATCCACCATTAGGCACAGTCCAGTGATTACACACATATGTTTTACCCTGTGTGAAGATCCAACAGCCACAAATCAGATGTCAGTACATTATAAACATTTTACCACTCTTGAAGTCCAAAAAGCTATGCGGTCCACAATGACACAGAGTCAGACACCTGATTGCACATCTTGCAATGGTCATGATGTTGGATGACACCGAGGATTAGGAGGACAGAGTGTCTCGGATGGCCGGAGTTGCCATACCTGTCCTGGACCATGTGCAACATGGGATTACCAGGAACACTTGGCAGGTGGCTATGCATTAGTTACACGCATGAATTTCATTCCTCTGAGGCCCCAACATTGGTCTTACCTGCTGCATGGGTGTGTGGTAAATACCTCAGACACCTATGGTGACCCAGGTCAGCAATTAGAACATTTATGTATGGCCCACACAGAGTACAGGTCAGATTTCTGTCAATGTGCTGACACACGTCAGACAATAGCCCCACTCATGAAGCCCAAATCAATGCACCTGTAGCAGATGCTGTTCCCAACATCAACCTTGGACAACAGCAAGAACACACAACCCAAGTGACACAAGTCACAGACCGAAAGGGACACACCTGGTTATCAGATGAGAATGGGGCATCACCAAATTTAGCCACATGAGTCTTGTCTCAGCAGACAGATGAACTGTGGGAGTGTTACCAGGCTGAAGGGGTGCAAATTGCATGTTAGACATAGTTCACCAAAAAGGCATGAACTTACCCCCTCCTTGCTGCTGTCTGTCCTTCAACTGCCCATCCAGGGTCAGGGAAGACCACCGTCAGTATCCGGAGCATGTGGGGGTCAGTGTCCGTTGTCCGCCCCGTCTGCGTGGAGGCGACAGCTTCAGCTGGACTCTGGCTATCCTCCTGGTCCAGCCACGAAGGTCCTGCCACCTCTTCTGGCAGTGGCGGATGCGGCGTTTGAAGACCCCCACAGATCTTACTGCCCGGACGATGGTCTGCCAAATCTCCTGCTTCTGATGGGCATCAACCTGCATGGATGACAAAGTTAGACACCATTGCCACACATGCAACATGTCTGTTCATCACACAGTTGGACATACATGTCATTTGCTGAAGGGCATATGATGGAAACAGGGAGTGCAACTATGGACATGGGCAGTTGTCCTGTGTGCAAGCCAGCATTGACAACATGATAACAGTGCATGTTAATCCAAAGCAAATACAAAATGCTATTTCTTAGAAACTGCACCTGTACATTACTTGTTTCTACACACTTGGAGACTTACAATTACTCAGTGAGCATGCTTGCCCTTGGTGAACACAATGCTAGTAGTGCTAGTCAGACAACATGCACAATTAGAAAGGCAGTGGACTGCACACTCACCTGCTCCCCTGGTTTCCCATACAGCTTGCTGTACTGTGGCAGGAGGCTGTCCAGCAGGGCCTGGTTCTCCTCCTCAGTGAATGCTGGGGCCCTCTCCACAGTACGTGCCATTGCAGTAGCCAGAGGATGCAGAGACAGCAGCAGTGGTAGTGGTAGATGTAGTCCTGTAGCATGTAGTGCAGGCAAGTGAAGTCTCTGGGGAACAGACAGCCTTATATCTGTGCTGCAGAGGCAGTATCTGTCCCATGCGTCCAAAGCGATAGGTCCGAGACGTTCGCTTTTTATGAAATTGGCCAATCCATTGCATTGCACGCTTCGTACACGCCTTCCGCATCGTTCAAATATTCCCCATGATGACACCATTGACTTTGATACATTGTTGTTGGGTGCCAACGGAATTTTTTGAACGCGATTCGTACAAGTATCAAAACCGCGTCCGTCTCCATGACAGTCAAGAGCCAATGCGTGCGCCCAGCTCGGCCCGGAAATGTACGACGCGTCTTTTGAAAACTCACACTCATCCGTCTCCATTGCAGTCAAGAGCCAATGCGTGCACCCGGCTCGGCCCGGAAATGTACGACGCGTCTTTTGAAAACTCACACTCATCCGTCTCCATTGCAGTCAATAGCCAATGCGTGCGCCCGGCTCGGCCCGGAAATGTACGATGCGTCTTTTGAAAACTCACACGCATCCATCTCCATTAGAGTCAATAGCCAATGCGAGCGCCCGGCTCGGTCCGCAAATGTACGACGCGTCTTTTGAAAACTCACACGCATCCATCTCCATTGCAGTCAATAACCAATGCGTACGCCCGGATCGGACCCTAAGTGAACGACGTGTCTCTTGAAATCTCACCCACGTCTGTCACCATTACAGTCAATAGCTAAAGGATGCCACACACAATATCTTACCAAAGGGGATGATGGACGGAGCGTTTGAGATAATCAAACACTCACCCCCAGTCAACTGATCTGGGTTTAATCCATCATCATTCTTTAGCTCACTCCACCACCCCAGTTCAGACATGGCCATATGCAAATCAGTCTGACCCTGTGCCTCATGGGAACAGTCCAGCCCGAACTGCCAAGCCATGTCTTCCCTGGACCGGAAACAAGCATCCTGGGACCGGTTTCTGGCTATTCAGCCGTCATCAGCCAGGCTAGCTTGAATCCAGTGGCAAAGTGAGCAAGGGACCCACGTCTGGGCATACCCTGCCAACTTAGGGCGAACAAAGCGATACCAAAGGGGATGATGGACGGAGCGTTTGAGATAATCAAACACTCACCCCCAGTCAACTGATCTGGGTTTAATCCATCATCATTCTTTAGCTCACTCCACCACCCCAGTTCAGACATGGCCATATGCAAATCAGTCTGACCCTGTGCCTCATGGGAACAGTCCAGCCCGAACTGCCAAGCCATGTCTTCCCTGGACCGGAAACAAGCATCCTGGGACCGGTTTCTGGCTATTCAGCCGTCATCAGCCAGGCTAGCTTGAATCCAGTGGCAAAGTGAGCAAGGGACCCACGTCTGGGCATACCCTGCCAACTTAGGGCGAACAAAGCGATACCAAAGGGGATGATGGACGGAGCGTTTGAGATAATCAAACACTCACCCCCAGTCAACTGATCTGGGTTTAATCCATCATCATTCTTTAGCTCACTCCACCACCCCAGTTCAGACATGGCCATATGCAAATCAGTCTGACCCTGTGCCTCATGGGAACAGTCCAGCCCGAACTGCCAAGCCATGTCTTCCCTGGACCGGAAACAAGCATCCTGGGACCGGTTTCTGGCTATTCAGCCGTCATCAGCCAGGCTAGCTTGAATCCAGTGGCAAAGTGAGCAAGGGACCCACGTCTGGGCATACCCTGCCAACTTAGGGCGAACAAAGCGATACCAAAGGGGATGATGGACGGAGCGTTTGAGATAATCAAACACTCACCCCCAGTCAACTGATCTGGGTTTAATCCATCATCATTCTTTAGCTCACTCCACCACCCCAGTTCAGACATGGCCATATGCAAATCAGTCTGACCCTGTGCCTCATGGGAACAGTCCAGCCCGAACTGCCAAGCCATGTCTTCCCTGGACCGGAAACAAGCATCCTGGGACCGGTTTCTGGCTATTCAGCCGTCATCAGCCAGGCTAGCTTGAATCCAGTGGCAAAGTGAGCAAGGGACCCACGTCTGGGCATACCCTGCCAACTTAGGGCGAACAAAGCGATACCAAAGGGGATGATGGACGGAGCGTTTGAGATAATCAAACACTCACCCCCAGTCAACTGATCTGGGTTTAATCCATCATCATTCTTTAGCTCACTCCACCACCCCAGTTCAGACATGGCCATATGCAAATCAGTCTGACCCTGTGCCTCATGGGAACAGTCCAGCCCGAACTGCCAAGCCATGTCTTCCCTGGACCGGAAACAAGCATCCTGGGACCGGTTTCTGGCTATTCAGCCGTCATCAGCCAGGCTAGCTTGAATCCAGTGGCAAAGTGAGCAAGGGACCCACGTCTGGGCATACCCTGCCAACTTAGGGCGAACAAAGCGATACCAAAGGGGATGATGGACGGAGCGTTTGAGATAATCAAACACTCACCCCCAGTCAACTGATCTGGGTTTAATCCATCATCATTCTTTAGCTCACTCCACCACCCCAGTTCAGACATGGCCATATGCAAATCAGTCTGACCCTGTGCCTCATGGGAACAGTCCAGCCCGAACTGCCAAGCCATGTCTTCCCTGGACCGGAAACAAGCATCCTGGGACCGGTTTCTGGCTATTCAGCCGTCATCAGCCAGGCTAGCTTGAATCCAGTGGCAAAGTGAGCAAGGGACCCACGTCTGGGCATACCCTGCCAACTTAGGGCGAACAAAGCGATACCAAAGGGGATGATGGACGGAGCGTTTGAGATAATCAAACACTCACCCCCAGTCAACTGATCTGGGTTTAATCCATCATCATTCTTTAGCTCACTCCACCACCCCAGTTCAGACATGGCCATATGCAAATCAGTCTGACCCTGTGCCTCATGGGAACAGTCCAGCCCGAACTGCCAAGCCATGTCTTCCCTGGACCGGAAACAAGCATCCTGGGACCGGTTTCTGGCTATTCAGCCGTCATCAGCCAGGCTAGCTTGAATCCAGTGGCAAAGTGAGCAAGGGACCCACGTCTGGGCATACCCTGCCAACTTAGGGCGAACAAAGCGATACCAAAGGGGATGATGGACGGAGCGTTTGAGATAATCAAACACTCACCCCCAGTCAACTGATCTGGGTTTAATCCATCATCATTCTTTAGCTCACTCCACCACCCCAGTTCAGACATGGCCATATGCAAATCAGTCTGACCCTGTGCCTCATGGGAACAGTCCAGCCCGAACTGCCAAGCCATGTCTTCCCTGGACCGGAAACAAGCATCCTGGGACCGGTTTCTGGCTATTCAGCCGTCATCAGCCAGGCTAGCTTGAATCCAGTGGCAAAGTGAGCAAGGGACCCACGTCTGGGCATACCCTGCCAACTTAGGGCGAACAAAGCGATACCAAAGGGGATGATGGACGGAGCGTTTGAGATAATCAAACACTCACCCCCAGTCAACTGATCTGGGTTTAATCCATCATCATTCTTTAGCTCACTCCACCACCCCAGTTCAGACATGGCCATATGCAAATCAGTCTGACCCTGTGCCTCATGGGAACAGTCCAGCCCGAACTGCCAAGCCATGTCTTCCCTGGACCGGAAACAAGCATCCTGGGACCGGTTTCTGGCTATTCAGCCGTCATCAGCCAGGCTAGCTTGAATCCAGTGGCAAAGTGAGCAAGGGACCCACGTCTGGGCATACCCTGCCAACTTAGGGCGAACAAAGCGATACCAAAGGGGATGATGGACGGAGCGTTTGAGATAATCAAACACTCACCCCCAGTCAACTGATCTGGGTTTAATCCATCATCATTCTTTAGCTCACTCCACCACCCCAGTTCAGACATGGCCATATGCAAATCAGTCTGACCCTGTGCCTCATGGGAACAGTCCAGCCCGAACTGCCAAGCCATGTCTTCCCTGGACCGGAAACAAGCATCCTGGGACCGGTTTCTGGCTATTCAGCCGTCATCAGCCAGGCTAGCTTGAATCCAGTGGCAAAGTGAGCAAGGGACCCACGTCTGGGCATACCCTGCCAACTTAGGGCGAACAAAGCGATACCAAAGGGGATGATGGACGGAGCGTTTGAGATAATCAAACACTCACCCCCAGTCAACTGATCTGGGTTTAATCCATCATCATTCTTTAGCTCACTCCACCACCCCAGTTCAGACATGGCCATATGCAAATCAGTCTGACCCTGTGCCTCATGGGAACAGTCCAGCCCGAACTGCCAAGCCATGTCTTCCCTGGACCGGAAACAAGCATCCTGGGACCGGTTTCTGGCTATTCAGCCGTCATCAGCCAGGCTAGCTTGAATCCAGTGGCAAAGTGAGCAAGGGACCCACGTCTGGGCATACCCTGCCAACTTAGGGCGAACAAAGCGATACCAAAGGGGATGATGGACGGAGCGTTTGAGATAATCAAACACTCACCCCCAGTCAACTGATCTGGGTTTAATCCATCATCATTCTTTAGCTCACTCCACCACCCCAGTTCAGACATGGCCATATGCAAATCAGTCTGACCCTGTGCCTCATGGGAACAGTCCAGCCCGAACTGCCAAGCCATGTCTTCCCTGGACCGGAAACAAGCATCCTGGGACCGGTTTCTGGCTATTCAGCCGTCATCAGCCAGGCTAGCTTGAATCCAGTGGCAAAGTGAGCAAGGGACCCACGTCTGGGCATACCCTGCCAACTTAGGGCGAACAAAGCGATACCAAAGGGGATGATGGACGGAGCGTTTGAGATAATCAAACACTCACCCCCAGTCAACTGATCTGGGTTTAATCCATCATCATTCTTTAGCTCACTCCACCACCCCAGTTCAGACATGGCCATATGCAAATCAGTCTGACCCTGTGCCTCATGGGAACAGTCCAGCCCGAACTGCCAAGCCATGTCTTCCCTGGACCGGAAACAAGCATCCTGGGACCGGTTTCTGGCTATTCAGCCGTCATCAGCCAGGCTAGCTTGAATCCAGTGGCAAAGTGAGCAAGGGACCCACGTCTGGGCATACCCTGCCAACTTAGGGCGAACAAAGCGATACCAAAGGGGATGATGGACGGAGCGTTTGAGATAATCAAACACTCACCCCCAGTCAACTGATCTGGGTTTAATCCATCATCATTCTTTAGCTCACTCCACCACCCCAGTTCAGACATGGCCATATGCAAATCAGTCTGACCCTGTGCCTCATGGGAACAGTCCAGCCCGAACTGCCAAGCCATGTCTTCCCTGGACCGGAAACAAGCATCCTGGGACCGGTTTCTGGCTATTCAGCCGTCATCAGCCAGGCTAGCTTGAATCCAGTGGCAAAGTGAGCAAGGGACCCACGTCTGGGCATACCCTGCCAACTTAGGGCGAACAAAGCGATACCAAAGGGGATGATGGACGGAGCGTTTGAGATAATCAAACACTCACCCCCAGTCAACTGATCTGGGTTTAATCCATCATCATTCTTTAGCTCACTCCACCACCCCAGTTCAGACATGGCCATATGCAAATCAGTCTGACCCTGTGCCTCATGGGAACAGTCCAGCCCGAACTGCCAAGCCATGTCTTCCCTGGACCGGAAACAAGCATCCTGGGACCGGTTTCTGGCTATTCAGCCGTCATCAGCCAGGCTAGCTTGAATCCAGTGGCAAAGTGAGCAAGGGACCCACGTCTGGGCATACCCTGCCAACTTAGGGCGAACAAAGCGATACCAAAGGGGATGATGGACGGAGCGTTTGAGATAATCAAACACTCACCCCCAGTCAACTGATCTGGGTTTAATCCATCATCATTCTTTAGCTCACTCCACCACCCCAGTTCAGACATGGCCATATGCAAATCAGTCTGACCCTGTGCCTCATGGGAACAGTCCAGCCCGAACTGCCAAGCCATGTCTTCCCTGGACCGGAAACAAGCATCCTGGGACCGGTTTCTGGCTATTCAGCCGTCATCAGCCAGGCTAGCTTGAATCCAGTGGCAAAGTGAGCAAGGGACCCACGTCTGGGCATACCCTGCCAACTTAGGGCGAACAAAGCGATACCAAAGGGGATGATGGACGGAGCGTTTGAGATAATCAAACACTCACCCCCAGTCAACTGATCTGGGTTTAATCCATCATCATTCTTTAGCTCACTCCACCACCCCAGTTCAGACATGGCCATATGCAAATCAGTCTGACCCTGTGCCTCATGGGAACAGTCCAGCCCGAACTGCCAAGCCATGTCTTCCCTGGACCGGAAACAAGCATCCTGGGACCGGTTTCTGGCTATTCAGCCGTCATCAGCCAGGCTAGCTTGAATCCAGTGGCAAAGTGAGCAAGGGACCCACGTCTGGGCATACCCTGCCAACTTAGGGCGAACAAAGCGATACCAAAGGGGATGATGGACGGAGCGTTTGAGATAATCAAACACTCACCCCCAGTCAACTGATCTGGGTTTAATCCATCATCATTCTTTAGCTCACTCCACCACCCCAGTTCAGACATGGCCATATGCAAATCAGTCTGACCCTGTGCCTCATGGGAACAGTCCAGCCCGAACTGCCAAGCCATGTCTTCCCTGGACCGGAAACAAGCATCCTGGGACCGGTTTCTGGCTATTCAGCCGTCATCAGCCAGGCTAGCTTGAATCCAGTGGCAAAGTGAGCAAGGGACCCACGTCTGGGCATACCCTGCCAACTTAGGGCGAACAAAGCGATACCAAAGGGGATGATGGACGGAGCGTTTGAGATAATCAAACACTCACCCCCAGTCAACTGATCTGGGTTTAATCCATCATCATTCTTTAGCTCACTCCACCACCCCAGTTCAGACATGGCCATATGCAAATCAGTCTGACCCTGTGCCTCATGGGAACAGTCCAGCCCGAACTGCCAAGCCATGTCTTCCCTGGACCGGAAACAAGCATCCTGGGACCGGTTTCTGGCTATTCAGCCGTCATCAGCCAGGCTAGCTTGAATCCAGTGGCAAAGTGAGCAAGGGACCCACGTCTGGGCATACCCTGCCAACTTAGGGCGAACAAAGCGATACCAAAGGGGATGATGGACGGAGCGTTTGAGATAATCAAACACTCACCCCCAGTCAACTGATCTGGGTTTAATCCATCATCATTCTTTAGCTCACTCCACCACCCCAGTTCAGACATGGCCATATGCAAATCAGTCTGACCCTGTGCCTCATGGGAACAGTCCAGCCCGAACTGCCAAGCCATGTCTTCCCTGGACCGGAAACAAGCATCCTGGGACCGGTTTCTGGCTATTCAGCCGTCATCAGCCAGGCTAGCTTGAATCCAGTGGCAAAGTGAGCAAGGGACCCACGTCTGGGCATACCCTGCCAACTTAGGGCGAACAAAGCGATACCAAAGGGGATGATGGACGGAGCGTTTGAGATAATCAAACACTCACCCCCAGTCAACTGATCTGGGTTTAATCCATCATCATTCTTTAGCTCACTCCACCACCCCAGTTCAGACATGGCCATATGCAAATCAGTCTGACCCTGTGCCTCATGGGAACAGTCCAGCCCGAACTGCCAAGCCATGTCTTCCCTGGACCGGAAACAAGCATCCTGGGACCGGTTTCTGGCTATTCAGCCGTCATCAGCCAGGCTAGCTTGAATCCAGTGGCAAAGTGAGCAAGGGACCCACGTCTGGGCATACCCTGCCAACTTAGGGCGAACAAAGCGATACCAAAGGGGATGATGGACGGAGCGTTTGAGATAATCAAACACTCACCCCCAGTCAACTGATCTGGGTTTAATCCATCATCATTCTTTAGCTCACTCCACCACCCCAGTTCAGACATGGCCATATGCAAATCAGTCTGACCCTGTGCCTCATGGGAACAGTCCAGCCCGAACTGCCAAGCCATGTCTTCCCTGGACCGGAAACAAGCATCCTGGGACCGGTTTCTGGCTATTCAGCCGTCATCAGCCAGGCTAGCTTGAATCCAGTGGCAAAGTGAGCAAGGGACCCACGTCTGGGCATACCCTGCCAACTTAGGGCGAACAAAGCGATACCAAAGGGGATGATGGACGGAGCGTTTGAGATAATCAAACACTCACCCCCAGTCAACTGATCTGGGTTTAATCCATCATCATTCTTTAGCTCACTCCACCACCCCAGTTCAGACATGGCCATATGCAAATCAGTCTGACCCTGTGCCTCATGGGAACAGTCCAGCCCGAACTGCCAAGCCATGTCTTCCCTGGACCGGAAACAAGCATCCTGGGACCGGTTTCTGGCTATTCAGCCGTCATCAGCCAGGCTAGCTTGAATCCAGTGGCAAAGTGAGCAAGGGACCCACGTCTGGGCATACCCTGCCAACTTAGGGCGAACAAAGCGATACCAAAGGGGATGATGGACGGAGCGTTTGAGATAATCAAACACTCACCCCCAGTCAACTGATCTGGGTTTAATCCATCATCATTCTTTAGCTCACTCCACCACCCCAGTTCAGACATGGCCATATGCAAATCAGTCTGACCCTGTGCCTCATGGGAACAGTCCAGCCCGAACTGCCAAGCCATGTCTTCCCTGGACCGGAAACAAGCATCCTGGGACCGGTTTCTGGCTATTCAGCCGTCATCAGCCAGGCTAGCTTGAATCCAGTGGCAAAGTGAGCAAGGGACCCACGTCTGGGCATACCCTGCCAACTTAGGGCGAACAAAGCGATACCAAAGGGGATGATGGACGGAGCGTTTGAGATAATCAAACACTCACCCCCAGTCAACTGATCTGGGTTTAATCCATCATCATTCTTTAGCTCACTCCACCACCCCAGTTCAGACATGGCCATATGCAAATCAGTCTGACCCTGTGCCTCATGGGAACAGTCCAGCCCGAACTGCCAAGCCATGTCTTCCCTGGACCGGAAACAAGCATCCTGGGACCGGTTTCTGGCTATTCAGCCGTCATCAGCCAGGCTAGCTTGAATCCAGTGGCAAAGTGAGCAAGGGACCCACGTCTGGGCATACCCTGCCAACTTAGGGCGAACAAAGCGATACCAAAGGGGATGATGGACGGAGCGTTTGAGATAATCAAACACTCACCCCCAGTCAACTGATCTGGGTTTAATCCATCATCATTCTTTAGCTCACTCCACCACCCCAGTTCAGACATGGCCATATGCAAATCAGTCTGACCCTGTGCCTCATGGGAACAGTCCAGCCCGAACTGCCAAGCCATGTCTTCCCTGGACCGGAAACAAGCATCCTGGGACCGGTTTCTGGCTATTCAGCCGTCATCAGCCAGGCTAGCTTGAATCCAGTGGCAAAGTGAGCAAGGGACCCACGTCTGGGCATACCCTGCCAACTTAGGGCGAACAAAGCGATACCAAAGGGGATGATGGACGGAGCGTTTGAGATAATCAAACACTCACCCCCAGTCAACTGATCTGGGTTTAATCCATCATCATTCTTTAGCTCACTCCACCACCCCAGTTCAGACATGGCCATATGCAAATCAGTCTGACCCTGTGCCTCATGGGAACAGTCCAGCCCGAACTGCCAAGCCATGTCTTCCCTGGACCGGAAACAAGCATCCTGGGACCGGTTTCTGGCTATTCAGCCGTCATCAGCCAGGCTAGCTTGAATCCAGTGGCAAAGTGAGCAAGGGACCCACGTCTGGGCATACCCTGCCAACTTAGGGCGAACAAAGCGATACCAAAGGGGATGATGGACGGAGCGTTTGAGATAATCAAACACTCACCCCCAGTCAACTGATCTGGGTTTAATCCATCATCATTCTTTAGCTCACTCCACCACCCCAGTTCAGACATGGCCATATGCAAATCAGTCTGACCCTGTGCCTCATGGGAACAGTCCAGCCCGAACTGCCAAGCCATGTCTTCCCTGGACCGGAAACAAGCATCCTGGGACCGGTTTCTGGCTATTCAGCCGTCATCAGCCAGGCTAGCTTGAATCCAGTGGCAAAGTGAGCAAGGGACCCACGTCTGGGCATACCCTGCCAACTTAGGGCGAACAAAGCGATACCAAAGGGGATGATGGACGGAGCGTTTGAGATAATCAAACACTCACCCCCAGTCAACTGATCTGGGTTTAATCCATCATCATTCTTTAGCTCACTCCACCACCCCAGTTCAGACATGGCCATATGCAAATCAGTCTGACCCTGTGCCTCATGGGAACAGTCCAGCCCGAACTGCCAAGCCATGTCTTCCCTGGACCGGAAACAAGCATCCTGGGACCGGTTTCTGGCTATTCAGCCGTCATCAGCCAGGCTAGCTTGAATCCAGTGGCAAAGTGAGCAAGGGACCCACGTCTGGGCATACCCTGCCAACTTAGGGCGAACAAAGCGATACCAAAGGGGATGATGGACGGAGCGTTTGAGATAATCAAACACTCACCCCCAGTCAACTGATCTGGGTTTAATCCATCATCATTCTTTAGCTCACTCCACCACCCCAGTTCAGACATGGCCATATGCAAATCAGTCTGACCCTGTGCCTCATGGGAACAGTCCAGCCCGAACTGCCAAGCCATGTCTTCCCTGGACCGGAAACAAGCATCCTGGGACCGGTTTCTGGCTATTCAGCCGTCATCAGCCAGGCTAGCTTGAATCCAGTGGCAAAGTGAGCAAGGGACCCACGTCTGGGCATACCCTGCCAACTTAGGGCGAACAAAGCGATACCAAAGGGGATGATGGACGGAGCGTTTGAGATAATCAAACACTCACCCCCAGTCAACTGATCTGGGTTTAATCCATCATCATTCTTTAGCTCACTCCACCACCCCAGTTCAGACATGGCCATATGCAAATCAGTCTGACCCTGTGCCTCATGGGAACAGTCCAGCCCGAACTGCCAAGCCATGTCTTCCCTGGACCGGAAACAAGCATCCTGGGACCGGTTTCTGGCTATTCAGCCGTCATCAGCCAGGCTAGCTTGAATCCAGTGGCAAAGTGAGCAAGGGACCCACGTCTGGGCATACCCTGCCAACTTAGGGCGAACAAAGCGATACCAAAGGGGATGATGGACGGAGCGTTTGAGATAATCAAACACTCACCCCCAGTCAACTGATCTGGGTTTAATCCATCATCATTCTTTAGCTCACTCCACCACCCCAGTTCAGACATGGCCATATGCAAATCAGTCTGACCCTGTGCCTCATGGGAACAGTCCAGCCCGAACTGCCAAGCCATGTCTTCCCTGGACCGGAAACAAGCATCCTGGGACCGGTTTCTGGCTATTCAGCCGTCATCAGCCAGGCTAGCTTGAATCCAGTGGCAAAGTGAGCAAGGGACCCACGTCTGGGCATACCCTGCCAACTTAGGGCGAACAAAGCGATACCAAAGGGGATGATGGACGGAGCGTTTGAGATAATCAAACACTCACCCCCAGTCAACTGATCTGGGTTTAATCCATCATCATTCTTTAGCTCACTCCACCACCCCAGTTCAGACATGGCCATATGCAAATCAGTCTGACCCTGTGCCTCATGGGAACAGTCCAGCCCGAACTGCCAAGCCATGTCTTCCCTGGACCGGAAACAAGCATCCTGGGACCGGTTTCTGGCTATTCAGCCGTCATCAGCCAGGCTAGCTTGAATCCAGTGGCAAAGTGAGCAAGGGACCCACGTCTGGGCATACCCTGCCAACTTAGGGCGAACAAAGCGATACCAAAGGGGATGATGGACGGAGCGTTTGAGATAATCAAACACTCACCCCCAGTCAACTGATCTGGGTTTAATCCATCATCATTCTTTAGCTCACTCCACCACCCCAGTTCAGACATGGCCATATGCAAATCAGTCTGACCCTGTGCCTCATGGGAACAGTCCAGCCCGAACTGCCAAGCCATGTCTTCCCTGGACCGGAAACAAGCATCCTGGGACCGGTTTCTGGCTATTCAGCCGTCATCAGCCAGGCTAGCTTGAATCCAGTGGCAAAGTGAGCAAGGGACCCACGTCTGGGCATACCCTGCCAACTTAGGGCGAACAAAGCGATACCAAAGGGGATGATGGACGGAGCGTTTGAGATAATCAAACACTCACCCCCAGTCAACTGATCTGGGTTTAATCCATCATCATTCTTTAGCTCACTCCACCACCCCAGTTCAGACATGGCCATATGCAAATCAGTCTGACCCTGTGCCTCATGGGAACAGTCCAGCCCGAACTGCCAAGCCATGTCTTCCCTGGACCGGAAACAAGCATCCTGGGACCGGTTTCTGGCTATTCAGCCGTCATCAGCCAGGCTAGCTTGAATCCAGTGGCAAAGTGAGCAAGGGACCCACGTCTGGGCATACCCTGCCAACTTAGGGCGAACAAAGCGATACCAAAGGGGATGATGGACGGAGCGTTTGAGATAATCAAACACTCACCCCCAGTCAACTGATCTGGGTTTAATCCATCATCATTCTTTAGCTCACTCCACCACCCCAGTTCAGACATGGCCATATGCAAATCAGTCTGACCCTGTGCCTCATGGGAACAGTCCAGCCCGAACTGCCAAGCCATGTCTTCCCTGGACCGGAAACAAGCATCCTGGGACCGGTTTCTGGCTATTCAGCCGTCATCAGCCAGGCTAGCTTGAATCCAGTGGCAAAGTGAGCAAGGGACCCACGTCTGGGCATACCCTGCCAACTTAGGGCGAACAAAGCGATACCAAAGGGGATGATGGACGGAGCGTTTGAGATAATCAAACACTCACCCCCAGTCAACTGATCTGGGTTTAATCCATCATCATTCTTTAGCTCACTCCACCACCCCAGTTCAGACATGGCCATATGCAAATCAGTCTGACCCTGTGCCTCATGGGAACAGTCCAGCCCGAACTGCCAAGCCATGTCTTCCCTGGACCGGAAACAAGCATCCTGGGACCGGTTTCTGGCTATTCAGCCGTCATCAGCCAGGCTAGCTTGAATCCAGTGGCAAAGTGAGCAAGGGACCCACGTCTGGGCATACCCTGCCAACTTAGGGCGAACAAAGCGATACTCAAAGGGGATGATGGACGGAGCGTTTGAGATAATCAAACACTCACCCCCAGTCAACTGATCTGGGTTTAATCCATCATCATTCTTTAGCTCACTCCACCACCCCAGTTCAGACATGGCCATATGCAAATCAGTCTGACCCTGTGCCTCATGGGAACAGTCCAGCCCGAACTGCCAAGCCATGTCTTCCCTGGACCGGAAACAAGCATCCTGGGACCGGTTTCTGGCTATTCAGCCGTCATCAGCCAGGCTAGCTTGAATCCAGTGGCAAAGTGAGCAAGGGACCCACGTCTGGGCATACCCTGCCAACTTAGGGCGAACAAAGCGATACCAAAGGGGATGATGGACGGAGCGTTTGAGATAATCAAACACTCACCCCCAGTCAACTGATCTGGGTTTAATCCATCATCATTCTTTAGCTCACTCCACCACCCCAGTTCAGACATGGCCATATGCAAATCAGTCTGACCCTGTGCCTCATGGGAACAGTCCAGCCCGAACTGCCAAGCCATGTCTTCCCTGGACCGGAAACAAGCATCCTGGGACCGGTTTCTGGCTATTCAGCCGTCATCAGCCAGGCTAGCTTGAATCCAGTGGCAAAGTGAGCAAGGGACCCACGTCTGGGCATACCCTGCCAACTTAGGGCGAACAAAGCGATACTCAAAGGGGATGATGGACGGAGCGTTTGAGATAATCAAACACTCACCCCCAGTCAACTGATCTGGGTTTAATCCATCATCATTCTTTAGCTCACTTCCACCACCCCAGTTCAGACATGGCCATATGCAAATCAGTCTGACCCTGTGCCTCATGGGAACAGTCCAGCCCGAACTGCCAAGCCATGTCTTCCCTGGACCGGAAACAAGCATCCTGGGACCGGTTTCTGGCTATTCAGCCGTCATCAGCCAGGCTAGCTTGAATCCAGTGGCAAAGTGAGCAAGGGACCCACGTCTGGGCATACCCTGCCAACTTAGGGCGAACAAAGCGATACCAAAGGGGATGATGGACGGAGCGTTTGAGATAATCAAACACTCACCCCCAGTCAACTGATCTGGGTTTAATCCATCATCATTCTTTAGCTCACTCCACCACCCCAGTTCAGACATGGCCATATGCAAATCAGTCTGACCCTGTGCCTCATGGGAACAGTCCAGCCCGAACTGCCAAGCCATGTCTTCCCTGGACCGGAAACAAGCATCCTGGGACCGGTTTCTGGCTATTCAGCCGTCATCAGCCAGGCTAGCTTGAATCCAGTGGCAAAGTGAGCAAGGGACCCACGTCTGGGCATACCCTGCCAACTTAGGGCGAACAAAGCGATACCAAAGGGGATGATGGACGGAGCGTTTGAGATAATCAAACACTCACCCCCAGTCAACTGATCTGGGTTTAATCCATCATCATTCTTTAGCTCACTCCACCACCCCAGTTCAGACATGGCCATATGCAAATCAGTCTGACCCTGTGCCTCATGGGAACAGTCCAGCCCGAACTGCCAAGCCATGTCTTCCCTGGACCGGAAACAAGCATCCTGGGACCGGTTTCTGGCTATTCAGCCGTCATCAGCCAGGCTAGCTTGAATCCAGTGGCAAAGTGAGCAAGGGACCCACGTCTGGGCATACCCTGCCAACTTAGGGCGAACAAAGCGATACCAAAGGGGATGATGGACGGAGCGTTTGAGATAATCAAACACTCACCCCCAGTCAACTGATCTGGGTTTAATCCATCATCATTCTTTAGCTCACTCCACCACCCCAGTTCAGACATGGCCATATGCAAATCAGTCTGACCCTGTGCCTCATGGGAACAGTCCAGCCCGAACTGCCAAGCCATGTCTTCCCTGGACCGGAAACAAGCATCCTGGGACCGGTTTCTGGCTATTCAGCCGTCATCAGCCAGGCTAGCTTGAATCCAGTGGCAAAGTGAGCAAGGGACCCACGTCTGGGCATACCCTGCCAACTTAGGGCGAACAAAGCGATACTCAAAGGGGATGATGGACGGAGCGTTTGAGATAATCAAACACTCACCCCCAGTCAACTGATCTGGGTTTAATCCATCATCATTCTTTAGCTCACTCCACCACCCCAGTTCAGACATGGCCATATGCAAATCAGTCTGACCCTGTGCCTCATGGGAACAGTCCAGCCCGAACTGCCAAGCCATGTCTTCCCTGGACCGGAAACAAGCATCCTGGGACCGGTTTCTGGCTATTCAGCCGTCATCAGCCAGGCTAGCTTGAATCCAGTGGCAAAGTGAGCAAGGGACCCACGTCTGGGCATACCCTGCCAACTTAGGGCGAACAAAGCGATACCAAAGGGGATGATGGACGGAGCGTTTGAGATAATCAAACACTCACCCCCAGTCAACTGATCTGGGTTTAATCCATCATCATTCTTTAGCTCACTCCACCACCCCAGTTCAGACATGGCCATATGCAAATCAGTCTGACCCTGTGCCTCATGGGAACAGTCCAGCCCGAACTGCCAAGCCATGTCTTCCCTGGACCGGAAACAAGCATCCTGGGACCGGTTTCTGGCTATTCAGCCGTCATCAGCCAGGCTAGCTTGAATCCAGTGGCAAAGTGAGCAAGGGACCCACGTCTGGGCATACCCTGCCAACTTAGGGCGAACAAAGCGATACCAAAGGGGATGATGGACGGAGCGTTTGAGATAATCAAACACTCACCCCCAGTCAACTGATCTGGGTTTAATCCATCATCATTCTTTAGCTCACTTCCACCACCCCAGTTCAGACATGGCCATATGCAAATCAGTCTGACCCTGTGCCTCATGGGAACAGTCCAGCCCGAACTGCCAAGCCATGTCTTCCCTGGACCGGAAACAAGCATCCTGGGACCGGTTTCTGGCTATTCAGCCGTCATCAGCCAGGCTAGCTTGAATCCAGTGGCAAAGTGAGCAAGGGACCCACGTCTGGGCATACCCTGCCAACTTAGGGCGAACAAAGCGATACCAAAGGGGATGATGGACGGAGCGTTTGAGATAATCAAACACTCACCCCCAGTCAACTGATCTGGGTTTAATCCATCATCATTCTTTAGCTCACTCCACCACCCCAGTTCAGACATGGCCATATGCAAATCAGTCTGACCCTGTGCCTCATGGGAACAGTCCAGCCCGAACTGCCAAGCCATGTCTTCCCTGGACCGGAAACAAGCATCCTGGGACCGGTTTCTGGCTATTCAGCCGTCATCAGCCAGGCTAGCTTGAATCCAGTGGCAAAGTGGAGCAAGGGACCCACGTCTGGGCATACCCTGCCAACTTAGGGCGAACAAAGCGATACCAAAGGGGATGATGGACGGAGCGTTTGAGATAATCAAACACTCACCCCCAGTCAACTGATCTGGGTTTAATCCATCATCATTCTTTAGCTCACTGTCCTCCCTGGACCGGGAAACAAGCATCCTGGGACCGGTCTCTGGCTATTCAGCTGTCATCAGCCAGGCTAAGCTTGAATCCAGTGGGCAAGTGAGCAAGGGACCCACGTCTGCGCACTACCCTGCCAACTTAGGGGCGAACAAAGCGAGCACAAAGGGGATGATGGACGGAGCGTTTGAGTACAATCAAACACTCACCCAGCCAGTCAGCTGATCTGGGTTTAATCCATCATCATTCTTTAGCTCACTCCCACCACCCCAGTTCAGACACGGCCATATGCCAAATCAGTCCTGACCCCGTGCTCTCATGAGGAACAGTCCAGCCCGAGTGCACAAGCTACAAGTCTCTCCCTGGACCGGAAACACAGCATCCTGGGGGACCGGTTTCTGGCTATTCAGCTGCCGTCCAGCCAGAGCTGGCTAGAATCCAGTGGCAAAGTGGGCAGCGGCGACCCACGTCTGGGCATACCTCTGCCAACTTAGGCGGAACAAAAGCGATACTAGAGGGAGGATGGGCGGAGCGCTGGAGATAATCTCGTCAAGCACCACCCCAGTCAACTGATTTGGGTTTAATCCATCATCATTCTTTAGCTCACTCCACCGCCCCAGTTCAGACATGGCCACATGCAAATCCAGCCTCGACCCTGTGCCTCATGGGAACAGTCCAGCCCCGAACTGCCAAGCCATGTCTTCCCTGGACCGGAAACAAGCATCCTTGGGACCGGTTTCCTGGCTATTCGGCCATCATCAGCCAGGCTAGCTTGAATCCAGTGGCAAAGTGAGCACAGGGACCCACGCCTGGGCATGCCCACCTGCCAACTTAGGGCGAACAAAAGCGATAGCTCAAAGGGGACGATGGACCGGAGCGCTTGAGATAATCAAACACTCACCCCCAGTCAACTGATCTGGGTTTAATCCATCAACAGTCTTTGAGCTCACTCCACCACCCCAGTTCAGACAGCGGCGCATATGCAACTCGGGTCTGACCCTGTGCCTCATGGGAACAGTCCAGCCCGAACTGCCAAGCCATGTCTTCCCTGGACCGGAAACAAGCATCCTGGGACCGGTTTCTGGCATTATTCAGCCGTCATCAGCCAGGCTAGCTTGAATCCAGTGGCCGAGTGAGCAAGGGACCCACGTCTGGGCAGCTACTCCTGCCAACTTAGGGCGAACTGGAAGCGATAGACCAAAGGGGATGATGGACGGAGCGCTTGAGATAATCAGAACACTCACCCCCAGTCAACTGATCTGGGTTTAATCCATCATCATCCCTTAGTCCTCGCTCCCACCACCCTCAGTTCAGACATGGCCATATGCAAACCAGTCTGACCCTGTGCCTCACATGGGAACAGTCCCAGCCCGAACTGCCAAGCCATGCTGCCCTTCCCTGGACCGGAAAACAAGCATCCTGGGACCGGTCTTCTGGCCATTCAGCCGTCATCAGCCAGGCTAGCTTGAATCCAGTGGCAAAAGTGGAGCAAGGGACCCACGCCTGGGCACACCTCGCCAACTTAGGCGTGACAAAGGCGCACGAACAGACCAAGGGGATGATGGACGGAGCGCTTGAGATAATCAAACACTCACCCCCAGTCAACTGATCTGGGTTTAATCCATCATCATTCTCTTAGCTCACTCCACCACCCCAGTTCAGACATGGCCATATGCAAATCAGTCTGACCCTGTGCCTCATCAGGGAACAGTCCAGCCCCGAACTGCCAAGCCATAAGTTCTCTCCCTGGACCCGGAAACAAGCATCCTGGGACCGGGTTTCTGGCTATTCAGCCGCGCCATCAGCCAGGCTAGCTTGAATCCAGTGTGCAAAGTGAGGCAAGGGACCCCACGCCTGGGCACACCCTGCCAACTTAGGGCGAACAAAGCGATACACCAAAGGGATGATGGACGGAGCTGCTGGAATAATCAAACACTCACCCCCAGTCAACTGATCTGGGTTTAATCCATCATCATTCTTTAGCTCACTCCACTCACACTCCCAGTTCCAGACATGGCCATATGCAAATCAGTCTGACCCTGTGCCTCATGGGAACAGTCCAGCCCGAACTGCCAAGCCATGTCTTCCCTGGACCGGAAACAAGCATCCTGGGACCGGTTTCTGGCTATTCAGCCGTCATCAGCCGGTGGGCTAGCTTGGAATCCAGTGGCAAAGTGAGGCAAGGGACCCACGTCTGGGCATGCCTGCCAACTTGGGAGCGAACGAAGCAGCACCAAAGGGGATGATGGACGGAGCGCTTGAGATAATCAAACACTCACCCCCAGTCAACTGGATCTGGGTTTACATCCCATCATCATTCTTTAGCTCACTCCCACCACCCCAGTTCAGACTTGATGGCCATATGCAAACTCAGTCTGACCCTGTGTGCCTCATGGGAACAGCTCGCCCGAACTGCCAAGCCATGTCTTCCCTGGACCGGGAAGCAAGCTATCCTTGGGACCGGTTTCTGGCTATTCCAGCTGTCATCAGCCAGGCTAGCTTTGAATCCAGTGGCAAAGTGAGCAAAGGGACCCACGTCTGGAGGCATACCCTGCCAACTTAGGGGCGAACAAAGCGATACCAGAGCGGATGATGGGCCGGGCGCTGCCGGATAATCAAACCTCACCCCCAGTCAACTGATTTGGGTTTAATCCATCATCATTCTTTAGCTCACTCCACCACCCCAGTTCAGACATGGCCATATGCAAATCAGTCTGACCCTGTGCCTCATGGGAACAGTCCAGCCCGAACTGCCAAGCCATGTCTTCCCTGGACCGGGAACAAGCATCCTGGGACCGGTTTCTGGCTATTCAGCCATCATCAGCCAGGCTAGCTTGAATCCAGTGGCAAAGTGAGCAAGGGACCCACGTCTGGGCATACCCTGCCAACTTAGGGCGAACAAAGAGATACCAAAGGGGATGATGGATGGAGCGTTTGAGATAATCAAACACTCACCCCCAGTCAACTGATCTGGGTTTAATCCATCATCATTCTTTAGCTCACTCCACCACCCCAGTTCAGACATGGCCATATGCAAATCAGTCTGACCCTGTGCCTCATGGGAACAGTCCAGCCCGAACTGCCAAGCCATGTCTTCCCTGGACCGGAAACAAGCATCCTGGGACCGGTTTCTGGCTATTCAGCCGTCATCAGCCAGGCTAGCTTGAATCCAGTGGCAAAGTGAGCAAGGGACCCACGTCTGGGCATACCCTGCCAACTTAGGGCGAACAAAGCGATACCAAAGGGGATGATGGACGGAGCGTTTGAGATAATCAAACACTCACCCCCAGTCAACTGATCTGGGTTTAATCCATCATCATTCTTTAGCTCACTCCACCACCCCAGTTCAGACATGGCCATATGCAAATCAGTCTGACCCTGTGCCTCATGGGAACAGTCCAGCCCGAACTGCCAAGCCATGTCTTCCTGGACCGGAAACAAGCATCCTGGGACCGGTTTCTGGCTATTCAGCTGTCATCAGCCAGGCTAGCTTGAATCCAGTGGCAAAGTGAGCAAGGGACCCACGTCTGGGCATACCCTGCCAACTTAGGGCGAACAAAGCGATACCAAAGGGGATGATGGACGGAGCGTTTGAGATAATCAAACACTCACCCCCAGTCAACTGATTTGGGTTTAATCCATCATCATTCTTTAGCTCACTCCACCACCCCAGTTCAGACATGGCCATATGCAAATCAGTCTGACCCTGTGCCTCATGGGAACAGTCCAGCCCGAACTGCCAAGCCATGTCTTCCTGGATCGGAAACAAGCATCCTGGGACCGGTTTCTGGCTATTCAGCCATCATCAGCCAGGCTAGCTTGAATCCAGTGGCAAAGTGAGCAAGGGACCCACGTCTGGGCATACCCTGCCAACTTAGGGCGAACAAAGCGATACCAAAGGGGATGATGGACGGAGCGTTTGAGATAATCAAACACTCACCCCCAGTCAACTGATCTGGGTTTAATCCATCATCATTCTTTAGCTCACTCCACCACCCCAGTTCAGACATGGCCATATGCAAATCAGTCTGACCCTGTGCCTCATGGGAACAGTCCAGCCCGAACTGCCAAGCCATGTCTTCCCTGGACCGGAAACAAGCATCCTGGGACCGGTTTCTGGCTATTCAGCCGTCATCAGCCAGGCTAGCTTGAATCCAGTGGCAAAGTGAGCAAGGGACCCACGTCTGGGCATACCCTGCCAACTTAGGGCGAACAAAGCGATACTAAAGGGGATGATGGACGGTGCGTTTGAGATAATCAAACACTCACCCCCAGTCAACTGATCTGGGTTTAATCCATCATCATTCTTTAGCTCACTCCACCACCCTCAGTTCAGACATGGCCATATGCAAATCAGTCTGACCCTGTGCCTCATGGGAACAGTCCAGCCCGAACTGCCAAGCCATGTCTTCCCTGGACCGGAAACAAGCATCCTGGGACCGGTTTCTGGCTATTCAGCCGTCATCAGCCAGGCTAGCTTGAATCCAGTGGCAAAGTGAGCAAGGGACCCACGTCTGGGCATACCCTGCCAACTTAGAGGCGAACAAAGCGATACCAAAGGGGATGATGGACGGAGCGTTTGAGATAATCAAACACTCACCCCCAGTCAACTGATCTGGGTTTAATCCATCATCATTCTTTAGCTCACTCCACCACCCCAGTTCAGACATGGCCATATGCAAATCAGTCTGACCCTGTGCCTCATGGGAACAGTCCAGCCCGAACTGCCAAGCCATGTCTTTCCTGGACCGGAAACAAGCATCCTGGGACCGGTTTCTGGCTATTCAGCCGTCATCAGCCAGGCTAGCTTGAATCCAGTGGCAAAGTGAGCAAGGGACCCACGTCTGGGCATACCCTGCCAACTTAGGGCGAACAAAGCGATACCAAAGGGGATGATGGACGGAGCGTTTGAGATAATCAAACACTCACCCCCAGTCAACTGATCTGGGTTTAATCCATCATCATTCTTTAGCTCACTCCACCACCCCAGTTCAGACATGGCCATATGCAAATCAGTCTGACCCTGTGCCTCATGGGAACAGTCCAGCCCGAACTGCCAAGCCATGTCTTCCCTGGACCGGAAACAAGCATCCTGGGACCAGTTTCTGGCTATTCAGCCGTCATCAGCCAGGCTAGCTTGAATCCAGTGGCAAAGTGAGCAAGGGACCCACGTCTGGGCATACCCTGCCAACTTAGGGTGAACAAAGCGATACCAAAGGGGATGATGGACGGAGCGTTTGAGATAATCAAACACTCACCCCCAGTCAACTGATCTGGGTTTAATCCATCATCATTCTTTAGCTCACTCCACCACCCCAGTTCAGACATGGCCATATGCAAATCAGTCTGACCCTGTGCCTCATGGGAACAGTCCAGCCCGATCTACCAAGCCATGTCTTCCCTGGACCGGAAACAAGCATCCTGGGACCGGTTTCTGGCTATTCAGCCGTCATCAGCCAGGCTAGCTTGAATCCAGTGGCAAAGTGAGCAAGGGACCCACGTCTGGGCATACCCTGCCAACTTAGGGCGAACAAAGTGATACCAAAGGGGATGATGGACGGAGCGTTTGAGATAATCAAACACTCACCCCCAGTCAACTGATCTGGGTTTAATCCATCATCATTCTTTAGCTCACTCCACCACCCCAGTTCAGACATGGCCATATGCAAATCAGTCTGACCCTGTGCCTCATGGGAACAGTCCAGCCCGAACTGCCAAGCCATGTCTTCCCTGGACCGGAAACAAGCATCCTGGGACCGGTTTCTGGCTATTCAGCCGTCATCAGCCAGGCTAGCTTGAATCCAGTGGCAAAGTGAGCAAGGGACCCACGTCTGGGCATACCCTGCCAACTTAGGGCGAACAAAGCGATACCAAAGGGGATGATGGACGGAGCGTTTGAGATAATCAAACACTCACCCCCAGTCAACTGATCTGGGTTTAATCCATCATCATTCTTTAGCTCACTCCACCACCCCAGTTCAGACATGGCCATATGCAAATCAGTCTGACCCTGTGCCTCATGGGAACAGTCCAGCCCGAACTGCCAAGCCATGTCTTCCCTGGACCGGAAACAAGCATCCTGGGACCGGTTTCTGGCTATTCAGCCGTCATCAGCCAGGCTAGCTTGAATCCAGTGGCAAAGTGAGCAAGGGACCCACGTCTGGGCATACCCTGCCAACTTAGGGCGAACAAAGCGATACCAAAGGGGATGATGGACGGAGCGTTTGAGATAATCAAACACTCACCCCAGTCAACTGATCTGGGTTTAATCCATCATCATTCTTTAGCTCACTCCACCACCCCAGTTCAGACATGGCCATATGCAAATCAGTCTGACGCTGTGCCTCATGGGAACAGTCCAGCCCGAACTGCCAAGCCATGTCTTCCCTGGACCGGAAACAAGCATCCTGGGACCTGTTTCTGGCTATTCAGCCGTCATCAGCCAGGCTAGCTTGAATCCAGTGGCAAAGTGAGCAAGGGACCCACGTCTGGGCATACCCTACCAACTTAGGGCGAACAAAGCGATACCAAAGGGGATGATGGACGGAGCGTTTGAGATAATCAAACACTCACCCCCAGTCAACTGATCTGGGTTTAATCCATCATCATTCTTTAGCTCACTCCACCACCCCAGTTCAGACATGGCCATATGCAAATCAGTCTGACCCTGTGCCTCATGGGAAAAGTCCAGCCCGAACTGCCAAGCCATGTCTTCCCTGGACCGGAAACAAGCATCCTGGGACCGGTTTCTGGCTATTCAGCCGTCATCAGCCAGGCTAGCTTGAATCCAGTGGCAAAGTGAGCAAGGGACCCACGTCTGGGCATACCCTGCCAACTTAGGGCGAACAAAGCGATACCAAAGGGGATGATGGACGGAGCGTTTGAGATAATCAAACACTCACCCCCAGTCAACTGATCTGGGTTTAATCCATCATCATTCTTTAGCTCACTCCACCACCCCAGTTCAGACATGGCCATATGCAAATCAGTCTGACCCTGTGCCTCATGGGAACAGTCCAGCCCGAACTGCCAAGCCATGTCTTCCCTGGACCGGAAACAAGCATCCTGGGACCGGTTTCTGGCTATTCAGCCGTCATCAGCCAGGCTAGCTTGAATCCAGTGGCAAAGTGAGCAAGGGACCCACGTCTGGGCATACCCTGCCAACTTAGGGCGAACAAAGCGATACCAAAGGGGATGATGGACGGAGCGTTTGAGATAATCAAACACTCACCCCCAGTCAACTGATCTGGGTTTAATCCATCATCATTCTTTAGCTCACTCCACCACCCCAGTTCAGACATGGCCATATGCAAATCAGTCTGACCCTGTGCCTCATGGGAACAGTCCAACCCGAACTGCCAAGCCATGTCTTCCCTGGACCGGAAACAAGCATCCTGGGACCGGTTTCTGGCTATTCAGCCGTCATCAGCCAGGCTAGCTTGAATCCAGTGGCAAAGTGAGCAAGGGACCCACGTCTGGGCATACCCTGCCAACTTAGGGCGAACAAAGCGATACCAAAGGGGATGATGGACGGAGCGTTTGAGATAATCAAACACTCACCCCCAGTCAACTGATCTGGGTTTAATCCATCATCATTCTTTAGCTCACTTCCACCACCCCAGTTCAGACATGGCCATATGCAAATCAGTCTGACCCTGTGCCTCATGGGAACAGTCCAGCCCGAACTGCCAAGCCATGTCTTCCCTGGACCGGAAACAAGCATCCTGGGACCGGTTTCTGGCTATTCAGCCGTCATCAGCCAGGCTAGCTTGAATCCAGTGGCAAAGTGAGCAAGGGACCCACGTCTGGGCATACCCTGCCAACTTAGAGCGAACAAAGCGATACCAAAGGGGATGATGGACGGAGCGTTTGAGATAATCAAACACTCACCCCCAGTCAACTGATCTGGGTTTAATCCATCATCATTCATTAGCTCACTCCACCACCCCAGTTCAGACATGGCCATATGTAAATCAGTCTGACCCTGTGCCTCATGGGAACAGTCCAGCCCAAACTGCCAAGCCATGTCTTCCCTGGACCGGAAACAAGCATCCTGGGACCGGTTTCTGGCTATTCAGCCGTCATCAGCCAGGCTAGCTTGAATCCAGTGGCAAAGTGAGCAAGGGACCCACGTCTGGGCATACCCTGCCAACTTAGGGCGAACAAAGCGATACCAAAGGGGATGATGGACGGAGCGTTTGAGATAATCAAACACTCACCCCCAGTCAACTGATCTGGGTTTAATCCATCATCATTCTTTAGCTCACTCCACCACCCCAGTTCAGACATGGCCATATGCAAATCAGTCTGACCCTGTGCCTCATGGGAACAGTCCAGCCCGAACTGCCAAGCCATGTCTTCCCTGGACCGGAAACAAGCATCCTGGGACCGGTTTCTGGCTATTCAGCCGTCATCAGCCAGGCTAGCTTGAATCCAGTGGCAAAGTGAGCAAGGGACCCACGTCTGGGCATACCCTGCCAACTTAGGGCGAACAAAGCGATACCAAAGGGGATGATGGACGGAGCGTTTGAGATAATCAAACACTCACCCCCAGTCAACTGATCTGGGTTTAATCCATCATCATTCTTTAGCTCACTCCACCACCCCAGTTCAGACATGGCCATATGCAAATCAGTCTGACCCTGTGCCTCATGGGAACAGTCCAGCCCGAACTGCCAAGCCATGTCTTCCCTGGACCGGAAACAAGCATCCTGGGACCGGTTTCTGGCTATTCAGCCGTCATCAGCCAGGCTAGCTTGAATCCAGTGGCAAAGTGAGCAAGGGACCCACGTCTGGGCATACCCTGCCAACTTAGGGCGAACAAAGTGATACCAAAGGGGATGATGGACGGAGCGTTTGAGATAATCAAACACTCACCCCCAGTCAACTGATCTGGGTTTAATCCATCATCATTCTTTAGCTCACTCCACCACCCCAGTTCAGACATGGCCATATGCAAATCAGTCTGACCCTGTGCCTCATGGGAACAGTCCAGCCCGAACTGCCAAGCCATGTCTTCCCTGGACCGGAAACAAGCATCCTGGGACCGGGTTCTGGCTATTCAGCCGTCATCAGCCAGGCTAGCTTGAATCCAGTGGCAAAGTGAGCAAGGGACCCACGTCTGGGCATACCCTGCCAACTTAGGGCGAACAAAGCGATACCAAAGGGGATGATGGACGGAGCGTTTGAGATAATCAAACACTCACCCCCAGTCAACTGATCTGGGTTTAATCCATCATCATTCTTTAGCTCACTCCACCACCCCAGTTCAGACATGGCCATATGCAAATCAGTCTGACCCTGTGCCTCATGTGAACAGTCCAGCCCGAACTGCCAAGCCATGTCTTCCCTGGACCGGAAACAAGCATCCTGGGACCGGTTTCTGGCTATTCAGCCGTCATCAGCCAGGCTAGCTTGAATCCAGTGGCAAAGTGAGCAAGGGACCCACGTCTGGGCATACCCTGCCAACTTAGGGCGAACAAAGCGATACCAAAGGGGATGATGGACGGAGCATTTGAGATAATCAAACACTCACCCCCAGTCAACTGATCTGGGTTTAATCCATCATCATTCTTTAGCTCACTCCACCACCCCAGTTCAGACATGGCCATATGCAAATCAGTCTGACCCTGTGCCTCATGGGAACAGTCCAGCCCGAACTGCCAAGCCATGTCTTCCCTGGACCGGAAACAAGCATCCTGGGACCGGTTTCTGGCTATTCAGCCGTCATCAGCCAGGCTAGCTTGAATCCAGTGGCAAAGTGAGCAAGGGACCCACGTCTGGGCATACCCTGCCAACTTAGGGCGAACAAAGCGATACCAAAGGGGATGATGGACGGAGCGTTTGAGATAATCAAACACTCACCCCCAGTCAACTGATCTGGGTTTAATCCATCATCATTCTTTAGCTCACTCCACCACCCCAGTTCAGACATGGCCATATGCAAATCAGTCTGACCCTGTGCCTCATGGGAACAGTCCAGCCCGAACTGCCAAGCCATGTCTTCCCTGGACCGGAAACAAGCATCCTGGGACCGGTTTCTGGCTATTCAGCCGTCATCAGCCAGGCTAGCTTGAATCCAGTGGCAAAGTGAGCAAGGAACCCACGTCTGGGCATACCCTGCCAACTTAGGGCGAACAAAGCGATACCAAAGGGGATGATGGACGGAGCGTTTGAGATAATCAAACACTCACCCCCAGTCAACTGATCTGGGTTTAATCCATCATCATTCTTTAGCTCACTCCACCACCCCAGTTCAGACATGGCCATATGCAAATCAGTCTGACCCTGTGCCTCATGGGAACAGTCCAGCCCGAACTGCCAAGCCATGTCTTCCCTGGACCGGAAACAAGCATCCTGGGACCGGTTTCTGGCTATTCAGCCGTCATCAGCCAGGCTAGCTTGAATCCAGTGGCAAAGTGAGCAAGGGACCCACGTCTGGGCATACCCTGCCAACTTAGGGCAAACAAAGCGATACCAAAGGGGATGATGGACGGAGCGTTTGAGATAATCAAACACTCCCCCCCAGTCAACTGATCTGGGTTTAATCCATCATCATTCTTTAGCTCACTCCACCACCCCAGTTCAGACATGGCCATATGCAAATCAGTCTGACCCTGTGCCTCATGGGAACAGTCCAGCCCGAACTGCCAAGCCATGTCTTCCCTGGACCGGAAACAAGCATCCTGGGACCGGTTTCTGGCTATTCAGCCGTCATCAGCCAGGCTAGCTTGAATCCAGTGGCAAAGTGAGCAAGGGACCCACGTCTGGGCATACCCTACCAACTTAGGGCGGACAAAGCGATACCAAAGGGGATGATGGACGGAGCGTTTGAGATAATCAAACACTCACCCCCAGTCAACTGATCTGGGTTTAATCCATCATCATTCTTTAGCTCACTCCACCACCCCAGTTCAGACATGGCCATATGCAAATCAGTCTGACCCTGTGCCTCATGGGAACAGTCCAGCCCGAACTGCCAAGCCATGTCTTCCCTGGACCGGAAACAAGCATCCTGGGACCGGTTTCTGGCTATTCAGCCGTCATCAGCCAGGCTAGCTTGAATCCAGTGGCAAAGTGAGCAAGGGACCCACGTCTGGGCATACCCTGCCAACTTAGGGCGAACAAAGCGATACCAAAGGGGATGATGGACGGAGCGTTTGAGATAATCAAACACTCACCCCCAGTCAACTGATCTGGGTTTAATCCATCATCATTCTTTAGCTCACTCCACCACCCCAGTTCAGACATGGCCATATGCAAATCAGTCTGACCCTGTGCCTCATGGGAACAGTCCAGCCCGAACTGCCAAGCCATGTCTTCCCTGGACCGGAAACAAGCATCCTGGGACCGGTTTCTGGCTATTCAGCCGTCATCAGCCAGGCTAGCTTGAATCCAGTGGCAAAGTGAGCAAGGGACCCACGTCTGGGCATACCCTGCCAACTTAGGGCGAACAAAGCGATACCAAAGGGGATGATGGACGGAGCGTTTGAGATAATCAAACACTCACCCCCAGTCAACTGATCTGGGTTTAATCCATCATCATTCTTTAGCTCACTCCACCACCCCAGTTCAGACATGGCCATATGCAAATCAGTCTGACCCTGTGCCTCATGGGAACAATCCAGCCCGAACTGCCAAGCCATGTCTTCCCTGGACCGGAAACAAGCATCCTGGGACCGGTTTCTGGCTATTCAGCCGTCACCAGCCAGGCTAGCTTGAATCCAGTGGCAAAGTGAGCAAGGGACCCACGTCTGGGCATACCCTGCCAACTTAGGGCGAACAAAGCGATACCAAAGGGGATGATGGACGGAGCGTTTGAGATAATCAAACACTCACCCCCAGTCAACTGATCTGGGTTTAATCCATCATCATTCTTTAGCTCACTCCACCACTCCAGTTCAGACATGGCCATATGAAAATCAGTCTGACCCTGTGCCTCATGGGAACAGTCCAGCCCGAACTGCCAAGCCATGTCTTCCCTGGACCGGAAACAAGCATCCTGGGACCGGTTTCTGGCTATTCAGCCGTCATCAGCCAGGCTAGCTTGAATCCAGTGGCAAAGTGAGCAAGGGACCCACGTCTGGGCATACCCTGCCAACTTAGGGCGAACAAAGCGATATCAAAGGGGATGGTGGACGGAGCGTTTGAGATAATCAAACACTCACCCCCAGTCAACTGATCTGGGTTTAATCCATCATCATTCTTTAGCTCACTCCACCACCCCAGTTCAGACATGGCCATATGCAAATCAGTCTGACCCTGTGCCTCATGGGAACAGTCCAGCCCGAACTGCCAAGCCATGTCTTCCCTGGACCGGAAACAAGCATCCTGGGACCGGTTTCTGGCTATTCAGCCGTCATCAGCCAGGCTAGCTTGAATCCAGTGGCAAAGTGAGCAAGGGACCCACGTCTGGGCATACCCTGCCAACTTAGGGCGAACAAAGCGATACCAAAGGGGATGATGGACGGAGCGTTTGAGATAATCAAACACTCACCCCCAGTCAACTGATCTGGGTTTAATCCATCATCATTCTTTAGCTCACTCCACCACCCCAGTTCAGACATGGCCATATGCAAATCAGTCTGACCCTGTGCCTCATGGGAACAGTCCAGCCCGAACTGCCAAGCCATGTCTTCCTTGGACCGGAAACAAGCATCCTGGGACCGGTTTCTGGCTATTCAGCCGTCATCAGCCAGGCTAGCTTGAATCCAGTGGCAAAGTGAGCAAGGGACCCACGTCTGGGCATACCCTGCCAACTTAGGGCGAACAAAGCGATACCAAAGGGGATGATGGACGGAGCGTTTGAGATAATCAAACACTCACCCCCAGTCAACTGATCTGGGTTTAATCCATCATCATTCTTTAGCTCACTCCACCACCCCAGTTCAGACATGGCCATATGCAAATCAGTCTGACCCTGTGCCTCATGGGAACAGTCCAGCCCGAACTGCCTAGCCATGTCTTCCCTGGACCGGAAACAAGCATCCTGGGACCGGTTTCTGGCTATTCAGCCGTCATCAGCCAGGCTAGCTTGAATCCAGTGGCAAAGTGAGCAAGGGACCCACGTCTGGGCATACCCTGCCAACTTAGGGCGAACAAAGCGATACCAAAGGGGATGATGGACGGAGCGTTTGAGATAATCAAACACTGACCCCCAGTCAACTGATCTGGGTTTAATCCATCATCATTCTTTAGCTCACTCCACCACCCCAGTTCAGACATGGCCATATGCAAATCAGTCTGACCCTGTGCCTCATGGGAACAGTCCAGCCCGAACTGCCAAGCCATGTCTTCCCTGGACTGGAAACAAGCATCCTGGGACCGGTTTCTGGCTATTCAGCCGTCATCAGCCAGGCTAGCTTGAATCCAGTGGCAAAGTGAGCAAGGGACCCACGTCTGGGCATACCCTGCCAACTTAGGGCGAACAAAGCGATACCAAAGGGGATGATGGACGGAGCGTTTGAGATAATCAAACACTCACCCCCAGTCAACTGATCTGGGTTTAATCCATCATCATTCTTTAGCTCACTCCACCACCCCAGTTCAGACATGGCCATATGCAAATCAGTCTGACCCTGTGCCTCATGGGAACAGTCCAGCCCGAACTGCCAAGCCATGTCTTCCCTGGACCGGAAACAAGCATCCTGGGACCGGTTTCTGGCTATTCAGCCGTCATCAGCCAGGCTAGCTTGAATCCAGTGGCAAAGTGAGCAAGGGACCCACGTCTGGGCATACCCTGCCAACTTAGGGCGAACAAAGCGATACCAAAGGGGATGATGGACAGAGCGTTTGAGATAATCAAACACTCACCCCCAGTCAACTGATCTGGGTTTAATCCATCATCATTCTTTAGCTCACTCCAACCACCCCAGTTCAGACATGGCCATATGCAAATCAGTCTGACCCTGTGCCTCATGGGAACAGTCCAGCCCGAACTGCCAAGCCATGTCTTCCCTGGACCGGAAACAAGCATCCTGGGACCGGTTTCTGGCTATTCAGCCGTCATCAGCCAGGCTAGCTTGAATCCAGTGGCAAAGTGAGCAAGGGACCCACGTCTGGGCATACCCTGCCAACTTAGGGCGAACAAAGCGATACCAAAGGGGATGATGGACGGAGCGTTTGAGATAATCAAACACTCACCCCCAGTCAACTGATCTGGGTTTAATCCATCATCATTCTTTAGCTCACTCCACCACCCCAGTTCTGACATGGCCATATGCAAATCAGTCTGACCCTGTGCCTCATGGGAACAGTCCAGCCCGAACTGCCAAGCCATGTCTTCCCTGGACCGGAAACAAGCATCCTGGGACCGGTTTCTGGCTATTCAGCCGTAATCAGCCAGGCTAGCTTGAATCCAGTGGCAAAGTGAGCAAGGGACCCACGTCTGGGCATACCCTGCCAACTTAGGGCGAACAAAGCGATACCAAAGGGGATGATGGACGGAGCGTTTGAGAAAATCAAACACTCACCCCCAGTCAACTGATCTGGGTTTAATCCATCATCATTCTTTAGCTCACTCCACCACCCCAGTTCAGACATGGCCATATGCAAATCAGTCTGACCCTGTGCCTCATGGGAACAGTCCAGCCCGAACTGCCAAGCCATGTCTTCCTGGACCGGAAACAAGCATCCTGGGACCGGTTTCTGGCTATTCAGCCGTCATCAGCCAGGCTAGCTTGAATCCAGTGGCAAAGTGAGCAAGGGACCCACGTCTGGGCCTGCCAACTTAGGGCGAACAAAGCGATACCAAAGGGGATGATGGACGGAGCGTTTGAGATAATCAAACACTCACCCCCAGTCAACTGATCTGGGTTTAATCCATCATCATTCTTTAGCTCACTCCACCACCCCAGTTCAGACATGGCCATATGCAAATCAGTCTGACCCTGTGCCTCATGGGAACAATCCAGCCCGAACTGCCAAGCCATGTCTTCCCTGGACCGGAAACAAGCATCCTGGGACCGGTTTCTGGCTATTCAGCCATCATCAGCCAGGCCAGCTTGAATCCAGTGGCAAAGTGAGCAAGGGACCCACGTCTGGGCATACCCTGCCAACTTAGGGCGAACAAAGTGATACCAAAGGGGATGATGGACGGAGCGTTTGAGATAATCAAACACTCACCCCCAGTCAACTGATCTGGGTTTAATCCATCATCATTCTTTAGCTCACTCCACCACCCCAGTTCAGACATGGCCATATGCAAATCAGTCTGACCCTGTGCCTCATGGGAACAGTCCAGCCCGAACGGCCAAGCCATGTCTTCCCTGGACCGGAAACAAGCATCCTGGGACCGGTTTCTGGCTATTCAGCCGTCATCAGCCAGGCTAGCTTGAATCCAGTGGCAAAGTGAGCAAGGGACCCACGTCTGGGCATACCCTGCCAACTTAGGGCGAACAAAGCGATACCAAAGGGGATGATGGACGGAGCGTTTGAGATAATCAAACACTCACCCCCAGTCAACTGATCTGGGTTTAATCCATCATCATTCTTTAGCTCACTCCACCACCCCAGTTCAGACATGGCCATATGCAAATCAGTCTGACCCTGTGCCTCATGGGAACAGTCCAGCCCGAACTGCCAAGCCATGTCTTCCCTGGACCGGAAACAAGCATCCTGGGACCGGTTTCTGGCTATTCAGCCGTCATCAGCCAGGCTAGCTTGAATCCAGTGGCAAAGTGAGCAAGGGACCCACGTCTGGGCATACCCTGCCAACTTAGGGCGAACAAAGCGATACCAAAGGGGATGATGGACGGAGCGTTTGAGATAATCAAACACTCACCCCCAGTCAACTGATCTGGGTTTAATCCATCATCATTCTTTAGCTCACTCCACCACCCCAGTTCAGACATGGCCATATGCAAATCAGTCTGACCCTGTGCCTCATGGGAACAGTCCAGCCCGAACTGCCAAGCCATGTCTTCCCTGGACCGGAAACAAGCATCCTGGGACCGGTTTCTGGCTATTCAGCCGTCATCAGCCAGGCTAGCTTGAATCCAGTGGCAAAGTGAGCAAGGGACCCACGTCTGGGCATACCCTGCCAACTTAGGGCGAACAAAGCGATACCAAAGGGGATGATGGACGGAGCGTTTGAGATAATCAAACACTCACCCCCAGTCAACTGATCTGGGTTTAATCCATCATCATTCTTTAGCTCACTCCACCACCCCAGTTCAGACATGGCCATATGCAAATCAGTCTGACCCTGTGCCTCATGGGAACAGTCCAGCCCGAACTGCCAAACCATGTCTTCCCTGGACCGGAAACAAGCATCCTGGGACCGGTTTCTGGCTATTCAGCCGTCATCAGCCAGGCTAGCTTGAATCCAGTGGCAAAGTGAGCAAGGGACCCACGTCTGGGCATACCCTGCCAACTTAGGGCGAACAAAGCGATACCAAAGGGGTGGTGGAGTGAGCTAAAGAATGATGATGGATTAAACCCAGATCAGTTGACTGGGGGTGAGTGTTTGATTGGCTCAAACGTTCCGTCCATCATCCCCTTTTGTATCGCTTTGGTCGCCCTAAGTTGGCGGGGGTATGCCCAGACGTGGGCCCCTTGCTCACTTTGCCACTGGATTCAAGCAAGCCTGGCTGATGACGGCTGAAATGCCAGAAACCGGTCCTAGGATGCTTGTTTCCGGTCCAGGGAAGACATGGCTTGGCAGTTCGGGCTGGACTGTTCCCATGAGGCACAGGGTCAGACTGATTTGCATATGGCCATGTCTGAACTGGGGTGGTGGAGTGAGCTAAATAACGATGATGGATTAAACCCAGATCAGTTGACTGGGGGTGAGTGTTTGATTGGCTCAAACGTTCCGTCCATTATCCCCTTTTGTATCGCTTTGGTCGCCCAAAGTTGGCGGTGGTATGCCCAGACGTGGGTCCCTTGCTCACTTTGCCACTGGATTCAAGCAAGCCTGGCTGATGACGGCTGAAATGCCAGAAACCGGTCCTAGGATGCTTGTTTCCGGTCCAGGAAAGACATGGCTTGGCAGTTCGGGCTGGACTGTTCCCATGAGGCACAGGGTCAGACTGATTTGCATATGGCCATGTCTGAACTGGGGTGGTGGAGTGAGCTAAAGAATGATGATGGATTAAACCCAGATCAGTTGACTGGCGGTGAGTGTTTGATTGGCTCAAACGTTCCGTCCATCATCCCCTTTGTATCGCTTTGGTCGCCCTAAGTTGGCGGGGGTATGCCCAGACGTGGGTCCCTTGCTCACTTTGCCACTGGATTCAAGCAAGCCTGGCTGATGACGGCTGAAATGCCAGAAACCGGACCTAGGATGCTTGTTTCCGGTCCAGGGAAGACATGGCTTGGCAGTTCGGGCTGGACTGTTCCCATGAGGCACAGGGTCAGACTGATTTGCATATGGCCATGTCTGAACTGGGGTGGTGGAGTGAGCTAAAGAATGATGATGGATTAAACCCAGATCAGTTGACTGGGGGTGAGTGTTTGATTGGCTCAAACGTTCCGTCCATCATCCCCTTTTGTATCGCTTTGGTCGCCCTAAGTTGGCGGGGTATGCCCAGACGTGGGTCCCTTGCTCACTTTGCCACTGGATTCAAGCAAGCCTGGCTGATGACGGCTGAAATGCCAGAAACCGGTCCTAGGATGCTTGTTTCCGGTCCAGGGAAGACATGGCTTGGCAGTTCGGGCTGGACTGTTCCCATGAGGCACAGGGTCAGACTGATTTTCATATGGCCATGTCTGAACTGGGGTGGTGGAGTGAGCTAAAGAATGATGATGGATTAAACCCAGATCAGTTGACTGGGGGTGAGTGTTTGATTGGCTCAAACGTTCCGTCCATCATCCCCTTTGTATCGCTTTGGTCGCCCTAAGTTGGCGGGGGTATGCCCAGACGTGGGTCCCTTGCTCACTTTGCCACTGGATTCAAGCAAGCCTGGCTGATGACGGCTGAAATGCCAGAAACCGGTCCTAGGATGCTTGTTTCCGGTCCAGGGAAGACATGGCTTGGCAGATCGGGCTGGACTGTTCCCATGAGGCACAGGGTCGGACTGATTTGCATATGGCCATGTCTGAACTGGGGTGGTGGAGTGAGCTAAAGAATGATGATGGATTAAACCCAGATCAGTTGACTGGGGGTGAGTGTTTGATTGGCTCAAACGTTCCGTCCATCATCCCCTTTGTATCGCTTTGGTCGCCCTAAGTTGGCGGGGTATGCCCAGACGTGGGTCCCTTGCTCACTTTGCCACTGGATTCAAGCAAGCCTGGCTGATGACGGCTGAAATGCCAGAAACCGGTCCTAGGATGCTTGTTTCCGGTCCAGGGAAGACATGGCTTGGCAGTTCGGGCTGGACTGTTCCCATGAGGCACAGGGTCAGACTGATTTGCATATGGCCATGTCTGAACTGGGGTGGTGGAGTGAGCTAAAGAATGATGATGGATTAAACCCAGATCAGTTGACTGGGGGTGAGTGTTTGATTGGCTCAAACGTTCCGTCCATCATCCCCTTTGTATCGCTTTGGTCACCCTAAGTTGGCGGGGGTATGCCCAGACGTGGGTCCCTTGCTCACTTTGCCACTGGATTCAAGCAAGCCTGGCTGATGACGGCTGAAATGCCAGAAACAGGTCCTAGGATGCTTGTTTCCGGTCCAGGGAAGACATGGCTTGGCAGTTCGGGCTGGACTGTTCCCATGAGGCACAGGGTCAGACTGATTTGCATATGGCCATGTCTGAACTGGGGTGGTGGAGTGAGCTAAAGAATGATGATGGATTAAACCCAGATCAGTTGACTGGGGGTGAGTGTTTGATTGGCTCAAACGTTCCGTCCATCATCCCCTTTTGTATCGCTTTGGTCGCCCTAAGTTGGCGGGGGTATGCCCAGACGTGGGTCCCTTGCTCACTTTGCCACTGGATTCAAGCAAGCCTGGCTGATGACGGCTGAAATGCCAGAAACCGGTCCTAGGATGCTTGTTTCCGGTCCAGGGAAGACATGGCTTGGCAGTTCGGGCTGGACTGTTCCCATGAGGCACAGGGTCAGACTGATTTGCATATGGCCATGTCTGAACTGGGGTGGTGGAGTGAGCTAAAGAATGATGATGGATTAAACCCAGATCAGTTGACTGGGGGTGAGTGTTTGATTGGCTCAAACGTTCCGTCCATCATCCCCTTTTGTAACACACAATATCTTGGCAGGGACTCCGGTGCTCTACAACAAACATACAGCCTGTCACACAGTATATGGAATAACATTTCAGGCTTCATAACATGTGTGGGTATATGGCTCCACATGTCATATTGGACGGGGAACTTAGTGGCACACACTCCCAGGATGTGACATGTTTAATGGGGACAAAAACCATTGTGTGTGAGGCACATCACTACTGTGAGTGACAACTTTGCAGATCAAACCCAGAGGCCTGTACACAGTTCAAGGTGCACATTGTGTGATGACATGTTACATACACCCTGACTCATAGGTGAAATGGACTGTGTGTCACAGGGTGTCCCAGAGCTACCATTGTGTGGTTAATCCAGAGTATGTGCGTATTGTGCTACACACATGTCTCTGATTGTATGTGGTAGATGTCAATCGTTTACAACATCCATGTGATTTGGCCATGTGAGTTGCTGTTGTGTCTGTGTGTCACAGACATCCATGTATGCCCTGCGAACAAATCTGGTAGCACATCATGTGGGTTTCATGGGTGTGTAGGTACGTGTACATCAGACGCTACATCATGACAGTGTCCTTGTGGCACTACAAGATCCTTGTGTGTGTGACTGAAAAAGCACCTGTCATGTGGGGAACACATTTATCCTTACTAGTCACTGAGGTGTGTGTTTGGTATATGACATTTGTGCAGATGTACTGTGACAGACCCCATAGATTGTTCACAGCGCAGCATTGCACTTGTTGTGTAACCATGTTGAGCTGAGATGTCAGTTGAGGGGCACATAGCTGACATATTTGTCCATGCCCAACATCACACACATCAAGTAATTGTGTCTTGCTATGATGTAGCATGTGATATTTAGCATGGTCATTGACACATATGTAGGGGAACTGACAATCTTTCTTTGCTCACCTATGTACTGCAGGAGACCAGCTGTCCATAGACCGTTCCCAGACCTTGCAACCATGGCTGAACGTGACTGCATCCGACGGTACCGCTTCACCAGGCCACTAATTGAGGTGTTGGCGGAGCAGTTGGCCCCACATTTACAACCTGGCCGGACATATCCATCAGCGCTGACCCCCAAGGTGAAGGTGATGGCAGCCCTACACTTCTTTGCCACTGGTACCTTCCAGTACACTGTGGCTTCTGCTGGTGGGATGTCACAGACCATGTTCAGCCGTGTGCTTCGCAATGTTTTGGAGGCGATGTTGCATTTCCTGAACCGGTACATCCAATTCCCAACCCCAGGACAATTCACTGACATAAAGAGTGACTTTTATGCACTGGGAAGGATGCCACATGTCATAGGCTCCATAGATGGAACACATGTGGCTTTGGTACCACCACAAGCACATGAGCAGACATACCGGAACAGAAAACATTTTCACTCCATTAATGCCCTGGTGGTATGTCTGTCGGACATGACAATATCACATGTGTGTGCACGTTTCCCTGGTTCAGCACATGACGCTTACATCATGGGGACTAGTCGGATCCCAACAATGATGTCACAGCTGCAGAACCAGCGTTCCTGGCTTGTAGGTGTGTAATATCTGTTTCCCTTGTGTGTTTTTGGTAAATTATTGTTTCCAACCTCTTTTCAGACCCATAAAATGTTTGTTTGTTTGTATGTAGGTGACTCTGGATACCCAAACATGCCGTGGTTGCTGACACCCCTCAGGAACCCTGTGACACCGGCGGAGATACGTTATAATGAGGCACATGGGCGGACCAGGAGAGTGATAGAGCGGACATTTGGTCTACTGAAAAGCAGATTCCGCTGCCTGGACAGGACAGGAGGGGCCCTCCCATATGCCCCTGAGAAGGTGTGCAAAATCATAATTGTGTGCTGCATGCTACACAACCTGGCAGTGAGGGAGGAGTTGGCTCTCATCCAGGATGATGATGACCAACAGCCGCCAGCCATGGAGGATCCTGCTCTGAGTCATGTTGCCAGTGATGATGAGGGTGAGGGGGATGTTCGGACACAGCTCATCAACAACTTTTTCACATGATTGTGAGTATACAGTGATGTGTTGTCTACGTTTTGTCATGGCCTGATATGTGTAGGTGGTGCAATGTTGCTGCAAATGTGTGGCTGTGTGCTACTTGACAGGATGCTTGCAGTGATGTGTCCTTTAAGTTAGTATGTACTCCCAAACAGTGTTGACATGATTACTAGGTTGTGTTCACGTATCTTAAGATTTGTGTTTGGCATGTGTTTGGAGATGTATGCTGTTATTTTGTGATATTAATAGTTATGTCTGTCCTTCACAGGATCCTTTGGCTGTTGTTTGGTCACGTGTGACCCCCGAAACAAGGATTCCTGTTACAGAGTGCAAGTTTTCGTTGTCAAACCGATGATGTGCCACACACCCCTGAACTTTAATTGTTTACCACTTGGTTACTTTGTGCTCACTGTTACGTGTGGTTACCTTCCATCTGTTGTGGAGTTCACATGTAGTGATTGTGCAATAAACCTGTGCGTCACTTTGGACTGTGCTTTGTCTGTGTCCACACATCCGACAATCATTTACATACTGTACCTGTGGGCTGATTGCCACTGACTCAGGATGGGTGTTGTGTATGTGCATTCCACTGTATTTTCAGTTCACAAAAGTGTAGGCGATGAGTTTGATGGCCATGGTAAGTATGTGTTATGTTGACGTAGTGGTGTCTCTCCCTCATATGTGTCACATCACCATGACTCACATAACTGTGTTTACATTGCTGTAGTAGTTTTCATGCACAGTATTCTTTTAGCAGGTCATCATCTCTATGACACAAACCAAGTTTAAGTCACAACAGAAGCAAGTTTTGTGTGATTGTGAATTTATTTACATGCATGTGTTTGAATAGTATACGTAAATGAAAGTGCTGTACAGTGCGATAGGAATCCAAAGTTCACAGAGGAGTTGGTAGTGTTGGTAGATGAAATTTCAAGAGTAAAGTCCACAGTCATTTGAAACATTGGTCCAACTTAGACCCTCCATCACATGTGTGGGAGTTTAGCGACAGTCAACAAGGTGAACGCTTTGCACACAATGGAGGATGTCTGGAACAGGTATTCACTTCCTGGGGGGTATGCATGGCCATCTGCCTCTCACTTGTCCTTCTTCGGATGACCCCTCTTCTTCTTTTCAGGGGAACCCTCAGGTGCAGGCTGCTGCCGTGCCGGGGACTCTCAGCCAGAGTCCTCATCCCTCCCTGGGGCAGTTGCAGATGCAGTGGCAACAGATGTAGTGGGCACACAGGGAGGTGTGGTCATGTTGTCAGCTATCTGGCGGAGGCATGTGAGTATGTCCCTATGCACCGCCGTGAGTTCATTAATTTTGTCCATTTTGGACTCCATTCGGGACATGTGGGAGTCCAATCTGGCATGATGGGCAGCCTGCTGTTGCTGCATGTCCCTGAGGATCCCCACTACCTGGCCAAAGCCTCCGGTGCTTTCCTGGTATGCATCTATGATGCGTCCCAACTGTGGATCATTCTGCAGTCCAGCCCCATCTGCAGGCCGTGGCCTTAGCTTGCCCACCCTCACACCACCCCTGCCCACATGGGTAGTTCCTGCCGTGACAGGCACAGACGACACTGGGCCCCGTTCTGTGTTGGCACTGGTGGTGTTGTCCGTCACCTCCAGGGTGCCCTGTGTAGCTGTGCCGTCAGTGTTCTGTTGCCTTGGTCGGTCCGTGTCAGCAGAGGTCATTGGTGTGTTTGCAGATGTGGCAGGAGTGGTGACAGGGGGTGCTGATGTTACAGCTGCTGGGGCTGGACGCAGAGCCACACCAGAGGTGCCAGGTCGTTCGTCGTCATCCGAAGAGGACTGAGAGACATCCACACCAGAGAGATCAGGGTCAACCAGAGTCTGGGACTGGGATCCTTCTTCGGTCCCTGTAGTGTCCCAAGCATCCCCTGTGGGTGGAAGAGACACACAATGTATGTTGGGGTTCAGCACACATCAACAGATCACACACATTACAGTTGCTACTGTACTTCATGATGAGTGTATGTACATTGCATTGTCCTCCATTGTCACAGACAGAGGTCTATATTGGTTAAGCACATTGTCATGGCAACCTGAAGCGTTTTGATGGGCAGTTGGAGCTGTGTGCGTGGTCAGCTCATGTATTAATTCTAGTACTGTACATGGCCATTGCTGCTCTAGTGCTATCCCGTGCCTGACACAGGTGTCTTTTCCTTATCATCATTTGTGCTTTAACAAGGACATACGTGCACTTCCTCTTACGATGTGTTGCAAGATTGGGGCATGTGTGCTGGCCTTTGTGCATGTTTATTTGAGTCACATTGGTGTGTCGGAACAACATGGTCACAGTCCGGTATGTCTGAGATCTCTTGTGAGCTACCATATTGATGTACGTGTTCCTGGTTTACATCTCATTGCACACATGTGATGGTGTTACCATAGCAAATGATGTTGCTGCTGAGCTTTGTACGTGATAACGTCATTTATCTTGTCAATGTCCTCCATGGAAAGAGGAGTTAACCAAGGCAGCTCTCTTGATTTTCAATGCTCATGACAGTGAGGGCCAGAGGATTGTGTGTTTGAGTTATGCTGCTGGAAGTTGTATGCCTCCTCCTACCCAGTTCAGGTTACTCCTTGTGTTGCAAGTGTCAATGACAGTGAGGGGAGTGTTATGTCAAGGATGCTGACAAAGCTGCATGATGTAGAAGTGGAATGCAGCTCACAACAGCACCTTGTGTACATGACACCATGCAACAGTGTCAGCTATCTTGCTGTGGCCATTCCATTCACTGTCATATGTCCCCTGTCAATGATGTATATGTAGCTTTGTGTGTGTGTGTTTTGATATGTGCTATGTCTGCATCTCCCCAATTGTCATGTAACCCACACACCTTCACCACCAGGCCAGGGGGCACCCCGGGATACTGCTTCCCCAGACAGTGAGTGGAAACATACAGTTGCGATGGCTGTGGGTGTGATCGTGTTTGGGGGGGCCAGTGCCTAGGTGTGACTTGCAGCCAATTCATACATCAGGCCCATGTGTCAGCCATCTTGCCAGGGCATTTACTTTCAGGGTGACTAGTCCCAAGGGTGCTATTTGTTCTGGCTGAGAAGGTGTGTGTTGAGCCGGACTTGATAGTATTTGGAGTCATTGCAGGTCCTCTTTCACCCACAGAGCCCAGGTAATCCCCCCGAAGCATGCCTCCATTGCAGGGAGTCAAAGTTGACGTTCAGGATGTCAGGTAGTGGTGTCCTGTTGTTTGTTGGAGCACTACCCCCACCAGGGCCTAGTGCTCCCCACTGCAGAGCCCAGTGTCCGCCATCTCGTCAGTCTCTTTCCACTCCCTGTGAGGTGAGCACGGTTCAGGGTGGGCTTGATGGGCCATGTGGGAGAAGGACTGTTGGCTGTGACTACGACTCACATCATGCTATTGGCTATACCCACCTTCCCAGAATACAAAGACTTCCTTCCTGTGACTCAGCTTCCCTGTGAGGTGGTGTAACAGTGCTGGCAAGATGGCTGACAGTGGTGTCCTGTTGTTTGTTTGAGCAGTACTCCCACCAGGGCCTAGTGCTCCCCACAGCAGAGCCCAGTGTCAGCCATCTTGTCAGTCTCTTTCCACTCCCTGTGAGGTGAGCATGGTTCAGGGTGGGCTTGATGGGCCATGTAGGAGGGGGACTGTTGGCTGTGACTGCAACTCCCATCATTCTTTTGGCTACGCCCACCTTCCCAGCATACCCAACCTTCCTTCCTGTGAATCAGCTTCCCTGTGAGATAGTGTAACAGTGCTGGCAGGATGGCTGACAGTGGTGGCCTGGTGTTTGTTTGTGCACAGTTCCCAGCAAGGCCTTGTGCTCCCCACAGCAGAGCCCAGTGACAGACATCTTGGTAGTGGGTTTTGACTCACTCTCTTGGAGAGCATAGTCCCAGGTGTGTTGCTTGGTGTTGGTGGGAGGCGTGTGTGTGTGTCAGGACCTGCTGGTAGATGTAGTCAGAGCTAGCACTCCTCCCACCCAAAACCCCAATTTCCCTAACATCCCGTGCCTGAAAAATAGTGTAAAAAAATTCAATATAGTTTACCTTAACAATAGAATAAATACCCAAGTATTAACACTGTACCACACTCTTAATCCCTTTAACCCTGGCATCAAGAGCCAGTGAAAAAATTAATAAATATAACAAAATAATCCATTATTATTATTTTTGACATCATACATTTAAAACATAGATATATTAGGGGGGCGTGGCTAGCGCCCGAGCAAGATGGCGGCTCACCCGTAACTCGCCTGAGGTGACGGGGCTCTAGGAGGTTTTTTTCCGGCACCTCTGTTCCCTGAAGGTCGGCATGCTGAGGAAATCGGAAGCGGAATGCAAGCGCTTCAATTGAAGACCATTTTCGTCTCTTTTTGTGCAAGTATGATCGATTTATGAGCTTTTTCCCCTGAAGCTAAGGCATTTGTCATACTGCCTCAGTGTGGCTCGCACACGCTGAAGGAACCATTTCTTTCACAAGCTGCAATTATCCTGTCAGAGTTGATTTATTGGCCGCAGCTAATTAACCCAGTAAAGACAAAGCTTCAGACTGAACTCTGCAATACTTTTTTGCTTCCCTTTAACACACAATGCCCTCTCTGTGAACCCTGGCATTTCCTGACTGGATGTAATGAAAGTGGCTCATTCAGTGCAGTCTACACGTTGTGGAAATTGTTTTCATTCTGTGCTGTGCATTTTTAAGAGGGGGGTGATGACTCACTCATCTACTGGTTTCTGCTCACTGTTTACTGATGGTATGTTCCTGGAGGCTAAGCAGGAAAAAGAGCTCTGACCTCATCTTTGAGGGCTTGTCTCTTGTGCTTTAAGCAGCAAACATGTTTTAAAACAAGCACTTTATTACCCTCATTTCCATACAGTTGGTCTGCCCGGGTGGAACCATTTGTACTGCCTAGATGTTGTTTTACAATTCTTGTCAGAGCTACTTTTCTGAGGTCATATTTGAAGCAGGGAATGGCTATTTTATTCACAATGCCAAATGTCATTATTACCTATCGCTGCATCCTTTTATATAAGTGATATCAAGAGGCTCACCAACAAAGACAAAATTCTTTAAGTGGATTATCTTGCTTGAGTTGGCGTGTTCATAGGAGGATTTGAGCATGCATTAATCAGTCAATCAGCTGTTTTTGTTGTCATCTCCCTGCCACATTGTTCCTCATAACGCAGCTGGTTTACTTGTGTTTGTGTTGCGCTTTTGTGCTCCACTCGCTAAGTAACCATATTTACCTCCTCACCGGGAGCAGCGTGGTCATACCGCAAGCACAGCTATATAAATTCTCTTCATACTCCTACGCATATGGGAAGATTGAAGAAGACGGGAACTCCTACGTCACGGGTTACCCACACATTCATTAAGAACTCAAAAATGTTCTCGGAATTTGCAAAGATGGAGGAGTCGTTGACGCATGTATCTTAGACAGCTTCTCCCATACCTTCAGGTTCTTCATTTGCTAGCAAAGCTGCCTCTAAAAGATTGAAACAAAATCAGCCTTCACCACCCAAAGTCTCTTCTCCTGTGTCGATGGATATTCTGTTAGAGGAGATACGGGCACTTCGTCCTTTCATGGAGGATACTTCTTCTAAATTGCAATTTTTAACGGACAATTGGTCTCAGATGAACGATCGTCTTACCATGGTTGAACGCGATGTCTTCTCGCTGAATCATACTCACGAAAAGGTCAACACACTCCAAACTCAAGTCGCTTCTCTACAGCTACAAGTCGAAGAGTTGGAAAACCGGAACAGAAGAAACAATCTTCACCTTTACGGCTTGCCAGAAGGGTCAGAGGGGTCTGATCCCATAGTGTTCTTCAAATCTTTTCTTCCTAAGGTCCTCCACCTTCCTGAGGGGACTTTACTTAATATTCAACGAGCACACAGAGTAGGTCGACAGCGCATGGATACTTCTTCTCCACAACGACCTAGAGGTGTTATCATGTACTTTCTAGAATATACGGATCTCCTCAAGGTGCTCTCAGCTGCCAGATCTGTTCAACAGATCTCATGGTCTGGTTCCACCTTATTTTTTGCTCAGGATTATGCCAAACACACAGCAAACCGACGCAAGGAATTCTTGAGCATGAGGCCTGCTTTACGTGAAATGGGAGCCAGATACGGTCTCTTCCATCCCTGCCTTATCAAGGTTACCCACAATAATAAAACAACAACGTATGAGGATCCCGTCAAATTGAAAAGTTTCATTAACTCCTTCAAATTGGTGCCTATGGATTCATCTGGTGCCTCATCTTCTTCAGCTGTGTGAATGGACTACTTTTTTGTTATATTGCTATTGTTGTTTGTGTTTTGCTCACTGCATTAGAATGCCGATGTTTATGTGTAGTTCTTGCTTTTCTGCAATTATCTCATTTGTCCTATCAACTCTAATTATATGATCTTATGCGGAATTGCTTGCTTCAGATCCTATTAAGTTTCCTGCCATTTAAGGTTTCTTGTGGTATTTTTGGAATTATATGGTCATTTGCCTTTGTTTGATTAGGATATGCTTATTATGTTTGTTTTGTTCATATGTATTGAGAAATATTGTTGTCTTCCGTTCTGCTCCTTTTTTTTTTTTTTAATCTTTTCTCTTCTTCCCTTTTCCTCACAGGTTCTTCGACATGTACACCCACTACTTACTTTTTCTCTTCTTTTTGAGTTGCTGTGGTTTGTCCTCGTTCCTACTTCGTCGAGTGCGGACCCGTCATTCTTCCTCGTGGCCCATCCCCCCTCATCTGTGATGTCTTTTGAGTTAGGTACGTTGTACCCTTTACATGGTATACTCTTGCTGTTCTTCTATGTTTGTCTATTACTCTCATCTGTCTCTCTTATTCTTACTATCCTATCCACCACTTTCTCTTTCCTCCTTCCTGGTATACTTTTTCCTTTTCTTTTCCTCTGTGGTTGTATATCATTTTTCTCCCTCTGATGTTTTTTTCCGCCTCTTCTCAGTTTCTTGTACCCAGTTCATTTATTTGTTTAACGCTCTTTTTTTGTTTTCTTCTTCATATGATGTATTTTTCTAGTTGGATTGTTATAAACCTTGGTTTTTTTCATGTAAAGGTCCTGTTGGGCCCCTCCTTATTAGCTATGTCATTAATATTTTCATGTCGCTGAAAATCGTTTCATGGAATGTCAGAGGTTTGAACTCACCCATCAAAAGACAACGAGTATTAACACATTTATCTAAATTAGGGGCACATATTGTTTGCTTGCAGGAGACTCATTTAACTGACGGTGAATCCTTGAAGTTGAAAAAAGGTTGGGTTGGCAATGCTTTTTTTTCACCTGGAGATGGAAAATGCAATGGAGTGATTACTCTTTGTCATAAGTCGTTAAAAGTCTCTCTACTCTCCCAACATTCTGATGAGGATGGTAGGTGGTTGTTTATTAAATTGTTAGTAGGTAATGTTCCATTATCAATATTCAATGTTTATGCACCCACCAATGGTGACCCTCAATTTTGGTCTCTCCTGTCTCAGCAAATTTCTTCTTTTATCGATGATAATTTTATCCTCGCAGGGGATTGCAACCAAGTAATGGATCCTTTCATTGACCGCAATTCACAGGTCTCTTTCAAACCTCACACAGCTCACAAACTATTTACTCAAATAATTGAGCAATACAAGCTTATTGACTCCTGGAGAATCTGTAACCCTACCACTAAAGAATTCACATTTTTCTCACCGGCTCACCAAACACAATCTAGGTTGGACTATCTTTTTGTTTCACATAACATCTCCCAAGCTCTAAGAAGTGCTGAAATTGGCTCTATTTTGATTTCAGATCATGCCCCCATCTCTATTCAATTAGATTTAGTCTCACATCCTAGTACACCTAGAAGATGGAGATTTAATAATTCACTTCTCCTTGATCCCAATTTCCATTCCTCTTTTATTTCATTTTTTAATGAATATTTTTTATTAAATCAAACTGACGATCTACATTTTTCTATCATCTGGGATGCATTTAAGGCAGCTGCAAGGGACTTTATAATTAGCTATGTATCCAATAAGCGAAAAAAGGCTCGCATAGACTCCAATGCTCTTTTAGCTGAAATAAAAAACCTAGAACGTTCCTATTACTCCTCAAAATCCAGTGATTGCCTCTCTAAACTTCTTAAGGCCAAATTCCAATTTAACAAAGAATCAACTGATAACGCCTCATTATATCTGTTAAAATCCAGTGCCAAATTCTATGGAGGCCAGAACAAAGCTGGCAAAATTCTGGCACATTACCTAAAAGTCAAACATAACAAATTCGACATTGATGCAATCTTTGATGAAAATAACATATTACACACCAAGGATTCAGAAATATTAAATGAATTTCTTCTTTTCTATAAGAATTTATATTCTCCGGAGATTTCACCGTCGGACTCAGACATTACGCAGTTCCTCTCTAGCATACATAAATCTTTTCCTACTCAAATAGATTTTTCTCCCCTAGAGGATAATCTATCACAACAAGAACTTCTTCATGCTCTGCAACTCCTCAAAAAAGACAAGGCCCCGGGTCCTGATGGATTTACGGTAGAATTTTTTACTCATTTTGCTCCGATCCTTCTTCCCAAGCTGCTTCACCTTCTAAACTTCTTCACAAATTCAGGGAAATCCTCAGGTTCCTTCCTGGATGCGCTCATTTGTTTAATTCCCAAAGATGGGAAGGACCCAAAATATTGTAAGAACTTCAGACCCATCTCTCTTGTAAACATTGATTACAAAATTTTCTCCAAGGCTCTTGCTATCCGTCTAGACTCATTCCTTCCCCAGTTATTAGGACCTGAGCAATCAGGTTTTGTTAAAGGTCGTCTTCTCTCTGATAATACTCGTTTGTTCTTCGATATTTTATCAAAATCTCCGCATCTCCCATACTCATTAGCCGCAATAGCTTTGGATGCAGAGAAAGCATTCGACCGTGTCAATTGGTCATATCTATTTCATACATTGGAATGGTTTGGTTTTGGACCCAAAATTATCTCTTTAATTTCAATCCTATATTCTAGTCCACGAGCTGCTGTTTCGGTGAATGGTTCTTCCTCTTCCTTCTTTGAGTTAAAAAGAGGTGTACGTCAGGATTGCCCATTATCTCCGTTCCTTTTTAATTTAGCCTTGGAGCCATTTCTGTCCAGAATTCGGCAAAACAGTGACATAAAAGGATTCACATCCAAAGACATCCAGATTAAATTAGCAGTTTACGCTGATGATGTTTTATTATTTCTTTCCGATCCTCAATCCTCTGTACCAGCTTTTTTACATGAAGTTGACCTCTTTGCATCTGTCTCCGGTTATAAGCTCAATCGGGATAAATGCGAGATATTACCCCTAACAAAATATACGTTTAAAGATGATTTCCAATCTTCTAATTTTACCTGGAACTCACATCACATAAAATATTTGGGTCTTTATTTCACTCCTTTATTATCATCTACACTATCTCTTTGTATGGAGAATTGTTTACAAAAATCTCTTCTTTGACGTCTAGATGGCACCCATTATATCTTTCCTGGTGGGGTCGTCTAGACACCATCAAATGATGCTTTCTCCACTGGTATTGTTTACTACCTCTAATATTCCTTTCCCCATCCCTTTAAAAATGTTTTCAAAAATTAACTCTTTGCTAACTTCATTTTTATGGAATAAGAAATCACCCCGTATGTTCCTTTTACGTTTAACGAAAACTAAAGCAGATGGTGGGGTTAATTTTCCGGACTTCCTTTCTTACCATAAATCCTTCTTACTTCGTCAGGCCTCTAGATGGCTTTCTGAGACTCCAATGGAGTGTCCTATTTGGGTTTCACTTGAAAGGTCGTTTATCTCTCCTTTCTCTTTTAAGGAATTTATTTCTTTTTCTCGCAGACCTTCTTCTATGTCTACTCCTATTCTCAAACATACATGTAAGCTTTTGGGCTTTCTCCCATCTCCATCCCCTACTGATCAGGATTCCTTTCTCAATTCTCCTTTATGGCATAATACTCTCATTTTAATTTGTGGTAAACCTTTTTATTGGAAGTCCTGGAGAAATAAAGGTTTAGTGTGGACGCATCAGTTGTTTTCTCATAATCAACTGCTATCCTTCGCAGAGGCCAGTCATCTTTTCCACTTACCCCCCTCCTTTCTTCCCATGTATAATTTACTTACACAGGCTCTTTCTAGTGCACTTTCCCATTTTCAACTACATTCCGTTTCTCCAGAAGTTAATAACTTATTACCCTTTCTCCTTACGTCTCCTAGAGCTTCTAGCATATATACCTTTCTGCGATCTCCGCAACTCGATAGACTTAAATCTAAGGTTGAGCTGTCCTGGGAAGAGGATTTTGGAGTTGAGTGGTCCCTTTCTCTCTGGAGCAGGATATGGCTCAAAATCAGAAAACTTCTAGGGCTGCTAATGTTACACAGACATTGTTTTTTTATTTATAATAGGGTTCTCCTTCATCCAGTCACATTACATAAAAGACATTTCACGACACCAGACACTTGCTGGTCTTGCTCGTCTCCACTAGCTGATTTAAAGCACATGCTTTTCACTTGCCCTCACGTACATAAGTTCTGGACATCTGTTTGGGACCAAATCAATTCCATATTTAGTTCCACTTTTTCCTTTTCTTACACGCATTTATTCCTAGGTAGTGTATCCCCTATATGGGAAAATAATGTTTCTGATATCAAAATTGTTGATGTACTACTGGCAGTGGCCTTCCAACAAATAACAAAAAACTGGAAAGACTTTAAGTCTTTATCATTTCAGGCTTGGTGGTATGCGGTGTGTTATCATCACAGGTTGGATACAGCATCTGTCCACCCCATTCAATTATCCATGAAGCGTTCAATCATATGGTCTCCTGTTACATCCTTCATTGATTGTAGTGCTAATCGTTCTTTCTCCTTGTCTCCTGCTCAGCAAGAGGTTGCCCGACCTCCGTGATATTCCATAATTTTTGTTTTTTACATATTATATTAAGATTTTAATTTCTTGAATATGCTATGTTATCGATTGGTTGTTATTTACAATGTACGGTTGGCTAGATGTACTAATCTACATATTTGTTATTTCTCTCTATTAAGACCACCATGGAGCTTTATTTCTCCCCCCTACTCTTCTCTATCTTTCTATCCCCCTCTCCTTCTCACTTGTCTCTCCTTCCCCTCCCCTCACATGAGTTAATATCATCATTTACTGTTTATGTATTATTTTTCCGATAATTGTAACATGTTTTATATATTATCAACAAATAAAATTTCTTTTAAACTTAAAACATATATATATTAAGTACATTACCTGTATATAAAAATATAACTTAATTTTTATTAAAACTGTCATTTCATAAATTAATACTTGGGTATTTTAACAAATACCCAAATGTTAATACACTACTCCACCCAAAACCCCTTTTCCCCTAACATCCAGTGCCAGACAAAATGTGTAAAATGCTCTACATATTTGTTCCTATTAATGTAATAAATACCAAAGTATTAAAACTCTACCACACTCTTAACACTCGTAATCCATTTAAAAAAAATTAAAGCCTATTTTTAGAATTATTTTAAATCATATAATTAACATAAAAAGATTTTTATACATTTACTTTTTAGCAAAATATAACTAAAGTGTTAAAAAATTAATACTTTGCTTTTATTAAAAAATACCCAAGCATTAATACAGTACCCCACCCAAAACCCCTATTTGAAAAAAAAACATTTATATATTTATTTCTAATAATCTATTATTTAAAAAATAAATACTATCATCCTATGAAGATAAAAAGTGGAAAATAAACATTTATACAAAAATAAAAACATTACACTTACCAAATCACTTACCTTACACGTTGTAAAAGCATGCGTTGTAAAGGTCATTGTGTTGTAAAGGCATACGTTGTAAAAGCATACGTTGTAAAGGTCAATGCATTGTAACTGCATGCGTTGTAATGGTATGTGTTGTAATGCATGTGTTGTAATCGATGTTTCCTGTGCCAAACACCTGTTGGTGTTATAATATTAATTTTGACCCCCATACTGACCTGCACTTTCACTAATCCACACACCCTGCGGAGTTAGATTAGTAATTTTGCCTCCCTCCAATAACATGCACCTTCCCTGGGAAAAACTCTGTGTGGTGTTATAATATTTTTTTTATCCAAATCGCAATAAAGCACCTTGCCTGGGGCAAGCACCCAAACATACATTACCTTTTTCTAAATATTTAAAGCTAAAAATATATTTGGCTTCATACGAAGTATATTTTACATTTTACTCACATTAGATTTCCTATCTTTTTTGTGCCAATCGATTGTAATATGTTTTTGAAGGTTTTCTGTTAAAATTGAAAAAAGAATTAATTTCTGTTTTTGCGTTTAAAATTAAACTTATCTATAGTTTTAAAGTCACTTACTTCACAAACTAAAAATTAATTCTCTGGATGGGGCAGTTTTTCTTTTTTTTTAGGTCCTCATCTCACCAAAGACTTTAGCAGTTTTAACAAGTCGGCTTATGCATTGCTGGCCGCCCTTCGACTTACTGCTTTTGTCTGGAGCCCCACGGCCTTCCTCTCATTCCTGAGGACTGGTGTAATCATTGGACACGCCCACCAAGCCAGAGATCTTATCAGGTTATCAGGTTATCAGGTGCAGGCGGCGACCCCAACTTAACAGGGGAGACCAGATGTTATCAGAAATTTCCAATACCCCTTCTTGCTCTAAACAGGCCATGCGCAGTGCCACTTTTAGCCAGCTTTCTCTGTTGGGGGAGACGGATCTTTCCATCTAATACAAATCTCCCTCCTAGCCAGAATCACAAGGTAGAGAAGCAAACCAATATGGGTCTGTGGGAGCCGCCCTTTTAGATAGTTATTTACACCAAAAATCACCAGATGGAGATCCATCTCTATATGTGTTTGAAAAATGGCTGTCAGGAGTCCCCCACATTTTTCTAAAATAGGCCTAAATCTGCGCATTCAAAAAACATATGAATGTCATCCGCCCTGCTAAAAGAACACCTCGGGCATACTGGAGTGGGAACAGGTGCAAATTTGGCTATTTTGGCCGGGGTGTAATAAAGCCTGTTTAAAACAAAAAATGATTTTTCTTTAGCCTAGCAGGCTTAATATATTTATACAGTAACTTAAATGAGATTTCGAAAACATTTTCTATGTCCTGGGCAAGTGGGGAAGAATTCCACACCGATGACTGAGAGGGAACCTCGTGATCCTCTGCTTCCAAAAGGCTCAAGTACCACAACGATATTTCTTTCTTCCTTGGGCGTGAGTCTTGAAATAGCTGCTCAAGTTCCCAGTTCCCTACTGTTTCTCGAGCTTCCGCCTCATGCCATGATCTTAACTGGAGGTACTTGAACCTGGAGAAAGAGGGACCGATCTTATCTTGCAGTATCTCCCAAGGGAGAACCCCATCTGAGTCCACTAGATCCGACCACCTCTCCAAACCAGCTCTTCTAATCGGAATCGCCAAACTGTCGCCCAAGCAAAGTGGGGTCCCCGGGGAATCCCAAATTGGTGCAAAGGCAGAGAAATAACCAATACCTCAAATACGTCTTAATTTGTACCAGGTCATCAGAGCAGCTTTTAAAACCTTAAGACGTACACGCTTAAAGAATCTGGGTGTCCCAAATTTGTATAAGAACCCCGCTTGCCCACTGCCACCCTCTACTAAGGCCAATTCGCCGAAAAGCCTACCCCACGTAGTTTCCTCAGGAGTAGACAACAGCATCCTTATACCCTTGAATTGAAAAACCAGTAAGTACCCATTAATATCTGGAAGTGACAAACCACCTTTTAAAAGTTTCCTTCTTAGTTTTTTCCAAGATAACCTTGCACTTTTCTGTCCCCATACAAAACTACCAATTTTGCCCTGAATCTTACTGATATTTTTCTGAGGAAAAGTAAGAGGCACCGCACTAAAAAGAAAAGTTAATTTAGGTAGTACTGACATCTTTACCAGGTTGACCCTCCCATAGATCGTCAAGGGGAGGTTATTCCACCTGGCAAAGAGATAGTCAATATCTTTTTTCGATTTTCATCAGATTAATCTGGGGAATTGCATTCAAATCCTTAACAATTTTTATCCCTAAGTACCTAAATTCTCTACTTATAGGGCCTTGACTATACACTGTGTTCCAACACATAACCTCGGTTTTAGCCGAGTTAGCGAGATATCCTGAGACCGAACCAAACTCCCTCAACAAGGTTTCAAGCCGCGGAATAGAGATATCAGTGTCACCAGTGTATATTATTACATCGTACGCGTACAAGGCGATTTTGCACTGATAATTTTGCGATTTAAAAGGGCTTATGGTGTTATCCAGCCTAATCGCCTGGGCAAGGGGCTCAATGTAGATATTAAATAGAAGGGGAGATAGAGGGCACCCCTGTCTTGTCCCTCTCTGGATTGCAAAGCTTGGAGTCAGGGAGCCATTTAGCAAGATCTTAGCCGAAGCCCCAGATTAACAGTTCTTTAAAGTCTGCACAAAGATTGGGCCCATACCCATGACCTCCAACAACCCCCAAAGATATCTCCAACACACACAATCAAAGGCCTTAGCGGCGTCTAAGGCCACTACTGCCAGAGGATCCCCCCTAATTTCGGCAAGGTCGATGTTGCCAATAAGTAATTGTGTTTGTTCCTGGAGGACTCTCCCGACCATAAAGCCTTTCTGGTCGATGTTAATCAGGCTTGGTGCCAATTTTGCCAATCTCCCTGCCAAAATACTCATAAAAATCTTGTAATCAGCATTCAGCAGGGAGATTGGACGGTAGGAGTCAGCCATCATGGGATCCTTACTTGGCGTCAGTATTAAAACAATCGTGGCCTCCTTCCAAGATCTGGGGATCACCCCAGCAGAGCTATAGACTGAATTGAATAAGGTATGGAGTATTGGCAGGAGTTCGTCAAGTAACAGTTTGTAAACTTCATTAGGAAGGGCATCAAGGCCCGCTGCCTTCTTATTTTTTGCCCTCTTTACTTGAACCCTGATCTCCTCCATGGATATGGGTGAATCTAAAAGTTCTCTGGCAGATTCTGTAAGAGCAGGTAAAAACTTATCCCTTAACCACAAACTTATTGAATCCTGTGAGGGGTCAATATTCTCCTTATACAAATTCGAAAAGAGGAACAAAAGGCAATTCTGCATTTCTGCGGGCTTGCTGGATTTAGTTCCAACACTATCGATAATAAGTTCATTAATAGGGTTTTTTGCCCGATCTATCCTTGCCTTCCAGGCCAATAAGGCCCCTGCTCTTTCCCCATACTCAAAATTTTCCATATTACGAACTTGCCACTGAGCCTTACATTTCAGGTCCAAAAGGATCCTTAGGTCCTGCCTTACCTCCTCGAGTCTCTTCTCTATCTGTGCCAATTTTCCTAGACTCTCCTGAGGAGTATGACTCCTTTCTTTTTCAAGAGCAGAGATTCTGCCCTCCAGGGTCTGTAATTCTAAAGCTCTACTCCTATTCTTGGAGCTTATTAGGCTACGTAGAGCCCCTCTCAAATTTGCTTTATAGGCATCCCACACAAACTCTATTGTAGTAGAGCCTAAATTAAAAGAAAAAAATTCCAGGGAAGACTGTTTAATTGCCTGAATGATTCCAGAATCAGATAACATTATCCTGTTCAAGGTCCACCTTGACTGTAGAGAGATGTTATTCATAGAATATAAGAACAAAAGAGGAGCATGGTCCGAGAGGTGACTCGGGAGTACAGATATACTAACAACATTATCTGTGATCTCTCTATTTATCAGGACATAATCTATCCTAGAGGAGTGATGATATTTTTTAGAATGAAATGTAAAACCATCTAAACTCCCCATCTTTGGCTCTCCATAAATCTACCAAGTTAATGTTGGATAGTACGTTTTTCATGACCCTGCGAGACTGCGGGGACCCTTTAGTGTGGCTCAAATTAGATCGGTCCTTTACCGGGTCAAGCCGAACATTAAAATCCCCTCCTATTATTAGGGGGGGATTTGCCATTATTAAGTTGTCCTGAAGCTTGACCAGAAAGGATGGATCATCCGTATTAGGGCCATAGAAAGATGAACAAGTCATCTCCTCCCCCTCAAAATCTAGCTGGGCAATGATCCATCTACCTGTTTGGTCTGTCTGGACTGATTTTATCCTACAAGTAATTCCTTTCTTAACCAAAATTGCCACCCCGCGAAAATTTGATAATTGCTGAGAGTGACAATAACATTGTATCCAAGGAATTTTAGAAAAGATAGTTTCAGACTCCAATTTATTAAATGAGTTTCTTGCAACAAACATACCTGAGCTGATGACAGCTCTAAATATTTAAAAATCAATCTTTGTCTCCTTGGACATCTCAGGCCGTTCAGGTTCCAGGAGATAAATTGAATATTTCGGCCCCCTTCATTTTACTTCTCCGCAGCTTGAATACCTTGTACCGAGGTTTTGAAGGAATTCTCCAACTAAGCCAAAAAACGAAATCTGCCTTACTTAACCTATGAGATGAGGAATATTTTTTACCAATTTTACCCCCACCCTGTGCCTCACCCTGTGCTCCCCCAGCTCAACCCCCACCCACCCTGAACCCCCATGACCCCCAGTCCCCTACTACCCTGAGGAACCCTACCTTCCAATAGGCGAACGCCTATTCGGGCCCTTCCCCCTCAAGGCTATATAGATTACATAGTAACTACTGAAAACTAGCGGTAGGAAGCCCAGTTCTCAGGATGACCTCTACTTCCCTACCCTACAACCCTCCCTATTTCTCTAGCTGAATTTTTGCTATGAGTGTATCTGCTTCATTTGTCGTCCGGATCATGTGCATATGGTTGTTCCACATAACTCACAATGTGGCAGGGAACCTTAGTTGGGCCTTTGCCCCTAAGCTGTTTAATTCTGCCAATCTTTTGCCCAGTTCCCACTGTCTCTCAGCCGTTATGTGAGAGATGTCGGATCTGATGGAGAAAGAAAAGGGAGACAAGTCAGTGAGAGGAGAAGATAAGACCCCTTCTTTAAGAGCTGCAGAGAGAATCTGTTCTTTAATTGAATATGATAAAAAATTTACGAGAATTTTTCGGGGTTTCTGCCTACCCGGATTCCTTTTGAAGGGGTCTCTATGCACCCTCTGAATTTCATGATTTAAATCCACATTGGGGAAACTCTTAAGAACTGTACCTTTCAGTAATGAGATCAGAAACCCCTTTATGTCCTCTCCCTCCATTGCTTCTGGGATATTTAAAAATTTCAAGTTATTTTTTCTTGAATGGTTCTCCAATCTTTCAAGATTATCTTTGAGCTCCTTGTTTTGGATGGCTAATTCCTCCAGCTGAGAAGAAGTAGACTCAATTGCATTCTTCATCCTAGGAATTTCCTCTTCGATTGCCTCAGTTCTTGCAGTAACTTCATCCAGCTTCTTAGCAAGTATCTCACATGAAGATCGAATAGCCGCCTGATTTGCCTCAGAGACTGAGAACCTATTCGCCAGCTCTGCTTGATTTGCCTCTGAGACGGTAAATCTACTTGCCATCTCCTCTTTCAAGGCCAAAAGAATATCTGCCAGAGAGTGAGAGTTCGATATAGTCGCGGGTACTTGGACCTCCCACACGAGTGAGGCACCATTTTTATCGGGAGACCCGGGGGAATGCTGGGTGGTAGGAAATTTGTGTCAGCCCGGTGATGCCACAACTTTCCCACACAAAAATGTGTGAAAAAGTGATTTTTTCAGCTAAATTTGAGGTTTGCAGGGGATTCTGGGTAAGGAAACGTTGGGGGATTCACGCAAGCCATACCTCCCTGGAATCCCCCGGGTGTCTAGTTTTCAGAAATGTGTGGGTTTGGTAGGTTTCCCTAGGTGGCCGCCGAGCACCGGGCCAAAAACCCAGGTGACCCCCCTTGCAAAACCAGGTCGTTTTGAGATAGGCAATTTTGATGTCGCCTCAATACGTTTTGGGCCCTTGCCTGTCGTGGGTACTTGGACCTCCCACACGAGTGAGGCACCATTTTTATCGGGAGACCCGGGGGAATGCTGGGTGGTAGGAAATTTGTGTCAGCCGGTGATGCCACAACTTTCCCACACAAAAATGTGTGAAAAAAGTGATTTTTTCAGCTAAATTTGAGGTTTGCAGGGGATTCTGGGTAAGGAAACGTTGGGGGATCCACGCAAGCCATACCTCCCTGGACTCCCCCGGGTGTCTAGTTTTCAAAAATGTGTGGGTTTGGTAGGTTTCCCTAGATGGCCGCCAAGCCCGGGGCGAAAAAGTCATGGGACCCCCCTTGCAAAACCAGGTTGTTTTGTGATAGGTAATTTTGATGTCTCCTAAATAGGTTTTGGGCCCTTGCCTGTCACGGGCACTAGGCCTACCCACACAAGTGAGGTACCATTTTTCTCGGAAGACTTTGGGGAACGCGGGGTGGCTGGAATTTTGTGGACCCACGCAGATTCCAGAACTTTCCACCACAGAAATGTGAGGAAAATGTGTTTTTTTGGACACATTTTTAGGTTTGCAAGGGATTCTGGGTAACAGAACCTGGTGAGAGCCAGTCAAGTCACCCTATCCTGGATTCTCCTGGGTGTCTAGTTTTCAAAAATGTATAGGTTTGCTAGGTTTCCCTAGGTGCCGGCAGAGCTAGGGTTCAAAATCTACAGCTAGGCACTTTGCAAAAAAAGGGTCAGTTTTCACTGTGAAAATGTGGTGTGTCCACATTGCATTTTGGGCCGTTTTCTGTCGTGGGCACTAGGCCTACCCACGCAAGTGAGGTACCATTTTTCTCGGAAGACTTTGTAGAACGCGGGGTTTGTGGAATTTTGTCGATCCACGCAGATTCCAGGTTTGCAAGGGATTCTGGGTAACAGAACCTGGTGAGAGCCAGTCAAGTCACCCCATCCTGGATTCCCCTGGGTATATAGTTTTCAAAAATGTACAGGTTTGCTAGGTTTCCCTACGTGCCAGCTGCGCTAGGGCCCAAAATCCACAGGTAGGCACATTGCTAAAAAAAAGTCGGAGCCTAGTGGGCTTTTTGCCACCCTGGGGGGGAATCGGGGAGGGGGATTTGTCCCGATATGCCCCCAAAGGGGGCAGAAAGACTGTGGCTATTTTTTGTGGGGGTGGGGGCATTGGTATGACCATTTTGGGCAGCCCCCAGCCCCACGCATAAAAAAAGCCTGCGTACTCGCTGGCGCCTAGTGGGCTTTCTGCCACCCCAGGGGACAGATCAGGGGCCACTGCCACCATCTTCCCTCCCGGGGGACAGAAATACTGGAATTTCTCTGGGGGTGGGGTGGGGGTATTGTCATGCCCATTTTGGGCAGACCCTACCCCTACACTAATAAAACAAAAAAATCCATGGTTTCTAGTGGGCTTTCTGCACCCCCCTGGGGGGTCAGATTGGGGGCTACAGCTCCCATCTGCCTCCCGGGGGGCAGAAAGACTGTCATTTTTGTGGGGGGGGTGTGGGCATTGGCATGCCTGTTTCGGGCAGCCCACACCCTAAAAACAATTGCGCAAAAAAAATCCCTCGTGGATAGTGGGCTTTCTGCCCCTCGGGGGGGCAGATTGGGGGCTACTGCCCCCATCTGCCCCCAGGGGGGGCCGGAAAGGCTGTAATGGTGGTGGGGGGTGGGGGCATTGGGGTGCCCATTTCGGGCAGACCCCACCCTAAAAACAAATGCGCAAAAAAAATCCCTGGCGTCAAGTGGGCTTTCTGCCCTCCCCCGGGAGCAGATTGGGGGCTACTGTCCCCATCTGCCCCCCAGGGGGGACAGAAAGGCTGTAATGGTGGCGGGGGGGTGGGGGGCATGCCAATTTTGGGCAGCCCCCACCCTAAAACAAATTGTGCAAAATAAAATCCCTGGTATTTAGTGGGTTTTCTGCCCCCCCGGGGGGGCAGATTGGGGGCTACTGCCCCATCTGCCCCCCAGGGGGGGCAGAAAGGCTGTAATGGTGGTGGGGGGTGGGGGCATTGGCGTGCCCGTTTCGGGCAAGCCCCCACCCTAAAAAAAATGGTGCGAAAAAAAATCCCTGGCGTCAAGTGGGCTTTCTGCCCCCCCGGGGGGGCAGAAAGGCTGTAATGGTGGTGGGGGGGGTGGGGGCATTGGCGTGCCTGTTTCGGGCAGCCCCCACCCTAAAAAAATGGTGCAATAAAAAATCCCTGGCCTTTAGTGGGCTTTCTGCCCCCCCGGGGGGGCAGATTTGGGGCTAGTGCCCCCATCTGCCCCCCAGGGGGGGCAGAAAGGCTGTAATGGTGGCGGGGGTGGGGGCATTGGCGTGCCCATTTCGGGCAGCCCCCACCCTTAAAAAAATGGTGCAATAAAAATTCCTGGCGTTTAGTGGGCTTTCTGCCCCCCCGGGGGGGGCAGATTGGGGGCTACTGCCCCCATCTGCCCCCCAGGGGGGCAGAAAGGCTGTAATGGTGGCGGGTGGGTGGGGGCATTGGCGTGCCCATTTCGGGCAGCCCCCACCCTAAACAAAACTTCAAAAAACAAATCCCTGGTGTTTAGTGGGCTTTCAGCCCCCCCGAAGGGGCAGATTAGGGACCAATGCCCCATCTTCCCCCCAGGGGGGGCAGAAAGACTGTAATGATTGCGGGGGTGGGGGCATGGGCATGCCCATTTTGGGCAGCCCCCACCCTTATTTTTACTTTCTAATAAAATCCCTGGTGTCTAGTGGGCTTTCCGCCCCCCCCCGAAGGGGCAGATTAGGGGCCTATGCCCCATCTACCCCCCAGGGGGGGCAGAAAGGCTGTAATGGTGGCGGGTGGGTGGGGGCATTGGCGTGCCCATTTCGGGCAGTCCCACCCTAAAAAAACTTCAAAAAACAAATCCCTGGTGTTTAGTGGGCTTTCTGCCCCCCCGAAGTGGCAGATTAGGGGCTACTGCCCCCATCTGTCCCCCAGGGGGGGCAAAAAGACTAAATGTTGCCAAATTAAATTGGGGGGAGCAAAGGCCCTTGCCCAAGGGGCCGCTCCCCCCTCCCTGATGTCTAGTGGGTGGATCCCTGCTTGGGGATCGCCCTCCTGTGGTGATCCCCAAGCAGGGATCCACTGGGTACCATTGGAAAGGGGAGATTCTCCCGTTTCCAACGATACCTCTCCCGTCTTTCTACGTGCTCAGGGGCTGAGATACCCCCTGAGCACGTAGAAAGAAACTGAAATGAGCCTCTTGGCTCATTTCAGTTTCAGTTTCACTGAAATGACATCAGCGCGACGTGCGCGCCGATCGTCATTTCAGGGAAACCAGAGGGCCTCGGGAGCTGGGGAAGCTCTTCCCCAGCTCCCGAGGCTGTTTTGGCATAAAGGAATCCCTCTGGTGCCCGCACCAGAGGGATTTCCCAGGCGATGTTTCATGACGAGCTGGACTCGTCATGAGCACACGACCACTGTGTGCCATGACGAGTCCAGCTCGTCATGAGCATGGAAGGGGTTAAAATATTTTTCTTTACTGTAAATATGTCCAGAATGGTACACAAGTATTAAAATTAATACTTGAGTATTAAACTTAGTACCTTGGTATCTTCCCAAATTTTTTTTTTTAGTTTTAATTCTTTTTTTAAATACCCAAGTTATAAAATTAATACTTGCAAATGAATACACTCCCCCACCCAAAACCCCTATTTACCTTGCATCCCGTCACAGTGGGTAGGTTACATAAATTCATGGGATGCGTTTTAAAAGTATGCGTTGTGAATACATGCGTTGTAAAGGTGATATATATAGCACTCTATTATTATGCTTTGAAATTACTTTCATCGTAAAAACATGCGTTGGTGGTAGTGGCGTTGTAAACATTTTGTTGTAAAGGTATGGGTTGTAATGGTATGAGTTGTAACATCATATATTCGTGTCCTTGCCATCAAGTTAAGTGAAACTGTTCTGTTGCAGGAGAACAGCTGTGAATGTGAAACTTCTAAATATGGGTATTGAAGCTTTTATCCTGTGAACAACTAGCTCGTTATTGTCACAGTTAAGGGTGAAGGAAGGTTTGGATTGCAGATGCACTTGCTAGTTGCTGTCTTTGTTTTATGAACGCACATTTGAGATTGACTGTGCAACAGTGCGTTATTAGATCTGAGAGTTTGTGTGACTTTTATTGCAGACTCGCAGCCTGGTTGATTGCTGTACATGTTATAAACTGTTCTCTCACTCAATAAGTAACCCATCCCTTTACTAACTCGTCACAGGGTTGGGTGTGGTCAGTTATGGTTTTGACCACACACATCCTGTGACGACTAGCAAAAGGGTGGGGTTGTGACGAGACAGCTTTACAAGTAATGTAGAAGCAACCCTGGGAAGTACAGGGCTGATGCAATACACGCCTGGGTCTGCTTCCAATATGAGGCTGCCTCGCATCATTAATGGGTGGTCTCTGAGGGCCCTCGAGAATTGTAGGAGCGGGCTGATGCCACTTCAGCCCGTATTTATCCATTACTGTGTGTCACCAAAATTATTTTATGGGCACATGCACACTAATGCATGAGTCACAGGAAAACTGCCTGCCTGATGTCTGTGTGCGAGCGTCACATCAAGCAAGCAGTCCAAGCCACTGCATCAGCATTCTAAAAGCAAAGTGGAGGATAATTGCTGTTTGCAATTACCATGCATATGGCTTGTACAATTAGAAGGGTGGAGCCCCTCCGACCAGTAACAGGAACCACCCCATAATAAAAATGAAAATTACGATGAGAAATTTTAAAAATCTTAAACCAAACAAAAAGGCAATAGCAGCCTGATGGTGACACGTTAACACTAGAGGAGCCAGGCACCTCCCAATATGGCCCCCACAGAGCCTACAAGAAAAACAAACAGTCGCCAATGTTTGTGCACCGGTTCCAGTCCTTCACCGTGTTAGGATAGTTGAATACTGCGTGGACGAGCTTCCCGGTCTCTGAAGTAGGCCATGGTGTTGGGGGCGTGTCCGATACAGAGATTGTCCACAAATAAGAATTGGCCAAATTAAAGCATCACTGGGGTCAGGCACCCCACTTCTGTGGTCCAGCAACGTGGTTCTGTGAAACACAGGCTCCACTACAACTCCAGACTATTGGTAACTAAATGAAAATTAAAATAAGGATGAGAAATTGTAAGAATCATAAACAAAGTAAAAAGGCAATAGCAGCCTGATGATGATGCGTTAACACTACTGGAGCTAGGCACCTCCCACTATGACCCCAACGGAGCTTACAAGGAAACAAACAGTCACCAATATTCAAGCACCAGTTCTAGTCCTTCACCATGTCAGGATAGTTGAATACTGCGCGGACACACTTCCCGGGCTCTGAAGTAGGCCATGGTGTCGGGGGCGTGTCCAATTCAGAGACCGTCCACCAATAAGAATTGACCAAATTAAAGCCTAACAGGCTCCGGTACAAGTCCAGACTACTGGTAATAAAATAACGATGCGAAATTAAAAATATATAAACCAAGTAAAAAAGCAATAGCAGCCTGATGGCAACGTGTTAACGCTACGGAGCCAGGCACCTCCCAATATGGCCCCGACGGAGCCAACAAGGAAAACGAATAGTCGCAAATGTTCGTGCACGAGTTCTAGTCCTCCACCGTTTCAGGATAGTTGAATAGTGCGCGGACGCACTTCCTGGTCTCTGAAGTAGGCAATGGTGTTGGGGGGTGTCGATCCCGTGTCCGTCCACCAATAAGTATTGGCTAAATTAAAGCATAACTGGGGTCCAGCAACCTCGTTCTGGGGAATGCAGGCTCCCCTACAATTCCAGACTACTGGTAACATAATGAAAATTAAAATAACAATGAGAAATTGTAAAAATCATAAACCAAGTAAAAAGGCAATAGCAGCATGATGGTGATGCATTAATGCTGCAGGAGCCAGGCACCTTCCAATATGTCCCCCTCGGAGCCTACAAGGAAAACAACCAGTCACCAATGTTCTTGCACCAGTTTAGTCCTTCACCGTGACAGCATAGTTGAATACTATACTTTTTTTTTACCTTCTTCAGTGTAACATGCCACATCATCATTATTTTGTATAACTCTCTATTCTGCACACTTTTATAGATTGAGCAGATATTTGACCACTATTTTTGCTTTTGGGACAGGGGGTATTGTTTCCCTTACAAAAGGTGCTATTTTCTCATGATGGTCCAATCCGGTTCTGGAAGCACCTCTGAAAGTACAGAGTTAATGTTAGAGATGAGGCCTTTATGACTAGTATAGAAAGAAAATATTTGTTCCTATCTCATACGGGTCTGATGACAGCTTCTTTATTATCAGGGCGTAGAACCCAGTACCAGAGTCAGAAATAACATAGGTGGTCATTCTCACTCACTCCATAACCCTGCTTGTACTCGTAAAAAGATTTAGGGACATATTTATCAAGTAGCTGCGTCTCACTTGCACCACGCTATGGGGTGCATGCGCAATGAAACTACTAAGTGTGATTTACCAAGTCATGCAAGGCCACCTTGCATGACCCTAAGTGGCCTTATAAATCTGGTGTAGGGCAACGCAGCACAAATCGCTGAGTTGCATTACTGGAGGCTAGGAATACATTTCCATGGGTGTTGTGTGGGTGTTTCCACGAAGCATTCATGGGTTTTAATGCATTTCCAAAATTACAAGAACAGGTAAACCTGGGAATGCGCCAAAAATATACGCCTCCCCAGGGGAGGCGCAACAAGGAGAAATATCTTTATTTCTCATTGTTTTTTAGGTCAAGCCTAGACTGTGCTTGCGCTGTCGCTTAGCAACTTGTTGTATATTCTTTGTGGGGTTCAACTTTACCCGTCGCTTGCCATTTCTTTTCATTTGTTTATGTTCCTGTCCTTTAAAAATCCTTGCTTGCTAGTGGTCAGTCCTGACTCTTTGTCTCTCCTTTATCTATTCCATTCCTCCCACGGAGAAGGGACTAAGGGGGTCATAAGGATGGCGGGAGGACTTTAGTCCGCCCGCCACCCTAGTGGTAACAGGACCGCCCGCCTGCCATGCGGCGGTCCCGCCACCCTAATTATGATGCGACCGACACCGCGGCGGTCGCATCTGGCGATTTAACATTGCGGCAGGTGCTGCTGGCTGCAGCACCCACCGCAATGGTAAAATGCCATGTTGTGCATTTCCATGCACAACGTGGCAGGCACTGCGCGGTGCCTACCACCTTGTGCATGGACATGTACCCACCCACCCCCCCGGGGGCCCGCAATGGGCCCCCTAGGCAAGTCCCCGCCAGCCTGCGGCATCGCCGCCATGGAAAGGCCTTTAAAAAACAACATCATTATATGGATGGTGGTGCCTGCTAGGCACCACCACCATATATGTGCCCCAGCTCCGCCCGGCCGGCAATCGTAACGATTGCCGACCGGCGTGAAGCGGCGGATGGACTTTCCGTCCGCCGTGATACTCACCGCCATCTTAATATGGCAGTGGGTAATTCATGTTACGATGGCGGGCGGATCGCCACTGCCGGGCCGGCGGTGGCGATCCGCCCGCCATCGTAATCAGCCCCTAAGTACTGTCTCATTACACTTTGGTTCTTTATCTGTTCTTTGAGGGGCTATTTTTACCTGGTTTCCTGCTCTGTTACTGTTTGCCTGTGTTCAGCTTCAGCACCATAGCTGCTTACATTTAAATGCAGCATTCCTCCCTCCCACCTCCTCTTAATGCCACAGTTGTGTTAGTGCTGCCTCCCGCGCCGTGCCTCCCGCTCTGTTGCTTGTATTTTTTGTGCCTTTTTTCAATTTTTGGTAGGATGATCATTTGGTTTTGGGCTTCCTTTTGAGGGGGATTGGGCTTGTTGAAGTCTTCTGTAGGAAAGTAGGATTTGCTTTCATGGTTACCCCCACTTCTTGCTGGTGTTCTACTGTTTTCTGACTAGTCAGCCATGGATCCTGCTAATCAGGACCCCAGTCGCTGTGCTTCCTCCCTAAATTGGTTATGGTGAGTACCTATGTAGATTCCTATTTTGTTACTAGGGCACCCTTGTAAGTCCCTAGTCTATGGTACTAAGGTACCTAGGGCATGGGTACTCCAGCGGTCCCCTATGGGCTGTAGCACATATTATGCCACCCATGAGGGACCCTCCAAACTACGACTACAGGCCTGACATTGCTGCCTTTGTGAGTTGGGGCATGCACCTCTCCTGAAAGATATAAGTTCCCTTATATCTTACATCACTGCAATTGAAACCTATAAGTCATCCCTCTAGGTGGCCTTTCAGTCCCAAAGAGGGACTGCATGAGCAGACCACCCCTACAAACCCTGGAGTCCTTTCTCTAGACTTTTCAAGTGAATCAGCCATTACGATATAGAGGGGTCATGCATCATTATGCGATGACCATCTCTAAACTGGCTGGAATGAACCCAGGCATGTTTGGTATCAAACATGTTGGAATCATACCTCAACACCATATCCGGTGTGGGAGGTATGATTCCATCCACGGTAGGGCCCCTCCAAGAAGCCCTCCTTGCTCCCAGGATTGATCTTACAGAGGCTGAAGCAACCTAGAGCTGCTGCCGACTACAGACACGATTCTGCCCTCCTACTGCTGGGCCGAGCACGAGCAGGGGAAGGTAGGACAACAGGTTTCCTGTCACAGGGAGGTGTAACCACCTACCAGACATGATTTTGTGTATTAGGGTGGGGTGGGGGCGGTGCTGGAAGGGCACATTTGGTGCCCTCCTTGTAAACTCCAGTTCAAATCAGCTCAAGGAGCCGTTGTCTCCCACTCTGGCGTAAAACTGGACAAAGAACAGGGGAGTATCCTCCCCACTATCCAGCCCCTCCTATGGGAGGGACCCATGAATCATCTCAACCCCCTCCTGAGGGTACTTAAAGGCTTACCTGTGGGTGGGACCCTAGATTCATCGTGTTATTCAATTCAGCTCCAAGTCCACTTCATCTTTGACTGTCTGGACATCCTGGCCAAGTCGCGCTGACCGTGCAGGACTGATCGCATCGTCCTTCGCTTGGGGACCAAGACTGCAACTGAGAAGACTCTGTCTGCTCCTGACCTTGTCGTCCTGCAAACCCGCTACACCATCATTGTCCATGCTCCATACAGGTTCCATCCTTGGCCTGTGGACATCTAAAGACATCCAAAGAAATCTCCCTTGGAGTGAAGGAGTCACTCCCCTGCATCCGCAGGCACCACAACACGATCAACTGGTCTGCCAAACCTGGGCTTCAACGGACTCCAAGAGGCTCAGCAACACAGGTGGTGGTTCTGCATTCCCTCGAGGCCTGAGCCAACGTAGTCGGACGCATTGAAATGTTCTGTTGACAAGTCTGTCCCCGCTATAACTGACCCGTGCGGACGGGGTTGGTTGGACGGACGAATTATATTGTCTTCAGCATCCCGGTGGCTCAGGCAGAGCTACCGACTCGGTGTACCCGTACTTGAAGCCTCTTCATCAACTGACCTGTCTCCTTGAACTTGGGTGGCCTTCGTCTTCTGTGCCTCCTGGATGCCCCGAAGTGGCATAGATGCTGTCCCCTCTGCTTTCAGGTACTTTGCGACATGAAACCGTGCCTGGTTTCCAGCAGACTCTTTCATCCTTCTGCAACAGCTGTCTCATCCAGAAGTCCTCGATTGTGCTTGACAGTGGTTGTAGTTTTCCTGATTCCGAGGGTATCCAAGGGTGGGGTGACTCCTCCACCTCTGTCTTCCAGAGGGTATCTTCTGAGTCCACTGGGAAGATGCTTTCCTCTTTAAGACTGCAACAGCAACGTACCCTGAGTAGTATTGAGTACGCGGTAGTGTATCCTCTTTGCATACGACTATCGTGGGGTACCTAGACTCTCACCTAGGGTGGTATCTTGGGTCCCCGACTTTCTACACCTTCTGGGTCCAGTCTCATCTACTGTTGTGGTCACACATTCCACTATTTTTGTTTAGGGTTTGGTCTCGCCCTGGCGAACACTGTGTAATAGTGCTTCTTACGGTTCTATTTTAAAGTATTGTGTGCATTGTCAGTATATCTCTGGGTTGGAGATATTGTATAGTGTTAGTGAGTGACTGTACTAAATATCTATTTTTATAAGTACACTGTATGGTTATTTTTCACTTAGCCTATACTAAAGATTGGATACTGGTAAACTGAGGTGCTTTACACTCCTCCTAGACTAAGCCTGAAGGCTGCTCTCCACAGCTACCACTTAGAGAGCCTTTCTAAGGTTGTCTAAACCACTAAAATCACCATAAGGATCACCTGGATTAGTGCAGGGTGCCCACTTACATAAGTGAGCATCATATACTAAGCCAGCCTCCGACATCTTATTTTTAGGTGTGTGACTGAGACAATCCTAAAAGAGACCCATGTTGCAGTGGGACATTTTCACTAACAGCTATGATAAGATTGTGTATTACCTCAATACACTAGTATTTAAACTTTACTCCAACTAAGGCATTTCTTTATATACATTGTCATGTACGTATTTTTATTTTGAACTGAGAAGTACATGCAGACCTTTTTCCTTTCTAAACTATCCCTAGAGATCGCTTTTGCTTGTTGGGGGCATGGCATAAGTATATGTTCAGAAACTTTATGGTTTATCTGAGTCGTGTGTAAATCGTGCTGTTCAAGGTGACATTGGGTGGTCTAGTGTTCATTATGACGTCATTCACTCGCAATTCTTGTTTTTAGAACCATTTTTCTCTCACTACTTTCTTCTTCCAGGTAACTTTTTGAACCACTTCTGGGCTAGTCTCATCCTCTTTGGTCCACTACTGATGGCAAGATGGTATGGGTTCAAGTGTTTCCGCCAAACAAGTCTTCTTACTGTTCATGTCCATCCTCTCTCTGTAATGGTGCCTGCCACACTAAAGCCCCACAGCATGTTCTTTTTTTTTCTAAATATCATTTTTTATTGGCATTTTTTATTTTCACAAACATATACGTCACATTTTCCACATTACTATACATATGGTACACCGTTGCAGGAATTGGCGCTGGGTGAGGCAAATAGACACATATACATTGAAAAATTAAATAACATATCATGGGTTCGTCTTTAAATCAGATATCCTAAGCATATTAGGTACCCTATTATATCTTGTAATGTTCACAGCTCTACGCGTGCCTCAGCCACTCTTCTAAGGAGAGGAAGATCAAAACGTCAAGCAGTAAGGAAGGCTAGGCCATTCCATTAGTGTGAGCCCGTTGTACATGTGGGAGTGGCAGTGTTACAAGTCTAGGCTTCGATAGTCACTGTACTATTGTCATAAGGTTTCTGCACATACAGAGCTATGCACAGGATAATAGGACCTCGGAATATAGTGGTGAGCCAACCATAAACCTTAGCACCCAAAACCCCAACCCAACTAGCCTTAGCATCCCATTAGCACCAATGTACCAATGCTTAGACAACCCAGAACACGGTATCTCTCTCTCAGGACTTGCAGAGGCAAGAACACTCTTTCGTCACATTCGTACCTGTCCACAACATGCGTATGAAGAGACACTGTATAGGTTAAAATGTTTATTTCAACTTACGTGCTCTAAGGTACAGTACACGTGTCAGTACTAGTAGCATAATACATAAGAACAATATAATCAGCATAGTTACTACTCCATAGAATACAAACGGGGAAAGCATCTCATAAAGCAGTGGAGATATGTCTAACTAACATTACCACCCTCCCCGTGCTGGAAGCCAGTTTATTATAATAATAGAAGACCTTTGGGCTTTGACTAGCGAACCCCCATACCTCAGTCTCTTGACGCAAAACTACATCAGCAAACAATCACAGCTCTTCTCACTGGAAAGGTCGTCTCCAAGTGCTATCTTAGAGCAAGCAAGCGCATTATTAAAAGCACACTAATTTCTCAATGGCAGCTGTACAAGTGTTATGTCTAGGTGCAAGGGACGGGCCAAATCAGCATAAACCAGGGAGTTGTTATTCGACCTTGTAACTGTTGTTCAGACTGAGCCCAAAAGGGAACAGGAGAAAAGGTGAGTAACAGAATATGCAGACTGTTGTAGAATCACTTGGCAATAACAAAGGGTGAAAGAACAACATCCAATAATAACGTGCGCAATAGTCATCATGGCATCCAGGCCTGCGGAACATGGCCAGACCATCCAGGAGGCCATGAGCCACAAGACACCCTCCCCTGGACAGTCCATCGGCCGAAACAAAAACGAAGACAGAGTTCCAAACACCTGAGCAGAATTGAGGCTGTCTACTGAGAACTAACGGCAAGTCAATCAATCCAAAAATGTGAATGAGCAGAAAAACGCTATACCGTCCAACAGGACATCATTGGAATCGTCAAAAAATGTAGACGCCATCCAGTCCAACAGGTCAAAGCTGCAGGAATGTTCTTCAGAGTACGGAGCATCCAAAAGCAATGCGGGACAGCTTGCGTGATATTCAATGTAACTTTGTTGTAGGAGGTCCTGAGCAGCCGCCCAGATATCCCATTGTGCCAAAATCCCCAGTGCAGCCGCACGCATCATAAAACCAGCAGCGGAACAGTCCCGTTCATGGGCCTCTAAGGGACCCACCAACCGAACAAAATCCGGTACCGATAATGACGAATTGGAGAGGCAATAATCCATGGTCCATGTAAACGGACATCGGATGCAAGACATCACAGGTTGCACGCAAGTGAAATACGCAAAGCGAAAGGAAAGGGTGTAGGACACACTGATAGTTGCCAAGGGCAGAACATCGAAGCCAACCAGGAGTCGCTCACGGAGCAGCTGGAGGCGTTCGGGATCGAGAAGGGCCCAGTGGAGTGCAGCCATTGCGCAGAAAACAGACCAACAGCAAGACACAGGCCGCCAAAGCGAGGATTAATGGAAATCCACCAAAGACGCTAGAAAAAATGGAATGAATGAATGCCGGTATCACACCGAAAATAGTTTGAAAGGTGGTCACAAGGCCAGACCCCACAACCTTAAAAAAGTGCACCAGACCCTCAGTGTTTGATGCGTTAAAAATACGATGAATTAACTCCCCAAAATGCTGGGGGAGGTCAGTGTTCAAAAGGGCCTGTATTTCACTATGGGTGCTCGCCACCTGGAGAATGAATGTCTCCCGGGCGGATGTGAGCATAACCTCCTCATTCAATAATAGGGCCTTTATCCTGCTCAACTTATTGAAATCTGCCTCCATGGTAGGAATGGAAGGCCAAATAGAGCTATCAACGATGTCGTGAGGGGGAGGAAAAAGCACATTCTTGCAGCAGACAACTCTGTGCGAGACTGTAACAATATACGGAATGCCGGCCTGCAGGCCACAACAATTTTCGTTATTTAAAAGCAAATAGCTACCGTTGGTAAGCAAAGTAAAAGTAGGAGAAATAGCAGGAGCAGGAATACCCTTCAGGACACATGCAAGATTTGGAACTGAAACGCTACAAGCCCCGTGCAATTTAATATGTTTACAAATAAGCGAATGACCCACAGTTGAATCACAAGACTCCCCCGTGAGAAATACTTCCTTGCCATCTCTAAGGCATTTATACATGAAAGGCAAGGACCAAAGTTCATGCAGGAAAGCACCACCCAAAGGCTGGAAACGGCCCACAGGATAATGCTTCATGCACGAACTGAACTCAAAGAGGGAAAAAGGTAAAGCTATAACCCCATGAACTAGCCACACCGCAGAATCTAGTTCAGCTACAGAGAACAGTAAAGGATCCACTTTTTCAATATGTAACAAAGTGTAGGATGCATCTTTCATGGACATGAACTGCTGTTTGTCAGTCAAATTAAAAGGCAAAAAGAGGGCAGTGGTGTTTAACAAATTCCAAGGAACTTTACCCAACTTAAGAGTTTGCAAAGTCCATGCAAACTGCATCACTGAGCGCAACTGATTCTGACCATGATACAACATAGAGACATCATCTTGTACAATATCAACAACAGAGGATACAATATTGTCCAATGTGTAAATGCGGGAAGACAGGGTATTTATACTATTGTCAACAACAGCAAGCACCTTTTCCAAATTTGCTTGGTCTATTTCTCTAAGACGGGAAGCAGCTTCCATTTGTGACAGCTTCCAGAGCTCATTATACGCTTCATAAATGAATCTCTTCGGTCGGGGACCACGAGGTCCCAAGATAAAGTCAGATAGGTCAATAGTGCCTGATAGGAGGGATAAATGGTTCTTAACAGAGTCTAAGGACGAATGTTGTAACCATTGTTTACATAATTTACCAACTGAATACGTGGTCACAGTACGAGTTTCAGTAAATCTTGGATCAGGCTTGTCCTGTATGTAACCAGGACTCGTGTCATGAAAGCGAAGTTGGCATGCATTAGATGATATGGGCCATGCCAACCAGGGTGACTGTATTAGTGCAGAAACGTTAAAGGAATTGTTCTGAAACTGAGCCTGTAACGCCATAAGGGACATATTAAAACGCAAACTATCATTTGGAAGACTCAACAAGGATGGGATGTTTGGCGCATTTAGTTGTTTAACAGTAGCCAACCCCCAACACGTGGTCTGATAAATGGAAGCATTTAAAAATAGAATTTGGGCTGGAATAAGGCAAGCACGGTGCAGGGCCTCAGTGCCTTGCACCTGCCATGTCTTCGAACCCCAAATTGATTTCAAATCCACTGTGTCTTTCCAATATTCATAACCACCCACCGCCAAGGCGCTCAAAAAGGAACCCGAATATAATAATTTAGTATGGGTTAACATTATTTTCTGAGTCAATGGAGTTTTTAATTTAAAAAAATATGACCCAGGGTTCGATCGATTAAAATCAGTAAAATAGGTGAATTTATTTCGAAGAGTTTGGGAACTACCTGGTACGGGGTTTGGGCAGTGTTCCCATTGGGTGTAAGTAGCAGGGCTACGTAGTGCACTTGGCTTGTGGAGAAAATGATTTCCCCAATGTTGGTAACAATACAAATCGGCATAATTCGCAGAATTCATATACAAGTCTTCAGCATTAAAAGAGGCATAATATTTTAAATCAGCAAACAATGCTTCAACTGCATGCACATCCCAATCATCAGAATGAATATTACTTTTTACTACATCACCCATCGAGACTCGAAGGACATTTGGTACATTAATAATTTCTGTCGGGCCATGTATTTGAAAGTTTACCGCATCCCATACTATGCCATCAGCAACTGGAAACGCTGAAATGTTCACAAATGTGTGGTCACGCTTCATGATGTGTGAAGAGGAATGTGGAGCCAAAGTTCCAGCAACACTGTTCACAGCAGAGCGTTCAGGTAAATAGTGACCATTGATGAGTAGAAAAAACACTGTGACAAAGCCAATGGACATGAACAAAAAAACCAAGAAAAGTACCATCCAAATGGATGTCCAAGGTGGAATCAAAAAATTGTCTCTAAACCACGATACAAACAGACTAAACTTGGACGGGACTTGTGATGAGTTAGAGTCTGAATCAAAAGAATAACGTGTCGGGCTCAGTGGCGTTGTTGGTTGGTGTGCCACCGACTCTGTGGCGGGATAAGTATATTCGTCCTCGTCTATGCAGGGTGATGCAGGGGGTTCAAATATATTTTCAGGCAAATCAACCATCTCCATGGTAACATCAGTGACTGTTCGTGCAGGCGTACCTCGAACGCTTGTCCGATAAATGGCAGGACAAGAGACCGCTGGTGTGACACTATTTAGGATCGGCCAGATGTTGTAGCTTGACATTTTCCACTAAGATGTATCTGTTTTCCTTGCGACCGGGAAGCGGTGGTAAGATGACTGTACGTGTTCCCTTCAAGCCCAGCACTGGAACCGGTGCACGAAAAGAGGGGCCAAATTCTTTTTTGTTCTCCACCTTCTCTCGTACTAGGTCGCCAATCTTCGGAAGCCAGCCGGCAACCGGAATCTGCAAAGCAGGGTCTGTGGCTGAAGGCAAATGTGTAATTGCTAGTTTGTCTCAGGCTTCTTGTAAGTCCTGTAACATAGTAGAATGATTATCTACATCAAACTTGGCGGATTGCGCCGCCATGTCTAGACCATCAAGGTCAGGCACAAACATTCGTATGCCAAAGAGCATTTCGTAAGGGGTCCGCCCACCCAGAGGCCTTCTAGGGAGATTATTAAGTGCACGTTGAACAGTATACAAGTGGGCCAGCCAGTTCCTGCCAGTACCTATAACTCTAGCTGTCAAGGATTGCTTTAAGTCACGGTTCATTCGTTCAACGATAGAGTTGCCCTCAGGCCTATACGGAGACGAAAATTTCACCCGCACCCCTAAGGAGCCCATTGCGTCCTTGTAAGCCTTAGAGGCAAACGCCGGACCTTGGTCAGAATGGAAGGTGCCGCATGCAAAAATTCCCACAAAGACTCGCAAATCCCTAATGACATTTCGTGCGTCAGCACTCCGTTGTGGCCAGACCCAGATGAACCGTGTGCACGAGTCCACTGCCACTAAGATATATTTATAGGCAGTGTCTGAAGAAAATGGACCGCAGTGATCCAAGTAAACACACCCAAAGGGTCTGTTCGAAATCGCAAGCGAGGTCTGCGTTGGTCTTGTGACTGTTGAAGGCTTGATCTGTTGACAAACGTCACAGGAAAGCACATAAGTACGTGTATCTTTGTATAAACCACGCCACCAGTAACGCTGCTGCAAAATGGAAATTGTCGCAGACACACCAGCATGCGCCGAAGCCATGCCTTCGTGTGCTGCTGCCATCAAGGAAAGTCTGCGGTCCGCGTTGGGGATCAGCCGAACCCCAACGTTAGGTATTGTTACATAAGGAGCCTGATCGGGACCTATCTGGTAAGAATATTTAGAAGGGAAACCTCTAGGGTAATTAATTCCTTCTTTTGTTGCTGCAATAGCTGCCAAGATATCAGTGTCTATTTTAGACATGGATCTAGTAACTGCTACTACTGAACACGTGAGTACTGCTGATCTAGCAGCTTCATCTGCTAGACTGTTACCAACAGCGTGTGCGCCCACTCGCTGATGGCCTAGGGTGTGAACCACCTGTGTGAGTGGCAGACGTCTTTGTAAATCTGCCACCCTAACCCAAAGCATTTTATGCTTGATTGTGTTGCCTTTAGCGTCTCTATAGTCGTTTTGCGACCAAAAGAACAGATTGTCATTGTATGATTGAACACAGTAGTAAGAATCGCACACGATTAAAGTGGTCACATCAGGATTTACGAACTCAAGAGCAAGCACTAAAGCACGCAACTCGGCCAATTGTGCGGTACTATCCCCGAGTGCCTGCGTATGCACCACAGTGGATTTGAACTTTCCATTCACAAACGTACCTGCAACAATAGCACATGCGGCTGAATAAGCATGCTTGGACCCAGTGGCAGGTTGTGCCGAGCCATCGGTGTAGATCACACAGTCGTAATCCTCTAGCGGCAATAAGGACAAAGGAGGAGGATGAATAAATTCATACTGTAAAAGCTCCTGAGTCTGAAGAGAAGAGTCGAAAATGAAAGTGACATCCGGAGACGTCAAAGATGTTGCCCATTGAATCCAACGGGGGTGCAAGGCTTTAGAGTTCGGAACACTTGCTTTAGTCACTGCCTCTAGGGCAGAATAGGGTGTCACCACCAGAATGCGTTTTCCCTGTGCCAGTGCGCGCTCCTTCAGGATCGCCATTTGCACTGCTGTTAGCACTTTCTCCACAGATGAGAACCGCATTTCTGCAGAGGTGTATAGATGTGACTTGTATGCGATAGGTACTGTGTCTCCTTCATTAAAGGTTAAATACGTGAAACCCACTGCCCCTGGAATGATTCTAATCACCAAGTTTGTGTGGTTATCACGCGTCAAAAGGTATTTAGACTCAAGAAGGTCTGTCTGCAGTGATTGCAGAATGGAGGTATGCTCCGGAAGCCAGCAAGACTTCGAAAAAGTAGGCTGTATCAAGGCATACAGTGGCTTGATACGCTGGGCATATTCGGGAATGTATGTACGTCCGAAATTCAGAAAACCCAGCAAAGACTGAAGCTTCTTCAGATTTGTAGGAGGGCACAGAAGTGCACATTTCTCCAGAAAATGGGGGCTAAACCCTTACCTTCATTGTTGAGCTCATAGCCCAAGAACAAAACGGTAAACTCAGCAATATGGGATTTTGCAAAGTTAATTTTGTATCCCTGAACCGCAAATTCAAGAATAATGCGGTCCACTCGCGTCAGATGCGGAAACAATTCATCGTCTGTCAGATAAATGTCATCCACATACGAACAGGCGTCTGGATCTATGCCGTCTAATAAAGAGACAACACGAGCGGCAAACACTCCTGGACTATTTTTGTACCCCATAGGAAGACGCCTGAATTTGAACATTTTACCACCGGAAGTAAAGGCACACCATTGGCCACTCTCCGGGGCTAAGTTGTGCGTGTAGAATCCATTTGAAAGGTCAAGGGTCGTTTTGTATTTTTTACGAACAAGACTGTCTACAAGCGCAGAACTATGGGTATTTTGCACCGCAAAGGTCCGACAATGAGAGTTCAAATGCCGGTAATCCAATACTAAACGGTACGATCCATCAGGTTTAGAAACCGCAAAAGGGGATTGTTCATAGGTGATACACAGGGTTCAATCACTCCCTGATATTCCAACTGTGTCAGAATTTCGGAAACGGGGCCTTTGGCTTCACGTTTTATGGGATATTGGGGTTGTGGCTGCGGCAACGATCGCAAAGGTATTTCATGGGGGAGATTCTTCGTCCCAACCCACGTGATTGCGGAATAACGCTGGAGCCAGGGACACAGCCCATTCTGCTGCAAGAGCCTTTGCTTTGTCCTTTGGGACATGTCTAGAAAAGCTCGGAAGGATTACCTCCTCCCCTTTACGCGCTGTAAGTACGAATGGGGGTGGCCAGTCCGCCTCTGCTAATAAAATATCATATGAAGAGGTCAGATTTTCCCAAAAATACCTTTAATTACTCGCTGTATATCACCTTCAATTTGGAGGACTATATTAAATAGTCTGTCAGGGGGTGCCACTCTGGTGTCTGCTGTTTCAACAGTAATGAATGTTTCAGTTGCTGTCGCCTCCATATGAGGACGTAGCGCCTCCCGCACTATGGTTACTTCCGCGGCGCTGTCTAGGAGGGTTACTGCCCACGTCCAATTCAGGAGTCTCGTTCTCACCGTTTGTGGCATATTTCGTTGTTACAGCGGCAACTTTCTTCTTCTGAAATTGGGGTCGAAAACGTTGAGCGTCTTCTTCTTTTCCTCTGACTTGTTGTCGAGGCTGGTCTCGTCCCTGTGGGGCCTCACGGGCCCTTCCTCTATCCTGGCGGTCTCCTCCACCTGTCTGTGACGAAGTCTGTGCCTGTAAAGAACGAGGAGAACGCGTATCAGGGATCTGAAACCTATCCGGAGACTTAATTCTCGCTCTATCGCGTAAATCATAAGTACGTTCAGAAGAAACTGAAACCGGGGATGCGCCTCGCGATCCCTGCTTTGTCTGTTGCTTACCCTGTTTTTTCAGCCTCCAGCTCTTTTTAGTGAAGACTGGTTTCTCATCCTTCTCAGATTGAGATTTAGTTTGTTGCTGTTGTGGTTGCGATTGTGTTTGCAGTTTAGCAAAAGGCTTGTTACCCAGGCTATTTCTGCCAATAGTTTTGTAAGCCTGGGTAATAATTTTTGGTAATTCGCGAGGCTTGTCCAATTCTGGGACCAAAGCCAAGGCGTTCGCTACTTGAAAGTTCACTGCATCGCCCTTGACATTCGCAAGGATCAGTTCAGCTACTACTTCAAACACTCCCACTAGTCTCATCCCTAATTCCACCGCCGCTTCAGGGCCGTGTTCATCCTGTACTTTTTTAATTACAGAGGGGAGAACTGTCATGGAAGGCGTACCAAAACATTTAGAATATACTGTTGCGAATACTCTACCCCAGTTGTCACATGCTGTCAACTCGGGAATTAAGTCTTTTGGCAAACTAATCGTCAAAATACGATGTTTATCCACTGGAGATGTATGTGGAAAAACTGCCTCCAACTGATCAAATTTTTCTGCAAGCCAATAAGGGAAATCGTCCTTATGTTGTGGACGTTTGCCCATCACAGAATTCACCATGACAGGACTTATGGTTACTCCGGCTGCACCAGCTGGATGGCCTGCAACTCCAGGAGGGGCTCCCTGGATGTTGCCAGTAACATATTGCACTAAGGCTCGATGCACTCGTACTAAAGCCGAATACATGGTGCGCAATTCCGCGACTGGTATCGTCATATATCGCGGATGTGGGGTGTACCCGGCCAAAACAGGCCAAGTGGCCCCATCAATAGATAAGGGGCCTAAACGAACCGTGGTAGTCGGTTGTGGGAGGGCGCCATTAAACCAAACACGGTGTTGCCAAGCCGTGAGCGGTACCTCAAGACAAGAATAAGGTATATAATTATTAGGAACTGCGGTGGCTGTATATTCATGGAACAAATCGTCAGTCCCATCCACTGCAGGAAAAGTTACCCATGAGTAGAACACCTCAAAGTGGTAAGCCGGATCGGCTTGTACCACAAAGATCAGTTCGACTCCAGCATCTGGCACTCCATACGCCCGTAAGTGTGTCCGGAGTGCTCCGCGGCTATGCGCCGCAATTTGAACAGCCATTTACGGCTAAAATACTTCGACAAACTAACAAGAGGCAGCACAAGTAGGGTTTTAATCAAGAAAAACCTTTTCTAATAACTTCAAGCTTGAAAGAACCTACAATAACTGTAATATAGGAGGTATCACCATCACACACGCTTCCGGAAGCGTACATGAGGGTTGTGTGGACAAGCACAAGTACTACTCAAGCGTCTCGCAAGTAAGCTGCCCCACTTGTTGGTTGCGCCATGTCATAAGGTTTCTGCACATACAGAGCTATGCACAGGATAATAGGACCTCGGAATATAGTGGTGAGCCAACCATAAACCTTAGCACCCAAAACCCCAACCCAACTAGCCTTAGCGTCCCATTAGCACCAATGTACCAATGCTTAGACAACCCAGAACACGGTATCTCTCTCTCAGGACTCGCAGAGGCAAGAACACTCTTTCGTCACATTCGTACCTGTCCACAACATGCGTATGAAGAGACACTGTATAGGTTAAAATGTTTATTTCAACTTACGTGCTCTAAGGTACAGTACACGTGTCAGTACTAGTAGCATAATACATAAGAACAATATAATCAGCATAGTTACTACTCCATAGAATACAAACGGGGAAAGCATCTCATAAAGCAGTGGAGATATGTCTAACTAACATTACCACCCTCCCCGTGCTGGAAGCCAGTTTATTATAATAATAGAAGACCTTTGGGCTTTGACTAGCGAACCCCCATACCTCAGTCTCTTGACGCAAAACTACATCAGCAAACAATCACAGCTCTTCTCACTGGAAAGGTCGTCTCCAAGTGCTATCTTAGAGCAAGCAAGCGCATTATTAAAAGCACACTAATTTCTCAATGGCAGCTGTACAAGTGTTATGTCTAGGTGCGAGGGACGGGCCAAATCAGCATAAACCAGGGAGTTGTTATTCGACCTTGTAACTGTTGTTCAGACTGAGCCCAAAAGGGAACAGGAGAAAAGGTGAGTAACAGAATATGCAGACTGTTGTAGAATCACTTGGCAATAACAAAGGGCGAAAGAACAACTTCCAATAATAATGTGCGCAATAGTCATCATGGCATCCAGGCCTGCGGAACATGGCCAGACCATCCAGGAGGCCATGAGCCACAAGACACTATTAATCCCTCAATTCCCAATTACCTCCGAGAAACATTAAAAAAAAGTACAGTTTGATTGTGTAGGATAACTGGCGCCAAAGTAATCTAGCAAATACATATTGAAACACAAGAGAATAGTCTCTGTGTCCCTTCCTATTTTTATAAACAAAACTTTAAACCAAACTACCAGGGGTCATGATCAGTATATCGGGTACTATTTATTAGACTTGGGCTAATGACATCTGTGGGGCAATGCGGGTGACCCGGGCGGCGAAGGGCTACCAAACTCCCTCCCATACTAAACAAACACAGCGGGGAGCTAGCCTACCCCACGCTCAGGAGTGTCAAGGATACTCACATCCAGTCGTGGGTGTCTCCTAGATCAAAACAGGACTTTGCCCGACTCTAAGTTTCCGAATCGGTCAGCTCAATATCGGAAGACTGTGGTGGTGCATGACGCTTATCCCAGGCTTTCACTAAGTCAGCCCAAGGTTCTGCAAGCGGTTTGCGTCTTTTAGTCATTCTATCTTCTTTAAGCAGAGCCCGCTCCTCAGCTCTCGCCCAACATGTCAAGTCATCTTCCCATTTAGTCAGCCGCGGGGCCTGTTGCGCTTTCCACCCAAGTGCTATACGCCGTCTAGCCAAGAGCAAGGCCAGGTCTACAAATCGGAACCTCAGTCGTGTGGCTTTAGGCCTCGAGAATATTCCCAGGAGGCAAACTGTGGGTGTGCAGTCCATGCTCAGTGCCATTACTGTGTTTATCACCCCGACCACATTCGTCCAGTAGTCACTGATCTTAGGGCAGGACCAGACCATATGGTCAAAGCCAGCATCTTCCAAGGCACAGCAGGGACACGCCTGGTCCGTACGTCCAAATATTACATTCAATCGGTGTGGTGTGAGGTAAGTTCTATGTAACCAATTAAATTGTAAATATTTAAAAGCCGCGTTACGGGATACCTTTTTGGGGCCTCCCAAGGCCCTTTCCCATTATTTATCCGTGAGCTGCTTGCCAAACATCTCTTCCCATCTCCCTCTTAACCGAAATAGGGGGCGGTTCGAGATCTCTATGATAGTCTGGTAGAGCCATTTCACTAAGTGTCCGGCCGAGCCCAGGGTTACCATTGCATGTATAACCGGATGCGTGTCCGGTTCAGTCATCTCTCTTCCTCAAAGCTCCGCTAACACGCCCCTGATTTTATGGTAATTCAAGAACTGCCCAGGAGGCAACTCGTGGTATTCCAAGAAATCCATGAGTGGTAACAGCACCCCATCTCTGTAACAGTCTCCCACTGTCTGCACCCCTACATCGTCCCAACCCTGCAATTGGCGGCTTGTGAGGGGAGCCTCCCCCCGTCTGAGGCAAACCCGCCAGGGGAATGCAAGGAGAGTAAAGTCTCATATCTTTAGACCTTGCCACACATTTATCCCAGCACGCCATGGCCACAGAAAGTAGCACCCCCCCGGATTTAACCTTTCCACGCCGATCGAGCATTCTGGGCAGGAGGGTCGCCGTCACCTAGTCAGGAGTGATAGATAGGAGATCTAGCCCTCTCCCATCGAGCCACCGGGCTAACCACTGCAATTGGGCAGCCAGGTAATATGCCTCGAAATCGGGGGCCCCTAAGCCACCTTTGGCAAGCGGGAGCCGCAGGGTTTGTAGAGACACTCTATTTCGGCCACCGTCCCACACCAAATCTCTTAGTGTAGAGTCCAACTTTTTAAACCAACTACGTGGTGTTACTACTGGTAAATTGACAAAGTAGTATAAAAGGCGGGCTAGCATCACCATCTTAGATAGTGCCACCCGGGCCATTACTGGAAGTTTCAGGGAGCGCCAGAAAGCGACATTCTGCTGAAGACCCCGTAAAGTACTTCCGAGGTTACCCTCTAACAGGTCAGCCTGCTTATGATAGATTCTGATACCCAAATATTTAAAGACACTCGGGCCCAATCTAAGTCTAATGGGAGAGTCGGCGGCCTCGGTAAAGAGGGACATAACGGGAAGATATGAGTCTTCTGCCTATTAAGGCGTAGGCCTGACATTTCTTCAAATTCTCCCAGGATTCGCAATAGCTCAGGCACCCCCACAGTTCCATTTCTTAAGTACATTGTCGGCGTAGAGTGAAATTATATGTATGGCCCCATCGAACTTAATCCCCAAACGCCCACCTTCCTGTCGAATACGTTCCACCAAGGGCTCTATAGCTAGAGCGAACAACAGAGGCGACAGGGGACAACCCTGCCGAGTCCTCCTATAAACATTGTATGGCGTGGATATGATGGCCCCTGTACGGACCTGTGCACTGGGCTCCTCATACAATAGTCGTACCCATTTTAGCCAGCCCTCTCCCAACTGCATCCTCTCCATTGTTGCCAGTAAGAAGTCCCAGCTCAGTGAGTCAAAAGCCTTTTCAAGGTCAATTGACATCACCACAGCGTCTGGGTACTCGCCCAAGTCTGTATGGAACATTACATTATACAATCTACGCAAATTATTAGACGTGGACCGCGTGGGTATGAAACCATTCTGGTCTGCATGGATTAGCCGTTGCATATAGGGCAGAAGCCTAGTAGCCAATGCCTTATTGAGAATCTTAAAATCAGTGTTTAACATTGATAGGGGCCGGAAATCCATCACTCTCGGGTGATCGGTCTTGGTTTTTGGTAGGGGGACTACCAGAGCCTCCCTAGCAGAGGATGGAAGCCTGACCTCGTCGGGCGCAGTCACGTACAAGTGTTCCAATTGTGGGGCTAGGAAGTCAATGAATGTTAAGTAAAAGTCCAACGGTAAGCCGTCGGGCCCGGGTGTCTTCCCTCTCGCCATCGTAGAGAAACACAAGAGGGCCCCTGAGTCGAATAGATAGGGAGAACAGGGGAATACAGTAGCCAACAACAAGTATAATTTCCCTATATATGATTTTCAAAGGGTAGTATATTCACAAAATTACATATCCCAAAGACCAATGATATTATCTAAAAAGTAAAGTTTATTAAATTTTCTGATATAATGTACGACATAAATATAAATAACACATAAAAAGCTGAACTTATCATAAAGGTCATAAAGATGTACATCAATAATTATGGAGCCCCATAATCACAATACGTAGACCAATAAGCAGTGTATAATTACAAAATTAAAAACTGAACACAAACATATAATGAATAAGGTGCATACAAAAAATCACAACACAAGAGACGATAATATCATACACAAAAATACAATACAAATATTCACAAAAAACACAAGAAATGCGCCGACACGCGTTTCGGAGGTGAGAGATATTATGCCAATTCCTTCATCAGGGCGCTGTGTACATATGTAGGGTGGTGGCACGCAGCCATCCTGGATATGATTACTGTTCCTCAATGTACAGAAAAAGGGGCTCAATAAATATACATATTACATAGGTCTGTAGGGACAAACAAAAAATAAAGAAAATATTTCTAATCTAGCATCATAAAAATATATTATAGCGGAGCAATGTGAAAGTCAGAGAAATGAGCAAAAAAGGAGCGAAAGAAAGGCACCAAAGTGTATAGTGAGGGGCAGCAGCCATCTAAGATGTATAGTACCTTACCCGTGTCGAGCAGATCAAGAACGGTGCTGTAGTGGCGTGATAAGAAAGAATAGATAATACAAAGGCAGTAAAGAAAAAGTAAAGAAAGAATATAAATGGTAGGGCCACATACTGGTTAAAACAGGCATCATCTGGTAACAAAGAGCATTATAGCTGTAACCGGTAAATAACCGTTGCGTTTCTATACCCCCTTAATGAGATACTAAGGGCAGCGGTCCTGCAAAACACAGAAACGGCAGAAAGGTATCATGAGATAAAATAGCCAAAGTTGGAATAAATGGAAACTATAATACATAGAGACCAAGATGACTGTGAGGGCATGACTAATAAAGACAAGCTCTCCTACAGTATTGGACAAGGGGAAGTACACAAGTTCCAATATAATAGGAGAACGCTTACCCTAGTGATCTGAGAAATAATTTTATTTGGAGGGCGGTCCGCGGAATGCGATACCAATGTAGAAAAAGCCTCAATAGCGAACATCTAGGAAGACAAAATCAAGACAGAATGATATAAATGACAGATGAAAGAAACAGAAGACCTATAACCTATCTCAATGATGAGAGATATAACACAATACTTACTCAAGTAGCGTAGTGCAGCTACAACAATGGGGAGGCGGAACGCCAAAGGAACCATCGGGCAGCAAATACAACCTGAGATAAGGAGTTGCTAAATCACACAAGGGGAGTTCTAAGGAAAAAACAGGGATAGAACCAATATGAAGAAGATGCCAGCATAAGCGAGATCGCATGAAGTACAGATCTAACTGGCGCTATGTCATAGCTTACCGAAATACTCTGCTCCTCCTTCTTCTGACAAACGACTACCGGCAATAGATAGGGCTGTCCAAACGGTCGCATGTACCCATGGGAGTTCCAAGGGTCAAATATATAAGCAGCCACCAGCGCACGTAAGCGTTAGCGTGAATCAATAGGCAGCACCTGGGCTTGCTAGTGCATGGAACGTAGTGAGCCCTCCGAGTGGGGGCCGGCAGGTGCCATATTGGATTTAAAGATCAGTCTAAACCAGGCACCATGTTGAAGTCAGTATCAGTACCGCCAACAATAAAATAAAGAATTCCAAAAAACTAATAACTAACCAGAATCAGAACCTGATGTGGCAGTCTAGAAAAATACTCCCAAAGGGGTAAGAGTTAAAACTAGATCTTGAGCGGGATCCTGTGCACGAAGGCAGGCAACATGATGAGGACAGACAACAATCTACTGCGGGCGCCAGGTTAAAGTCAAAGAAGAGCCCCGCAATGTAAATAACCAGCATAGAAAGCGCAATTGAGGCCTTAACTAATAAAAAAGGTATGAAGGAGCGCAAACCAGGATGAAAGGCTCCAAAAAATAGGCAAACTGTCACATAACAGGATAAATACAGACACTAGTAGAATAGGCGATGTATAAGAAACGCATCTATATGAAAAATGAGGATCATGAATAAAGATAAAAATAAAGAATCAGAGAGAACTAAATCCCAAATAAAAATGGGAGACAGTTATAATAGAGCATTCTCCCATGGGAGGTATTCATTGAGGCCTTTAACCGACGTCTGAAGTGTATAAATCCAAAACACTTCTCTCTTACGTCTAAGGCCATCAGAGTTACCATCCTTGGGATGATGGCTCTTCTCCAGGATCATCCATTTCAGATCCTTTTCCCCGTGGTCACAGGCGCACCAATGCGCCACCAGAGGAGCACCTATCCGTTTATTTTTAATAGCGGATTTGTGCTCACTGAACCGGGTTCTGAATTCTCTGCTTGTCTCCCCTACGTATCCCTGCTTGCAGGGACACAGGATGAGATATATAACATTAGAAGATGTACAGTTAACCATTTCTTTAAACTGGAACCTTTGTTTACCCCATTCCAATTCTGTCGTGATGATGGCAAAGTTACAAGCGTGGCAGTTGCCACATTTGTGAGTACCACAGATAGGGTGCTTACCAGTAATGGATCTTTGCACAAATTGTCTGGGTTCACAGAAAGTGGCTTTCACCAGAGAATTTCTCAAGTTCTTATTTCTGCGGAATGCAAAGATGGGTTTCGGAAGGGGATTCTCCTGCTGGTTGGAATTCAAAATGTGCCACTGAGAGTTTATGATTTGACGGAGCCTGTTGTCACAATTAGTATGTTGAGTGACACAGACCAAATTGGCCTCGTCAGATTTACGTTCATTTTGAAAGAGAGCTTCCCTATTATAATATTTGGCCCTCTTGTAGGCATCTCTGATCACTCTATGTGGGTAACCCCGATTGAGGAGTTTGTTTTTGAGTTTCTCAGCATGTAAGTCAAAGTTGCTCATATTGGTACAATTTCTGCGGATGCGCAGAAACTGACTGAAAGGTATGCTGTCTTTCTGATGGCGGGGGTGATAACTTTCATATTGTAGGAGAGTATTCCTCGCCGTGGGCTTAGTATATAGAGAAACCTCTATAGTGTGGCCAATGGCTTGAATCCAGATGTCCAGAAATTCAATTTTTTCTTTGCTGATGTTAGGGCTGAATTTGAGATGGGGATCACAAAGATTAATCCAAATGATAAATTCAGTGAGTTGTTCTTCAGGACCTCTCCATATAAAGAAAATATCGTCGATAAAGCGGTGCCAATGTTGGATATTTTCAAAAAATGGGGCGATTTCATTAAAAATAAACTGATCTTTAAATGCTCCCATGTAAAGATTGGCTACATTAGGGGCGCAGGCTGCGCCCATACTAACGCCCTGAATTTGTTTGTAGATCGTGTTGTTAAATTCAAAGAAGTTCTCTTATAATATGATGGCCAGGCATTCTAAGATGAACAAGTTGTCATTGTTGTCATCACTCCTTTCAAGGGCACTTTTGACTGCTTCTAATGCTCCTAATTGGGGAACATTAGTGTAAAGTCCCTCGATATCCATGGAGACTAGCAAGTCGGTGTTGGAATTAAAGTGAAGCCCTTCAATTTTGCCAATGAGATGCCCCGTATCTTTGATGTAGCCCGGGAGAGTGGCTACCAAGGGTTTTAAAAAGACCATCCCCTTAATTGCCTCCCTAATTTCCCCCACTGAGAGCGCTTAAGCAAGAAAGTCACTAATTTTAGCCTCTAAGCCTGGCAACCTTAGTGGATCAAGAAACCCCTGAATTTCCTCTGGCGGGACGGTAACTGGTTGCCGATAGAGGTTTGCATAGTAGCTACGAATCGCCTCATTAATGTCGCTTGGAGCACAAAGCATTTGTCCCATGTCATCAGGGATACTCGGGATGGGCACCCCCCGACTTTCAGGCCTAACCAGCCAGGCGAGCAATCTACCGGCTTTACCCCCTTCTTCATGTTGACGTTCCTTATATTGTGTCAAGTCCACTATACGTAATCTATCCCACGTGGAGGTATAGCAACTTCTAAGTTCTGCCATCTTATCATGCACCCCCAGACCACTTGCTAGGTCCCTATCTAAATCTTGCAGTTGTTGCTCCAACACTCCCAGTTCCCTGGTGATCTCTTGGCGGAGCCCCACCACCTGACCCAGGCATTGTCCCCTAGTGACAACCTTAAACGCCTCCCATTCCACCAACAGGGAGCTAGCTGTACCCCGGTTCTCGGAGAAATAGGTGGTCAGTGCGGCTGCTAACACCTGTCTAAATCCGTCATCTTCAAGCAAAGCTGGGTATCAGAGTATCAGAGTTCTCACAGCGGTAGGAGCAAACCGCATAAGCAGTGGACTATGGTCAGAGATGGCTCTCCCCAAGTATTTAGCCTCAGCTAGCATGTGGGTCAGTGTAGTGGAGCAAAAGAACATATCTAATCGGGTGTGGAGGTCATATAGATGGGAGTAATAGGAGTACACTCGGTGTTGACTGTTTTGGAGTCTCCATATGTCTACCAGCCCCCATCCCTCGGCCCAACGTCTAAGCCCCTTCGCTGTATTGGATGCCAGCGTGCCCTTCAATGGGGGGGTAGATCTATCCCAGTCCACATCACACACACAGTTAAAATCACAACCGATTATCAGATTCTCAGAATCCACTCCCGCCAAGGCACTGGAAAAATTTTCCAAGAAAGGGATCTGTTCTCGATTGGGGGCGTATACGCTACCCAGTGTAATCTCTCTCCCCGCTAACTTTCCTTGTATCACCACATACCGCCCTTCTGTGTCCACCACTTTACGGGAGAGTCGAAAAGGAACCCCTGGTCTAATCCACACAAGGGCCCCTCTCACAAAGGCAGAGTAAGTGGTCGCATATAGCTGTCCCCTCCATCTACGTTTCAATCGTCCCACCTCAATCTCCGTGAGGTGAGTCTCCTGTAGGAGCGCCACATGGACCCCTCTGCGACGTAAGTAATTTAGTATACAGTAACGCTTAGTCGGAGAGCCCATACCCTGTATGTTCCATGTAAGAAGCTTAAACCCTTCAGGTCCACTTGTCCGATTCGCCATTAAGCAAAAGAATAGTCTCCACCCTGATCCCTCCCCATCACAGCAGCCCCAGCAAGTACCATAGACCACCTGGTAAGTAACATCAACCCCAAACAAATAACTCCCACCCCCAAGAGCGGACTGACAACGGTCAGCTGCCCAAATGTACAACTACAGTGAATAGCACAATCTTACGACAAGACAACAAGGTCCCAGGCAACTAGCCAAGGGCCTGTGGGGGGAACGCGACCGAAGCTGCTAAAGTTTAGTCGTAGAACAGCTTAGTATCCCTGGCGACTCAGCCTAAACAGGCAGTCCCCGCCCGTGCCCTGAGGCCCCCCCAGCCCCCACCCCCCCCTCACCCATCAGCAAAGTAAAAGGACATTATAAGCAATAATAACTTATGCAAATTATGTAGAATTCTCAAGTCAACAGTTCGTCAGAGGGAAGGAGGGGAGAGCGACTGAGAAGAAAAAGGAGAAAGAGGAGAGCAGGAATGAAGGGGGAGGAAAAAAGAAAAAGAGCGGGGGTGAAGAAAAGGAGAATTGTCCAGCCACTTATCCGAAGAACTCATCAGCCGTCTGCGGAGTCACATCTGGAGGGCTATTCTGTGCACTTTGTGAAGTGTCCGATCCTGATGCCTCGGTGCCATGATTCGAGTCCGATCCTTTCACTTCTGCGAGTTCTCCACCCTGCAACATCTCCGTTACTGTATTCAGTGCATTTGCCCTCTCCGCTGCAGTCCTAGATGGACTCGGCTTCTTTGTGGCCCTCCGTCGCTGTCGTCTACGAGGGCGCTTCTCAGAGTTCTCCATTCCCGTCTCCGGCCGTTTAGGTCGTGACGTAGCTTGGCCCTCTGTCTTATAGGTTTCGATCCACTCCCAGGCGGATTTAGGATTATCACAGAAGTGAGTTGTACCGTCCAATACAATTCGCAGTCTGGCCGGGAACATCAATGAATATAGTATTCCTTCTTCACGGAACGCTCGCTTGACCTCTAGGAAGGACGCACAACGTCATTGGACCTCCAATGTGTAGTCTGGGAACAGAGAAACTTTGCAATTGTCCACCATGTAAGGGCCATCTGATCGTGCTTTCCGGAGCAGCAAGTCTCTGTCACGATAGTGAAGCAACCGGGCCACTACTGGTCTTGGAGGTCTACCCGGTGCTGGCGGCCTGCTGGGCACCCGATGGGCCCTCTCCAGCGTGTAAAACTGCGATAGGCCACCACATCTCGCAGCCAATTTTCTAAGAAGGTTACCATGTCCCGTTTCTCAATGCCTTCCAGTAGGCCCAAGACGCGCACATTGTTTCGACGATTACGGCCCTCCGCGTCCTCTGCTCTGTGTTCCAGCACCCCCATTCGGTCCGACAGGTCCTCCACCTTCGCGGAAAGACCTTTTTGCGCGGGGGCCAGTTCCTCAAGGGCCGACTCCGCATGTTTCACTCGGTCCGACAGCTTACTATGTTCGGCCAGTAACAGGCCCAATCCCACTGCAACCGTACTGATGTCCTGGTGCAGCGTCGCCTTGGTGTCGGCGATAGCCTCCATGATCTTGGCATATTGCTGTTGGACAGGTATCACGATGAGCTTGCTGCCAGGCTCCTTAATCGCTAACTCCGAATCACTATTGTCGCAGTCTTGGGGAGGCCCCACCAATTTCCCCTAGGTTTCCCCATGGTTAGTGCAGTGTGCTCTACGACCTCCGATTTCTCGTGCGGCCCGCTCTCTGTGGGTACCGCCCAGCGGGGCGCCCGCAATTTCTGAAAGTGGTCACCAGTGGCTCCGCCCAGTGCCACCCGAGGCCCTTCGTCCCCGTTCATAATCACGAGGCTTGTGGCAGTCCGGGGAAATAATTGCTCTTTTTCGGCACCCACGCTCCAACTAGGCGACGGTCCTCTCCCACGGCCTGCACCTCCCGGGGTTTGCCACTCCGCACCCCCGTGTAGGCCCAAACCCCCAGTCTAGCGCCCATCAGATGCAGGCCCCGGACTCACCAATTCCAGGGGTAGGCCGTGGATGTACGATCCAGTACAGCACCGCAGAGGTGACTGCTTAGCCCGCCTCAGCAGGACGCTGGTGTCTGGCACAGCTGCGACGCAGGACGTTTACTTCCGCCTGTGCCACCATCCATCGCCTCCTCGCCAGCCTGCGGGCCGAATCTCCCTCGTGGTCTACCAATCACTCCGAATGTGCCCCCGGCTAGGTGCTGTCGAACCCGGGTCACCTCGGGACTGTGCGCAGCGAGGCGGTGCTTCGCCACTAGTATACTTCTCCAGATAGGTGTGTCCCAATCCGCTGCAATTACCACCACACCAGTAAGCCAGCATGTCCCAGGCCTCGTCAGTCCACTCGCAACCTCAGCGGCCCTCCTCGAGGGCAGTGTCCGGATCCACGCGCGAAGCGCAAGCGAACAGGCCAGAGGCCGAACTCACGCTTCCCCTCCTCACAAGCAGCGCTGCAGGGAGGCAGCACAGATTAGGGATCCCTCCAGCTCTGTCGGGGCAGGGCATGCACCCCCGTGCCCCCGGACGTCTTCGCCAGCTCAGCGCGCGGAGGGTCTATGGGTCCCAACTCGAATCAGGCAATGGCTCACGGAAGCAGTGGAGAGCCCAACACAAAGTTTGTTGCATGCTTTCACCGCTGTGGGGTTTTCAGGCGAGAACGGTTGCAGCTCTTGCAATAGATCCACAGACCCCCCGGCCCATCCACGACTGTGGCACTTCGTCGCGCCCAGCAACACAGGGTCTGTGACCGTCCGCGAGCTCAAGGCCTCACCAAACGCCAGCGCTCCGAGCGGCTGTCCACAGGCCTGCTACGCTCCACTCTACCAGGGATCCCAACTCCGCACCTGTAGAGACGCTCCAGCCCCGGTAGGGTGTCTACGGAATTCACCACCCGACCCCCTTCACTACGGGGGGGCTTTGCTAGATCCGCAGGCACGCTCAGCACGTCTGGGCGCCCATCGCGCTCACCACAGCCCATCCGAAAGCCTGCCCCAGCCGTGGTACAGTTCGTATCGGTTGTTCAGGCCGCCATCTTGCTGCCGCTCTGGCCACCTCGAGTCCGAGAAATCACACCTCTCGGACGGAATACAGGTCCCGCAGAGAAGTGCCGAGCACCCCAGTCACTCCCCTCGGGGATGCCACCGGAATGAGCCCCCAGGCCCGGGCGGGATCACCGATTAAACAGGAGAAATTGCTTGGCTGGCGCGGAGCTCTCAGCTCACACGTCCGCCATCAGTGGCTTCGTAGCCACGCCCCCCCACAGCATGTTCTTTAGAGCCATTGCTTTCTTTTAAGATCAATATTGTGAGGGATGCGGGTCAATGGCAGCAGGTGTCTGACTTCGAAGTAAAATTACGCTCTCCCAGGGCTGGAATTGGCGAATCATTGCTTCTCTGTTTACGACCAAACTCTTACCAAAAAGCATGGAGTTCTCTTTATGGGAAACCAAATAAAATAAACGAGTAGTTTCAGAATTAACGCTTGTTTGAAGCACGTTATAAAAATTAGTACATGTGGAGAGGTGTGGTGCAGCGGCCAGGGCAGCTGACTTCGGAGCACAAGGTTCACGGTTCGATCCCCGGCTCCGGCGGCAGCTCAGCTCAGCACCATGTGACTCTGGGCAATAGCTCACTTAATTTCCACGACGGCACCCAGCGCCTTGAGACCCGTAAGGGTGAGAAGCTGCGCTATATAAAAACTGACTTACTTACTTACATTTTGATTATATTTTGTTTTGCTGACTGGCATTTTGGGGCAGATTTACAAGCCCCTTGCGACGCCGGTGCATCACGTTGCGTGACGCACCAGTGGCGCAGCCTGCTAAGTGATATTTACAAGAACATGTAAAGTCACCCTGCGTGACTTAACCTGTGCTAGTAAATATCGCCCCTGTTCACGCAACACTTTGCGTGTTAGGGGCGTGACATGGGTGTTGCTGTGGGTGTTCCCACGCAACACCCATGTCCACTGATGCATTTCCAGATTTACGAGAAATCGTAAATCTGGAAATGTGTCAGAATGCTATGGTGCAACGAGGAGAAATGTTTTCATTTCTCCTCGGTTTTTTCTCTTTTAATGCGTGCTGCATTCTATAGCACACATTGGAAGAGGAAATCACCTCAATTGATTGTTTTTGTGCAGGAAGTTGCACCTTCCTGCACAAAAACAATCTCCCCACGACACAGGCATCCTTGCACCATGGTGCAAGGGTGCCTGCGCCGGAGCATGGCAGCAGTATGTGCGCCAGCACAGGGGGAAGCACAGAGATGCAACATATTGTTGTAAATATTTCGCATTCCTGTGCTCGAAACTAACGCAGCGGGGCGCAGCAAAATGACTTGCGGCACCGCGCTGCGTTAGTTTCTTGTAGATCTGCCCCTCAGTGTTTACCGTTTTTGTGTGTTGTAGGTAATGCACAAAAAATCCTGCTTACAATGCAGGGACCCTTGCACCATGGTGCAAGAGTGCCTGCTTTGGCGCTAGGCAGCACATTGTGCTCTAGCACTGGCAAAAGACAGAAATGTGCAGAATTATGTTAAATATGGCACTTCGGCCCTTTCCCTGTCATGCAGCACAGCCAGGTGGCTTGCTGCGCTCTGCTGCATCAAATATTGATAAATATGCCCCTCAATTTCCTTCCCCTGAAATAGGTCACCCAGCATCTTTTACCCTCCCACCGTCCTTTTTCTGAAATCACTGGTCGTCAAGCATGGTGTCAATTATAAATTACCCATTAGGAGTGTAAATGGAGAAGAGAAGCTGGTCAGTGTGGTTCCGTTCGTAGCCGAATCCCTTAGCTTGAAGGTGGGTTCTAAAATCTGAGTGGTAACATAGTTGTGGTCTGGAGCATTTGGGTAGCCATGGAATAGCCCATTGAGCCCTGCCCCTCACTGCCACGTCCATGTAAACCCAGTGGTTTTTGGTCTTGTGAAGGGACCGCTCAAAGAATATTCTGAATCGTGCAGCTTGGAAGTATTTTCTATTGTCTGAAAGACCCAACCCCTAAGATGGTCTGTGTTATGAGGAGTGTCCCTGATATGAGTGTTCTCCCCCTCCGCCCCCCCCATGTGGATGTATCAATGGCTGCTTGCAAGGCTTGCGTTTCATTGTTGAGCTGTCATGTTGGAATTCCTTGGAATATGACTGGTCATCTGGGCAGTATATTCTGCCTGACCACCTCAACTCTGCCCAACCATGACAGACAGAGGCAGATTCTGGGAAAGACTACTAAGAAGTCTGGGGTCATTTGCCTCGTGTAACTGTTGCAGTTTTGGACTGATTAACATTCCCAGGTATTTAAGATTGTTAGTGGCCCAATGAAAGGATGCCGTTTCTGTAAGGCGAGTAACTATTTCCAGGCGTAGGCCTTTGTTGAGCATTTCGGATTTATCATGGTTCCCCTTGAAACCAGAGATCCCCTAACACAGCCATAATCTTAGGCTCGGAGCACTCTGGCTCGGTCAGTGAGAGCAGGCTGGCACGAGCGTTTTTAAAGTCAACACTGCCACCTACTGTGCGCCTAATTTATCCCATATACAGTTACAGCGCAAACACGTATTGTAAATGCACGCAATGTAAATAGTATTGTGGGTAAAAAAAATGCATGGTAAATTGTTATATAAAAATACATTAGTTTTAGTGGTATGTGCACATAGTATTACACTTACCTCGGAGTGTACAAATTGTCGGTAGTATGAATAGTGTGTATTTCTTCACTTTCGCTTACCTATTTGTAGTAGCAGTGGTTATTTGCTGTGATCAGCATTCTGGAAAGTTTCTTCGTGTGACGTACCAGCAGGGCTTTAAGTGGGGGAAAAAAAACTGGGGGTGCTCTAAAAGGGGCGGGGCAAACCTCTTAAAGGGGTGTGGCCTATCCAAGTAGGGGCGTGGTCTAAATAAAGATAACTAGTGTAGCAGTACACCCTGCTCTGACAAGCTGTCAGCTCTAGGAATCCTCAGAGTGTCATCAGATTTGGAATTCCCCGCTCAGGCTCGCTCTCTCCCTTCCTTATTACAGCAAGGCTATTTAAGGATAACGCCATACACTCTCCCCAGTACCCCAAGACCGGTGTCGTCATCCCGGGAAATGCCCAGGCAGACACCTCCCGTACAAGGTGGCTTCACGTGAGGCTGAGTGTACTAGAAGCACTGCTCCCAGAAGGCAACGTGGCTTCACAGGGGTGAGTTTTAACGAAGCCACCACCCCCGTCAAAACATGCCACAGAGTCCTCCTACAACCCGGCTCACCTGGCATGACATCATGCCTTGACCTCCACTACTCAGTAGTGAGCAAAGTGAGCATGCGCTCATCGATGTGCATGCTCTCACTGCAGTCCAAGAAAAAAAAAAGAAAGCGGACTACCTCTGCGAGGCCCGAAAATAGAGCCCGATAGAGACCCGTTTCGAGGCCCCCTGAAAATAACTGCCGGTGCTCAGACCCAGACAGACCCGGCCCACTTAAAGCCCTGCCTACCAGTCAAACGGCTCTCTTTGGTAGTTGCGTTCCACCTACCCCGGAGAAGGCTGCCGTTCCGTGGGCACCTTCATATTTAGGAATAAATCTCGTTGTATCCAATCCTTGTGCATAGAATTATTTGCTCCCAACATTTGGGGACGAGCAGTATTTGGAGCTGTCTGGGTAGCCCACTGATTAGCCTCTCTGTCCTCCTAAAAAATAAATTTTTAATAGAGGTAATATAGTCTTCAGTCAACAGGTGACCAACTGAGGTGGGCTGGGGTGAAACTGATGATTCCATGTGGAGGAATGGGATACAAGGGTGCCCATGCTAATGTCTGTATGTTTTGTTTGCGTTCTTAGGCAAAAATCAAAAAAGCGAATAGTAAAAAAACAATATATATTTGTTGTAATAGAAATGTCTCTTTGTACCTTTTAAACAGCTAAACACACAGGAAATTAATTAAAACATATTGTAAATATTTAACATTGTAATTCTGCAGAAAACAAAGAGGAAACTATTTTAAAAGAAATGTGAAATCTGTCATGAATTACACCGTTATTTTCTGGGTGGGATCACATCGTATATCATATACAATCGCATGGGAAGGGATGTTTTGGGAGACTCATTGCTGGAACCTATAGCAGCAGAGATGAGAACCAATGGCGCTACATATTCAGGCTTCTGCTCAGTCAAGTGAATGATTCTATTGACTGTCTCATCCATAAGCAGGTCTCACAGTGCAGGCACATTCTGTGGCCTAGCTGAACACCCCAGAGCCTTTTTAGAACTCCTTCATCTTCACTGGCAGCTGCTGGGGTAAGAATGCATCATTATGTGTAGGGTCGGATTGGTAAGGCGGGCACTCGGGCAATGGGCGGTATCCGAGATCCATGTGCTGGCCACTTTTTTGGCAGATTTGCTCTGTGTTGGTGCAGTTCAGATGCCTCCACCGGCCCAGTGGGGGGCTGAGCGGCCTGTGGGGAGGCAGATGGGCCTCTATTACCTCCCTTTTACCAACGGGGTAAAGGTGTTATTCCCAGTCTCTCCCTGGGTCGGCCCCTTAATGTATGCAGATTGAGAAGGGGCGGGGGCCTGAGCAGGAGTGGGCTCACTTGTATTCAGGTGTGGTTCACCATTGTGAACTAATCCGTAAACAAAGAGTCCTGGCAACATTTGCATTCTTTCATCTTTGTGAAGTTAAGAAACGTGCCTCTTTAATAGAAACACCCCTCTTTCTTCCGTAAATGTGGGCCACCACTTTTTTTTAGGGTGCCCGGGCCAATTTTCGATCCAATTCAGCCCTGATTCTGGACCCGGGCCGGGAAGGCAGAGCCGGACCCAGTAGGGGCCCGGGTGGAACGCCGGCCGGCGGCGGGGGGACCCTCCCCCTTTCCCCGCCCTCGCCACATGTAAATGCCCGGCTAAGCCGGGGAGGGGGCCAGGATTGGCCCACAAGGACAAAGAAGGCTCCCCCCCAATCAGGGGGCGAGCAGGTAAGCCAAAGGGGGGGTTAAGAAGGGGGCCAACGGCCCTTTGAAACCACAAGTCACCCCCCCCCGTTGGCGAGGAGAAAGGAGGACCTGCTTTGAGGGTCGGACACCCATCAAGGCGCCTTTGCCTCGACACCAATACCCAAGCGAAAGAGACGACATGAAGGCTGCTGTGCTGACGGTCCTGTTGTTCGCGACATATGTCAAAAGCCAAAGCATACCAATAGCAGGTAAGCTCACAAGACTCTTATTTTCACTTAAGACGCGTTATCATATACATTTATTTGCGAGAGTGAAAGGTGTAACTTTAGCAGGTGATGCCTACAGAGAGGAGATGAGTGGTTATTGGAGTCTGCTTTTAAAGGAACAGTTGTAAATATTACCAGGGCCATCTAGGCCACGGCGGCTGCACGTCGGAGGACTGACTGTCCGCCGTAATTACAGATCTTTGCATACCCAGAGAGGATTTGTCCAGTGTATCTGCTGGTTTGACGGATGCATTTAAGGCAGGGCTGAATGTAGTACTCAGTTTGTAAAACAGTAAGTGTCAGGGCCCTTGTCCAGGAGACGCTTGCACCACTCATTGCCAATGTCAGCGCTTTAGACTTTATATACATTCAAATGACTAGCTGCCCAGGCTATTCTTTTATGCTTTGGGTGGCAGATAGTCATTTTTATTCATGTATAGAGAACTATGAAACAACTGTTGTCTTCATCACGAAATTAGGCAAACAGCGCCACCGTATGCCTGACTGTCATAGGTGCTGGTGTTGACAGTTAAGTGCCGGTGCTGAGTGCCGGAAACAACCGCACAAACTAAGCACTGGCTGAATGTCACGTGGGCTGTGTTTTTTTACTTACTCACCACTCATTTTTGTTCCACACAATCAAATTCCCAAAGCCAGAATCTCTGTGCGACTGAAAAAGTAAATTGCCCTAACACGCAGGGAGTTTTCACTCCGCTCCATTGGGGCTGCTCCACATTACATAGGGCGGACGACTGTCCATGGGACCCAGCAGCCCAGGGGCCAGTGAGCCAGCGGTTCTAGATTTGGAGATGGTGGATCTAGCGAGGCTCTGCCGTCATTAACCCTGCAGTGCCCTCTCATCTACAGGGGCTGAGGAGACGGCGAAGTCGGTTGGCGCGCCATCTGGCGGTTCTCTGCATCATACACCGGATCCACCTATCGAATGAAGCCCCTAGGCTTCACTGAAATCAGAATAGTGTGATAGCTCTATTTAGAAAAATAGGAACAATTAACTATCCTACAGACGACCCAACTAATCGGGATAATGAGGACTGACAGGAAAATGACGACCAACCCTTCACATTGCTGAGCTGTACTTGGGCTTCAGAGCGCTACTGAGCCGTACCTTTTCAAACAAAAAAGGCTCTCTCGTTCAGGCTGAGGCAGACCATAAACGTTACAAGCTCTGTTACGAACTACTGACCTTTAGGACAGTTTTATATAGCGCAAACTAGACACGAAGATATCAGAGCACTTTACATGGGCACTGGTTGCGTTACATACCGACACATTAATTTTGCTAGGTACGGGGACATTAGGTGATTGGCCCAGAACCACAGGGTGTTGAGTGTCCCTGCCTGTCCCGGTTTCCCATGTTGGAGCTCGACCGCTCTAGCCGTTAGGCCACATCCTTGTGACGCATAAACCTACTCAAATGTTGACGGTTGAAGCCGGACGTAATTAGACTGGGCTGAGAGCAGTCTGTGCGGCATATTACGTACCCCTATATTTTACTGTAAGTAAATATAACATTACATGGCTCGTAATAAATAATAGCTGTTACTATGATATTGCCTCACAAAGGTGAAACTTGGCGTTGACGTCTGACGGCTCTGTACAAGATAGATAACAGAACTTGGTGATTCCAAAGTTGCTACTTTAACTTTTAAATGAAGGTTTATGTCTGTTTTGGCGTGGGGACTTATTTGTTATACCTCTGTTTTTTTTGCGTTAGGTGCCGACAGCAGCGTCACTAGGGTTGGTGTCACCCAGTGCGGTAACTCGGTAACTCATGGTGTCACCCCCTCACGACTTACCCCATGACACCATCACATGGGGTGACACCTTTCCCAAATGAGACTATTTAGTAAATAGTCTCATTTGGGAAAGGTGTCACCCCGTGTGATGGTATCACCCGGTGCGGTCCGCACCCCCCGCACCCTCTAGTGACGCCACTGGGTGCCGATTGTGCAGTTGTGAAGAGGTCTGTCTTGGTCACGTTTGGCCCTTGCTCCGGATATGTTACTGTCGGATACTGTTCCGGAGGCTGCAGAAGCAGTGCCTCGTAAGTGATCTTATGTTTGTGTCCCGGAGGAGAATGTGTGTTGGGATAAAATATACAATCGGATAGGCAACACATACACACCTTTTATTTAGAACCTTTCTTTTGCTCAAACACCTGCAGGGATAACACATATATCACAATGTATTACCCAATGAAGGGTTATTAGTGATGCTTAAATAGTAAAGTCGAGTTGAGATCAAATTTGTGCATTTTTTAATGTTTTTGTAGTTTGTAATAATTTGTACGGTTTCACAATGTATTAAAAAGTGGGTCCTTCCTACTTATCAACTAGCGGTGGGAGTGAGAAACAGTTGTAGAATAGAGGAATGCAAGGCTCAACCTCACGTGCCTCCAGGGCCGGCTTTAGGGCAGTGCGGCCACGCTGGGCGCTGACCTGTGGAGGCGGCGCTGACCTCAGGGGGGCACTATGTTTAGCAATAGCTTATGATTGGAGAGATGAGGGACACTTTTGCCCAGTGGTACTGAGAGAATCCGAGGAGGCGGTCACGGGGTGTGGGGGCACCAAAAATGATTGTCGCACCGGGCGCCACCAGCGCTAAAGCCGGCCCTGTGTGCCTCTACCAGGCAGCCCGAACCGCTAATGCGAGTTAACCACGCATTCCCTTACCACGCATGCCTTTACCTCGCAATTTCGTGGTGAAGGCATGAATGGCAAGGGTGTATGCGCTGCTAAGTTCGCCGCTACTCCGACCCCCAACGCCCCCAAGGCTTCCGGAACACGTGGGTCTCGCCGCGTAGTTCCGGATGTTTCCCGTGAGAAACGCTCAGCCCTTTTACACAGTCCCTGCTGCCCTAATTGCACCTAGAATTCAATCCATCCGAAGGCACGTCCATAGCATTCTATTGCAGATATGAGTGAGACAGTAGCGTAACGAAACTTGAGGCCCCCCCTTGCAGGGTACGTGGAGGGGTCCCCTCCGGACTCAATCTGGAGCTCTCCGTCTGAAGTGCGGTGCTGAGGGGCCCCCTGGAAGTTGCCCCCCCCGCACCGCAGTATGCTACAGGCAATGCTTTTCTATGGCAGACTTAGGCAGAAATCTACAAGTCAACAAAGGGCAAATCAGATTCATCTGTCAGATTTAGTGAAATGTCAATCTGCAGTAATGTATGCATTGTATTCAAGTATAGAGGAAAGTCTAATGAGAAATCAAAACACTCTTTGGCTCTTTTAATCGAACTAATGTTATCTCTGTGGGCGAAGAGCAGAGAAAAGAAACGGACTAACTTCAAAAGACCCCAAAGCTGCAAACAATTGATGCTATGTTACTTCGGCTGTATTTCTCAAGGCTCAAAAACCATTATTGCAAATCAAAATAAAAAGAATGCCGAGCTGGATATTACCCAATTTACCAAACTGGTGCAACAAAATCCTATTGAAATGATAATATGTAGTATCAAAGGTTAACAGGATGCATTGGATCTATATTAATTGAGCAAACATGCCGACTAAACAATGGAATGTAAAATGTTGACAAAGCCTAGATAAAACGTCACTCTTTGTCATACGGAACACAGTACACATAGAGAACATGTACATGCAGGCAAATATTCCAGCACTACAAACTAGCACGTGCATGAAATAAAGAAGATATATGCTCAGCTGGAAAATGATCAGGCAGACATGGACACAGCAGAGACACCATTACCACATAACATTTATTTGACCTTGTGTGCACTTCTGATAATAAAGGGAAGTACATGAAACCGAAATATGCATTATTGTTCGTGTTTCAGATACAGTGCTAAGGCATGTTTCACTACATGGCAAAGGGAAGAAAATGATTCATATTCAACCACCCCACACAGTTATCCTGTAATGAAAATTAGAAAAGGGTATGGTCACAAGTAAAATAAAATGATTTATTTTAGTTCAGAACTTCTATCGTTTTAGAACTGCTATAGCATCCAAAATAGAGTCCCTCGTGGTCAGAGGAGACCAAGTGATGCAATAATTGCTCATATTGAGGCCTATTTTTGAATAGTGCTTTACATACCCACGGATGCTATTCACTGAGATCTTGGAAGAGATACACCTACACCTCTTATAAACCAATTTGTCGTCTCTGATGGGAAATGTCTCTGTAGCCTTCCTTCTCATTTTAAGGAACAACTACTTGAAGAGGAGAGACATGATATGCAAGGAGATGATCAACATGTTTGACATGTCCAGGGAATTAGTGACGTTGTGATACTGATTCTCTTCAGACGTGATCCATGACAAGGGTGCAGACTGGGATTATGAGCTCATTGACCTCTAGCACACTCCCAGGCCTGTCCTGCCCATGTCAAATTACTGACTGCAGTCCACTTTCTGACCGCCGGATCCCTCCAGAGAGTCACTGAGGCAAGGCAATCCTAGTCCCTGCACCAGGTACTGAAATGCATCAACATCAAAGTGCACCCGTTTATCACCATGCACTAGCCACCTGTCGAAAAGGCAATGAGTGAAAAGGGAATTCTATTGAGTTGACCACTTCTGTCAATTATTAGATGCCATCAATTGCAGTCACATGGCATGTCAGCCATCCAGCTAAAGCAAACATTTCTGCAACAGATACTTCTGGCACTCTGTCAATGTGCAATAATCTGCAATGTAAGGGGTTTCTTCTGTTACATGAACGGTGCCTTTCCTGGGTGTACACCTGTCATCTGCATGATCTGACAGTCTGTGCTTGCATGTCAGGTGGTTTCTGAGGATTTCTGTGATATGTAAATTTACCTAACTTGTGCTGGAACTGCTTTGTGCACCTGGGAAATGGCATCACAAATGCAGTCAGTTATAACTGCACCCCATCCCGATACAAAACGTGAGACTAATATTGACTAAATGCCTGTATGTAAAGTCTGCAATATTTTCAAGGTAACCATATTATAATTAATGCTATTATTACTGATCTCTTCACCTTATTTGATGACAGACTACCCTGTCTGAATTGACGTATAACAGAGCACACCCACATATGTGGGTCATCATTGAGGACACTTTTGGTATCCTAAGCCCGCGCTGTAAATGCCTTGATCATACAGGTGGCTCTGCCCCAGTACTCCCCAGAAGTACTGTGCGAGATCATTGTAATCTGTTGTGTATTGCACAACATCACCATGCAAAAGGGCTTACAAGTATACCTTACAAGTCATTGGGTCTTTTCTACCATTGCATTCAGGCTCTAGAGCAACATCACCGTATCCATCAAGAATGCCCCAATGCTGCTTCAATTTAGGAAAGAGTTGAAGACTAACCACTTTAAAGAACACTACGTCACAATGTATTAACCATCCACAACTCAGACTTCTCTCCTGATACTCGCTGACTTTAAGTTTGGCTTTGACAATGCACAAAGATCCGTTGGTTTTGGGTAGGTTTGTGCTTTGGAAACACCATATACATACATACATACCCTCCTATGAACTATGGCCTCATCCAAGTTCTGGGATTCAGACCCTGAATAGAGGCCAAGGTTGCAGTTGCTTGACTGACTATTGGCCTCACATATTACTTGAGCTGCTAGTTTGGTTGCTCCATCACAGTTGTTGGAGATCTTTGAGTCAATGCAGAATTGAGGGATATGACACTCACTACATACACTATCCACTGCTTCAACACCATGATACCCCATCCAAGCTTGAAATTCTAATGTAATATGGTTTCATGTACACAAAACGAGGGCTATTGGACCCTCTGAAATTATGCAATTTTGCTGCCAAATCATTTTCTACATATGTTAGAATTTGCTATATTTGCCACATAGGCCCTCCTGACCTTTAATTGCGGCCCTCTGGCGAACAGCAGCACTGGGCTGCTGTTCGTTTGACAGAGTAGGAATATTCAGAAAGCTGTGAAACAAACAGGCATTCTTTATTTTACACCTTAACTAAAGTAACGGTAAAGAAGAAAAGAAGGTGTCCTAGACAACTTAACTTTAGGAACACCTTAAGTTTTGAAGACATCTTGCACTAAACATGTGAAAACATGATAAACTCTGCAAACTTTAAAAAAAAGTGGATTTTAATAACGTGCATTAGCATTATACCTTAGTAGATCAGATTATATCACTGCATCGAGAGGTATTTTTTAGCAGTGATAGTTTTGAAACATGATCTTGGAAACATTCATGCTGACGCCATTCCGAAAACAATGCCATTACTGAACTAAGAGGCAAGTCCTTTGTCAGGGGTACCTTGTGTACAGCCTTGGTTGATATGTAATTGGTACCACATTATAGTTTATTAAATAAAACACAAGAAGGTTTTGTAGAGCACACATCTTGAACTGGTATATTTTAGAGGGCTCTCTTGGTATTAACAAAGGGTATTTACGAGTAGTGCCCTTTGTAAATACCAAAAGTTGTAAAGTTAGACTTTCGTCTCAGTTTACCTTTGTGAATCGGGCCCTACGTGTCTGCCTCTGTGAGCCCTATCTCAATAAGGGCCAGGAGATTGGAAGAGAGCCAGTTAATAAAGTTATGAATTTGGAAAGTATTTTTGACAGAGGATGTGGCATTGAGATGCTAACTTGTAAAAGAGTTTTATTTTGTATGAATGCTGGATGGGTAAGCTAAGTGATATCTTTGTACAAGTAAAGTTGAGATCACAGGTGCAAATGGAGATAGGTGTTGCCTTTCTAGCAGACAGAATTGTCGAAGTTGAAGGTGGAGGAAAATTAGAAGTGTTTCTTCTTTTTTCTAGATACCGCAGAGAGGCAATGTTATAGCTTGGTCCTGATTAAAAGGATTTAGTATACAGGATGCCAATCTGGTGTCCCCATTGCTTCTGAGGATAGGCTGAGATTTGGGTCTTTAAGAGCCAACAGCACTGAAGAAGGGATCATCGTGATGAAGAGGGGCATATTCTTCAACTTGTGAGCCATGTCTTTTTGGAGCCTCAATCTTGCATTTCAATGTAGCCCAGTTTGCAGGTTACCTTGAAGCATCAATCTTTTCACTGTGGTAGATGTTTAGATTGAGGAGAGTACATTTTGCATTTCTGCTGGAGAGGGTAAATGCTGGCAGTTCGTGCTGGAATGTACCCATGAGAACAAGGTCAAGACTAGTGGTGGGCGGTTAACTCCTCCCCGCCAGCGGAGTTTGCAGAGTTTATACCAATCCGCGCTCAGCTTGGAGTGCAGTTTGGCAAAAACTCCACCACCTGGCGATGAGAATTTTGCCTGATCCTATCATGGGATTTCCTCGGAACAGGCTAGGCCTTCACGCAGTTTGAAATGTGCAGTTCTTGCTGTCCTTGCAGTCTGCTGCTCTTCCCAGTGAATCGAATCTGCTGGAGCAGAGGCTTCTCAGTGCAGTGTGTTGACTGTGCAGCAGGATGGCAGAGAGGAGGCTAAGAGACTGACGGTTGCTCCTCAATGGATAACCACGTGAAGCTATGGTAACCGTCCTGGGAAATGAATGCAATAAATAAATGCGCGGTTGCAATATCCATTTCATTTCGGCCTACTGGGATAATAATAACTCCGCGCCATGTGCCCTCGCAGCTGCCATTTCATTCAGTAAAACATGCCTCTTTGAATGATTTACCAAATCATCACCATCTTAGTCCCAATGCCCTGTTTGGTGCAGTGGAATACTAGGTTGAGATTCCAGCCCGTATTTACTTTGCCGTTACTTATGTGTAATGTTTACCTTACAGTTAATAAAAGTGTGCCCCTGCAGAATCCGGAAGCAGTTGGCTAACAGTTTACACCACGAGTTCAGGCCAACTAAGCCTTGTTGTCATGGGAGAGTGCAAGCGGGAAACAGCCTTTACAATGAGGGGGCAGATTTACAATTAACTAACGCAGCACGGAGCAGCAAGTCATTTTGCTGCGCCGCGCTGCGTTAGTCTGGAAAGCACAGGGATGCGACATATTTACAAGAATATGTCGCATCCTTGTGCTTCCCCCTGCGCTGGCGCACAAACTGCAGCCATGCGCCAGCGCAGGCACCCTTGCGCCATGGTGCAAGGATGCCTGCGTCGTGGGGAGATTGTTTTTGTGCAGGAAGGGGAACCTTCCTGCACAAAACCAATCACTACAACTATTTTCCTCTTTCAATGTGTGCTGCAGAATGCAGCACGCATTGAAAGAGGAAAAAACGAGGAGAAATGAAAACATTTCTCCTCGGTGCGCCTCGCTACGCCACCTCTAGGGTGGCTTAGCTTTCAAACGCATCTCCAGAGTTACGATTTCTCGTAATTCTGGAGATGTGTCTTGTTCCATGGGTGTTGCATGGGAACACCCACAGCAACACCCATGGAACGCCCCTTCACCGCAAAGTGCTGCGTGTGAAGGGGCCGTATTTACAAGGAGAGGAAAAGTCACGCAGGGTGGCTTTTCCTCTCCTTGTAAATATGGAGCAGCCCCCTGCGCCACCAGTACGTCACGAAAAGTGACGTACTGGTGGCGCAGGGGGCTTGTAAATCTGCCCCGAGGTTTTTACCTCGTGCCTTTAGCACGCATTTTTTAGCACACATATTTTTACCACGTGCATGCTTTTACAACGCATACCTTTACCACACAGTTAAGGTACGTTGGAGCGGTGTGGATGTCTTCCCCCACAAATACATTGTTTTTATATTTTAAAAAAATGTGTGGTAATGGCATGCGCTGTAAAAGCATATATGTGGTAAAAACATGCGTGGTAAAAAAAAGGCATTCAATATATTTCCCTGCGTTGTACAGGGCCGGACTGGGAACTAAAACCGGCCCTGACAAAGTGCTCGGCCGCCCCCCCGGGGGGTTGGGGGTGCGGCCGAGCTCTTTGCCACTGCCGGTTTTCGGCCGATTTTGTTACAGGGCCGATTTTGCAGCTATGCTGCAAAAACGGCCCTGTAACAAAAACGGCCCCCAGGGGCCCAAAACCAGCCCCCACCCGTGCGGCGCACCGGGGGATTGCCCGGTGCCCGCTACGGCCAGTCCGGCCCTGGCGTTGTACCGTCGTAGAACCCTGCGAGCCCTTCTTCTGTGGTAAGATGAACGCAGCTGCAAATTTGAAAAATGGGGAAGGTCCTACATGTTGACCCAAAGGGGGAAAATACCAATGAGACACAGTGATATGTGGAGAGAGAGTGGCAGAGAGAAATGTAATGGTGGGAGCTGCAGAACGCTATTCTGACTTTCCCTAGTTTAAGAATAAAGTTCATTTTAAGTATGAATAAATAAGTGCAGGAATCCAAAGGTATTCTTTAGGAGTTTGACATCTGCACTATCAAATGCTGGGGTTGAAAAATATCAAGTATCCCTAATTTTCATTCCACCTCATGCCTCTAATCCTTCGTCCTACACTTCCTCTCTCTTTATCTCACTCTTTTACATTCTATTTTTGATTTCTTCTTTTGTCATTGTTTTTCTAACTCTCTCTTGCTCCTTCTTTTTACCTTTTTTGCCTCTCTCTCTTATTCTCAGTCAAACACTTTTGATGAAATATACATCTCGGTGTCCAGAGTGCCGGTGCCCAGAGCCCACCACGAGCAGCCACCACCACAAATTAAGCACCGGAAGAAAGTTTCTCTCTTCTAACCAAATAATTGAGGATGTCAAATTCAGGAAGGAGATTGTGAATACTCTCCTTCCCCCCTATTGAAATGCAACCTGCTCATGTATTAAGTGTAAATAGAAAAATTACGGGGCATATTATCAACGGCCAGCGATAATTATCGCTGGCCGTTCACAGCGTGAGAATAGTTATCGCCGGCTACCGCAGATAATTATCGCCATGCTAGCGCTGTATTAACAACGCATAGCGCAATGGCGATAATTATTCCTGCAATAGCTTGTTTTCCATGGAACATCGCTGGTTTTCCAGCGATGTTCCATGGAAAACGTCGATAACCTTGCTGATACGACCCTGTGGTCGTATCAGCAGAATCCATCTCCCATGTAAAGTATGCTTAAGTCAGGAATTTAACAGACGTTAAATTCCTGAGTTAAAGCTGAGGTAGCGCGATTTCTTTTATCGCTGCACCTCCTTGTTAATATCGCGAAGCTGCCTTCGCGATATTAACTTGTGTTGTTTTCACAGCCACGCCTTCTTTGCATCTCATTAGCGATGCAAGGCGAGGCTGTGAAAAACGGGCTCTACATCAAGGAAACACGCGCTAGCGTGTCCTTGATGATATTGCGATATAATTATCGCCGCTTTTGTCCGAAAACGGACGCTAAAGCGGCGATAATTATATCGCCAGCCCTTGATAATATGCCCCTCAGTTTCTAGAACGCAGAAAAAAATACATTGAGAACCATACATTGTTGGAGTGATGTGAATGCTTTGGTGAATATTCTGCTATAAGATATAAAACGTTAGAGAATCAGAAGTTATGATTAAAGTGGAAAGACAGATGCCCACTCACAAATTTTAACTTTAATACACCTATTTGAGATTGTCAACAACACCTGCTGCCCACGGTGTGAGGCAGCGGCCTCCAACGCTCTGCACGTCCTCATCCCGACATGCACCCCGTCTGCCCAGCTGCCTGCAGGCCGCGACCCTAGTTCTGCCGAGGCTTTATTAGAATAGAAACCCTGGTCATTTCCTGCATACTTTGGGCACCCAAACAGTGGACATCAGGGGACCTGCTCTCCATGCATGGAAGCCCGTATGGCACGGTTAAGGATGCAGGATATGGTGCACTGTACGGTGTGAGTGGCATGTGTCACAATGTTGGCGACGATTTTGTTTGCAGGGCATGCTGTAGTGTGTAGGCTGTGTTACACCTTTACAGGGCATGGTAGGCTAGGTTATGCTTTGTGTGTTACATATTTCAGGGTGTTGGGCATGTGGCACAGCCTAGATCAAAGGAGGCACAGAGAAGAATTTATTCTCTCTGGTATGACGTAGTACATATGGGGCAGTGCAGACTTTTTTCGACACTGCGTAGTGTTTGGTGATTGTAGGGCATGGTATAGGGTAGCAATGCATGGTACCTCTGCAGACCTACTTCAGATTTATAACAGAAACAACCCACTGTGGGTGTCCCACTGTGTCTCACACTGACAAGGACTTTGAAGAAGGGTAGTTGGCGTGGATTGGGATTTGGAATAGTCCATGATCTTCCCAAAAGGCATTCAAAACAGTTTTCTCGCTATGCAACTGGACTGACAAAGAAGAATGGGAAATAAATAAAATATTTTTTGATGCGGCCCTCTACAGCTGCACCTGTGGAGCTCTGGCCTGCCAAACACACCGGATCGCATCCATGCTGTTCGGTTAGCAGTGACTGCTGTTATCCCGTTGTCCTAGTACGTCAAGGCAGGATTTTTTCAATCTGCTTTGTAAAGATGTCATTGTGCTTTGCAGCTATATTATATCACCAACATATGTAAAATAAATATGTCACTCCGAGCAAGAGCATAGAGAGAATAGCAAGAAGAATACTCAATTCATTTAAACTCAAATTCACCCTCTACTGGCAAAATGCAGTGTAGAATAGCTCTTATTTCATATCGGCAATATTTTACTACCAAGGACTGCATCAATTCAAGGTCTGCATGTCGGTTCAAGTTACTGGCACAGGGAACGGAACCCCGTGGAATTTCAGAGTCTTCAGTATCTCTGGAAATCCGCATAGTGCAACTCAGTGAGTTCTGCCCAGGACTAGTCAAGATTTATTTGCGTATGGCTGGGTCCAAACTGCGGTGGCATGGTGGGTCAAAAATTATGGATTGGGGTTTGGCCCGAGCGATTGACAGTGGCTGAGATTAACTCACGCACTCCACCCATTAACTCAAGCATTCCACCCATAACCTTGTTGTTTTTGCATTTGGTGCCCTAAGTGCACAGGGTATGACCAGACATGGGTCCCAGGCTCACTGTGCCACTGCTCAATTGCTCATGATTGGATGCCTTTTTTCTCTATCTCAGTACACTGGATTACATCCTCACACTTTCCGTGGTCCTTCCACTGCCACTGTACTTTTTAAATAGCTTAATTTTTAAAGTACCCTGCAGCTGCTCCGTAGTAACCTATACCAATTTCCAATGTCCTTGAGTTTCGACCTTAAGACTGAGCTTATGGCATGGTGGGTATTTGGACAAGATTCAGAGCAGTGTTTCTTCAAAAAAGAAGGGTAATCTGCTGAAAACCCTAGAAAATCAGCTTGCAACGAGCATGCAATTCTTACCCCTCAACAAGAAGTGTCATAACTCCTTAAAGTGATTGGAGCCTGGCACCTATCTGCTGTAAAACTCTGTATTTTGTTTTAGTTTAGCTTTCTTAATGAAAAGCAGCAGCTGGGTTTTAGTTTCCTGCATCATTTTGTCTATAAAAAAAAAAGATCAACGGTACTCTTTCCATCCATTGATCTTGCTAAAGCTCCTACAATTACGCTTCATAATATTTTCTGTACACAGGGTAAAACCACCCCACCCTGACTGATATCTAATTGAAGTACAAGGAGTTTTACTCTGGGAGTCTTCTTATTCCAAACAAGGTGACTAAAAAGTGCTTCCGGTTCCATGAAATAGCTCTTATTAACTTTTATAGGGACATTTGAAAAAAGAAATAGCAGCAAAGGTGATATAGACATTTTGATAAAGGCTATTTGTAGGACTTGGCCATTTTGGCTAAAGTTCCCTAAACCTTTTGCTTTTCCCCTAGACCGTTTTCCTGACATAGAGTTGCCAATTTAGATGCTTTGGGTACTTTGCCACTGCTGATCAGTGTCAAAGTACAAGGGTTCCTTATGTAAAGTACCATGGTAATTGGTTGGCCATGATTGGTATGTTTGCCTTACTAGTAAAAGTCCCTAGTGATGTGCACTGTGTGTGCAAGGGCTAGTAATGCAAAGGCGCGCAGAGAAGGGAACTCAGGCCTTCAGTGTAGGGCCTGCGCGCAGTTTGCTAAGTTAGCATGTTGTCCTGACAAGTGCAACCACTTGTCAGGCCTTACTTTACCTTTTGCGTACACTGTGGGCACCCCTGTGGTAGGTCCCGGGTAACCCCTGGGCAGGGTGCAGCGTAGGTAAAAGGCAGGACATATACTGAGGTGTGTGCTATGTCCTGACAGTGAAAAAACACTCTATTTCGTTTTCACTGGTGAAAGGCCATTCTGCTCATAGGACAGAATGGGGGAGGCTGGGTATGGTGTTTTGTTAGCCTAGTTTCCTATAAGTTTATAATGGACAGGTGTAGTTTAGTATGTATGAACTCACAGTGTCATAACACATCTTTCTATGAATGTGGTTTTGTCACTGTGTGTTCAGAAACCACTCTTTTAGAAAGTGGCGGAGTTTTGTGCTTTAAGCATTTCTGTGTGTCTCTGCTGAATGTGGATTGACTGGATCTGAGATGGGAGGGGGTGAGATGGCACCTGGCTGACCTGCATCTGGAGAGTATGCGAGGAGAAACCCCGGGAGGTGAAGAGGCCTGGGTTGCAGCTATAAAACAATTGACCCATCTCCTGCTGAGTGATTAAGGGTCCAGACCCCCAGTATCAAAGGGAGAAAGGTGACACTGGGAGGGGGACACCCAGAACTGATTTAGGCAGGGGTCAGGGACCCCTGAGCACAACAACTTCAAAGACATGAAGGAGTATAACTAAGAGAACTGAAACCCCTAGAATTTGGTGTAATTTTGAATGGCGAAATGAACAGGTCGAGACTGCAAAAGCATTGACCTCTTTCGTGGTCAAGAAGAACCTCTGCCAAGGAAGAAGTTGCTGAAGAGACTGCTGGATAGGACTGACCCTTGCTTAGTGATCTGGGGCTGGCCTGCAGTTTGTAGCTTTTACTAAGGAAGAGACTGAAGGGACATTGCAGTGGGTGGTGTCCCCCCCCTTCTTGAACAGGACTGTGCTTTGTGCTGTGTCCTGAACCCCAAGGGCCCGAGGTGAGCTGGCTCCCTGTTTGGAAACAAAGGAACATAAAAGTTTCCGGAGAAGTCCCAAGCAACGCTGTGTGTGCGTGCTTTTGCAGCTTGAGACCCTCAGAAGTTGTGCCTTGTGATCGTGGGCACGCAGGAGTAAACTGAGTCTCGGACGCGCAGGGTGCGTGTCGTGGTGCAAGCCGAGGCATTGGTGAGGAGTGCCTGGTCGTTGTGTGCACCGGGAGACGAGGTAAGACTCGAACGCGCAGGATGCGTGTCGTGGTGCAAGCCGAGGCGTTGGTGAAGAGCGCCTGGTCGTTGTGTGCACCGGGAGAAGATGTGAGACTCGGACGCGTAGGGTGCGTGTCGAGGTGCAAGCCGAGGCGTGGTGACGATCGCCTGGTCATCATGTGCACCAGAGAAGAGGCGAGTCTCGGACGCGCAGAGTGCGTGTCGCGGTGCAAACAGAGGCGCTGGTGAGGAGTGCCTGGGTAGAGTGTGCGCCGAAATTGAAGTATGTCTCCATAAGTGCTGAGGAAGGGTCTCAGTGTCCACTGAGACCGCCGGAAGGAGGGCCAGGTCATTGGGCCCTCGGAGTGCAACAGTAGCGGCCCGGACCAGCAGTCCCGGAGGAGCGGAGTCGCCAGCCCGAGCTTGCCGTGCCCATTGACGGAGTTCTGGATCAAGGCCCAAGTCGCTGAAGGAGGGGAGGAGAGTGGGGTCGCGCCCCCCCAGGTAACGTGGATCACCACCTGGAGTGGAGTGCGGGCTCGGAGGGACACTCTCTCGGCCTCTTGCTCCTGGCAGCTGCGTGAGCCTGTTGCTTCAGCTCGGATCGAGGCCCGTGCTGGCCCAAGGAGGGGCAGTACTGGGGCCGGAGTGAGAAGCAGTACTTTTGTGTCATCATTGATCCATGTCGGGGGCAACTGTTAACGGAGCACCTAGACTGTCGTATTATACTTTGCATTATTGCTGCTAATGAACTATCGAACTGTCGTATGACGCCTGACTCTATTTGTGCCTGACGAACTACATGCTGGGTACGCTACGCACTGCGTTATTTTCCCTTGCAGAGTACATGATTGTAAGCGTGGCGCATTGCATTATTTCTTCATCACACAGTACCTGATTATAACGTGGCGCATTGCATTGTTTCTTCAGTGCACAGTACATGATTGTAGCGTGACGCATTGCTTTGTTTCTTCCTTGTACACGGCATGCTGGTGGTGATACGCATTGCATTATTCCTTCTATTGCAAAGTACATGACTGTGGTGCTACGTATGGCATTGTTTCTCTATTGCACAGTTCAGGAGTATATCGTTACGCATTGCAGTATTTCGTTTCTTTTGCAACGTGTGTGATTCTAGCAATACGACCTACCTAACCTTTTGGAAACGGTTAAAAGTCAGCTTAACTGTTGGTTAGAAGCGGTGTTTGGGATTAGAACCTACCAACCCACCGGGAGGAATACTACCCATTATTATATGTTGGTTTTGTATCGTGTGGTCATATCGTATACCTTCTTGTATAAAGATTATACTCGTTTTATAAAAACTCGTGTGGAGTCTATTTGTGGTGACATCATTGGGTTGCTGTGGGTGTGTTTGCACATACTGGACACTCGTGCCTTGGAGATAAGCCTGGCTGCTCGTGCCAAGCTACTAAGGGGGTGAGCAGGGCTATCTCAGACGGTGTCCTTACTTGGCCTAACGTTGAAACGAGGGGTCCGGATCTCGCACCTGGCAACAGCGGTGTGGGACAGGGACTCCCGCCTCCAGCATTTGGTGGCGGCGGTGAGGGATAAGGACCCCCACTTCCAACATTTGGTGGCAGCGATGGGATTCAATCCTAATGTAAATTAAACGTGTATGTGCAAAATCACTCACAGTAATTGGTGTTCATCATAAATTGATCGCAGACCACGACGCAACCACATATTGTGTTTTTGGAATTGTTGGTTCTATTGTTGAGTAACCTTTAAACCACACATCATGCCTCAGGGAGAGAGCCAGATAGCCGGTGAGGCTGAGGCTGCAGAATTAGAGTTTAACATTGAGGCACTGTTTTCCGACAAGGTTGATCAGTTGAGGAAATTCTGCAGAGCTTTGGGATGTCCCATGAAGGGTAGCGCCAAGAAGGAGGAGCTGCAAATGGCCTTGAGGGTCTGGTGGGAAGCCAAAGAGGCTCAGGAGATGGGGGATGTTGAGGTGGATGAGGATGACCCAGGGAATGGATTTGGTCCACAGGATTTGCCAGTGGACAGACCAGCCGCAGGGACTGGTAGTAGCCATTCAGGGAGGAGCTTTTCACCAGAGGAGTTGGAGGAAAACCAAAGGGTCAGACTGCATGAGTTGGAGGTGTTTAAACTTAAAACTCAAGCAGAGGAGAGCAGGAACGCTCTCGCGTTGGAAGAGAAACGGATTCTCTTTGCTCATGAGTTAAGCATGAGGGAACTGGACATTAAGGGTAAACAAAGAGAGTTCAGTGTTATTGGTGGCAGCGCACAGCCAGTGCCAAGTGTGGATGATTACAAGAGTGCACTGGAGGATTGGGTAGTGGTTAGCATGGTAAAGGATTTGGCTGGGGTTGACCAATTTGGCCCCAGGGGAGCCTAGGCTCAGAAATTATTTTCCAGGATTGCGCCACCCTGGGTTAAGGTGTGGGCTCCTTGATTCCCGGGACTCTGCACGAGAACCGGACCGCTGATCATGGGTCCAGGGGTCTGAAAAGGCCCCAGAGAGGGAAGGATGGCCAAGTGGCGCAAAGAGATCCCAGAGTAGTGAGGAGGGATTGCTGGCTAGCCTCTTGTCTCAAAAGAGGGGGAGAAAGAGTAAGCAGCACCCCCAGGGATCAGCAGCACCACCCAGGAAACTGGGGGGGGGGCCATAGGCGAGCCCCCGGGTGGAGGTCTAGTGCCTACTTGCCAGAAGTGAGAGGAAGAACACCTAGCATCAGGAGGGCGTGGGGAGTCTGTAACCAGAGCTCCTGCTGTCCTGAAGTTTGTGGGTGCCATTCCTAAGTGGCAGGCCCAGAAAAATAAATGGAAGGTTAAAAGAGGGTTGTGTTCCCCAGTGGGAACACCGGTGGGACAGTGTCCAGCCAGTGGGGCTGGGTTCCCTAGAAGTGACCAGAGTAAACCCATTTTTAACCTGGAGGGCAGGATGACTGGAGGTAGTATCCTGACCAATGGGCCTTACCAGGGTACCACTCCAGGGTGGGGTTGGCATGGGTCCAGCACCCCTGGAGGGGTTCCCCTGGCCGGGAGGGATACATGGAGCAGCATTGTTGGCTCAGGGGGTAGTGATCAGGAAGAACCCCTGGGGTCAGGAATGCGAGGAACAGGAGGGTGTCCCTGTGGTAGAGGGCCTGCGTCCTGGTTCTATTGCCCGAAGCAGGGAAGTCCATCAAGGTAATGATTGGTCTACCCTGGCTTTTAGCTGGGAGGGGGTTGTGTAGGACTTGGCCTTTTTGGCTAAAGTTCCCTAAACTTTTTGCTTTTCCCCTAGACCGTTTTCCTGACATAGAGATGCCAATTTAGATGCTTTGGGTACTTTGCCACTGCTGATCAGTGTCAAAGTACAAGGGTTCCCTATGTAAAGTACCATGGTAATTGGTTGGCCATGATTGGTGTGTTTGCCTTACTAGTAAAAGTCCCTAGTGATGTGCACTGTGTGTGCAAGGGCTAGTAATGCAAAGGCGCGCAGAGAAGGGAACTCAGGCCTTCAGTGTAGGGCCTGCACGCAGTTTGCTAAGTTAGCATGTTGTCCTGACAAGTGCAACCACTTGTCAGGCCTTACTTTCCCTTTTGCGTACACTGTGGGCACCAGTGTGGTAGGTCCAAGGTAACCCCTGGGCAGGGTGCAGTGTAGGTAAAAGGCAGGACATATACTGAGGTGTGTGCTATGTCCTGACAGTGAAAAAACACTCCATTTCGTTTTCACTGGTGAAAGGCCATTCTGCCCATAGGACAGAATGGGGGAGGCTGGGTATGGTGTTTTGTTAGCCTAGTTTCCTATAAGTATATAATGGAGAGGTGAAGTTTAGTATGTATGAACTCAGTGTCATAACACATCTTTCCATCAAGGTGGTTTTGTCACTGTGTGTTCAGAAACCACTCTTTTAGAAAGTGGCTGAGTTTTGTGCTTTAAGCATTTCTGTGTGTCTCTGCTGAATGTGGATTGACTGTCTGATTCTGAGATGGGAGGGGTTGAGATGGCACCTGGCTGACCTGCATCTGGAGAGTATGCGAGGAGAAATCCCGGGAGGTGAAGAGGCCTGGGTTGCAGCCATAAAACAATTGACCCATCGCCTGCTGAGTGATTAAGGGTCCAGACCCCCCAGTATCAAAGGGAGAAAGGTGACACTGGGAGGGAGACACCCAGAACTGGTTTGAGCACAATGAACTTCAAAGACATGAAGGGGTATAACTAAGAGAACTGAAACCCCTAGAATTTGGTGTAATTTTGAATGGCGAAATGGACAGGTCGAGACTGCAAAGGCATTGACCTCTTTCGTGGTCAAGAAGAACCTCTGCCAAGGAAGAAGTTGCTGAAGAGACTGCTGGATAGGACTGACCCTTGCTTCGTGATCTGGGGCTGGCCTGCAGTTTGTAGCTTTTACTAAGGAAGAGACTGAAGGGGACATTGCAGTGGGCGGTGTCCCCCCCCCTTCTTGAACAGGACTGTGCTTTGTGCTGTGTCCTGAACCCCAAGGGCCCGAGGTGAGCTGGGTCGCTATTTGGAAACACAGGAACATAAAAGTTTCCGGAGAAGTTCCAAGCAACGCGGTGTGTGCGTGCTTTTGCAGCTCGAGACCCTCAGAAGTTGTGCCTTGTGATCGTGGGCACGCAGGAGTAAACTGAGTCTCGGACGCGCAGGGTGCGTGTCGTGGTGCAAGCCGAGGCATTGGTGAGGAGTGCCTGGTCGTTGTGTGCACGTTGAGACGAGGTGAGACTCGAACGCGCAGGGTGCATGTCGTGGTGCAAGCCGAGGCATGGGTGAAGAGCGCCTGGTCGTTGTGTGCACCGGGAGAAGAGGTGAGACTCGGACGCGAAGGGTGCGTGTCGAGGTGCAAGCCGAGGCGTGGTGAAGATCGCCTGGTCATCGTGTGCACCAGAGAAGAGGCGAGTCTCGGATGTGCAGAGTGCGTGTCGCGGTGCAACCAGAGGCGCTGGTGAGGAGTGCCTGGGTAGAGTGTGCTCCGAAATCAAAGTAAGTCTCCATAAGTGCTGAGGAAGGGTCTCGGTGTCCACTGAGACCGCCGGAAGGAGGGCCAGGTCATTGGGCCCTCGGAGTGCAACAGTAGCGGCCCAGACCAGCAGTCCCGGAGGAGCGGAGTTGCCGGCCCGAGCTTGCCGTGCCCATTGATGGAGTTCTGGATCAAGGCCCAAGTCGCTGAAGGAGGGGAGGAGAGTGGGGTTGCGCCCCCCCAGGTAACGTGGATCACCACCTGGGGTGGGGTGCGGGCTCCGAGGGACACTCTCTCGGCCTCTCGCTCCTGGCAGCTGCGTGAGCCTGTTGCTTCGGCTCGGATCGAGGCCCGTGCTGGCCCAAGGAGGGGCAGTACTGGGGCCGGAGTGAGAAGCGGTACTTTTGTGTCATCATTGATCCATGTCGGGGGCAACTGTTAACGGAGCACCTAGACTGTCGTATTACACTTTGCATTATTGCTGTTAATGAACTATCGAACTGTCGTATGACGCCTGACTCTATTTGTGCCTGACGAACTACATGCTGGGTACGCTACGCACTGCGTTATTTTCCCTTGCAGAGTACATGATTGTAAGCGTGTCGCATTGCATTATTTCTTCATCACACAGTACCTGATTATAACGTGGCGCATTGCATTGTTTCTTCAGTGCACAGTACATGATTGTAGCGTGACGCATTGCTTTGTTTCTTCCTTGCACAGGGCATGCTGGTGGTGATACCCATTGCATTATTCCTTCTATTGCAAAGTACATGACTGTGGCGCTACGTATGGCATTGTTTCTCTATTGCACAGTTCAGGAGTATATCGTTACGCATTGCAGTATTTCGTTTCTTTTGCAACGTGTGTGATTCTAGCAATACGACCTACCTAACCTTTTGGAAACGGTTAGAAGTCAGCTTAACTGTTGGTTAGAAGCAGTGGTTGGGATTAGAACCTACCAACCCACCGGGAGGAATACTACCCATTATTATATGTTGGTTTTGTATCGTGTGGTCATATCGTATATCTTCTTGTATAAAGATTATACTCGTTTTATAAAAACTCGTGTGGAGTCTATTTGTGGTGACATCATTGGGTTGCTGTGAGTGTGGTTGCACATACTTTACACTCGTGCCTTGGAGATAAGCCTGGCTGCTCGTGCCAAGCTACTAAGGGGATGCGCAGGGCTATCTCAGGCGGTGTCCTTACTTGGCCTAACGTTGAAACGAAGGGTCCGGATCTCGCACCTGGCAACAGCGGTGTGGGACAGGGACTCCCGCCTCCAGCATTTGGTGGCGGCGGTGAGGGATAAGGACCCCCACTTCCAACACTATTCTACTCACTAGTGTAAGTGGAAGTGGTGCCTATATAACCAGCAAACCCATGATCTTCTTTAACATCTCCACATAGTTTAATTGATAAATCTGGGATTAATTATTAGTCACAAAGATCCTCAGATATTGTATCAGACTTTGGGAGCTCGCCTGCTGCTGAAGAGAAGCAGGAAATTACTAACTGAAGTATTGAAAAGAAGCAGTTCTGTTTTATTCTGGTTGATTTTATATCCCCCAATTCCTTTAAACTGCTCAAGTTCATCTACCACCCTGTGAACGTTCTGCATCTCTGTCTTGATATAGGATATGATCATCCACAGACATTTTTACTGTAGCCTTCCCCATTATGGGGGCCTCAATCCCCTCATTCTCCTGAATCCTAACCGCCGAGGGATCTCTAAAAAAGCAAATAAAATTGGGGACAGAGGACAACCCTAAAGAGTTCCCCTATTTATATCTACTACCTCTGCATGATTGGTATTCACATAAACCTTCGCTTGTGCCCCTTGATATAAGTTCTATAGCATTAAAATGCATTGAGCAGGAAAGCCAAACCTCGCCAAGCCATAAAAAAGTGCATCCCAGTTAACCAGGCAGAATGCTTTCAACCCCTTTATTCAGGATTTCAAATCCTTTATTCAGGATTTGGTATGGGATACTTCTTGAAACTAAAAAAGTGGTGGACACGCTGAAGCAACTGACTTTCAATTAATCGAACCATGGCGCAGTGATCATCTTGGTATGTCACTATATACTTGCTTCTCAGACCGCTTTCAATCAGCCTCCCGTATTGATATTTGTTTTAATTTCTCACTCTCTGAAATGGATGTGCTGATGTATTTGGGCTGCCTCTTTTTCAGATCATTCTTTGGCCACCTCATAGTGGAGCTTGATACAACTAGAGGAGAAAGGCCCAGGTAGCAGCTGGACCTGAACTTTCTTAACAACCAAGAATGGCTTAAAGATATGAGAACCTTTATTCAAGTTTTTTTCATCTGAATAGGGCTTCGGCATCATTGTTTGCAGTATGGTAAGCCTTTATGGCTAATGCTCGGGGGCAGAGTATTGCTTATAAGAATCCACAATTCAAAGCTCATGCAGAGCGCATCGCTGAGCTCCAATCTACAGTTGATATAGCCCTTCAGGCTAAGAATAGGCCTCAGGATCAACAAGCCCCTATAAAGAACCTGTGTGAAAAAGCTAAGCATGACTTGAGGGAACACTTCATTATGGAGGAAATTATTAGCTTGGGGCTTTTCAGCAGCAGGTATATGAGGAGAGCCAGATAAGTGGGACATTTCTTCCATGGTCAATTCAGGTAAAGCACAATGCCACATTCATAAGGGAGCTGCAGAAGCCAACTACTGGAGAAGTAATTTTAGATAAGGCTGAAGTGTCCCAGATTTTTCTGGAGCATTATAAGATCTTGTATGAAAGTAAATATTCGATTCCGCAGGCCAGTATATCCCAATATTTTCAGTCCGTCAGTTTTTCTCAGTTGGCAAATTCCCAGGTGGAAAGAATGGCCTCTTATATATCAGCTGTAGAGATTCAGGAAGCTCTTGCCACAATGTCTAGAGGGAAGGCATGTGGCAAAGATGGGTTTCTGGTCACACTTTTTTAGAGCAATTGCAAGTGAACTTATACCCTTTTTGATGGAGTTGTTTATTTTTTATTAAAGAGGGTGGGGACGTTCCCTTGATCTTCAAGGAGTCCACGGTTGTTCATTTTTTAAAGAAAGATAAGAACTCTAGGGATGTCAACTCATACCGATCAATTTGCTTGTTGAACACTGATTATGAGCGTTTAATGAAAATATGGGTTATTTGTATCACACAAGCAGTCCAGGCTTTAATACATATTGACCAGACAGGGTTTGTGGCTTGTCCAGTGATGTCGGCCAGCATGGTCTTCTTAATTCATGCGCTGAACTATTTGCCTGTAACAGTGCTGATCTCAATGCACTTGAAGCAGGCACTATGTAAACTAAGAGCAAAGAGGAGACTTTAAGGGCTATAGACTCCTATGTACTAAACCTCTCTCTCACTGGAAGCCACTGGAAATGAACTAAAATAGTCTTGCAGGATAATTTTGAACAAATTGCAGCTTGTAGAGGAGGGTGTCTGGCAGGCCAAGAGAAATGGCATTACAATAAACCGGCTGGTATAAGACCAAATTCTTCAGGATGAGAACTTTCTGGGCCAGTGTGAATAGGTAAAGGACACGCCATAACATGTCAACTCTTTTAAAATATTGGAGAATTGTTTAATTTCCCACAAATAATCCAGGAATGGACTTTGAATAGCAAATCAGATCCCAAGACTATTTTGTGAAATTTTCCTTAAATATACAGGCTCGTGGTCAGCCCTCTTGACCCATTGGTCTGTTCAAGTGTCATTCAAATTTTGCCTCTGACCACCACAGCATACTACAAGGAGGAAGGGTTTAGCCTGCTTCGTCCATTAACTGTCTTGTGCTACAAGTGATGGCATTTGCATGATCCCCTGTACAAAGCACTCTGTTAGGCAATCCACCTTTAGTGCCATAGCTGGACCACTTTTTAATCTTTTTATGTTTTTCAAATAGTTGTTTTTGTTTAGTGCAGATGTTTGCAAGTAAAACAAACAAATACAACATGTCATGCTGGCAAAGGCCTGTTCTTTTGGCTTTGCCAATACTTGTTTTTAGGTAGGTGCAAGAAAGTGATTTTCTGTCATCTTTGATTTACAATACTAATTTCAGACTTCCTCATGGTGCCCAAGAAGTATATTTTAATAATTCTGGTTGTTTCACTAGCTTTGGATGATAAGTGCAATTTCTGCACAGTGACAATATTCGGTGTAGATGCATTCGTCCAGTATAAGATGTAGAGACATTTACCCTGATCTCCAAATGGGGGGCTTTTTTCCATTGTGGCATGCTACAGTGGTACATATTTGCCACTTCTGGACGATTATTGGACTAATGCATCCACTCTGGGGACATGTGTTTTCCCCATGATTGCAGGTTTGAATCCCAAAAAGTCCACTCAGATTTTCATCTTTCTGTGATCGATAAAATGTGTGCCTTTTGGCTGGGTTAAAATAAACATCATTTACCAGCCAATAGTACCAAGAGATCTCAAATGGATGAATGTGACTCTGCAAACATGCTTTGTACATTTTGGGCTATAACAACGTTTGCCCCTTGCAAGGAGACATTTTTATATGAGTGCAGCTTTATGTGTACTGTCTTTCTATACATGTGAATGTTATGTTGTTATGCTTGTACGTGTGGTGTTCATGTCTGACTGTGTGTTTTTACAATATATGCTTATATGTTTGTGTTTAACTTGTGGTCCAGTTTGGAGGATATCAATCAGTCTGTTTTGTTTCACTTGTGCCTGCATGTGTCATGTGCTTGTATGTGTTTTGTATTTATGCCTAAATGCAAGTTGTCTTTGCCCACAAGTGTGCCTGGGTTATTGCCTGTTAAATGTTGTATGTTTGATGGCAAGTAAGCAGGCACTTTAACAAAGCTAGACCTGTCGGCATTGCCAATGTTTGTTTATTATTTAGTCTCACACTGTCATATTCCCTACTTACCGCACTCGGGCACTTATTAGCCTACTACCTTCAATGAAGTCTTCAGGCTTTCTCTCAGTAAATGAGGGTAAATCCATCAAAGTCGAGCACCAAGGAAGCTGGTGGTGCTGACATGTGAAGTCTGTGGTGCCCCAACATACTGGCCAACTAGGCTCCCTGATTATCTGGACGCATTCGAACCAACTGAAGACTGCCCAATGGCTGCAGAGTGGCTGATCTCACCTAACGAGACAGTGCACTCCCTAGACTAGGCACACATCTGCACACTTTATAAAACGTGACCGCACTCAGAGACCTATTTATCTCTGTAATTGGAAACAAGCTTTGGCAAAGATCAAAGCTCTTACTTGTTAATTATGTATGAATTGTTATTTCGGTTTTGCTAAAAAAGCGATGAAATAAAATGCTATCGTATTATTTGTTGATTTAGTTGTACGTGTATTTGTTTGAATTTTAAGAGGTAGATATATGTACTTAAAATTGAATAAGAATATTAAACTAGAATTGTAAGATTGTCAAACCGAATTGAAAGCAAATTAAGTATTACAGAGAGAGAAATCTGTTAACTTAATAGTTCAAGTCCTTTAATTACACAGTAGTATAAAGCTAGTGAATCAGAAAGAGAGTAGTGAAGGGGTACAAGTGTTAATAGAAATGCGGTTTGTTATTATTTTTAAAGTGTACTTTAAGTGTTAGTGATAGATCTGTACCTTACTCATTCAGTGTTAATGTTTAATAATTAGAAGTAGACAATTGTGAGTGTTGATAAGTTATTTGTTTTATGTTTTAAAATGCATCATGAGTGTTTATGAAGTATTATTTTGTTGCACAAACATAATCTGCCCCTTTTCACAACCCACCCCTGCCCAAGGCATGTGTAAGATAAATGCATTGCAGAGGCAGAGACCTAGATAGGTCAAATACGGCAGAATAGGTATGGATGATAGGTAGATATAGAAGGCTAGATAGGTGAGATAGAGATGACAGGTATTACAGGTAAGTATGGTATGCATCTAAGATAGGTGTGGTAGATATGGTATGTGTGGTATCTAGGTAGTTATTGTAAGTAAGGTATGGTAGTTAAGACATGGTGGATGAGGCAAGGTAAATTAGGGATGATGAGTATTGTAGGTAGACATTGTGTGTAGGTAGGTAGGAGGTAAGTGTGTTAGGCAGGCAGGGGGTTGGTATGGTCGGTTAGGGAGATACGGTTTGAAGGTGAGGTGCGGGATGTGAGGTCTGGTAGGAAGAGAAGGAAAGGGGAAGTCTCAGTGAGAGAAGCGGACTGAAAGGACTCAAGGGGGAAAGCTCCTCTTTTGTTTCCACAGGCAGGTGTTACTGTAGAAGCAGGGTGGCTTTATTAGCTGGTTGGTGTGTGGGAAGTGGGAGAAACAGCCTGGAAGGATCCAAGGGCGAGCGGTCCTCTTTTTCGTCGCCACAATGATCTACCACTTTATGAGCATACAGCCTTAAAGACCCGAAGCTTGAACAAAGACTTGAAGTTCCACAGCTGAATCAGTGTGATACATACTCTGTGCTTACTAATAGATAACTGAGTTACTGATGATTTCTTGCCCACAACCACAACATCAAGAAAACAATTTGCTATGCCCTGGATGCCCCTCTCTGTCATGCCGTACCTTTTAAGGAAAGGACTCAACTGCTCAACGTCTGAGCATGAAAGTGCACAGCCCATAGGCAAACCTTATCAAAGTAATACTGTCCGCTAGCTGCAGAGCCCAGCAAGAAGTAGTTATCTGAGTGGGCGTGCAGAAGACAGACTGCATGTTCCATGTCTGGTATCCCTGGAAGTGTCGTTCCCTGTCCCTGACCAGCTTCTCCAACCCCTCAAAAGATTGTTGGACACAATGCAGCCCTCCCTAACTAGCTGGTGGTTCACAGAATCACCCTCAACGAGTAATAGGTCAGGAATCAATGTGAACTTCCTTTGACCTTTTTTGGTCACCAATCCCAGATGTAAGAGTTTCAAGTACTGCAAAGGTTTCTTTTGGAAATGGCAATTAGTTCAGGTGGGTTCTGAACGGCCGAAGTGGTTAAGCACGGCCTAAAATGGACTGAGTATACGTGTGTTCCCTTCTAATGGGAGCCTCGCCTGGTGGCACCTGATGGACTGTTTGCACGAGGAGCAGGGTCAGCACTGATTTGCATTAGGAGGGCCTCTGTCCGTAGAGGCACAGTGTCAGTGTGTGAAAAGCCATGGTTATGAATGCTACTGACAACAGCCGCCAGAGGTTTAGATTATTTGCAAGCCTTCCTCCCATCACTTTTTGTGTGTTTGATTTAGGAAAGAGAGATATGTACCGCTGTTAACTACCCTCAAAAAAATCTTCCACCATTATGAAGCTTCAGCATTAGGCGGTGCCTAGAAAAAGAACTATCTCGATTTTCATTATATTATTATTTTCTACTGATACGGATATTGAAATATGTTCTTGTGTTTTTTCTTGACAGGTACTCGCTTGCACCATTGGTAGCGACACGCAGCTGTCTTTGCTGCACAGAAACAAAAATGGCGGTGATGACGGGGAACCTACCATGTAAACCGGGAGGTTCCTATACTTATAAGTACTATACTATTGCTGGATGCGCATGCACCAAATGTGGTGCTCTTAGTTTCGATGTGTCTGCACTGCCTCCACTGGAAACCACTGAAGTCTCAGCAGCCGATGAAGTCTCAGATACAAAAATTGCTGCATAGAAGAAAAGGCAAACGTGTAGGAACCCTAGAGAATATAGGGGGCAGTAAAGGTGAAAGGAAATGCAGTCAGTTAAACTTGTCTCAGATTTCTCAGATATTTGTCAAAATTCAACTCTGTATTACTCGCAGCAACTTTGGGCTTGGGCCAAAATAAAACTAGCATAAAGAGAAATCAGGTGCTGTTGTAATGGGGTGACTGACTACTCCTGGCCATTGAGCCTTTACGTACCACCAAGTTTTTATAAAATCTTAATATTCCATTAAGGGCTAGTCTCGGGGTGTCTGTTTTTGGTTACAACAGAATTAAATCCTGGTTGAGAATTCATGCATAAATTGTATCGTTGGAATGTTTACCATCACTCCCAATATTTTTCAATCAAATTTCTTCATAAAGTGACAATTCTGATATGTATTGTAATTGTAAGTAAAAAAAGTTATGCACCGGATTTGTAATGTCAAATTTTAGCATAGATACTGTGTTGTTGTATTACAGTCTATGTGGAACAAATGCTGTTTATTTCAGACAATATATTATTTGCTATTTAATATGGTGGAAATAAAATCGATTAAAGGGAATGTTGAATCATTTGACGCAATTTACTTGTCATATAAAATGTAGAAAAGTAATAAAATTACGTGTCAAGATATTTTTTGTCAGTCTTCTGTCCTTGCAATGTTATGGAATCTAATGTATTTATCATCTTTATATATTTCCTGCAGCTATTCACGTGTCAAATGCTCACCAACATCATACGGTTAGATCTATTGTTGCAGAGTCAACCCCCAAGTTAATGCAGGGTGGATTCCCACCAGGGCCATCTGGACAGATGTCTCTTTTCTCAATATCTTCCTCTCTCGTACATTGACTGCTTTGGTTATGGTCCTTTATATTCAGAACTGAACTACTACATATGCACACACTTATAGCTTCCAGCCCATCACAGTGACCGCTGTTAACAGCCCTCCTTATTTTTAGGCCTTCTTTTGCGTTATTAAGGATGAACTGGAGTTGGCTGTGTTGATTTTCCTAGACAAAGAATGCTGCCATGTATAAGTGATTTCAAAATAAATATACAATAGTTGTCATCATGTTCAGCTAGGAAAGAGGTTTTTGAAAGATGGGACAGGAGGCATCGGTTAGAAGATGGAATCTTTTCATTTCCCTCTTATGCCCTTAAGTACAGTGCCATTTGTTTGGGCTAGTTTGGGCTCCATCCTCCTTCCGACTGTGACCAACCACTACCAACATTCACTCTAACCAGCCCTAGAACCAGATCACAGATACATGCATACACAGTACATCACACACCTCAGTTTCTAACAAAAGAAAGAGGCAAACAGTCCAATATTTCACAGTCAGTCAATCATCAACATCTCTGTCACCTTTCCAGCAAACAAATTAGCTGTTCTTAGACCTGGGCCTTTTTGCAGGTTTATCCCCATACTTTTTGCCCTTTGCCTCCTATTTTTCTGACCTAGTTTTTGTTGGCTACAGGATTCTGGACACTTTACCACGGCTTATCACTGCTAAAGTGCATATGCTCTCTATTTAAATTGTGATTATGATTGGTTATCCATGATTGGCTTATTTGATTTACTGATAAATCAATATCAGCATATTTGATTTGAGTCCCTAGTAAAGTGCACGGTGTGTGCTAGGGCCTTTGAATCAAATGCTATTAGTGGGTGTGCAGCACTGGTTGTGCCACCCACATGAGTATATACCATACAACAATGTCTCAACAGGTATTGTTTTAGTTGACAATTAAAATTCATTACTCATTTCGGTTCGCATTTTTTGCTTTCTGGTTTCTTGTCTCCACTTGTTTCCCCCTTCCCCATAACATGTTATGTGCATAATCCTTTATAATTTTCAACTAAAATAATACCTGTTGACATTGTTGTATGGTATATACTATCCACCCAGGTCTCGACTGGGTTTATGAGCATCTTTCCTGTAGTTTGTTACCACCCACATGAGTATCCCTTTAAATGTATCTCAGACCTTCCATTGCAGTGTCTGCGCATGTGGTTGTAAACTGCCATGTTGACCTGGCAAGTGCACCCCTTGCCCGGCCCTAACCTACCCTTTTCTTACATGTAAGGCACCCCTAAAGTAGGCCCAAGGTACCCCCATGGGCAGGGTGCTGTGTATGTGAAAGGTAGGGCATGTACTGGTGTGTGTTACCTGTCCTGATAGCGAAATACTGCATATTTCGTTTTCCACTTTTGAAAGGCTGTCTGTCCCATAGGCTATAATTGGGGCTGCACTGTAACATTTTACACATGTAACTTTCAATTTGGGACAAGACAGAGAAATGGAGTTTAGGCTCTCTGAACTCAGAACCTTTTGGGAAATAGACCTGGTCTGCATTTAGAGTTGTGGGAGGAGTTTTGCTTGCACCTGAATAGTCTGTGTCTCCTTTTCACAATGCTATCTCTACCCCCTGTGGTCATGCTGCACCAGGGGGAATAGGACTGGTTTGGACTGGGTTCACAGACCCTTGCCACAAAGAGTGTTTTTTAAAAGTCTAAGTGTTAAATATATATACCAAGGTACTATAAAAATTAAAATAGTATACATTCTGTAGTACTAATGAGTGATACTATTTGTAACATATTATGTGAGTGGCTGTGTTGATGTGTGTGCCAATGAATGAGTGGGTCTCTAAGTAGCTGTATGGTTGCATAAGTAGGTGTGTGAGTAGCAGTGTGGGTGAGTGAGTGGCTCTATTGGTGAGTGAGTGGGTATAGCAGTGACTGTTTGGGTGAGTGAGTGGCTATGTGAGTGGCTATAAGGGTGGGTGAGTGGGTGTATAAGTGACTATATGGGTTAGTGAGTGGGTGTCTGAATGGCTTTATGAGTGAGTCACTGGCTGTGTAAGTGGCTGTATGGGTGAGGTAGTGGGTTTTTCGTTAAGCGAGTCTGGGGCCGATTCCGATCTCGGCCGGTAGGGCTCCGAATCGGACTCGGCATTACCGGATCCGATTCGGAGTCCTGTTTCCCGACCGAGTCGGACGTGCGTCCGTGCGAGCGAGTACGATGCGAGCGGATGCGAAATCGCCGACCGACTCGTTCGCGGGACTCAACCGCTCCGACCGACTCGCTCGGACACGACTCGCACCGCACAATGGAGACGTTCTCCGGCCGGGTAAGTACGATGCGCGCCGCGAGCAGTCCGACTGACTCGCGCCGTCCGGCTCGAAAGAGCAGTCGGAGCCGCACGTTGGGGGTCCGTGTCGGACCCCCCTGTATGCGTAGCCGCGCGAGTCACACACAGGGGGGACCCATGGGTCCACCCTACCTGTGCATGTACGGCGCGATTCACGTCGGCGCGTACCCGCTGTAGGGGGCGCCCTTGTTCGCCTCGCACCCATGGAGTCAATGGGAGCCCGCGTACGTGTTGTACGACCGGCTCCCATTGACTTCAATGGGAGTCCGACCGAATCGAGTCCGATAGCATGCGAACGCATCGTACTCGTTCGGTCGGACTGCTAGGGTCCGATTCGGTCGGAAATCTCTCCGGGTCCGGCTCGGTCGGAGAGATTTCCGGCCCGAATTGGAATCGGCCCCTCAGTGTGTGAGTGGCTGAATTGTAGAGTCTGTAGGTTATATAGGGGTGTGAGTGGGTAAGTGTGTGGTTCTGTGGATGATATGATCAGTGACTCATCAGTGTTGTCATCAGAGATGTCACTGACCATGTCATGAGTGATGTAATATGTGAGGTAACTATAACTGCTAAATTTTACTGGTTTTGAATGAGTGAAACGTGAGCCTAACTATAATGTCATTGTAACCTTTGTTTTTTTCAGTTAATTCTAAAGTTTTTTTCATTCTATTTCCTAACTATAATCCACCTTTAACTGTTGGTTTATTTCACTGCTATTTTCGCCGTTTAGAAACCAGACACCGACATGCTAGGGAAGAATATCATCAATTTTTAAACACCAGAAGGCTCTATATAGACATATGTATAACATATATCTATATCTATATCTATATATATATATATATATATATATATATATATATATATATATATACACACATATATGTATGTGTGTACTTATATATAATATATATATATATATACATACACATATATATGTATTTATATATTTGTATGTAATAAATATATATTCCCAAATTGTTGCTCCTTCCGTTCCCCTGGGGCCCATTGGCAAGGTGTACGAGATGCTGACTGAGCGCGCCGGACATTCAATATTCACCTAAAGTCCAATAAAGACGCACACTCAGGGGATGCAGTGCTCAAAGATGGCTTTTACTTTTCAGTTATGCGTTTCGACTCAACGAGTCTTGATCACACCTGTGATCAGGCTAGGATAAAATAACACACCGAAGTCAATTAAAATAATGGTACTCAAAGGTCATCACAGGGTGTCAGACAAACAAGAGTGCCTCTAACACTACAAGCCCATCGGCCAGTCGGGAGAGCCGCATAATCCCGTGAGGAAGGTGTTTCCACCTTCGGGATTATAATGGCACTTTCTGAGAGCTAATCCGTGTCGGCCTTTCCGACATGGATTTGCTGTTGTAATTTGCCTTTGGGGGCCCCTAGCAGGGCCCCCTTCCCCCTGGTCCTCCGGTTGGGAGCACCTATGGTGCCACCCTGTAAATCCTTGCACTGTGTGGCAGGCCCCTTGAGGGGCCTGCCACATAGTACAGGGATTTACGCAGGCTCCCATTTCTCTATGGAAGCTTGCACTACTGGCAGTATACAGCCGCAGCACAAGCTCGCATAGAGAAATGGAAGTATGCAACCGCACCATGTGCAGTCGCATTGTAATTGTAATGTCAGGACCGCTGACCGGAGGTCGGTCGGTCCACTGACCACTACGGTGTCCGCCCAACATCGTAATCATCCCCGTAGTTATATATTCTGCCGCAGTACACTGTAGTTACTTTGTGGAATACCGCAGTACATGCTGATCAAAAGGCAGTATATCATTGGCTAGTGGGTACCTTTCCAAAAGTAAAAGTAAGCCATATAGTTTTCACCACACTTTGGCATTCGTCTGGGCTAGGGCCTTAGATATAGGTAAGTAGTAGGTTTTATGTTTGTTCCTTACCTATTTACACTTTATTAAAGTGGTAATAGGGAGGGAAAATTATTTAGACTTTTTCTATATATTCTTACATATATTAGAAAGAGCAATGCCCTAATACTTACAAAGTACCACAGTAATTACAGGAAAAACACATATGTAAAAAATAAAAGATATACTGCAGTGCACTATATTTGTGAAATATAGTGTAATTATTTGTTTTAGAAATACATTTTGGAGTTGAGCATGATTTGCAAGCCTGTCTGAGTGGTGATAAGTGCATGGATCGCTAGTTGGCACTGGGAGGACAGTGAGGTGGTGCCACTGCTTTGGGGCACTGGAAACTGGCACTACATACCAGACACAAGATAGCCGAGGATGCTTGGGGACACCATCACCTAAAAGAGAACAGGCAAGAGTGGTGGCCCCCACTGTGACTAGATGCATTGCCACACGCCTCACATAACCTGGGTGAGAATTAATAGTGTATGTTGGTGGGCATGAGAGTGGCCGAGGAAGGAAGGACAATGGCTGTGTGCCATTCTAGAGAACAGCTGGACAGACATTTAGCAGAGAAGGCTGCCACGTGGGACTCGCTGCTTGACTCCCTCCAAAAAGTTGCCATCTAAAGAACTGACTTTCTGGGGGTAACTGGGCAGATGCTGGATGAAAAGGGCCACCACAAGTGGCTTGCCTCTAGGCTCCCTCACAGCTCCTCATTGAATTGATTTTGGCACATCTTTGGACCTGCATCGTTTCAGCCAGAGACAACACCCTTGACCCCACTGATGACTCCCATTGGACTTTCCACAGTGGCATGCTGAAAATGTGGCTTTTGCCGCTGCTGTGCTTTTGAAAGCAGATGAACTTCCTTCACTTTGTTGGGGTAGGCCTACTGCTGTGGCCTTTATATCCTGGAGTGAAGACAGCTGGTTTTCAGTCATGACTGAGGACAATTGAATGCCTTCACAATGAAAAGAGGAAAAGTATGCGAAAACATCTATTAGGGGCCATCTCAGACTCTTGGTCTCCTGGAAACCACACTGTCTAGTGGGACGGATCCAAGTGCGATAACAATGGAAAATATCCTGCAAGCCATCATAGACTCACATTCTTCACTAGAGAACAAGATTGAGGCAGTGTGCCTGAATGTCTCCTTGATCCTCCAGGATCTTCACAATTCTATGGCCTGTATTACAGAGGTGGAGAGGTGCATTTCAACAGCAGAAGAACATGAAAGATTTGGTGACTGACTTCAGGATGACAACTAAATAACTAATGTAGAGGGGAGAAGGCAGAGCATGTAGGAACAATATCAGACTTGTGCTGATACCGGAGTAGACAAAGGGTTTCTCACCGACTAGTTCAAGCCATTAATTCCCCAGGAAGACCTCTCATGATGCTTTGTGATTAAAATAACGTATTAAGCTTTAGCATTCCAGCTGCCCTCTGGAGCTGTCTTCACCCAATGATCCTGTGTTTCCTTAACTTCTTGGATAGGAATGCAATACATAAGGCAGGCTGGATACAGGCGAGGTCAAGATGGAGTCCAATAAGATCATGATTGCCCTGAATTACACCTGGCTGGTACAGAAACAATAACAATCCTTCAACGCTGTTGTAAGAAATTTGAGTTTTAGTTGAGGAAGTTAGGTACTCACCTCAAGAAATATTCATAATCCTTACTGGGGTGACTAACTAGAGTCACTGAATAAATCTGAGCTCAACATTCTGGTAGCTATGGCACAGAGCAGACAAGCTTAACTTAGAGGCAATGTGAAGGTATTTATGTAGTACCAAAACAGTAATAAAGTTAAAATATAGCAAAGGAAAAATCCCAAACTAGAAAAAATGAGAATAGTTTAATAAATAACATGGTCACAAGAAACATCCATGTGAGAAATGTTGTTTTTGGTTGAGGGATGTGAAAACCCTTCTCAAACAACAACCACAATCCTTGTCACGGTGAATCACAAAAGTCACTAAATTAACCTGTGCTGAAAACTCTAGTAGCTTGGCCCAAACCAGTTAGGCTTTTTATAAAGTGAAAATACAACATAAGAAAATCCCACACTTATTTGGAAAAATATAGTAAAGTTTAATAGGTAAAATGAGACCAAAACAACAAAATCCTATCAGTAGAACCGGAGATCTGCAATTTCAAAGATGTCGATAAGTATAGCACCCAAAATCACAAAGCTCCACTCATGGTTATCTTGTTGTTTAGGACCGGGTGAAAGCACAAGTTCAGACCACCTGTGATGGAGCATGGGCTGGATACAGAGACCAGGCTAGTCCTGCTGAATGAGCTACTTTTTCAAAGTCCTGCACAAAAATTCCATTTCACAGTAGAGGGGGTGGTGAGGAGTAGGGAGAGCACTGCAGATGGTCGTTGTTGTGAAGAGCAGGCAAGGTGTCACAAACGGTCATCGATGTAACGTGAAGGGACTGTCAACCATCGCAAACTCTTGTTGTTGGAGCATTGTGTTTGTAGTCACCATTGGCTGTTGATGCTGTAGCGTGAAGTGCAGAGCCCATGTTGTTGGCCATAGCTGGTGGTCACTGTAGCACAAAGAGTCTGATCCATGGGAGCTTCGCAGTGGTGGTCGTCGCAGGTGTCAAATTCTCGCCCGGGCCCATTCACAGTTGCAAAGAGCTAAAAACTTCAGAATTTATCCTTTTCTTTAGTGATGGGTGGAATATTCTGTTCCACCCATGGAATTTGTGGAATTTGTGGAATTTAGGAGATTCGGCATTACTCAATGAGGAAGGCCAAAAGTTGGAGTGCCAAGGGTTGGCTGAGCCACCCGTAAGAATCAGCTCAGTTTTATCAGGATTCAGCTTTAGTTGGTTGTTGTTCATCCATTCACTTATGAAGATCATGGTGGCTTGAAAGTTGGATAAAGAGGATGCTGATGAATTGATGTCAAACACTAGTTGGAGATCATCCGCGTAGTTAAAAGTTTCAATCTTTCTTTCTCTCAAAGAACGAATTAAAGGGAGGAGGTACAAATTAAATAAGAGCGGAGAAAGAGAAGAGCCCTGGGGAACCCCACAAGTCAATTCCCTCTTGTGGGAAGAGAAGTTGGCGAGCCGCACTGCTTGAGACCGGTTGCTAAGAAAGGAGGAAAGCCACTTCACCGCCAGGACCTGGATCCCGGCATTTCTGACACGGTCAATCAGAATATCATGATCGACCGTGTCGAATGCTGCTGACAAATCCAGGAGTACCAGGGCCTGGGAGATGCCATTGTCAGCTCCTCTTCCTAGTTCGTCCAAGACTGTAAGGATGACAGATTCCGTAGAATGTGCCGGTCTAAAACCTGCCTGATGGGAATCCAAGGCGTAGGAATAATCAACAAATGAACAGAGGCAATTTGCCACATAAGCCTCTAGAACTTTGCTCAAATAGGGCAAAAGGGAAATGGAGCGATAATTACTGAGAACTGATGGATCCGCACCCGGTTTCTTCAAGATTGGAATGATTTCCGCACTCTTTAATGTTTCAGGGACACTGCCAAGTTTAAGTGAGTTATTAAGAAAAGAAAAAGGGGGATCTGGGCAGATAGTAAAAGCTTCTCGAAGTATGTAAGGAGGACAGCAGTCAGTGGGTGAGCCAGAACTAACCTTTTTGAGTAGGTCGAAAAAGGTCTCCTTTGAAATCGGGGGAATTTGATCCAACCAAGATAAGTTCTGACATGTGATCGGATCGGGAGTGGAATCGGTAGAAGATGGGATGTATTGGCACTATGGCTAAGGTACGCATAGCCACCATAAATATCTGCATCTAAATGATGGGGCTAAAAGGAGGAGGATCCAAGAAGAACTCAAATTTCTACAAGCTGACTTGCTGTGTCTCCAGGAGACCCCCATAGCCTGTACTGACAGTAATCTGCTTAATTCTTTAGGTTTAAAAGTTCTCGCCCATACAATGCAAGATATGAGGACTAAGGGTGTTGCCATTCTAACGAAAGGTGGGGTAATTATGCATGGGAGAAAGGCTGTGGATAAGAATTGCAGATGGATAATAATGGAATGCAGAGGTGGGACAGATACGTTTTCGCTGTGTTCCATCTATGCTCCAGTATTAGATGATCCTGGGCTGTTGAATTTCTTAGCTACTGAGCTACCCTCTTGGCCTGCTCCATACATAATCTGTGGTGACTTTAATATAAATGGTTCCAGAGGAATGGGACATATAGTAAGGGTCGTAAACCTAATTCATCTAGGGCGCTGAAAAACCTTTTAAGGGATATCGGTCTGGTTGATGTATGGCCCAGCCTGATGGCCCAGGAGCCAGGTTATACTTATTACTCGGCACCCCACGGCAAGTTCGCGAGGCTTGATTATTTTTTAATCTCACCTTCTCTACTCCAGGGGGCCCTGTTGGAGCTCTTTCCCAGGGTGATGTCGGATCACAACCCCCTTGTTTTTGAATTTTCCCTGGCAGGGCTAAGAAAAGGGTATAAGAAGTGGACCTTTGAGAGAGCACTCCTGGCTGATCAGGAGTATGTTAAATATATGAAGGGTTGGATTGCGGAGTTTTTTAGGAACACTAAGGATAGCGCCGCACCCGGAATGATTTGGGATGCTTTTAAAGGGTCAGAAAGAGGTGAAACGCTTTGATATAGCCTGATTAAACAGAAAAAAGACGGTGCCCAGATTAAAGGGTTCTATCAAAGACTTGCCCTCCTCGAGATAGAACGAATCGACACTGTGAACAACGGAGGCGACATCAGCTCAGTTATGAATCTAATAGCGGTTACTAAAGCCTCTTTGAATGATTTTAATGCCGAGAAGACAGCCGGTCGATATCTTGCTAAGAGGCAGCAGTGTTATGAATATAGTGAAAATGTTGGCCGACTGTTAGCAGTCAGGGCTAGGCAACAGATCGCGGCGGGACATATCAAGCAGGTCATGAATAGGGATGGCAAAGCAGTGTCTGATCCTGCAGATATCAGGGAGGTGTTTAGGTATTTATATGAGGAACCAATTACAGCGTCACCCATAGGGGGCCCCCATATGCAGGATGATCGGTTCGAATTTGCTCCGAATAGGAGGGTATCCCCGGAGGAGGGCCTCGTGCTGGGGTCGGAAATTTCCCAGGAGGAACTCCATCTTGCTCTCCAAGCTCTCCCATCGGGTAAGGCCACAGGGACTGATTGTATTCTGTTAGAATTTTATAAAACCTTTGTCAACGAGATCACCCAGGAATTACTTGGATTATTCAAAAAGGTGAGGGATGGGGCGGCATCACCAGGTTCATGGGGCACCGCCAACATTGTCATTTTTTTAAAGAAAGGTAAAGATCCCATGAATTTGGGCTCCTATAGGCTTATAACACTCTTAAACAGCGACACTAAATTATATTCAAAGATCCTCAATTAAATAAGGTAATGCATCATCTGTTATCAGTATGGCAGCATGGCTTTATTCAGGGGAGGGGGACCGCTGATCATGTTAGGCGTGTTATTTCACTCTTTGATGCCACAGAGGTCCTCACGAAACCTATGGGGGTGGCTTTCCTGGACACCGAGAAGGCTTTCGATAGGGTGTCTTGGGGGTATCTATGGAGGATTGTGGAAGCCAATGGTCTAGGGGGCTCTATTATTAGTGCAGTACAGATTTTGTACATTAATCCTACAGCACGATTGCAGATCATTGTGATGCAGTGTGCCCCTCAAACCCCTGGGCCCCAGTCCTGCTGCATCTGCTTTCTTAATGATAACCAGTAGTGGCCACTTACACACCTGGCAGCAGGACCAGCTTCACTTATTAATGGCCATTTTTTGAGAAAAAAGAAAGAGCACTTATATTGTCCCCTTCTTTGGGGTATCTCTTTGAAGAAGCTGTCTCTGGCCACTTGTATACATAAAAATGAGTCCCCAAACTGTGCTCCCTATTCTGGGCCTTCTCTTTGACAATATCTATGAATCTCAATCCTTTCCTCTGTTTCCTAGACCATTACAGTGAGGCCCCAGGGGTCGAGAGGATTAGGGCTCTGCATCTGAATGCAACCCTGCTGGCCTTCTACCTGCCATCCATGGACTCAGCTTTCACAAAAAAACTGCCCATGAATGGTTAATGCTGACTTTTAGGAGCCTCTGCCTGAAAGTGAAAGGTGTGGTGGTAGTGCAGAAAGTTAAAGAAGAAACCAGCCTTCTTACCAGCCGTTAATTGATTAAGTCCCTTAAAGTCAGGGCCACTGGAATTATGGGTTTCTGCAGCAGCAGCGTTTTCCACATAATTATGAGTTAACCGCATTTGCTACATAATCCATAATCTGCAGATTCCAACAAAAAAAATTGATTCTGGCTCAAACAGAACAAAAGTTACTTAAAATGTGGCAAAGTGTTCCAGAACAGTGGAGGGCCCTTTGCAAAGATTGACTGGTAATCTTGTAATTGCTTTCTGCTGTATTTGGGTCTTAAACTGGTACTAATGACGTGAAATATTTCCCCTGACAGCGTTACCATGAATTAAAATGGCAAAAAAATTAAGTAATGCTAACCACAAAATGTGCCGCATTGTGCCGCATAATTTACCTGTTCTTGCTGATAATTTAATCAACCCTGCGGCATAATGTGGTCCTCTCCTGCTAAATGTTTCCAGCTGCTCTGCTTAAAAGTTCATGATGGCAAAGATTTATTCTTTTTGAGATGTAATGTAGGGGTGTTATCAGCTGAGATCTGGAATAGTGGAGACACTTACAAAAATGTCTGCATTAGATACAGTTTGATTACTTATTACTAAAAAGTATATTTTGTAAGAACTTTTTTTATCTCAGTCACTGCATCATTTTGCAGCAGCCTAGCTTAGACTATGTAAATCCTATTTTAAAATAATGACTTACATATTCGCAGGGCTTTCTGCCACAGGCCGAGACCTCATAGCATTATAAACAGGGCCACTGGAATTATGCGGCAGGAAAAGGCCAAATTATGCAGCAGGGTTGACTAAATTATGCAGCAAGCAAAGGCGAATAGTGATGCATAATGCTGCATATTTTGTGATAAATGCAAAAAGATGCAAAATAGCATTACTGCATTATTTTGCCATTTTTACACTTGTTAACACTGTCCTGGCATATATTCCCCCTCATAAGTACTACTTTAACACCCAGATACAGCAATAAGCAACAGAAAGATGACCAACAACCTTAAGAAATGGCCTTCCACTGCAAGGTAATGTGTTGCTGCATGTTTAGTAATGTTTGAACCGTTTGAGCTAGAAACTATTTTTTTTTGTTAAATCTGAAAATTATGCAGCAGATGATGGATTATGTGGCAAATGCGGTAAATCCATAACTATGCACAAAATGCCAAAACCGCACAATTGCATAATTACAGTGGCCCTGACTATAAATACAAAGGTCACTATTCCTTTGCACCAGCTAGGGTTAATTATGTGTCTCTCAGTTTTAACATACACACAGACATCTGCAATGATGGTAGTTACTAAATGAGGTTTCATAACCTAAAAGACTGCATTTATCACCAGTTAGTTTTACTTGCATTTATTTTTCAAATTAGCTGTTATTGCATTATTTTATACAGACTTAAATGACTGTGAAAACACAAAACACGTGGGCTTTTTTTTTTAGCAACCTCTTTGACCCTGCCAGCACACTCACTGCCCCCTGCCCCCACAGCACTCCGATAACAGTTCACACTTTCACTTCAAGTGCTCAGAGTACTTCTAGGCCATCTTCATTTACATGTACTTGCAGAGGCATTTGCGCCCCCCTGTGAACCCATCCACGCCCCCCAGGGGGGCGCGCCCCACAGTTTGAAGACCTCTGCACTAAAGTATACAAAAAATTGATGGATGGAACACTTGAATTAATCTCAGCCACTGGTAATTACTCGGGCATCCTCCCACTCCATCGCTATTTTCCACAAGACTCTGCTCTAATGGGAGTATTCCAGCCTGGACTGCCAGGCCAGGTCCTCCCCGAAAGGAATATTAGCTATCCATAACAGGTTTCTCTCTAGTTAATGCTCATCAGCCAGGTACAGCTTGACTTCATTGACATATTGTGCACGGGACCAACATCTGGGCATACCAGTCCCACTTAGAGCTACACACTAAAGTATACCTTTTGTGTGTTTGACCTTTCTGGAAACTTCATAGGTGGCTTGTGATTGAGTAGAGGAGAGAGTATATAATACAAAGCTTGTGGATCACACTAGCCTGTCATGCCATGCAGCTCCCCGGGATATCGGGTGGGGCCCCGAAAGAAAAGAAGGTTGCAGTGTGGGCAGAACCAACGCAAGTCAAAGCAGCAATGGTGATGGTGATAGCTGGCCGAGATCAAGTACGAGGCAGACTCATGGGGATGCTGGACCTACTCTGAGCTCCTGAAATAGGGCTGAGAGTGGGTAATGATCTACTGATCACTTGAACATTGTGCACTAGGAAGATGAAAGTACTGTATCCTCTACATGATGGAAGGGAGGCAGTGCGGTATGTATGCCCATCCTTACAAATACTGAAGTGGGGGAGGGGCAGGTTTATTGTAAGAAACCACAGTTATGGAGTACTGATGCTCCTGGGAAGCAAGTACGGGGAGTGGGACAGGTGGAGAAGTTGTTGTTGCTTTAGAGTTAGTTCTAATTAACAGACATCAAATACACCCATTAAACTGCTTGGTATTTGCACAAAGTTCTAGAACTATTCAGCTGATTACCGAATATTGAAATGGATTGTCAACGACTTGAACAACAAATTCGCGGGGGTGGTATCCCAATTTATCAGATGCCACTCTTCAGAAGTAGTGCTTGTACAGGATACACATCTCTTAGGTATGAGTTGCAGCTTAATAGGTATACAAGGATATACACAGACATTCCATTCTGGGCAACATGCAGCTCCAGAGGAGCCACAAAACTGCTACACAATTCCCAGGCAATTCAGGTTACACAGGTCCACACCGACAAAATGTGATGCTATGTAATGCTTATGTGCTACATCAAACAAACATGGAATCTTTTAAATGTCCATGTGCGACTAGCCACCCCTCTGAGAAACTGCAGTCCGTCATAAACCTAGTGTTGGCAGCACCCATAGGCAGAAGGACCTATAGGAAGATTCAATGACATTATGGACAGGGGTACGGACCCTGATGGATCCCAGACTGCTAGTATGCAGAAATCTGCTTTTACAGATATGTGCTATATAGGTAGATATGGCCCTAAATTCAGGTCAACAGCACTCTCTCCTCTTCCTTCCCAAGAGGAAGAGGTACTTTGCAGGGATGCCTTCTGCCCCCCTGCTGCTTGCTGTGGTCATCAAGGCGGTGGTTGAATGGGTGCGATGAGATGCGCAGGTAGGAGGCCTCCAATGACAAAAAAACATGGAGGAAATTGATTCCATGTAAGATGATAAATGATCCTGTTTGTACAGGGACCAGAGATTTTTAGGACCCGCCTAATGTACATACTTAAGTCTTATATAAAAGCCTCTGGAGAACTGGGACAAATCAGTGTACTTCCCTTTGATGGGGGGCACGGAGATTGAGCAGTTCAATTCTCTCTGTGGTTGAGGGATTCAGATACCTAGACGTCTTTGTTCCTAGTGACACACAAAGGTGCTGGAACCTCAGTGTAGTAGTGGCACCACTAACTGATCAGGTGCACAACAAACTACAGGCATGGTATAGGTTCCTACCCACGATCGCTGGAGAGCTGCCCTGTTCAAGATAATTCTCCTTCCTAAACGAATATGCATTCTTGAAAATGATCCAACCCTGCTCTCCCATGGCCTCTTCTAGGTTCTAAGAACACAAATTAGAGCCTTTCTTTGGTCCGTGAAGATCCAGCGAGTTTCATTTAATACATGTGATCAATTTCCCATTGAAGTGGGGGCTGGGAAAGAGCAGATATGTATCTGTACTACCTGGTGTCCCAGAGGCTCTCAATGAATGACTGGTTCTTTGGTGACAGGTATGACCAACAGGCTTGAATTCAACCTGATAAGTGAATCAGACAATATGGGTATTCTGTATGGCTTGATCATTCTCCCCTCTCTTACACTAGACTGATTATTATTGGCGGGCATGAAGTTTTGAGATGGATCAAGTGGGATAGCAAGCACACGAAGGGAATACCATCATGGCAGGGGCGATTGCATGAGGGGTTTTGCTCATGGTACTTTATAGTGATTTCTAACATTGGCACTATCTGGGAAGTATAAATGCAGATTACACATGCCTTAAACACTTATTTACAAGACCGAGTTCAGCCGCGTGAAGCCAAAGTTGGATTGGTAAGGTGAGCTCTAGGGCTATGGCGATGTGCCGGTATCCGAGATCCGGCGGTGGGACGCTTATTTGGCCAGCGTGGTGGCCGATTTAGGCTGTGTCTGTGCAGTTCAGATGCCGCCACCGGCCCAGTGGGGGCCTGAGTGGCCTTTGGGGAGGCAGATGGGCCTTTAGTACCTCTCTTTTACCAATAGGACGGAGGTGTCATACCCGATCTCTCGTTGGGACGGTCCATTAAAGTATGCGGATTGAGCAGTGGCAGGGGGCCTGAGCAGAAGTGGACTCACTTATATTCAGGTGTGGTACACCATTGTGAACTAATCTGTAAACAAACAACATTTGCATTCTTAGTTAAGTTAAGAAAGCATGCCTCTTTAATAGGAACTCCCCTCCTTCTTTTTATAACACTTAAAACATTGAAACAGTTTTTTTTAAAAGACGCAATCCGCAAATGTGGGCCTCTTTTTTTGGGGTGCCCGCGCCAATTTTCGAGCCCAATTCAACACTGCGTGAAGCTGAACTAACCATAGAACCCTTAGAATGGAAAGGAATCTTCTGTTAGCAATACATCTTTGGTGATTAACACTCTGACCCCTTACGGGACCCAAGTGGAATGGGAAAAGGAGTAGGGCAACTAGACAAGATTGAATTGGCTGAAGCTAAAATTACTCTCAGGGTACTGGCAGTCTAGACTCGCCTGCAATCGGTACAGGTTTAGATAGCTACACTGAGTGTACTACACCCCTAATAGGATGGGCACAAGGCAGGGTGGCGGGGCATGGATTGCCCCGGATGTTGAACGGAGATAGGCACTCCTATGCACATGAATTGAGAATGCCTAATTATAAAGACCTTTTGGGTCCAGGTCTACAAGGTAGTAGGCAGATTTGGGTCAGTCAGTATGGGCCCCAAATACGCACTTCTTGGATTAATAGATAACTGGGGGTCCCTGGGGCTCTAGGACACTGATGCGACTGGGATTATTATTTTTTTTTTTAAATCTCTTTATTGAACATGTAGTTGATCGACCCTTACAAATAAAGATCAAACAAATGTATTTTTGGCAACATCTGGAGGAGGAAATGCAATATTGCATACAGTTGGGAAGCATCACAGACATCACACATGATACGTCTTTCAATTATTTCTCAACCGCTTCCTTGCGTTTGTCTCCCCCTCTCCCCCCCAGGTAGGTCCTATATTTCTCCCAAGGTTTCCATATTTTTTCCTATTTTTTGGGGCAACCTCTACTTTTATATACAGCTCTTTCTGCAAGTCGGGAACAGTCCATATCCTTCCTCCAACTGGAGAGCTTCGGTGGATCCTGTGCACCCCACATCCCTGCTATATTTCGTTTCGCCACCCCTGAGGCCTGCATGAGCCAGGTTTTAGTGTGTGTGGGCAACCGGGCCTCCCCGGTGGCTCAAAGTAAATGCCAGCGGGCGTCTAGATGTTCTGGTAGGCCCAGCACTTCCGATATCACCCCGATCACCCTTGCCCAGTAGCACTAAATTTTGGGACACTCCCAGATAATGTGAAAGAAGGTGCCTGTTTCCCTGCATCCCCTAGCACAGTGGTCTGTGTCTGATCTACCTAGTCTGTGGTGAAGCGTTCGGGAGTGTACGATCTGTGTAGGACTCTAAGTTGGATAAGTCTGAATCTTGCCTGTATAGCAATCTCTATGGGGCTCTGAATCGCTTCCTGACAGTCATAGTCCTACAGCAATCCCAAATCTGCTTCCTAAGCTGCTCTTAACGGACCTAGAGGATTGGGGAGTTCAGTAGCTTTCTATATGTGAGGGAGGCTGCTTTGTCAATCATGGGGTCAAGTAGTAGTTGGTCCTCCAACGGGAAGTATTCGCGCAGTGATTCCCCTTCTGGCACGTGACATCTCAGGGCATGTCTCAGTTGTAGATATTGGAACTGTTCTCCGTCAGTCATCTGGTATTCTCTCTGGAGTTCCTTAAATGTGATCATGTTACCACTCTGCCATATGTCCCCGAGGGTGTCTATGCCAATGAGGCTCCATCTTTGGAATCCCTGCAGTCGTCCCACCTCGCCCAATGCATCATTTTCCCATAATGGGGTTTGCTGAGTCAATCTGGCCTCCCATCCCAGTAGTTTAGTGGCTTCATGCCACGCTCGTACCACCGCTTGAGTTTGGACAAGTAGAGACTTCCCCCTGCTTCCGTGATACAGTGCCGCTGAGTGCCCACCGCTTCCCATTGCGAAACGGTCTACCCGGTACGCTGGCTCAGAGTGGGGTGTGAAGACCCAGCCATTGACATTAATGAGTTGGGCCGCTAGATAGTAACTCTGGATGTCCGGGACCGCCAGTCGGCCCTCATATACCCCAGCTGGAGTTTGCGAAATGCTATGCGTGGTTTGACACCCTCCCACAGGAGGGCCATCATTTTAAACAGCGCTGCTCTACCCATGAGGTATATTGGTGCCAGTGCGTTTTATCTCCACGCAGCCTCGCCAGTTGGGGATATATGTTTAGGTTTAGGAATTCCTCAGCTGATTTCGTGATCCATATGCCTAGATATTTAAAGTTGTCGTACTGTACCAGGGCCACGTAATCAGTTGTGAGCGGTGGGAGCTCACCAGAGAGATTAAAAATGAGGGATTTGTCCCAGTTTCTCTTGTACCCAGAGTATGTGCCGAAGGGTCGGAGTATGTTGATGAGTCTGTGGAACGTTTGTCTAGGTCTGCCTGAGTAGAACAGTACGTCATCGGCGTACAGTGAAATACGCTCCTCTCTCCCCCGACATCTATTCCTCGGATTAGGGGGTCCCCTCAGACCCATGCAGCGAGTGGTTCAAGCGCCATCGCAAAGATTATAGGGGAGAGTGGGCACCCCTCACGCGTACCTCTATGGAGTGCGAATAATCTAGAGACCGACCCGTTCACCGGCATGCAGGCTTTTGGGTCACAATAGAGGAGGCGGACCCATGCGCAAACGTTTTGACCAAAGCAGAGCCTGGGCAAGACCGCCTGTAGATAAGGCCATTCAATGCTTCATTTGGATTTGCCACCGTTGAGTGCATTACACCATATTGGCGCCTGAGGTTCAATCTGGTGCTTCTCTAAGGCATGAATCCCGATTGATCTGTATGGACTATAGTGGAGATGATGGGAGAAAGCCGGTTTGCTAATACCTTTGCCGGGACTTTAGTTTCAAAATTAAGTAGGGAGATGGACCAATAGGAGCTGCATAGCTCCATAGGTTTGCCTTTCTTTGGAATGACTATTATTGTGGCTAGTCTCAGGTCCTCAGGTAGGCACCTGTCTTGCAATGTGGTATTGAACATGTCCAGCATCAGTTGCGCCACCACTGTTGCCACACATTTAAAGAGTTATGCAGGAAGCCTGTTCGGGCCTGCAGCCTTCCCAGATTCTAGGTCCCGGAAGGCTCCCTCTACCTCCTCCCTCGCCAAGTCCTGATCAGTGGATTGCCTGTCCTCCCGCAATAGAGCCGGCAGAGAGATATCTGTGAATAATTCAATGCTCTTGTCTTCTGTCCTAGCTGTTGCTGATTTATATAGTGACTCATAGCAGGACGCAAAGGCCTCAGCTGTGTCTGCGACAGACCTTTGTGTCGCTCCGTCATTCGTTTGGATTTCCGCGGCCCAGTTACACTCTCTGTCTCGCTTTTCCAACCATGCGATAAGCTTCTTAGCCTTGTCTCCTAGGCCATATAGCCACCTCTGCGTGGCTATTGAGTGTTGTAGTGTTGCATCTTCCTCCAGATCTCTAAGCTTCCTTTGCTTAAGGCGTACCCTGTGCCTCAACTCGGGGTCGTCCGACTCGTTGTGTCGTATTGTTCGCTGCAGGGCTTCACTCTCGTTTTCTAATTCGTCGCTCCTGGAGCATCTCCGTATCCTCAGTCCCCCTGTCACTGCCTGTATATAGCCCCTGGCCACCACTTTGTAAGCCTCCCAAAGAGTGCAATGCTAGTCAACAGACCCCGCATTTTTGTCAAAATATTGCTGCATTCGCTCTCTAAACTTATCCTGCAATTCTTTATCCTTGAAGTGCCAGGGAGCTATACATTGTGGGAGGGTATGGTCTCTGGTTTGGCCTTGAAACAGGATTTCAACCGGCGAGTGATCGGATATGCCTCTCACCCTGTGTTGTGCCCCGCGGAAGTGCCCCACGTGTATCCATTGTGTAAAGAGGTAGTCCAGCCGTGACCCACTGTCATGTGCTGCGGAAATGTGCGTGTACTGTCTACTGGTCAGATTATGGAGCCTTCACAAATCCGAGAGCCCCATCGCCTTCGCGAATGCCCCCAAAGGTTCCATCCCCCCACCCGGCCCAATATGAGCACACCTGGAGGCATATCTAGTAGTGTTTTGCTTATCTCAGAGAAGGTAGCTTTGGTGGAATGTACGTGGAGCATAGGTTTACATTTTGGCCCTCCCATGTCCCGGCCAGGGCCACAACCTGGCCAGTGGGTCCTGCCAGGTGTTGCCTGGTACAAGGGGAATCGAGTTTTTAACCAGAATCGCCACCCCTCTGGAGCCTGACGTGAAGCCCACGTGAGTTAGGAGGGTGTATCCGAACCTATTTAGTGCCAGATAATGATTGCCTCGCAAGTGTGTCTCTTGCAGGAAGACAAGATCAGGGGAGTGCTTACGCAAGTATTGCAGGACCATGGTCCGCTTCATCTTGTCCCCTAAACCGTTTACATTCCAGGTCAGGATTTTCAGTGTGGTTGTAGATTGTGATGCCATATCTGTGACCAGGTAATTAGTGTCTGGACTCCCTTCCCCAGCTCCCTCCTGAACCCTCCATCCCTTTGTAGTTGCACCCTGTGCCTTGCCTGAGGTGGTGATTCAAATAGTGGATCATGAAAAACAAACATTAAACATAACATTGAACTTGTTAAGCTGGTTCCCTTTGTATACCCCCACCCCCTCCCGGCCATCCTGCACCGTAGGTTTGAAACTACATACATCCTCAATTTGCAGAGCATCTGTGGCCCAAATAGAACCATTCATCTATAACCTGGGGTTGGCCGGCACTGCCTCTTGTGATCAGGCAGGCGCCCTCCTGCCCTCTGAATGTTATTTGTTTAAACATGTGTCCTTCAAAATATCGAGGTCGTAGACCCCCCTCCGATATCTTCCTTGAATACAGAAGGAGTCTCTTTTATCTGCTGCAGCATTCAACGTCGCTGTCGTCTCTCAAGTCCGGCACAGTCCCAAGTTCTTACTTTCGTTATGAAGGATGGTTCCGTGCCCTCCCCACCCCACACACCTCATTTGGTTGGGTCCAGGGGGTCGTTCTCCGACAGTGGGCCCATTTTTCCATGTTCAGTATGGAGTCTGCGAGGAGAGGTGTCCCTTCAAATTCCCGTGCTGTCGATAATGCCCCTGCCGTGCCTGTCGAATGGCCTTTCGCCCACCCTCAAGCCATTCTAGTACCTCGTCGGTGATGTAAAGTACTATGACTTGCCATTATCCATTACTCTCAGCTTGGCTGGACATAGCATCATGTATTTGAGGTTTTCAGTCTGCAGTGTTCTTTTAACCTCGTCGAAAGTGCGCAGTTGGCGCAGGACCAAGAGGGTGAAGTCCGGAAAAAGTGAATTGATGGGTTTTCATAGGGCAGATCGCCTTTGGCTCGGGCCGCCTGTAGGATGGCGTCGTGGTCCTGGAAGTTGAGGATCGTGCAATGATGGTTCACGGCGGGGCCCCTGGTTTCGGGTGTGGCACTGGTGCCCTGTGTGCTCTTTCTACCGAAAAGAAGTTTGACAGACGCTTGGGTTGTAGGTGTTTAAGTATGAGGTCTTCCAATAATAGGTCCACACTGGGGCCCTCCGCCCCTTTGGTACCGCCGCCACACTAATATTGTTCCTGCGGGCCCGCCCCTCCTGATCCTCCAGTTTTGCCACCATTATTTTGTGGTGGTGCGTGAGTTGCTGTATTCGTTCTTCCATTCTTTTGGTGGCAGCTTGTAATTCTCAAATATTCATTTCAACCACAGCAACTGTTTCTGAGGTCTTGTTCATGTCTGTTCTTAAGAGGTTCACTTCAATTGTGACCTTGTCCATCTTGGATTCCAGGGTCGTTCCCAGCTCCTGGATAGCTGCCATGATTGCCCCCAATGAGGGCTCTGCCGCCTCCTGAGTCCCCTGCACTGTGGCACCCTCAGCCATTGTTGTCCTGGACACCGTGTATTTGTACAGTTTGTTGGTCATAGGTGGGAGTGCGCCCTTGGGCTGCATTGTGTTTCTGCCTTGAGGGGGGTGATTTCTTTGTGTCCCAGTCCAGGTTCCCCAAAGCGAGACCCACGGTCACAGTCCTGACCAACAGTGTCCAGAGTCCCCACCGCCGGGCCACTTAGACACTTGCTAACTCTGTTTCTACCAGTCCGTGCTGGCTTGAAGAATGTCCGAGCTGTGGCCTATCCTGACTGCGCTTTCAGCAAGACTCACGGGCCTCGAGCGTTTTAGGATTTCTGTCCCTGGTATCTGCGCCGCGCGATATCTGAGTCTCTCTCCAGAGGGCCTCTCCATTGTACGAGGCTCCAGGCCTGTGACTTCAGGCCGATCCACCCGGGCCCATCCACCCAGCCAGACACCTCCACTCACTGCCATGGAGAGGGGGCGGGGGCAGGAGAGACAAACCAGCCATCCAACACAAGTAATATTCATGGGAGCCCTCACACGCAGCGGCCAAAAGCATGCCCGCAGTCCACACCGCCACACAGGACCCCTCTGTATCGGCTGGCGTGGGCTGTTCCTTTAACTGGCGCAGCCCAGTATCAGCCAGTCACCGGGAGCGCCAGCCGTGGCCCCGCCCTGATCTCAGCTGCCGGTCGCAGTTGGCTCAACACCCCGGTGTTCTCCACTCCTTCTGCCTGGACAGCGAGTAATCAGGCGTCGGTAGAGTTGGAGGGCCGCTGCAAGGCCTCACTACCATGCTGCCACCCCGGCCGGGATTGGGCCCCGGGGGCAGGCCTCACCATCCAGTTCGATGTTTCACGCGGGGCCCCTGCACGCAGCGGCCAACACAGAGGCCTGCAGTCCCCCACCGCTGCCTCCGCCCTTGATGCTCAATGTGGGCCGCTCCTCTGTCCGTCAGGCCTCAATGTCGTCCGGCCCCCGTGAGCACCGTCTTTGGTCCCGCAACAATCACAGACGCCGGCCACAACTAGCGCGGACACCCCGATGATTCCAGCTGATCCAGGTCGGGCGGATGGTTGCCGGATTTCGGCAGAGATGGGAAGGCTGCCACGGAGCTCCTTTACTGCGCGGACATCTTGGCTGGCGCCAAGCCACGCCCCCCGGTAAGGGATTTTTATTTGCAAAACACGACATTGCCCATTATTGGAGATCTCTCGCTGTCTATCATATAACTGAGTGCCTGAAGGGAATGGACATATGTGCTAACGCTGACGAATCAGTATATGTGAGCAGAGGGTGTCTAGAAAAAAAGATGAAAATCTGGGGACCATGGAGGAACTACTTCAAAGGGGATATCAATCATTACTTAGAAAACATATACAGCTCATTCATTTACAATGCATTCATTTACAACCCATTCATTTGAAACACATTTTAAGGTAAGCACATGTAAACTACATTTAATAAGTATTCTGGTATAAAGCGTTTTCATCATTAGTTATGTTTTAAAATAGAAGCACACAAGCCACGTCCTCGTCACTGCGAATATTCTATACGAACACTCGTAGCAGAAACAGCAAGCTGAGCATTGTACAGTTTTTACTTTAACTCCACACTGCCATCTACTGTATCCAAGGCATAATAGATACTATGTGAATATTTTTTTAACTTGTTTATTTTCTAAAATCACACGTTTTTATATAATATTCAAGCTCATTTTGATGGAAACATTTTTAATTTGAATAAACATTTTTGGAGTACGATTAAATGAAGCTTCCCCAATCTAAAATAGTGTTTCAATTTAAAAAAACACAAGTTATGATATTTGAAATATTTAGAATAACTATAATATTATTTTAAGTGAATAATTTTAAATGTAAAATGTAATTAATTTATAAGGTGTATATTTAAATTAATTTTACCCATTCCAAAATGACATTTCCTAACATAAAAATACCTGTCTTTTTATCAATATTTATAACAATCTTTTTTTAGAAGTTAAAATAGTATTTTTCTTATGCTTAAAACCAGTTACAGAATGTGTCATCCTAATTGAAATAGCAGGCTTAGCTGTAGATGTGTGCAGGCTTTATTTTCTTTCCATTAATATTTTATGGATTTTCATCATCTGAGATACAGCCCCATTTAACCAGTAGTGCAAGATGATTGAGGCCCGCTCTGTGTCCTCACTTAATAGCGGAGTGGTTGTCATTAGCAATTCATCTAGTTTATTGCTGTCGATTTTGTTCCATGCTCGATGTTTATGTAATAAAGGACACTCGGTAAACACACTTCTACTCAGGGCCGGACTGGGAACCGAAACCGGCCCTGGCAAACTGCTCAGCCGGCCCCCCTGGAGGGAGGGGGGGCCGGTTTTGTTACAGGGGGCCGATATTGCCGACCCCCGGTAACAAAAACGGCCCCCGAGGGCCCAAAACCGGCCCCCACCCTGGCGGCCTACCGGGGAAATGCCCGGTGCCCGCTACGGCCAGTCCGGCCCTGCTTCTACTGCTGGGTATATTAAGACTAAAAAGAATGTCTTTGTGGTCAGTCCTGGTAAGTGGCAGTAATTTCTTGATCTTTATATTTGCATTGTTTGAAAATACGCCATCCAGCATATGGCCAGCAATATGAGTTGATACTTTAATAGGTTGGAGCAACTCAAAACTTCAAAGATTATCTAAAAGGAGATTAGTCTTTTTGTCATTGAAGTTTTCAAGACAGAGATTTAAATCAGCTAGGATAGTGAATGTGGGATAATCGATACAAGTTTCCATAAAATCCAAGAGGGATTGTATGAAATGTTCTTTTGTGCCTGGAGGGCAGTACACAAGAAGCCATTAAAAGTATAGGGGGGATATTCACAAGGACTTATTTTCGAGTTATCGCCACCTTAACGCAACAAAAGTGGTGATAGATTTAACGCCCTATTCACAAGCGGTTGCAAACTGCAGACAACGCAAGTATTCCCGCGATAACTGCCTCAACATTTACCTCCACGGGTGACACCACCAACTAACCCTAATGAGATGCAGAGTAGGCGTTCCCGTGCAAAAACACACGAAAACACCACTACACCACTTTCACAACGAACTGCCAGATCTGCGATGCGAACCAAAAACAGGCGATAAGCCGCGGTAGCAGCAGGGAATTAACACCTGCCTTTTGCTGGTGTTAAGCAGGACGACTACCTGCAGCATGAAAGGGAGCCCAGCCAAGAGCCACATCTGAAGACCCACAGATGCCATGGAGACAATGATCATGCAGCCCGGAGACCCATGAGGGCCACAACACCCACCGCCACCACTCCAAGCGCATGACGTCGCACAATGACAAACAGAAACACACGTGTGGTCAGAAGAACGAAAAACAATCACTCATCATTGAAGTAACAACCAAAAACTTCATTGAATACAACACAAAACACCAATGCGGAAGCCTCCTGTCGGGTCCGTCCGGGACAATCCTGATGTCACAGCATGGAAAATAAAGCACAAAATCAGAACGTGTGTCATGCGCACATCAAAGGAGCGAGACACAGAGAAAGAGAGAAGGAATGAAAGGCAGAGAGAGAAAGAGAGAGAGAAAGAAAGAAAGAAAGGGAGAGGGAGAAGGAGAAGGAGAGAGAGAAAGGAAGAGAGGAGAGAGAGAGAGAGAGAGAGAAGGAAAGGAAGGGAGAGAGAGAGAGAGAGGGAAAGGAAGGGAGAGGGAGAGAGAGAGAGAAGGAAAGGAAGGGAGAGGGAGAGGGAGAGAGGGAAAGGAAGGGAGAGGGAGAGAGGGAGAGGGAAAGGAAGGGAGAGGGATAGGGAAAGGAAGGGAGAGGGAGAGGGAGGGAGAGGGAAAGGAAGGGAGAGGGAGAGAGGGAGAGGGAAAGGAAGGGAGAGGGAGAGAGAGAAGGAGGGACACTGCCGCCCCGCGCACCCAGGCACCACTGCTCACCTGCTGCCACCGGTGTGTCTCCACCCACGTGCTGGTATACACTGCAAGCCACCAGGACTGCAATCTGTAATCGAGGCCAGAGTCAATCATGGCAGAGTCCATCACACTGCACACGGCAACAACGCCTGTCCGTCCTGCGCACACATGCAGCCGCACCTTACCCCCTCCCGCCGGCCAGTGCTGGCTGTCCGCACTTGCGCACCCAGGCCCCACTGCTCACCTTCCGCCAACGGTGTGTCCACCAGTGGGCACACCACGTGCCCGTGCAAGCTCCAGGCCCAGGTCCCGCCACCATGGCATGCTCCACATCATGCCGACCCGCACCGCGGCCCAGCAGTTCCCACACATGACGCTGAGTCCTGAGGCATCAATGGCAGAGACCACATCAGTGCACCCGTCATCATCGCAGGCTGCACACCCGCTCAGCAATTTCGGTGCCACTAACCCTGTGCAACCCCAGTCAGCGCCACATGGTGGTAGGCCCGTGATGGCCGCATGGCTCCGGGTGCCACTAACCCTGTACAACCCCAGTCAGCGCCATGTGGTGGTAGGCCCGTGACGGCCGCATGGCTCCGGGTGCCACTAACCCTGTGCAACCCCAGTCAGCGCCAAGTGGTGGTAGGCCCGTGACAGCCGCAATGCTCCGGGTGCCACTAACCCTGTGCGCAACAACTCATGGGCCCTTTATGATTGAGTATCGTGGAACGTCCATCATCCAGTCACCACCGGCAGTGGGGAATGTGACGTTGTCGGCCCCTTATATTGGCGGGGTCACATAGCCCGTGACGCCTGTGCCGGATGGGAGTGGTGTGCATGCAAACCTGTCCTCAGGGAGTGGCCGTGACATGCTGACAACTAGACCAGCGACCTGCAGACAACTAGCGTGTAAACCTGCGACTTGTAGCTATGTGGCCCCCCCTCAGAGCGTAAGCGAAGTGGTGTGGCCTGGGGTATGCAGGACCAGCGCAGGGCTTGCAACAATGACTCGGGGGCTCTGGGCGTGGTTCAGTCCATGTCCGGACAAGGAAGTGACTAATGCGTGTGTCCCTGTTGTAGTGTCTACGGCACCCGGAACGCAATCGGCAATGTAGCACACTGTGACTGGAATCCCACTAGATGAGCATCATTGACGTTGGGGGAATCACTGAGCCTACATTCATCCACACATTCATACATGAATGATGAAAGACATGACACAGCAGTGCGTTTCTGAATGTTTAATGCACATCCAGTGGAGTTTTGCAGCTGGAGCAGTACAGGGCCATGCCAACCCCACTTCACAATATGGGCCCGTGGAGGGCCAGCCAGAGTCCATCGGGGAATGACAAGTACAGCGGAAGAGGAAGAGTACAGTCCGCAGTCTGGTCGCCGTGTCATTGGTCACCAAACAGGAAATGGCAGTCCATGTCGCGGTCCAAGGTGAGTGCAGCAGAGTGTATCGGGGGTCAGTGGAAGGTCATGGGGCCATCTGCGGCACCAAGCAGCAACAGGCCAGGTGGCGGACATGAATGCTAGTGCCTCCTTCTGAACTCAAGCCCATCCATGTCCTCGTCCTCGGATGTGTGCTCTGCCCCACCTGTGGGTGGTGCAGTTCCGGCTGCGGCACTGTGTGCCACTGACACATCAGGGGCCGGAGGTGGATTGTCGGCCGCACTGTGTGGCAGTGACATATCAGGTGCCGGAGTGGGAATGCCTGCCGCACTGTGAGGCACTGACACACCAGGGGCGGAGATGTGGATGGTGTAGGGGCAGCAGCATTCATCTGCGCCATGCCTTGTGGCAGCAATGCCTGATGAGGACATGCAGGGCATGGTAGATCCCAGCTACATTTTGCTGATGTGCAGCGGTGGCTGCCATCCTTTCCACCTCCATCCGCACCATGTCCTCCATGAGCCTCCGCATGTGTGCCATCTCACGGCTGAGATCGCTGGAGCCACTCTGAGTGGACAGGTATTCTTGTCTCCGAGTCATGACTCCAGCGATGTCAGCCAGGGCTCGTTGGAGACCATGGAGCAGCGTGTGGGTGTTCGTTAGGGACTGGAGGTGGTCCCTGATGGGACTCAGACACCCATGGATGGGGTCAAGTTTGGTAGCCATGAGGTCGAACCCCACCGGCACCTGCTCAGCCATCTCCCTCTGGACCTCCAACACACGGCGTTGGAAGGCCATGTGTTGTTCGGGGGGGTCTTGGGAGAGAGCCGGGGTTGTCGGTGCCTCCTGCTGGGTGGTTTGTGGAGTGGGTGGGGTCTCCTCGATGCAGCTGGGCTGCCCTGGTCCTGGAGGTGATTGGCGGATGAGTTTAATGATGTCTTTGAGGGCTTGGGTGTCGATGCTGGTGGTGTCCTCCTTGTCAAAAGTGAAGAGTGGCTGGAACTGCACTGCAGGTGGCGTTGACGGTGCCCCTGCAATGTGAAGGGGAGATGCTGTGTTACAATGTGTCCACATGTATGTGGCCGCATGGTACATGTTCACATTCAGACAGCATGGCAATGTACATTGTGACAGTGTGTAGATCAGGGCCATGATCCAGAGTCATTGTGGGTGTGCACTGTGCTCTGCTTAGTTGTGCATGTGTGCCATTGTGGTCATCTCCCCCCGTCCCCCCAGTACCTGGTGGTTACTCACCCTGTTGCTGTTGTGTTGTGTCATGTCGAGCAGTGTCCGGTGCCCCAACTCCTGCCACGGTCTCCACACTGATGACTGTCGACACCAGCTCCTCCATGTCAACCAGCTCCAGCTGTGGCGCTGGGCTCCCACCTCCAGTCTGCATTGCTGCCTTCTGGTTGCGATACCAAAGGGGATGATGGACGGAGCGTTTGAGCAAATCAAACACTCACCCCCAGTCAACTGATCTGGGTTTAATCCATCATCATTCTTTAGCTCACTCCACCACCCCAGTTCAGACATGGCCATATGCAAATCAGTCTGACCTTGTGCCTCATGGGAACAGTCCAGCCCGAACTGCAAAGCCATGTCTTCCCTGGACCGGAAACAAGCATCCTGGGACCGGTTTCGGGTTCATAACCCTCATCAGCCAGGCTATCTTGAATCCAGTGGCAACGTGAGCAAGGGACCCACGTCTGGGCATACCCTGCCAACTTAGGGCGAACAAAGCGATACCAAAGGGGATGATGGACGGAGCGTTTGAGCAAATCAAACACTCACCCCCAGTCAACTGATCTGGGTTTAATCCATCATCATTCTTTAGCTCACTCCACCACCCCAGTTCAGACATGGCCATATGCAAATCAGTCTGACCCTGTGCCTCATGGGAACAGTCCAGCCCGAACTGCCAAGCCATGTCTTCCCTGGACCGGAAACAAGCATCCTGGGACCGGTTTCGGGTTCATAACCCTCATCAGCCAGGCTATCTTGAATCCAGTGGCAAAGTGAGCAAGGGACCCACGTCTGGGCATACCCTGCCAACTTAGGGCGAACAAAGCGATACCAAAGGAGATGATGGACGGAGCATTTGAGCAAATCAAACACTCACCCCCAGTCAACTGATCTGGGTTTAATCCATCATCATTCTTTAGCTCACTCCACCACCCCAGTTCAGACATGGCCATATGCAAATCAGTCTGACCCTGTGCCTCATGGGAACAGTCCAGCCCGAACTGCCAAGCCATGTCTTCCCTGGACCGGAAACAAGCATCCTGGGACCGGTTTCGGGTTCATAACCCTCATCAGCCAGGCTATCTTGAATCCAGTGGCAAAGGGAGCAAGGGACCCACGTCTGGGCATACCCTGCCAACTTAGGGCGAACAAAGCGATACCAAAGGGGATGATGGACGGAGCGTTTGAGCAAATCAAACACTCACCCCCAGTCAACTGATCTGGGTTTAATCCATCATCATTCTTTAGCTCACTCCACCACCCCAGTTCAGACATGGCCATATGCAAATCAGTCTGACCCTGTGCCTCATGGGAATAGTCCAGCCCGAACTGCCAAGCCATGTCTTCCCTGGACCGGAAACAGGCATCCTGGGACCGGTTTCGGGTTCATAACCCTCATCAGCCAGGCTATCTTGAATCCAGTGGTTGCCTGCGAGTTTCTGCGAGTTTCTCCTTGGTCTTGCGCTTGATGTCAATCCATCACCTCTTGACCTCGTCCATTGACCTCTTGTGCTCTCCTACGGCATTCACCTTGTCCACAATGGACCGCCATAATCCATTTTTGGTGCCCAATGACACATTGGAGGCGACGAACAGTTGTTGATGGTGTTCTATCACCTCCGTGACCAGGATCCTATTCTCCTGCAGGCTGAACTTCGTCTGCCTCTTCTTCTTGTCCTTGCCCTTCCCTGTCACCGAGGTCCCAGGCTGGTCATCCGGGGTGCTTGTGGGGTCCGCTCGTCCTCTGCGCCTGCTCCGGCTGCCTCCATGGTGCTTCGGTGTTGGTCATTTTGTGTTTGTGTGTTTTTTCTCCTTTTGTAGTGATTTTCCCGCCTGCCGTGTGTGTATGGCAGGCCTGGCGCTGCTTATCGCTGATTTCCTCATCGCGAATGAGCTCATCGCACATTTTTGGTGTTGGGGTTTGTGTTTTTGACTCCGTCGCGGTGGTTGTTTCACGGACATTGGCCGCGTTTTCGGAGGACTATCGCATGGTGCCGCTGTGTTGTTAATTCCAGGTTAACACGGGGTTATTTTCCCGCGATCGACTGCGATGTGTAAAGTTGTGTTAACATTTTTGGGTAATGTTTAGCGCACGTTCTTGTGAATGTCCCCCTAAGTCTTTTTTATTTTTAGCGCAAAAAGCAGAGCGTTTGCCTTTAAATGAAAAAGAGGTTTGGCTAAGTTTTTTAATGAGTTTCGATACACTATTGCCAACCCACCACCTCACTTAAGTGGTCTGTCATGTCTGGCTACCTCAAAGCCATCTAGCAGACATGCTATAAGATCAGGGTCAGGTGCCGTGCCTGTACAAGTTTCCGTCAATATCGCACTGATCCATTAATTCGGCAAATTCTATTGTGTGTTTAATGAGGGAACTCATGTTAATTAATAGGTACTTGGCTCTGGTTATTTTGGTCAGAGATAATCTTAGTAGTGAAAGTATCATTAATGTCCTTATCATTACTCTGTATGAACTGATAGGCTGTAAAAAAGTGATGTCAGCTTTCACATGCTGGCTCCATTTCTATTATACTGCAATCGACATGCGGGCATACAAAGGGTTTGCCTCATCTATTTAGTTCCAACAGTGCCTACCTGGTATAACTTTGGCAGGAAAAATGGCTAGGGTGTCTTCCCGGCCTCTGAAGTAGGTCGTGGTGTCGGTTGGCACGTCCGATCCAGAGACCATTCACCAAAAAGAATTGACCAAATTAAACACTAACTGGGGTCCAGCAATCCCGTTCTAGGAAATGCAGGCTCCACTACAAGTCCAAACTACTGGTAACGTAATGAAAATTAAAATAACAATAAGAAATTTAAAAAATCATAAACCAAGTAAAATGGCAATACCAGCCAGGATTGTTAGTGGTGACATTGCGTTGCTTAGACTTGCGTTCTATGTGACGGCGTGACAAGAGATGGCATGAAGAGAGGGGGAGGAGCCTGCGTGTGCGAGCCGAGTCGCAGCTGTTCGGTTCTCTTGCCCGCTCCCCTTTCTCCTTGGATTTGCTTGAGCTACCCCTGCCCGGGCTGAAAAGGACCATTTGTGTTCCTGCTCTCCCGCATTCCCACAGCTCTGCATTGCCGCAAATTTTCAGAGGATCGAGTGCGGAAGCGGGAGGGTGGACAAGTGCAGCCACTGGTAGTTGGCGGCTGCGGAGAGTGAGTAGCGGGTAGCCCCGCGGAGGCGGCCGGACTAGGTTCGGGTGCAGCTTGTGGTGGCATCCTGCTCCCCACTTGTCCGCAGCTCCAGCAATTAAACCAGAGCAGTTCGCAAACTTACAACAGCTATTCCTTCTACCTTCCACCAGCCAACCAGGCCAACCAGGCCACCGGCTGGATTCAACAGGGCCTAATTTAGATTGCTCGATTGGCCTGACCACATATGCTGCCTGTGGGGAGCATTGCTGTTTGCTGTTGCTGGTCAGCTGGTCTGTGCAAGTCCTGTCATTTTGGATGGTCTCAGTTCTGCTTGTACCAGATTGGGGGTCAACCTCGGAAAGCAGAGGGCGGCTGTGGAGGCTGCGGGAGGTGTGAGTTGGTGTTGGGCACTGAAGAGCCAAGGAGCACAGTCCGGAGGCGCTGTAGAACCCCCACAAGGCCTGCTGAAGTTTGACTAAGCCTGGAACCAGGAGGAGCAGAGGTAATTTGCCCCATAGCTTGGGCCCCTCGCCTGGCCTGTCGACCCACTTTAGGGGGCCAAATGTACACCTGAGGCCCTGTTCAGTGACTTTAGGGAATCAAGATCTGGGACTTGGGTCCCAGGGCTCAGGATAAGCACTGCCATGCCACAGGAGGCCGGTGGTAGGAGAATTATAAAGATGCAGTTATGACAGCAAAGAAATTGTGCTCAGGAAAATTGATCTACATAAGAGCTTTTAAAAAAAACAAAGCTAATCCTTTAAGGGATTATTCAATACAGATAAATACCCTGAAAGGATTTAACGCCATTTTTACCTTCTTCCCCAAAAAAGAGACAAGCCTAAATAAAGCGGTGATGTTTAAGCCCGAAGTTCTTCCAGGAGAGGCTGAAGCAGAACTTGGAAAATCACTTCCAGCAAAATCTACCAACCTGCCTCCCGGTCCGGGGATGAATTATGTTCTGAATCTAGAGTGGAAGATTCTTTGCTGGCAAATCTCACCGTCCACTCTCTTGGAAACAGAGCCTCTCAGTCTGAAGCTGGGATTTGTCCAGATCCAAAAATGGGAGACCCTCCATTGGAAGATTTTACTCTCCCAGATATTAATGTTAATCTGGATTCTGCTCCAAAGGCCCCTCAGTCGCCTAAGCCTCAGTCGCTAGGACTCACAACCCTGATATTTCGCCTTCCCAAAATTCACTGGATTTTCCCCTGGGTCCTTCCATTAAGATGCAGCTGTTTAGTAGCACATCCAGCAGAACATGCATGTTAAGCTCAAGGGCATCTGTCACTCCCGATTTGTCCTCAAGTTTTCATCCATTTCATAATAATAATACAGAGGATAAAATGCTGATGTCTGAATCTTTACTTTGTTTGGAAAGAGTCCTATCATCTATTTTAGCCCTGATGGAGAAATCTGTAAGTAATTCTGATTATATCTTCGATTCCCTTTTGTCTTTGACCAAATTTGTAATCTCTGACCAAAGGCCTCCGTCTGGTAAAGCCAGCCTATTTCCTTCTCATAAGTTCAACTCTGGTAAGGGAATTTCTTCTTTACCTCCTTTGGAACATAATGCCAATCAGTCCAAATCTACCCAAACATGTTCTGTTTCTTACACTAATTGGCGGGATTCTGGCACTCAGGCTGGCATGCCTTTTTGTAGTAGAAAGCATAAAGGTAAAGAAAATGCAGACATATTTGATGAAATACAACCTCCTTCGCTACAGCAGCTCTTTGAATCTGAATACCTTGTACCCACATCTGCATCTACATCCTTTCAGTGCTCTGAGAAGGGAAAAACAAATACAGTACAAACATTTTTCCCCATTTTCCTAAAAATAGGGGCTAAACAATTCGAACATTCTATAACAGAGGAATCAAAAGCTGAACACTCCTCATCTGAGAAAAAGGAAATTAAAAGTAATATTGTCTGCAAGTAGAAGAAGGAAAAAAGGGAAAAACATTGAAAGATAAATTAAAAAGGGCAAAACGACTACGCTTTGACCCTAATTTAATTTTAAATTTGCCACTGAATTCTGATTTGAATGCTATAAAGAAGGAAGAAGCTGAAATCATCTCAAGGGGACCTCGAAACCATTATTGAATTCCAGTGCCCCAGTTCCAATTTCACAAGAAGTTAATGCACTTGATCTAAGTTCTACATCGGTGGCACAGTGTAACTTGAATCCTAAGGCTGTGCTATTTGCCTCCTCTTTAGGCAGTAATGTTATCTATAATCCTAGTGGAACTGTCCCTGAGGTAGTTTGCCATGTCAGTCCTTTACCTTCCGTATTCTTTACTCTAGATTTTTATTTATTTTTGAACATGAGCCGTATATGAATAGATCCTTTCTATTGAGCTGCTTTGCTGAAATTCCCGACCTCCAAATGATTAAGAGTAGTGATCGTGCCCTGTTTCAGGTTCCAGAAAATAGCAATTTTGGGGGAGCCAGAGTGACGTTTGTTTTTAAAGTGATTTCCTATTTGATAATGTCAAATAATGATAAATTATGATGCCGTGGTATCGATGTTCTCGTACCTGAAGAGGAGATAGCCTCTTAAAAAATGATTTATAATCGGAGACTACCGCTTATCCAGATCTCTCTTCACAGGACTTGTCTCATCTGGAAAGAGAAAGTATACTGGAGGTCTCTATCGGTAAAGGGGAGAAGGAGAATTTCCCTCCTTGCAGAGAAAAAGAATAATCAAGTACTGTCTACAGATGAGGAAGATAAGAAATGGAGTTTGGTAGCAGGGGCTCTTAACACAAACAGATTTTCGGGTCTAAGACATGGGAATTCTTCGTAGCAAGGGTCTTAAATTGATCTCTTGGAACGCAGCCGGCTCAAGCACGAATAAAAACAAATTGTTATTCTTGAAAGAATAGAATGCTGATATAATCTGCATACAAGAATCTTGGATCACAAAGAACTGGTCCGTTGAAGACTATGGGGGATATTCACAAGAGCGTGTGCTAAACATCTCCAAAAAATGTTAACGCAGAATGCATAGGAGACGGGAGGAACATGGCGGCCGCGATATAAACGGTCGCGGACCGCTGGGGGAGGAGATGTGAGATAAGAGCGTCTGGGCCCTCCGCGCTCCCCTTTCTTTTGTACCCGTATTGATTTACAGCTTGTACAGACCACAGCGAAATGATTGTTTAGTCTCAGAATTGACTATACGCACTAGAAATCAAGGCTTTCGATGACACGGCTAACCGGCGAGGGCGTCCCCGGCTCCAGAGACGCGGGGATTACGCCGACGTGGCTGAAGGCAGCGGGATTGCTGCAGCGGCTCAGAGCGGCACGCGCTCAGAGGGGAAGTGGCAGCACAAGTCTCTTAGCGTCGTATGTGGTGTTTCTGAGCCACCAGAGAGCAGGTACAACACGGACCCACTGCAAAGCGGAGCCCCAGCTGGATGGCAACAATAGAAGGTGCTGGGAGGAGAATCCTGCAAAACGCTTTCCACCCCCTATAGAGAAGGAGAGCTTGATACCTGTAGGGAAGAGAGGTGAGCAGAAAGGTGTGACCTCAAGTCAGGAATGGATTTCGAGGTACACGCTCCGTACCCGGGCCCTCGGAGTGGTGGAAAGCACAATAGGGGTAAGTCAAAACTCAAGTTTATTATCGGCCACTGTGGGTATATCCCCTGGTACAGTTCCACCTAAAGTTACAAAAGTAGGAAAAGTTGCGAGGCATCAGGGGAAGAGTCCCCGGGGCAGGGGCAGGGGGAAAAAGATCTCCCCCTTACAAGCCAAAATTACTCCTTCATTAAAAGCTTATTATAAAGTGCTGACACAAGTAATGGCATCAGGAGATAATGAAGGAGGTGCAAGTGGCGGGGCGCAGAAACAAATGTGCGATCAAGAGGGAAGTCGTCTGGAACCTGTTAAGCCCTCTAAGCCTTTCTAAGCCTTCTAAGTCTGCAAGTAATCTAGGAGTGGAGGAGCAAGGGGGCCAGGAAATACAAGAAGAAGCACAGGAAGAAGGGGTAGCTGGTATGGGGTTCCAAGTAACAACGCAGAATAGGTTTAGCATTCTTCAAGAGAACGAGTCTGCTGAGAGCGAGGAGACGGAGCAGGCATGTGGGGGCAGAGGCACCATGGTACAAGTAAAAGATTTGTTAGCACTGTCAAGTTCATTGGCACCAGTGGGCCCCTCAGTGGTACCCCAGCAGCTCCCGGAAAACTCAGATGAGACATTGGCCTCTATTCTTATGGGTCTTAAGAGAGAGCTTAGAGGGCGGTTCGAGATATCAGAGGCGAATCAAGCAGATATACAAGCTTCATGTATGGTCCTCGCTCAAAAGTTGGATGATGTTGCTAACCGAACAGGGAAACTCGAGGAGGAAGTAAGCACTATACGGAAAGATATTTCAAACAACACAAAAGGAGTCGAGGCCTTGGCTAAAGAGAATGCAAGCCTCATGGAAGATTTGGAAAGATTAGAAAATCACTCCTGGAGAAATAACTTGAGGATCCTAAACATTCGGAGGCGGAAGAGGGGTCAAATATAAAGGCATTTGTGATCAAGTTATTACTGGAGACGGCCCTGAAAGATAGATCAGATATTGACTTGGATCGAGAGATACAGACGGTTCACAGAGATCCATTTAGGAGAAATCCTCAGCGTCAGAAGCCGAGGAAAATTCTGATTAATTTTCTTTCTTACTCAGTCAAGGAAGCTATCCTGTTGGCTGCATTGAGGAATGGTCCCTATGCAATACGGAGCCTTCAGTTCACTATTAGATCAGATTTATGCCATGCAACTGATCAGAAACAATGGGAACTAGGCAAAAGAATGGGGGAACTTAATAAATTGGGGGCCAAGGCTCAACTAAAATTTCCAGCTATGCTACGAGTCATGTGGAACAATCAAATGCGTAATATACGAACCATAGAGGAGGCAGATAGCATGATTGAATCCATAAGGAAAGAGGGGCGCCCCTGAGTTGATGAGTCTGTCAATTTAAGAAGCTAAGAGTGCGAAAGTTAAATACCAAATACCATATTCTTTCAAATACTAAAAAAAAAAAAGTGAAAAAAAGAGAGGGAAACACATAACATAATCGCAGACACATAATTATCACTGAGGGTGGGGGGAGGCTCAGCATAATTATAGATAGAGCTCCTCCCTTGGGCGGTTCAATAGGCTTTATGCCTGATAGTTTGGGGAGGGTTCCTAGGGGGGGGCAAGGGTGCACTGGGTGGGGCGCAGTGGGAGAAAATAAAAAACAAGTCCTCATTAGACATTTCAGATATACTACACATTTTATCTTGGCTGTCCTGTAAAATAAAGAACCTGAGATCCTCGAGTCCAAGCAATTGGGACACATTAAAATAAATGGCAGAGAGAGATAACAAAGTTAGAATTGTAACGTGGAATGTGAATGGTATAAGGTCAAAAAACAGACAAAAGTTGGTAATGAGGTATTTAGAAGAATCTAAAGCCCAAGTATGTATCATACAAGAAACCCATTTAGCGCTATGTGAGAGTAGGGGATTATACTCCAAACAAAGTTTGATTGGGAGCCACATAGCATCAGATCAATCAGAATACTCGAAAGGTGTTGCTATAATTGTTAGGAAGGGGTCAGGAGTAAAAATGATCACTTCCAATACTGACAATTCAGGTAGGTGGGTTACGGCCACTCTGAAATGTCTGGGCACTGAGTTTGTGTGCGCTGCCTTTTATGGCCCGAATACGGACGACCCCCAGTATATAGTGGACATGCAATTAAGACTAGCAGGGGCAACATCACCTATAATAATAGGGGGTGATTTTAATACTCTTTTGGACCCAATATTGGCTAGATCCACAAGTAGGAGGGGGGTCCAGGCCCAAGCATCAAAAACAAGGCAGGCCCTTAAACATATGTTAAAGGAGCGGGGATGGTCGATTCTTGGAGGCATTTAATGAAAGGTAAAAGAGCCTATACTTTTCATAGCAAAAAGTACCACCATTTTTCACGTCTGGATTATATATTGGTAGACAGAGAGTGGGTTGGGAAAATAAAAGAGGTGCATATATTCCCAGGACACATTTCGGATCATAATTTGGTCAGTATCACATTGGGGAGATCAGTGTTAGGAATAATGTTAGATGGACACTGAAGAGAGCCATTTTATTGGATTCAGACTTGGTTGCCCTGTTGAAAGAAAAAACTGTAGAATTTTTCCGGATTAATGCTCACTCAGCATCAATTGGAGTTATTTGGGACACTTTCAAGGCCTATATTCGGGGGGTTTTGCAAAGTCAGGTCTCATATAAGAATAGAGTGGAACGAGCTGAATTAAAAAGTTGGAGGAGGAGATAGGGTCATTAGAAGGAAGGATGCAGCAGGACACACAGTATAGTGAGGAGATGGCAAAATAAATTGGATGAAGCCAGATTGAATTATAGAATGAGATTAGAAACAAAGAGCAGAGAAAGGTGGGAGGCGAGCCGTATGCAACACTTTGAGTATGGCGAAAAAGCCGGAGCATTATTAGCCTGGAAGGTGAGGGCAGATAGGGAGAGAAACCACATTGGAGAGTTGGTTATTAACCACTTAACCGCGGCGGCAATTCCGCCGCAGTGCGGCGGTTTAGCGGAGTGGGCGGGGCCGCGTCGGCCAACGGACGTGCGCAGCACTACGGAGGTAGTGCTCGCGACGGCCGTTGGCCGACAGAAGCAGCGAAAGGGTTAATCCCGAGGGTGATGTCACAAATAATGAGGAGGAAATTCAGGAAAACATAGTAAAACTCTTCTCAGAATTGTATGCAGAGTCAGGAAGGCCGGATGTAGGGGCCTTAAAGGGATGGTTAGATAACATCGGCCTCCCGGTCTTAACAACAGAAGGGAGGAACAGGGTCAGCGCTCCAATTACGGAAGAGGAAATAAGAGAACAACTTAAACACATGAAGAATGGTAGGGCGGCAGGCCCCGATTCAGTTCCGGTTGAGGTTTATAAATTGATAATAGAGGAGATTGTACCGGAACTGACGACTCTTTTTAATGCTGTATATAGGGAGGGTGAGCGGATCCCGGATTCGTGGAATGAGGCCATAATTATGTTAATCTTAAAACCGGCTTAGGATCCGAGAATTGCTGATTCATATCGACCAATCTCCTTATTAAATGTGGATCTTAAAATTTATACAGGCATACTGGTGGGGAGACTGGCTAAGGTGGCCCCTCAGTTGATACACACTGACCAGAAAGGGTTTGTCCCCAAGAGACAAATGCAAGAACTCACGCTCACATTGATAGGGACAATAGACATTGCAGTTGCGAGATCGATCCCTTTGGCGGTGATCACAATTGACGCCGACAAAGCTTTCGATCGTGTTAGTTGGTTATTTCTTTGGGCGGTTCTAGACCAATGGGTTTTAGTATCAATTTTATTCAGGCACTGCAAAAACTATACGAGCAGCCCACGGCCAGAATTTTGATAAATGGCGTATTGACAGGGAGTTTCAAAATTAGGAGGGGAACGAAACAGGGGTGTCCCCTGTCCCCCCTTCTCTTTGATATATATATATGGAACCATTTGCGCACAAGTTAAGAACAGATGAGCAGATAATCCCTATCCACCAGCTTCCAACGCATAGTAAAATTTCACTATACGCAGATGATTTCGTAGTCTATACCTCCGATCCAGCGCAAACATTGACGAGGATAGAACAATTGACAGCTGAGTTTGGGGCACTTTCTGGATATTCAGTTAATAACTCAAAAACGGAAGTAATGTGCTGGAACATGGTAGGGTGGGGCAGCAGAGTTTGCTCAGAGATCAAATATCTGGGGATAACAATTGTTGATAAAATCGATGAGATCCCTGCTCGTAACCTGAAGCGAGTGATGAAGGAGGTAGATAGAAAACTAGCTAGGTGGAAAAATCTACCCCTGTCAATATATGGGAGGGTTAATTTAATAAAAATGTCTGTTCTCCCAAAATTAACTTACCTTTTTAACTGCATTCCACTTAGTTTCCCTAAAGATGAAATTAATAAAATACAAGGGAAGATATCTAGTTTTATTTGGGCATCCCGGGGGATACGGCTCTCCTGGAAGAAAGTAAGAAGTTGTCTAAAGAAGGGGGGGTTGGCACTACCTGACCTTAGACTGTATTGTATGGCCTTTCAATTTAAGAACTTTCGCATGCTGGCGGGGGAGCCTGGGAAAACTACATGGGGTCTAATACTCGGTGAAATGACTAAAGAAGTGGGAGGAGCCTATTTATATAAATTTGGAGCCCACATTTTTTTCAAAAAAGTAAGGTTAAAGGTGTTGAAAGCAGCTTTAAGCCTCTGGCTTGCGGTGAGACGGACCTTAAAGATCGGCTACTTCTCCGAGTTTGCCCCAATTTGGGTATCCCCGGGGACACCAGAATGTCTGAATGATGCCTTAAGCCTGCCTTTAAAGCAGGCAGGGATAACAAAATGGGGAGATCTAATAACAACAGGTGGATTGGTCCCATGGGAGGTCCTGAACATCAAGACAGGCAACAGGCTATCCAGGTTCAAGTATTTGCAGCTTACTTCATGGGCTCTGGTTGCAGAGGAGGAAGTTGGAGGCAACTGGGAATTTGAGACCTCGTTCCAGGAGTCAGGTCAGAAAGCTAAAGAAGTGGCAATATGGTTCAGATATTTCCTGGAGGCAGAGGGAGAGAAAATGAAGGATTTATCGGAGGTCTGGATAGATATATTGCAGGAGGGTAGTGTACAATCTTTGTGGAGAGACTCTATGAAATTACTTTATGCCACAGTTACACCAGCAAATTTTAAACAGCACCATTTTTTTGTTATCCATAGGTTGCACTGGACACCACAAAGACTATCTAAATTTGTGTTACAACCTGAGCCAAGATGTAAAAAATTTAACTACCCAAAGGCTAACGATGTTCACGTTTTTTTTACATGTCCAGAGCTAAAAGAATTCTGGAGGTTCGTGGAAAACACCATAAGGGACATCTTAGGTGAAAATATAATTTTAACCGAAACATTAGTGCTCCTCGGGGTGGATTATGTATCTCAACAGGCTTTAAACTACAAGCAACGGCGTCTACTATTTTACTTGATCTTCCTGGCTAGACGGGAGATGTGTAAACACTGGCTGGATCCCCAACCTCCGAATCCAGTCTCCTGGCTCAGTGTAGTCAAATGGACATGCAGGTTAGATACTAAAGGGATCCCACGAAGGTCTGCAGAAGTGTGGGAGGATTTTCTGAAATGGTCAGGTTGATAAATATTTAGAGGGGTCATGGATACGGGAATCTAGTCCAATGATTACATCAAGCCATGGATTGGGGCGGTTGAAGGTATTAGCCCCCCTCCCCCTTGTGGGTAGACCGGTGCCATGGAAGGTACTGTCCGAATCTGCTTGGACCATAGACGGATCGAGGGAGTGTAAAACCAGTCCAGAATGCAGTAGCCATGGTGTAATGAGGACACAGAAAAGAAAAAAAAAATGTTAACGCAAATTTACACATTGCAGCCTATTGCGGGAAAACAACCCCGTGTTAACGTGGAATTCACAACACGGCGGTACCATGCAATAGTCTCCCGAAACCGCGGCCAATGTCCGCGATACAACAACCTCGACGGAGATAAAAACACAAACCCCAACACCAAAAAACATGCGATGAGCCCATTCGCGAGGAGGAAAGCAGCGATAAGCAGCGCAAGGCCTGCGACACATATACGGCATGTGGGAATAAGCACAACAAAAGCAGGGAAAAGAAAGACAAACCAAACAGAAAACAGCGAAGCACAATGGAGGCAGTCGGAGCTAGCACACAACCCCACAAGCACTATTGGCAACAAAACATTAGACATGGCAGACCATCGTGGACAAGGTGAATGCAGCCGTAGAGCGGAGGACAATGGCAGAAAACCAGAACAGCTGGAATGATGCGAAACGCACAAACAAGCACAAACACGCCAACAACCACAAGGCAGCAATGCACACCAGAGGTGGGAGTCCAGCGCCACACCAGGAGCTGGATGACATGGAGGAAATGGTGTCCACCACATCAGTCTGTAGATGGTGGCACGAGTCGGGGACGGGAAACTGCTCAAAATCTACAGACACAACAGCAACAGGGAGAGGAACGACCAGGGACTGGGAGGACGGGGGGAGATGGGCACAATGGCACACATGCACAAGTAAGCACAGCACAACTGCAGACAAACCATGCCCAAGAGGAACAACACCAACCAAGAGCACAAGTCACACAACTCGGCAATATCACACCACTGAACAAGCACAGAAGTGAAAACCACACTGCCTGAAAGGGAGAAGGGTGAGCCAAATCAGAGCCGAAGGGACATCTCACACACAATGCAGCACACACACATAGGAAGCAGAGCACCCCAACATCCAACACAATGTGGTACAAACACCAACATAAGCACAACCGAACACAGGACACAAGTGCACCTGCTTGTGGCTGGGAAATGGCCATACACATCTGGCAAAGCACGAAACAGGGACATGATAATGCACAAGTACCAACCCACAGCCCTGATGGGGCAGCAATGCATGTAAGGCAGGGACCCAGATAGGCCGTGACACACACATTGGCATACAAATAAACACTCAACACAGTTGGAGACAAGTGAACGTGCGGAAACTTTATCAACAATTGCGTGTCAGTACGGCCAAGGGAAGTGCCACGACATGCAGACCAATGCAGCAGCATGTCTGAATGAGGAACGTTGGAAAGCGCCCATGTCCACCCCGGGGGAGTCCATCACCAACACAAGTCATTGCCAACCCACGTATGTTGCCGCGCATGGACCAGGAGTCCAGGCTAATGCAGCCATGTCCACTGTCTCCCAGGGACATGTGACCAGATTCCCAACATGCAACCAGGCGTTGGGACACGTGCAATGGGTCACATGCAGTCCTGGCTGCAGTTACCTTGTCACTCGTCCATGAACGCGAGTGCAGCAGCGTAGGCCAACATTTCCAATGCGAGATCGTTGTCCACCACATCTGACATGTCGGCGACGTAACCCATCAGCTGTCCCGGACAGATGTGCTCACTCCAACCCCTGGCCCCAATATGCACGAAAGCCCAATCAGGGAGCGGCTCAATGTGGTCACTGCACACGACGACTCCTGCAATCTCCCAGGTCCAGTCCCCCGCATGCATGCCAAACATCCAGGCATGCCATAAACGGGCATCACAGTTACACTCCTGGTCGTGGTCTAACAGGGGGCGCACACACACGTCGAAATCCAGGTCAGCTACAGTCACGTTGGAGAGGCAGACATCCATGGACCACTCGAATATGCACGAGCAACAGTGCAACACAGGCTGAACGCAGGTGACGTTGGCAAGGCGGAAGCTCAGCCTGTAACTGATCCGCAGCACTGCCAATGGCAGTGCCCCCAGTACATGTGGCAGACGTGCACGGTACAGATCCACGTGACTGGAGTAGAGCATGTGTCCGGGACGGTCTGCCATTGCGTCAGTGGCTCTGCTTGAAGCGGCACTGTGAGGACCTGTGCCAGTCCTGTGGATGAAACGCCACAGCTTGGAGCAATGAGCAGTGTCTGTGTGCAACGGGTGCAGGCCTGGGGTGTGGTGGGAGTTAGAGTGAAGGACATTTCACGCACACAAACTACGACCAAGGACTTCTGCGTGTGGGATGTGTACACGTTGGCCTCACGTCTGGCAGTGCGTAGTGTGGGAGTCGCCTGGAAATGCTATCCTATCTGTCAGGGGGTGCTGGGCACATGCAAGTCACATCTAGGAGCTGCAGATATGCTACCGCCAGATAGTGCAGACAAAGGACCATTCATCCCTACAATAACTACACCATCTGACATGCCCAGCACGTGGCAGATGTGTGGCCTCACTGTGTGTTACGTTGCCTCACAGCTGCTCCACCCTCCCACGAGCCCCAACATTTGTGTGCCCTGCGTGGTTGTATCATGTACACTCCTATGGCACACCATGGAGATGCCTGTCCGGCCATGTCCAGCGGCATGCCACCAACACCGTGACGCTGGCCTTTGAAGGTGTGCGGCCAAGTGAGTGTAGGCCAATGGTCCGGACAGGGCGGACACAAGTGTACAGTCCATGGCTGACTGTGATCACGCTGCGAATGAGGCTAGGCAACTGACTCATGCAGCCGCAGGACCGATACACATAACACTTGGCATGCATGTGCCAAGACCCCGAGCGGTCTTGCGCTCCTACATTTCCCCATCCGTGCGGGCCCGCCCTCCTGGTGCATGCCACATTGCAACATCGTCTACTGTGGCCCTGGTGGTGACAACACCCCAACACAGAGACACACTTACCACACATCCTGCCCAAGGCCAGGTCTGAGCCACGCCCTGCTCCCCCTGCCGATGCAGCACACCCCTGCGCTGAACTGACATACGCCGGACCAGCACACGCCGCTTGTGCATGCAGGGGGGGCCGGGCGAAGCTACATGTCCAAGGTCACTGCCAACGCTGAGGTGACATGGTATTGTCCGCTGAGGATAGCACACTGTGATGTTGCACTGCCGTGCCCATCATGCTGACACAATGACCACACAGACACACTTGCTCAGATGGTGTGAATGGCTACGAGCACTTGCGTCCGGCCACATTTATTAGCAGGCACACATATCGAGTGACACCTGTGTTGGATGTGTGTGAGGTGTGTGCACACCAGCCGGCAAGGGCTGCCTGATGCAGTCAGAAATCGACAACAGTGTACATCGTAAAGGACACAACCATTCAACCGTAAAGGACCCATGACCTGAGCTGCACAGAGTTAGTGGCCCCGGATGCACAGCGTCCTGCACGGGCCTACCGTCACAGGCCACTGACTTGCAGTGCACTGGGGCAGGGTCACGAGGGCAGAGCAGGTTCCCGCAGATGACTATGGGGGTTGTGGCGGAGTGTCTCAGTGGACAGTGGAAGGTGTACCCCCAGGGCATGATGCCCAGGGCAGAACCACGCACAAACAGTCACCATGGTGGAGATGAGTGGAGCAAACACATGTCGGACACCAAGTCCGTCCCAGCCAGATGATGATGCAGACAACCCCCAGGCCATGGACTCAGACGACACCAAAGTTCAACCAGAGAGTGCCCATGAGTCATTGCGCACAGAGTTAGTGGCACCTGTGCTGATAGGGGATGCCGCCTGCGATGAGGCGTGTCCAATGGTGTGGACTCCTCCATATCTTACCCAGGACACAGTTCCACCTGTGTGGCCTACTGGACCGCAGTGTAGGCCTGAGGCAGCGGCCAGCAGGGGCCATTCACCGAGTGTCGCCGGGTTAGGTTGGATGGTCCAACCGGCCTGCGTAGTTCAGGTTGAGTGACACCACGGGACGCGGACTTGCGTTGCACAGGGTTAGTGGCACCAGGTCAGTTGTTGCTAGTGTTCGGTCACCTCCGTAACGAGGATCCGGCTTTCATTCGGACTGAACCGCATCTTCTTCTTACTCCTCTCCGTGCGGTCACTGGTATGGACTCTGCCATCCATGAATCACGACTAAGTGCTGGATATGGGGCCTACTGGACCGCAGTGTAGGCCGGGGGCAGCGGTCAGCACGGGCCCACAGACACGTGTTGTGATGGATTTGTTTGCTTCCCTGATAGCAGGGAGTTTAGTGATATCACCCCTGCAGTAGACATCTGGTCACCGCCATTCATGACTCAGGACACAGTTCCACATGTGGGACCCACTGGGCCGCTGTGTAGGCCTGTGCCCTCATTAACGTGTCGCGGGCTTGCGTTGAACAGGGTTAGTGGCACCACGTGTCGCAGGCTTGCGTTGAACAGGGTTAGTGGCACCACGTGTCGCCGGCTTGCGTTGAACAGGATTAGTGGCACAACGTGTCGCCGGCTTGCGTTGAACAGGGTTAGTGGCACCACGTGTCGCCGACTTGCGTTGAACAGGGTAAGTGGCACCACGTGTCGCCGGCTTGTGTTGAACAGGGTTAGTGGCACCACGTGTCGCCGGCCTGCGATATGGAATTATGCCTCACTGATCGAAGGGAGTCTGGTGCTGTGGCCACTGCCATGGACTTGGGGTCACTGCCATTCATGACTCAGGACACAGTTCCACATGTGGGACCCACTGGGCCGAGGAGGACGCCGGTGGAGTATGTAAATGTAAAAGGAGTACTGTGGGCCTGCGCTGTGGAGGCCAGGGAGGTGCTGCGGAGGCTGCAAAGGTCGCGGGCCTGGAGCTTGCACCGGCACGTGGTGGGCCCTCTTTGACACACGCAGGTGTCGGCAGGTGAGCGGAGCCTCGTTGGTGCACTGGTGCAGGCATGACAGGTCGGGGGCCCAGCGGCCCGGGGTGCAGCCGGCGCACAGGGACGCAGGCCCCGCTGCGCTCGGCGCCGGACTCGTGGCGGGCTGAGAGGCGCCGCTCTGGCAGATGCGTTGTCCATTCCGAATGAGGACCACGCCCAGTGCGACGGGCTTTTTGTTCACATCCCTACGCAGGCCTGGCGTACGCAGGGCCAACCCACTCTGCCCGCGCAGGCCACTACACTCCATGCTCCAGCAGTTGATCTCCACATGGCCATTTCCGTGATTTGCATGCTGTGGTCTGTCCGGCATCTCCACGCCACATCTGGCATTGGGTAGGTTCACATTCCTTAGTCACTTGCTGCTCTCGCACATGCCTGCTCCATGCCTCTCCTCACATCCTGCTATTGTGTGTCTGTGGTGCCATGCCATGGCTGGGTTGTGGGCATGGCAAGGTCAAGTTCCTAATGGAGTGGTGTTGTCGTGTCTGGTAGGTTGGCATGTTGTGTGGCATGTTGAGTCTAGTTGTGCTGCGTGCCCATTGCCAGTGTCGTGAGTTGCATGACTGTGGGCTGGAGGTGTGTGGTGTGTTCATTTGGTACTTTCCAACGAGCACTGCATTGCCATGAGTGCCATCCTGGGTGCACTGGGTGATGATGGACTGTCGGGAGATGTGTGAATCAGGCACTCTGCCTGGGGAATTGGCCACAACATTGTCGAGGGGTCCCGGGCAGTCCACTATTGCCTGCACATTCATGGGATGCGTGTGCTTTCAGTTGTGGTAGTTGTGTGCAGTGTCGGCAGGGGGCACAAGGGGTACATGTGTGCAGTTGGCCCTGACACGTGAGAGAATCCAGCTATGGCGTAGGGGCCTTGCTTGGCCTCCAGCTGCTCCTGCGCAGTGTGGGTGAGGTGGAGGGGCTGGGGTACCAGGCTTATGTTGGCATCCAGGACAGGTGTGATGCCCTTGTATGGGGCTGGCTGTGTGACTCCACCGACTCTGGCAGTTGGGAGTTGGATGGTACCAGAGGTGGACATGTGCTGCGCAGCCGGCAGCTTTGTCTGCGGAGGGATGTTTGTTGTCCGCTGGGTTGGTACCGTCAGCAGGTGGGGAATGTGGGTCAGAATGCGGGGGTTTGTTGTCCTTTTGGGCCTGTAGTGGGCAATGTCCTCCTCTGGCGTTGGGTCTGGATGGCAGGTGCGTTTCAGGTGGGTCCGCTGTCTTTGTGTACGCTGCCTCTGTGGTGTTCCCAGGTGGCAGGGGGGGGCGGGACGGGTCCTGGGGGTGGTGGCGGGCCTGGGGGTGGTGGAGGTGGGTGTTGTGGCCCTCATGGGTATCAAAGCTGCATGATCATTGTCTCCATGGTATCTGTGGGTCTTCAGGTGTGGCTCTTGGCTGGGCTCCCTTTCATGCTGCGGGTAGTCATCCTGCTTAGCACCAGCAAAAGGCAGGTGTTAAATCCCTGGTGCTACCGCGGCTTATCGCCTGTTTTTGGTTCGCATCGCGGATCTGGCAGTTCGTTGTGAAAGTGGTGTTGTGGTTTTTTCGTATGTTTTTGCACGGGAACGCCTACTCTGCATCTCATTAGGGTTAGTTGGTGGTGTCCACCGTGGGGATAAATTTTGGGGCAGTTATCTCGGAATACTGGCAATGTCTGCAGTTTGCACCCACTTGTGAATGGGGAGTTAAATCTATCTCCACTTTTGATGAGTTAAGGTGGCGATAAATCGGAGATAAATCCTTGTGAATATGCCCCTATATTGTGCTGAGCCGGTCGGCACTCCCAGTGAACAGAGGACATGCGTAAGGAGGTATTGCTATATTGCTTAAAACATGTTTTAGATGGATATATAAAGTAATCCCCCATGTCTGTAACTTAATCCAGGAGATTAAGTTAGATTTTAAGGAAGAACAAGATAACCTAGATCCCTGCTGACTATAAATGCATGCATCTAAATCTCATTTATTAAAAGACCTATTTGTTTTTATCTCCACTATGATGGAAAGTGAAGATTGGAGGCATCTAATACTGGTTGGTGATTTGAACGCCTAAGTTTCTACCCACAGTAGAAGGTTATTTGCTAACGCCTCAAAAAATGAAGCTTTATACATTCCCTCTGCTCAGTTCCCGAATAACAGTCGGACTGATAAAAGAGGCGCACTATTACTTGAAGGCCTGAGAAGTTTAGACCTATTAATCGCCAATGGGAGGTTAGGAAATGATATGTTAGCAAACTACATGCATAAGGCGCCTACTGGGGGTACTATTATTGATTATTTAATTGTTTCAGAAGATTTTTTTTGGTAAGCTTTTAAGTATGGAAGTCTTGGAAAATGCACTTAGCGATCACATGGTGATCTGCTCTAAATTCAAGATGACCTGTGCCAAGGTAGGATCTTGAAATTTTAAGGCTAGCTCAGTAGGTTTTAATATAACAAACGGCATAATCCATTGAAATAGCCAAGCTGTTTTGATAGGAGATCAGCAGCATATAGTAATGGTAGATCATAATTCTTCTCAAAACGATTTGTCCGAAGTCTTTGGTCACAATACAAGTACCTTGATTTCATTATGTAAACGTATGCATTTACCAGCTAAACGGAGGACGCCTCTTAACCCATTGCTTCTTATAGATAGGGAAATAAATAAATTAGTGAGGGCCCAGTTCCTGAACTTTTCCCTTGAACAAAGTAAATTAATAAATCTTTTAAAGAGGGAAAGACAGAGGAAAAAATGTTCCCTAAGACAAAAAAAGCAAGATTTTGAATGGGTATAGTTAAAAGAGGCAGCTTAAAAAACTAACCCTAAAAGGTATGGCGGAACAAGAGTAAAATCCCTCCCTATTCCTACAGAAGAAGAAGAAGCAAAATTACACCTGGCAGAACTTTATTTTGCAAATCCTAATTTTTGTTGTTTTGCCTCCACTTTATCCTATTCTACTAAAATCCTTGAACCCAGCTATGCGCCGTCAAAGGGTGAAGTGGTGGGACTTATCAAAAAAATAAGGGCTTCAGGAGCAATGGGTCCTGATGAAATCCCTATGACAATAATTAAAAAAGAACCTCTGCTGTGGATTACATACCTTACTCCGCTGTTTGATCATTGATATTTGCAAGGGAAGACACCTCCATCTTGTTCCGGTATTATCCTAATTTCACTATATAAAAAGTGTCACAGACATTATCCGGGTAACTACTGGCAGATAGCTTTACTAGACGCGGTGGGGAAAATATTTGCTTGCAGAATTCTTGACCATTTTACTGAATGGGTGGTGGAGGAGAGGGTTCTTCCCTTAGAGCAAGCAGGTTTTAGGAAAAATAACTCCACCCTGATACCATCTCTATGCTGAAATTAATAGAGGAGAAGTACACAATTTTTCGTAGGTCAAATGTATATGTGGCCTTATAGACTTCTCAAAAGCCTTTGATAAGGTAGACCGGCCCTTACTGTGGAAAAAATAGAATAAAGTGGTGAGAGCCTAACCCCCTGTTATCATTAATTATTGCCCTGCACTCACAAACATTGTGCCAGGTGCTAATAGGAGGAAACCAAGGCTTATCAACAGTAATACCCACAGAAAACGACCTGAAGCAAGGCTGTCTATATGCCCCGCTACTCTTTTCTTTATATGTAGCAGATTTACCTGATTGCTTTTCTCCTTTAGAAGGAGATGCACCGAAGATAGGCGGTTATCCTTTTGCTTGTCTTATGTATGCAGATGATATTGCAGTTATGGGCCTAACCCCCAATGGGCTGAATAAAAAGCTGACATCATTACAGAAATAAACAACAGCACAGTTTTTGAAGATCAATTTTTCTAAAAGTAAAGTCCTGATTATGAAAGGCAGCAGGAGCAGAAAATTATGTAATTGTAACTGGAAACTTGGTCCTGAAAAGCTGGAGATGGTAAATTCGTTCCTTTATTTAGGGAAAGTAATGATGGGAAATACGAAGAATAAGCCACATATCGAACAAAGTTATAATAAAGTGGTAACACATGCAAATGGCTTGCGTATTTTTTATAGCGCAATGGGTCAAAGACACTTTTTACATTTACTTACAGTTTTTAAAGCAAATATTCCTCCTACTTTGCTGTATGCTATTGAATCCATCCCAGTAAGGGACTGGAGTTTTCTAGATAAGCTTGACGGCCAGATTTTACGCAAATTATGTAATTATCATTGCTCTGGTCCCAATATCTGCTATTAGATTGGGATTCGGTTTGATAAGTTCTTTTCCTCAAGGCTTAGCCAGGATATTACGATGGGGATATCAGTTAAAGAATAGTGAGTCATACACACTAAGGGGTTTCATGTGTCAAGAAATTTTCGGAGGAACCATAGACAAATATTCTTTTTCCCGTGATTTCTCCTTGGCACTGAATATCTTCTGCACACAGGAGGAGTCAGTGATTTCTCTCTTGCTTCAAGAACTTAAATCCTTTTTAAAAATCACAAGTCGTATGGTTACCTACCATAGAGATGTTACATTTTGTAGATCAAGAGAAAGACTAAAGATAATAGCCATGTCCAGTTCCCCAGAGATATTTATCTTGGAACTTAGAACATGGTATTCGACGTTGGCTTAATTTATGCAGCATTAATCTTTTGTCACTAAATGATCTAACAGCAAATTAGTCGAACCCTACGAAAATTGGAAACAATTACAACCTATGTAATCTGGGGACTCAGAATCTTGACCATCTCTATTTGTTTGCCCAGCTTTGGTTTTGTTTCATCATCGATGTCTTTGACCAATGTTTATACAAAACTGCATCAAAAATTTCTTTTTTATCCGAAGAATAAAACAGTGTGTATAAAATTATTCAATTTTTTTAAGGAGTTTATGAATATATTTCAGTGCTTACTATATCTTAATTAAGCAGGTTTCCTGCCTAGATACATGGCCCTCCTCACAATTATGTCTCTAAGTTCTGGGCCTTCATAATTTAAAGGCTAACTGAGTTTTAGCACTTTTTGCATTGTATTTTTGCACATATTATGGCTGCTATTCAACTGCTCTTTGCACAAAAACAGGGATATACTGTGCTTTTAACCTTTGCTGCTAAGGGAAGATAAATTATTAGTTATGAATGTGCTAGGTTTTCCTTAGTATTTTCTTTGGTCATAACCTTTTGCTGCTATACAATGCACTTTATTCAAAATTGATACTCTCAAGAAATTGTTATTGCATAATATTCAGAAATTTGCACATGTGACTGCTGCTATTTAAATGTGTTTTTGTACAAAAATTGGGATAGATTTTGTTTTTATGCCTTGTTGCTAAAGGGAAATATATTGTTTGTTACAAATATGCTCGTTTTTCTAGAATATTCTTCAGTTTTTAACTTGTAGCTGCTACATGATGCATTTTATTTAAAATTGGATCTATTATGAAGCTGCTATCGCACAGTATGGATTCAAATTTGAACTATGTGTTGTGGCAAAGGACTTAACTACTGTATTGTAATATGCCTGTCTGTCTTAATGATGATTAATTTTTCTTACTTCTCGCCCACCCGGGGCCATTGATTGAACTCATCTGCTTGTGGACATTTTATCTTGCCATGTGAGGGAGAACTCAGAACTGGCTATGAAGGGTTTCGCTACCTCTATGATGGACTAAAAATGAATTGAGTTTGTTTTTTAATACACTTTTATGTAAAAATTGTGTTTATATTTTATGTGGAGATATATTGGAGATCCCAATTCTTAATAAATATATTGAATTGAATCAATAGCAGCCTGATGGCAACATGTTAACATTACGGGAGCCAGGCACCTCCCATATGGCCCCCATGGAGCCTACAAGGAAAACAAATAGTCACCAATGTTCGTACACCAGTTCTAGTCCTTCTCTGTGTCAGGATAGTTGAATACTGCACGGACATGTTTCCTGGCTTCTGAAGTAGGCCGTGGTGTAAGGGGACATGTCTGATCAACAACCGTTCACCAATAAGAGTTAGCCAAATTAAAGCGTAGCTGGGGTCCAGCAACCCCGTTCTGGGAAATGCAGGCTCCCATACAAATCCAGACTACTGGTAACGCAATGAGAATTAAAATAAGAATGAGAAATTGTAAAAATCATAAACCAAGTAAAAAGGCAATAGCAGCCTGATGTCAATGCATTAACACTACGGGAGCCAGGCAAATCCAAATATGACCCCCATGGGGCCTGCAAAGTAAAACGAACAGTCACCAATGTTCGTGCACATTTACAACTACAGGTAAACCTGGAAATGCACCAAAAAGATACACCTCCCCAGGGGAGGCTCAACAAGGAGAAATATATTTATTTCTCCTCGCTTTTTAGGTCGAGCCTAGACTGTGCTTTCTCTGTCGCTTAGCGACCTTTTGTATATGCTTAGTGGAGTTCAACTCCACCTGCCGCTTTCCATTGTTTTTCATTTGTTTATGTCCATGTCCTTTACAAATCCTTGCTTGCTAGTCAGTCCTGACTCTTTGTCTCTCCTTTTTCTCTTCCATTCCTACCATGGAGCAGGGACTAAGTACTGTCTCATTACACTATGGTTCTTTATCTGTTCTTTGAGGGGCTATTTTTACCTGGTTTACTACTCTGTTACTGTTTGCCTTTGTTCAACTTCGGCACCATAGCTGCTTGCATTTAAATGCAGCATTCCTCCCTTCCACCTCCTCTTAATGCCACAGTTGTGTTTGGGCTGCCTCCCGCGCCGTGCCTCCCGCTCCGTTGCTTATAATTTATTAGCCGTTTTTATGTCGACCTTCAGTTGCGCTTTTTTTTGGTAGGATGATCGTTTGGTTTTGGGCTTCCCTTTAAGGTAGATTGGGCTTGTTGAAGTCTTGTTTTTAGGTGTGTGACTGAGACAATCCTAAAAGAGAGCCCATGTTGCAGCGGGACATTTCCCTAACAGCTTTGATAAGATTGTGTATTACCTCAATACACTAGTATTTAAACTTTACTCCAGTGAAGGCGTTTCTTTATATAAATTGTTGTGTATGTATTTTTATTTTGAATAGAGAAGTACATGCAGCCTTTTTGCCTATCTAAACTATCCCTCGAGATCGCATTTGCTTGTTGGGGGCATGGCATAAGTGTGGGTTCCGAAACTTTATGGTTGATATGAAGCGTGTGTGAATGAGAAAGGCGCCCCCCTGAAAGGGATAAATGAACAGGCCCGGGAGTAAGAGGGACCGGATAGTGTGACATCCCAGCTACCAGCACAGCCACTGAGGGTTGATGTTTCACCCCTTTTGATTTCATCTGTGCATGCAGTGTTGTACTGAGGTGTGTATGAGTGTGTGTAGTATGTGTCAGTTCTTGAATGAGGTGTGAGTATGGGGTTGCTTTTTGCTTGTTTTTTGATAAGAGTGGATTTTAGTCCTTTAGGATGACATGTTATTTGTTTATTGGATCTATATTTAATGCACTGATAATGTTTGTCAAAAGACAGTATAAAACTAATCATGTATGTATAATGTTTTGCCAATGAGGAGCATTGCCTTAAATTATGTATTGCAATGAAAAAATGCTTTCTCCTGTTTTAAATTAAATGATAAAAGAAAAATAAATGAATTTTGAAATATAAATAATGTTTGAAGACATGTTATGTAACAGCAGATGACCCACTGCATTGCTAAATGGTAGCTAGTAGCAAAGAAATATCGGTCAAGTGGGAGGCTCTCTATGATTTAATTGATATGAAGTGTGTGTAAATCGTGCCGTTCACAGTGACATTGGGTGATCTAGAGTTCTTTATGGCATCATTCACTCGTACTTTTTGCTTTTACAACTATTTTTCTCTCACTACTTTCTTCTTGCAGGTCACTTTTCAGTAGCAAATAGGTACTCAAAATAGAGTCCCAGCTCTTCTGTGTTACCATTTAAAGCACTGCATTTTATAGAAAAGATCTTCCTTTTCTTCATGCTGTTAATTTCTGTGACTAAATTCTCAGGCAGGTGCAGTGCAAAGACTGCTCTGCACATATATTTATGGATATTACTGCAATATTGGTGAAAAATTCTCTTAGACATATTTAGGTTAGAAATGCCTTGTTGCATTCTCTAGATATATGAATAGCCAAAATATGGATTGTCCTTGGTAAATGCAAACTCTACATTTACAAATGCAAAAAAGCAAAAAACATATAAAAACCCAAAAATATATATATATAACCACTGTCCAGGTTGCAAATTGTGTTTTACACACCTTGTAAGCATTTACACTGTTTCCGAAGCCAATGATCCATACGCCTGTCTTTTTATACTGTACCACAGGAAGCTAATTGCTTCAAAATGGAGGTGGGAGATTATGTTCCTCATTGTGAAACTGTTCAGAGCACCATTTATATTTAGAAGTGTTCTTTTCCTCAGGTTTGTAAAACTTAAATTCTTTAATGCTTGCAAAGCCACAAAAGTTCAAAGGGTGAGGCAACATGTTTGTCAGGCGTGTGTGTTATGCTGTCTGGGGAGCTGTGCAGGGAGGGAAGGGCCCTGCAGCTTCAGTCAAGCACATGTAGAATCAACGGGTGTAGGGTACCTCCTTTCAGCACAAGCTATGTTGTGTGCAGCAGTACATAACAACACTCTGTTAGGTAGGTAAAAATGTAATGGCTTCCCAGATGAGCCTTATTATGGGTGAAAAGGAGCAAACGGTGAGGGACGACTTGAACTCAAACCTGATAGCTGTCTCACAGTCTAATTATCTCACAAATAACACCCAGGCATGTTGTGTTATCACATTTCACACTAAGGTGCCCCCTTTAACTGAATGAGACCAGCGTGATGTCAAGAACTGCTAGGCTTACTTTATTTTGTCCCACCTGTGACCCCATGCATTGGCAGGTTTATTTATGGATTAGTCATTTTGAGTTTAGGATCTTAGGTGGAAACTCCTCAGGGCTCAGGAGTATGTGGAGGAAAGGAAGGACGAATACCTCAGCAGGGTGCAACAAGTGAGTTTGGTGGTGCAGTAGGGGGAGTGTGAGTGGAGCTCAGAGGCAGGCATGCCTACAGGTGTCTTGGGAAGTTTCCTGGAAGGTCTCTGTCATAGAAAGCAGAGGTGAAACACCAAGGAGATGGCAGGATAGAAGCAAGGTTTAGCGACAAGTTGCCTTGTATTCTGTACGATCTGGCTATCATTGATTGCAAGTTATCAAACGAAGCAGAGGCATTCCAAAAGGAACCATAAGAACGTGTGCTGCATTAAAATAATAATCTGCAGGCATTAGATTTCCACATTAATGTGATCAAACCACACCCATCGTTGGCAGTGAGCAGCCTGTTAAGATTGTGAGCAAAACATTACAGCATTAAACTATGCATGTGTGCAATTATTTAAAGAAATGTGGGACATTGCAGGGATAGCATGGCATACATTGTTTAAGGCCACATGCTTCTAGTCGAATCAAAAGTTGGTATAAAATGCTGAAAAACTAGGTTTTGACTTAGAGCTGATAACCAGCACATGCTTTACCTGCAGCCGATTAGGACCTATTTCACTGCCCCACTTGTCACTATACATTGATAACATGCGTTTTGGAAAAGCAAGGCTGGCTGGATATAACTCTTGCTTTTTCTAGCCTTAGCGGCAACATGCGGCCAGCAGCATGCTTAAAGCTACTCAAGTGCCTGTAGCACAGAGTTTGGCTTGCCCTCAGTGAAGTTGATAGGATGGTTAAATTAGCATTTAAGGGTCAGCCTGGGCCTGCTGCCAACTGGCCACTTGTGTGAGAAGGTTAACTGGTGTTTTAAAAGGGCATAGGAAGGATGATGTCCTTAAACACAATGTTACTAAAACATTTAACCAGGGACCAGCAATTCACACACAGGAGTAGAAACCTCTTGTGAAAGATGTCAAATGTCATACACAGTTGCAGCCATTGAAAACAATGAGGACATGCATGGAAACCCATCCAATTTTCACTGTGTCATATTCATTGCTTACCCACAGGTACCAGTAGTCAAATTATACATGTGCTGGAATAAGTAACTAACAAATGTCAACACTGCCCACATTTACATAAGTTGGATTACAACATCATCATCTTCTCTTATACCCAGGGTTATGAAACAGCAATTTACACAGAACTATGGGCCTGCATCATTAGCCATTCTTTAGTCAAACTCTCTTTATTTCGGTAAAATACCATAAAAGAAACAAAGATAAAAGATAAGCATCGCCCATGTCGATGAAGGGACAGGGCAAAACATATGGTAGGACTTGACAATATAGTTAAAAATGACAGTCAATAAAAAGTTAAAATAGCAAGCAGTAAAAGTTTAAAAGGAGATATCATACAATTGAAGCTTACTTCAGAAGTACTTTCCAACCACGTAAAGGTTAATGTGCAGATTGGGCGAGGACCCTTGTCTAAAGTGCATGTGCGTTATAAAAAAGAAACAATCATAAACAACGCACATTTATATATAAGTCATTTGCAAGATCAATCATCACAGTAAAAACAAATAGACAGCAATCAAGAAAGTACATTGAGCAGAAGCATAAAATGGCTATTAACATCTTGAAGTTAGATAGGCAGAAAAAAACATTAGCCATTCAAATACCTCTTACTTTCTGGCCCACACAAGGACGATTCTGCTCCGACTCCAACTCTTGGTCTGACTGATAGAGTAGAGCTTTAACATGTTCAATCTCATTGTGGATACAAATGGTCAAGCTCTGGCCATGTAAGGTTTGTGTCTTAGCACGAGGGCCTGCCATTGGGTCGGCTGGTTTCTACTTTAAGGGTACCGATGTGTACAGTGATGTATTTTTTAATGTTTATAAATCCTATGCATGATGAGGAGGGTTGAGATTCAATTTGGAGTTTCCGAAGTGTGACTGAAGCAACTAATTTAATACGGCCCAAAGCTAATCAAGGCATTTTACATGGCGATGCACAAAAGACAAATATTCACTAAAAATGGATTTGACACATTATTAATTAGTTCACTATAGTTTTATCAATAGAACTTTCTGTGTAAATGTATTCAATAGAAAATGTCAGTAAGTGGATAAAGATAACTGAATGGGTTGACCACAAGTGATAACTTATAAACACATACTGTGTCATATTCATTACTTACCCACAAGTACCAGTAGTCAAATTATACATGTGAATGGCTAATGATGCATGGGTATTCAGAGCTCACAATTTATTAGATCACCAATTGCAGCAGAAACTAGTAATTTACCTTGTTTGTGTGCCGGTGTTGCAGATGGTTACCACTAAACCCAGGGCCTGGGCAGAGTGGGGTAAAAACAGGGAATAGCCAACCCCCTTCAGAAGGCACAATTTTTCACCAGGGCACTTTAGAGTATATCACACGGAACTGTGGTTAATGAAGAGAACAGTGGTTCCCAACGAGTCCCTGGGTGTCTGCCGATGAAGCGTCCAATGTCAGTAAGTGGATAAAGATAACTGAATGAGCTGACCACAAGTGATAACTTATAAATACAAACTTATGACACCTTGGGGTTCCATCTTCCACTGTTACAGCAGCGCTGGGTTTCCCCGGGCATGCATCGGCAAATCACAAAGCTGCCGCAGAGACTAGTGGGGGCATGTTCCCGCCCCACATTGTAGAAACTCACCTGGGTGGCTATGACCTCACATCTCTGAGTGCTGCGCGCTAATCAAGTCAATGGAAGGTACATGGGGTTAATCCAGCAATTCATGGGCACTGCAAGATATGGGGGTCCCTTGATGCTGTTTGGCGAGTTAATCCCACATAGGGTATGGCTTGAAGGCAGGTCCAGGAAGGACTTCGAACATTCCCACAAAAGGGTTAGTGGAACCATGCGCAAACTCACCAAGCAGAGGGGCTTGTGTTAAACAGCGTGTGGCCTCATTAATGCAAACACCACAAGGTACTACAATAGGTACGGGGTACACCGGCCTGAGGTGGATAGGGACTTGGTCCAGCTAGATAGACTGGTAACTTCGGGTTGCAGGAGGTTATGGAGCCCCATGGTGGGGGGGGGGCCCTGGATGTGACAGCTGCCACATCCAGAGTGATGGCGGAGTAACAGGGGATCCGGATGCAGGTTGGTACATAGGGGTACCCTCTTCAGGAGCACAACAGGGGTGCCCTATGCCAAACCCCAGGAGTCTTTACGGCAGGACCCTGGATGAAAATGTCGGCACCCTGCTAGTCCTTCAGGCGGTTGTAAGCTTCAGCAACTGGGGGCTTGCCTTGCACCGCTCCCCCCTTAAAAGGCGTGAGTAAAGTCATGGATTGGTGGTCCACAGTAATGGGGGAAAACCCCAGAAAAGGGTAGCTCGTATTGGGTTGGCCAAGGTGCTGTTTGGCTTATCAGGCGGGCGGGCAGCTTAGGTTACTCACCGCTGCCTGCCCTTGGATCGCCCCTACGTTAACCCACCACGTTGGCATACTTCATTTATAAAAATAAACCTGCAGCAAACGGTTTACCCAAAACCTGGTGTGGGCTGATTATTTATTGCAGCGTGACCAATTACTGCTAAGCGGGGAGGGTTGCCGATATTGGCTCTACGCTCCAGCACTGGGAAAAGACAGGAATGAGCTGAGTTATGTTAACGACGGCACTTTCGGCCCTTTCCCAGTCATGCAGCACAACGAGGTGGCTTGCTGCGCCACAGATTGATAAATATGCCCCTCAATTTCCTTCCCCTGAAATAAGTCACCCAGCATCCTACACCCTCCCTCCATCCACTCTCTGAAATCACTGGTCGCAAAGCCTGGTGTCAATTATAAATTACCCATAAGGGGTATGAATGGAGAAGCGAAGCTGGTCAGTGTGGTTCCCTTCGTAGCCGAATCCCCTAGCTCGAAGGTGGGTTCTAAAATCTGAGTGGTAACATAGTTGTGGTCTGGCGCCTTTGGGTAGCCATGGAATAGCCCATTGAGCCCTGCCCATCACTGCCACCTCCATGTAAACCCAGTGGTTTTCAGTCTCGTAAAGGGACCGCTCAAAGAATATTCTGAACTTGCAGCTTGGAAGTATTTTCTATTGTCTGAAAGACCCAACCCCTCAGATGGACTGGGTTATGAGGAGTGTCCCTGATATATGTGTTTCCGTACCCGCCCATTGAGATGTATCAATGGCTGCTTGCAAGGCTCGCGTGTCATTGTTGAGCAGTCTTATTGGAATTCCTTGGAATATGACTGGTCTTCTGGGCAGTATATTCTGCCGGACCACCTCAACTCTGCCCAACCATGACAGACAGAGGGTAGCCATCTGGGCAGATTCTGGGAGAGACTACTAAGAAGTCTGGGGTCATTTGCCTCATGTAACTGTTGCAGTTTTGGACTGATTAACATTCCCAGGTATTTAAGCTTGTTAGCGGCCCAATGAAAGGATGCGTTTCTGCAAGGCGAATTTCTATTTCCAGGGGTAGGCCTATGTTGAGCATTTCGGATTTATCATGGTTCCCCTTGAAACCAGAGATCCCCTAACGCCGCCATAATCTTAGGCACCGAGCACTCTGGCTCGGTCAGTGAGAGCAGGCTGGCGCAAGCGTTTTTAAAGTCAACACTGCCACCTACTGTGTGCGCCTAATTTATGCCATATACAGTTACAGCGCAAACGTATTGTAAATGCACGCGATGTATATGATGTCGAGTTTTAAAAAAATGCATGGTTAATTGTTATATACATATACATTAGTTTTAGTAGTATGTGTACATAGTATTACACTTACATTGGAGTGTACAAATTGTGGGTATTATGAATAGTGTGTATTTCTTCACTGTCGCTTCCCTATTTGCATTAGCCTCTTTTTTGGCCAGCTTGGTGGCAGATTTGGGGTGGGCCGGTGCAGTTCAGATGCCGCCACAGGCCTAGTGGGGGGGCTAAGCGGCCTTTGGGGAGGCAGATCGGCCCCTATTACCGTCCTTTTACCAACGGAGCGGAGGTGTTATTCCCAGTCTCTCGCTGGGTCGGCCCGTTAATGTATGCAGATTGAGCAGGGGCGGGGGCCTGAGCAGGAGTGGCCTCACTTATATTCAGGTGTGGTTCACCATAATCCATAAACAAAGAGTCCTGGCAAGATTTGCCATTCTTTTATCTTAGTGAAGTTCAGAAACATGCCTTGTAATAGAAACACCCATTCTTCTTTTTATAACACTTAACACATTGAAGCAGTACCCGGGCTAATTTGCGATCCCAATTCAACCCTGATTGTGTGAGAGTGGATACTGTAATAAGGCTCATCTCGGGCATCAGGCATGAATCCCGTGGGTACATATCGACCAGCTAGGAGCCAATAACATTGCAGGGGATTCTTCTGGCCAGATTGCATGAGGAGTAGACTTTGCCCAAAAGATGTGTAAGTACTTTCCTCCCTGATCTTTTGCCCGCACGTGATGCGTTTTCTGCTCGAGCAGACTTTGGACCTTATCCTTCATGGGAGCGACGTGACTTACAAAGACTCCCGCTCCCTCTAATAACAGGGGCCATAAGTAGAATCATGGAGTGACAAACTCAAACTCTAATGTAACTTTTGGGACACTTTGTCCACAAATATTCCTGTTACCACCTTGACTTCACACCTGTGTCATAATGGGCTCATCAGTCTGAAGGGCCTCGCGACAGCCCCGGGCCCGCGCGCCACTCACTGGAGGAAGCACGTGTTGGCCGAAGAATGGAAGTTTCAACCAGCTGTTATTCAGTGCAATTAAAATATGAGTTGAGCTGCTCTAATGGCTCAATTATTAACATTACTAGGACGAGCAGTAAGTCCTTAACCTATCCACACAAAACTGATTATTACCTTTCCTGTTTGAAAGGTCCTCAATTACTGAACAGGTTTCTCAGCCCAGGGCTAGAAGTGGGAATTTTCCAAATACCAATACATGTCCATGCTGTTCCCCCTTTCATTATATGCAAAAGAAGGAACAATAGTGTGAGCAACTGAATAAGATCCACTTCTGCTCCGCCCTTATTGTGGGCGTGGTCTCAGCCACGTCCAGAATCCTGGCTATAAATGGACACCTGCTTTAAGGGTCGGACACCCATCAAGATGTCTTTGCCTCGACACCAATACCCAAGCGAAAGAGACGAGATGAAGGCTGCTGTGCTGACTACGATCCTGTTGTTCGTTGTCAAAAGCCAAAGCATACCAATAGCAGGTAAGCTCACAAGACTCTTATTTTCACTTAAGACGCATTATCATATACAATTATTTGCGAGAGTGAAAGGTGTAACATTAGCAGGTGATGCTGATCCAGCGTGGCTAATATAAATTTCTCCTCAGGACACGAATCCAGGTAAATCATTCACATCTACTAAACCATATGACGGTGGGGCCCATAACACCGCATATCATGCATTCATTCGTTCACTGGATAACACACCCAGGAGAAATGTGTTGCTGGAGGAACGGGATACCTTGTTAAATCTGACAGAATAATACCTCAGACATCACATACATTAGCTTTTGATTCTGTTGGTTCCAAACATCAAGGTATTCCGCTCTTTGGTCGATGGACCAACTAGTAGAATAAGTTGATGGTGATTAAGACCAGCTCAATCACTTCAAAACCTGTTAAACTTTAAACATATTAATGAACTAAAGAACCACCGACTCATTTTTTAATTAGAATGACATTTTATCTAATTTCTTGATTGCACGGGTGAGATCTTAGTTTATTAATCACTTTTAATACATTAATAACATTTATATGAAAAGTTCTAATAAAGAATTGAAAATTAAGCATTACCCATTTAGATGAGATAGGAATGGTTCACCAAAAAGAAGATAAACCGTAGATCACAGAATAGACTCCCAAACTGACTGACTGTCCCGCTAAAGGCCTCCTCGACCGGACCTCCCGTACAGATTTTCCCCCATCGGTCTCATTCCTTCCCCAGTCAAGTTCGAAAGCCAAAAATGACAAAGTCCTTTGTAATATTGAGGTGTAAAAATGGAAAAGCAGGAAAATGGTATGGCAAGAAATACCAACAGCAGCAGTAGCATCAATTGCAGCGGCCACAGCAGCAGCAAAACGGCAACCCAAAGAAGCAGCCTATAGAAGCAACAGCAACCCCTCCCACATAAGAGTAGTCCCTCGTATACCCTACTTCTAGCTTATTACACAAAAAGTTGCAATCCTTAGGGGCAAGAATCACGCTAATTGGTCCATTTGAGGGGTGGTGACAATCACCTCATCGCCTTCCTTGTTCAAACTGGTTTTTGGGGACGGTTAAGAGTACAATGATTCTCATGACCTTTGGGTAAAAGCAATCCAATTTGTCCATTCATTTGTTGCAATCCCGATGGTCACAATTTAGTTAGTCCATTGTCGCTCAGTACTTTCTCTTCTATTCCCACGAATACATGCTGAGTCTTTCTTGGCACCCTCCTTATGGCAGGTCAATGCAACCTTGACATCTCTCACTCCGTGCACAGGCCGTACCCACGTGGTTCAGCTCCTCTATTTCTTCAGCTTAGAGGCCATCTTTGACTTTTCACGTGACCTCATCTGTCTCGACAGCCATTTTCGCAACATGGCCTAACAGGCCCGAACGAACTATCATAAGAACAAACACAACCAATATTAAAATAAAGAAAATAAGCCTTTCTGTTTACCACCCGCCATTCTAAAGACCTGTGTTAGGTGTTACCTAGCAGAAGCAACATTTAAAGCCACTCTACTTACCATCCGCATTCTTTGCCACAATACAAATCTACTATATAGCATAAATCATGCGATTTTACTCTAATTAGTACACAAATCACACTATTGGTGTTAAACAACTTCACAATTGTAAATAAATTAGAATTTGCACAGATTGCGAGTTACCCTATGTAGTGTTTACTAAAGGTGCATTTGTTGATTATTCCATGCTCCATCAAACAATTAGTATTGTTAATTTATAAAAACTCATTAATTTTCCAAGGAGGGGGTACAAATTATTTTATTTACCCTGCTCCATCAATGCCTACAGAGAGGAGATGAGGGGTTATTGGAGTCTGATTTTAAAGGAACAGTTGTAAATAATACCAGGGCCATCTAGGCCACGGCAGCTGCACGTCAGAGGACTGCCTGCGGTAATGACAGATCTTTGCATACCCAGAGACGATGTGTCCAGTGTATCTGCTGGTTTGACGGATGCAGTAAGTAAGTGAGTAATTTTTATTGTATAAGTTAATTAAAACCTTTACAAAATTGCTCGACGATAAAATTCCTGAAAATAAAACCACAGTTACATCATGAATAGTGTCCAACAGTAAAAAGCTAAGGTACAGTTTATGTTATCTACGCAACGCATTCCATCTAACTGGTTTGTGCAGTACTCCTACGGAATATCTGTTCATTCAATATGCATTGATCAGTCCTTGATTTCCCGGTTTTAACAGACTTGTAAAGTGCCTGGTGCATTGTGCGTAAAGAAAAAGGTACCATTGGGTTGCATATATTATAAAATAACAAACTTTTATATTAAAAGGTTTTGACATGATGTGGCTACCTCGTCGTTGGGGTTATAGCGGAGTAAGTGCCGAAGTTCCATAAAGTGCCTGGTGCCCAGTACTTAACGAGAAGTTTTTTTTTTAATTTATATATTAATAAGGAAGATTACCATGCCTTAAACGGGACTTTTTTGCATCGTGCGTTTCTTAATGAAGAGTGCCAATTCCGGGAAATTGCAAGCCTTCGTTCGAAAAGCTGCTTATTGTGCACCGGTTCTCTTTATTTTTTCCTCTGCCATCCCCATGAATTGTACAAACCAGCTGTAGATCTCCTCCTCCAAGGCAAGCCTTCACTGCTTGTCTGCAGGATGTTAACCTCCTGTTGTTAAAGATAGTTTTCAGAAGCAGTAGTCGTTCAGGATCCAATTCTCGACATGTGCATAATAGATGAATGATGCTCTCTTCTGCTTTCCCGCAAAGACGGCACTTAGTTGATTCCAATAATCGCTTCCATGGTGGAAGGTGCGGTAGGACTGGAAGGATACCCATTCGGTACCGTAAATATTTTTCCTTTGTTTTCCTATTGCAGCCGGCGCCTAGATAGTTTTGCGGGAGGGGGTCTTGTATAACTCTGCAGCACGCACCATCCATGGGCCCTTTCCCTGAGTGTTTCTTTATCCTGTACTACTGACAGCCTTTTCACTGTCTTATTTACCAGTAACTTGAAGTGGTTATGCGTTCTCAAGGCCGCCCAGAGTTCCTTCAGGCCTAGGCGGTTTATAGATGCTGTCAGATAATCCCTTGCTATACAAACCTTGTTTGTATTTATCTCATTCCATAGGTAGAAGTTCAGAGAACTTTGTTTGGACCTTCTAATCCTATGCCAGCATTTCACATAGGCGCCATTGCGGGCTATTTTTTGAGACTGTAGACCGAACTCCAGCCTAATTTGTGCGGGTGAGATATAATTTGGGAGACTGAAAATTATTCTTGCTGATCTGGACAGGGTACGGTCCAGGATATCCGCGTCTCTTCCCCTAAGGCACTCGCTCCCGTAGGTAATGGCTGGGATTAGCTTTGCTTGTAAAACCTGTAGTAGTGGGCTGAGGCTTGGGCCGGCGGTTTTAAGTTTGAGGGATTTTAAAGCTACCGCTATTGAGTTGCCTCTCCGCTTTATAACTTCTTTTTGGGATTCAAAAGAACCCTTGTTCTCAATCGTCACCCCTAGATGCTTGTATTCGTCCACAACTTCCATGGGTGCACCTGCCAGATACCAGTGATAGCCGGATGAGTTCTTTCTCGGGTTAAAACGCATGACCTTCGACTTATCTAAGTTAATCGTTAGGCCGTTAGATGCTGCGTGACTGATGGTTGTATCTAGCAGGTGCTGAAGGCCAATTGGAGTTCGGCTAATCAGCTCAACGTCGTCGGCGTACAATAAGTTGGAGAGTGACAGCCCCGGGAGCGTGTGAGTTGCTGATGTTTAATTCCGATGAGAGGTCTGCCATGAACAAATTAAAAAGTGTAAGGGCCAGCACACACCCCTGTTTCAGACCCCTTGTTGTTGGTATTTTCCTAGACAGGAATTCGCAGGTTCCTAACTCTACTTGAACCCAAGGGTTGGTATGTAGGAGCATTATCTGCTTTAGTAGCGCAGCTGGGATTTTTATCTTCTCTAGTTTGACCCTTAGTTTGTTCCTGTCAATGCTTTCGAAAGCTGCAGAGTAATCGATGAAACAAAGAAAGAGGGGAAATTTTGCTGCTTTAACACCGTCCATCAGTAGCGTCAGGGTAAGTAAGTTTGTAGTGGTTTTCCTGTGCCTTTACAGAAGCCTGTCTGGTTGATGGGAATGAGCGATTTTTCATTTACCCAAGCTGTCAGGTCATCCAGAAGGAGTCCAGCATAGTATTTTGCCTCAAGGTCAATTAAGGTTACGAGCCAGTAACTGGTTGCTTTGTTATCTCCCTTCTTATAAATTGGGAATATTATGGAGCCTTTCCAGGAGTCTGGTATAATGCCCCCACCTCCTATATGTTCAAACACTAGTAATAGCACAGCCGCCCAGTAGTCTGGGTCAGTTTTGAATAGAATTGGGGGGGATCCCGTTGGGGCCCGTTGGGGCCCGGTGTGCCCTCCGGCTTACCTTTGGCTATTCTGTTCTTGATCTGCAAAGTCGTAAATTGAAGGACGCTTATTTGTGTTCTGCTAGTGGTTTTCATAGGGACTTCGCTCGTCGGACTGACTAGGCCCAGATTTTGCTGTAGAGGGGTTTTCCTCTTTTAAGTTGAAGTGATCCAAGAGGTGGACTGCCCAGGTTTCCTCCGTTAAGTGAGAGTTGATGCCTTGGCGTTTCCTAGGCTGTTAATTGTTCGCCAAAATCTTGCGCTTCGATCGGTCTTCGATTCATACAAAAGCTTGGCCCAAAAGGTGTCTTCCACTTCCCTTTTTGCTTTCCAGATAACTTTTTTCTTTGTTGCTTTTAACTGAGCAAGGGCTTTCTGTAGTGTGGTTTCATTTCCCCTTTGCCTGAGCCTTTGTAGAGTTTTATTTAGGTCTTTATTGAGGGCCCTCAGATTCGGTATTTTAGACATAGGGAGATAGTTGAACTGGTTTCTGACCGCGAGCTTGCGAGCTGAGTTTTAGGCTTTCCCCTACGGGTTGAGGGGCAGCCTGATCTTATGATGTGCTGATCCCCTAATTTTTTGGTCAGGGTTTCCCAGCGGGTTCTCACGTTGCTATGTGCCTCTTCTTGTTTGTCCCAAATTGACTTTGCTAGGGCTTGCAGTTTGTCTGGTTGGCTGGTTTTACAAGTTAGCCTTCTAAAATTCACAGTGTGAATGGAGGCTGGATCCTACACTGGGTAATCCAGGGGCAGCCCTTGTATGCTCATAGAGATTTCCTGGGGCAGATGGTCGCTTTGCTCTTTTGTTCTGATCTGGAAACTTGTAATCTTCCTAAACAGTTGTAGAGTAACAAAAGTGTAATCTATTGTAGAGCTTACCGTAGCTTTATGATATGTTGCCGCTGGAGGCTGATCACCTGGAAGCGACCATTTAGTGCCACAAGGCTTAAGTGCTCCATGTCCTGTATGAAGTTCCTGGTAAGAGCTGACTGATGTATCTTTTTGTCCTGTTCCTGGCTGGGAATCTTCCAGGCCATGAATTGTTCCTCCAGTTCCTTGTCCCTTTTTTGCGGCCCCAATAAATGCATGTTAAAATCTCCAGCCAGCAGAAGGTTGGTCGTTGATTCTTCAGAAAATAATCTAGTTATTTCCCAGCCCACCATTTTGGCTCCTCTGGCTTTGTCGCGTGGGTGTATGTATGCATTAAGCACTATAATTTGTTGTTTAGTGTTGCCATCCCCTAAACCCACTGCGAGGATTTTGAGCCCATTTGTTGGAGTTAGGATGGAATCTACATCTCTTGTCCCCCTTATAGTGCTAATTGATGAATAGATAGATAGGCCACCCTTTAGGTGTCCGAATTTGGCTCCTTTGGTTGCTGGTAAGTGATGGGTTTTATAACCAAGTAGATGCCGGGGTTCTTCCAACCAAGTCTCCTGCATTAGGATAAGGTCGAAGCCTTGGATATAAGAAAGAAATTCCATGTCCGATGCCTTACTTCCTAAGCCGTTTACATTCCAGGAGCACATTCGGAGTTGCGGGATGCCAACAGAGAATTGTTTAGAGCCGAGTCAAGCACTCTCTCCTTGTAGGCTTATCGTTCTGGCTAACCAGGTCCAGTCATCCTGTGGAGTTGCTCGGTCCTGACCTTTCCCTACAGGTGGTGATGCATCCGAGCTACGGGCCCCTTTGAGAACTGATTGGGCGTGCCTGGCCTGTGGGTGACCTGATTGATCCGGTCTATTTGATATCAAAGGTTCCGGATAGCCTGGCTGTTGATGTAAGAACATTTTGATTCTCCAAGCTTTTAGTTGGACCTCCTCCGTCAGAATCCTCCTTGCTACTTCCTTTGAGGCCCAGGTTGCCTTGGTCATTTCTCTACTTGAGAGTTCTTTGATGATTTTGAACTCAATTCCTTCAAGATCTAATGAGCTAATGTCTGCCAGGCTCCTGACTGATTGAGTCAGAAGCAGGATATTCCCTCTATTGAGGATGTCCCCTCGGCCTCTCGACTTAAATTCAGGAATGAATAGAATTGAGAGGCTTTTTTGATTTAAAATATTGGTGGGTGGATGCTTGGCCCAATTCGCCTGCCCCATTTGAAGAGGAAAATTAGAAAGGCTAGCTGCACCCTCAACAACCTGCTTGAGGCAGGCAGCGGCTTTAATTGGGGCGGGTAAGTGTGCCTGTATGTTGTTGATTGAGCAAGCCGGATTGCTGTCGCTCACGGTCGTTGTGCTTTTGCCACCCTTTGTGCGTTCTTGCTTGGGTGGTTCTCCTCCCGGACTTTCCACCTCTAGTTCTGGCATCACCTGGGGAATTGTCATGGTTGAAAGGTCCGCTTTGTTATCTGTCTCTGATGACAGGAGTTTCGAAAGTAAGGATGTCGACTGGGCTTTTTGTCCCGTGCTCCGGTCTATCTAGATGAAAGTAGTCTGTTATGATCTTATTCCTCTTTCTCCCTTTCCTCCTCTTCTTACGGCTGTGGGTCCGATTCTCCTTACATTGTCCGTTTTTCAGGCCTTGTAGTTTGATGGCGTGTGTTATCGATTGTTCCCCTTCTGACTGTTGCATATGAACACTTTGTTCTAGATCCACACTCACTTCTTTGCCGTTTTTGCTAAGCCTTTCCGTCCCAGACATCTCGATTAGCTGATCCTCTGTGGTGTTGGATGTGCTAGGCCATCTGTGTCTTGGGCGGATGGTAGTCCTAGAGTCCTTATAGGAGACCTTTGAAGGGGTATTAACCCTGCTCCTGTCCTGCGTGCCACTGCTCCGCTAGTGGTTGTCTCTATATTGCCTTTTTTGTGGGTCTCTTGAGCGTTTGTGCTGGCTTTATTCCTTAAAATCCTGATATCGCTCACCAAATCCCCCATTGCTACCGGAAGTGTGGCAGTTTGTCTACTATGGCGAAGCAGGTGCAGTGTGTTTGCGATAATTGTGTTTCTTCCTGAACCCTGTAGATCAGTTTAGCTATGTCGGTGAGTCTGTGATCGATGTTTGCGACGTGAGTGGCAACTGAATTAAGAATGTCCATTTTGTCAGAGTGAAACTGCATTGCCTTGATGGATAGCTGCATAGTGTCCAGTAGGGACGACCAGAGTCTTCCTCTGTCTGACCAGTCCGTTTCCTTGGGACGGCTTCGATGCCCGCTGGAGGTCTCGGGCTGCCTAATACTAGGGGTGTTTAAGGGGTCGTGCCACTCTGGTTCGAACCTTGTATCAAACCCACTGTTAGCTAGGACTGGGCTTGACACCTCTGTTTCTCCCCAATCTTGCACCAAGGTGCTTCCTGTTGGGCTGTTGGGAAGTCGGTTGGGCTCTGTGCCTGGAAATTCAATGTTTGGATATGTTGTAGCATCCGGCTTATAGCGCTGGGATCCTCTGTTATCTTCACCTCGTCCTTCCCCCGCTCCTCAGGACCGCTTAAGGTCCGCAGGTCGACCTGGTCTGACCCCAAAGTGGGGGGACTTTGTTCTGAAGCTACCTGTGCCACTGATGGATGAATAGGCTCTTTGATTGCTGATTTTTGTTCTTCTCTTATCGTAGTGCACTGAACTGTAGTTTCTAATGGCACTTTGATGGCCTCCTTATTAGTGGTTGAGGAGAGGATGGCGGTAGTGGCTGTAGTGGTAGTCGTAAACCCTTTCTTAGGATTTTGCGTATCTCTAGGGGTTATTTCTTCTCTTCTTGGCAATACTATAACAGGAGGTTCAAGTCGTAGGCCTATTTTTGGCTCAGGCAGAACGCCAAGGACTCTTGATGGTATCTGGTTTGGACCAAGGTGTGCGCCCCTTGAGGGGGATATTAAAGAGCTGTGTGGTCTTCATTAAGTGCACCAACCTTCTTTGTTTTTGGAATTGACCCATCTTGGGGGCCGTTCGGGCATGGAGCAGTCATTCCCCCTTTCTCGCCTTCATCAGGTTCTATCTTCTCTGTGTTGTGACTTAAATGATGTACTGTCACTGGGCAAAGGGGGGGGAAGGGAGGTCGCTCAAGTTCAGGCATCGTCCACCACCACCAGTCTCTGGTGGTGCGATGTGCTTTGTTCCATTAACTGCTTCTCGTTGCTGGAGATCTCACTGATGCCTTTGCTCTTCCTTTTCCTCTTGCTGAGTATAGATGTAACTGACCGTCTCTCTTTTCCAGATCTCATATCTTTTGCAATCCGTATGCCTCCTTAAGTTGGGTAGCCTTGAGTGTTTTTTTGTTGTTTTTTTTTAGGTAGGTGCGCCTAATGATTGCCTAAAATGTAGCTGTTTCCCCTGTCGGTTTTTAGTCCCTTTTTTTTTGGTTCTTATTTACGTTCTCTCTGCGTTCCATTTGAGAACTGTTGCTTCCCCTGCCCCTTCCTTCTTGACGGGTGTTAATTTTGTTGTTTGTCGGTTGTGTTATTTATTCTCCTTTTTGTTGCTGGCCTCTGTTACCTCCCTTTTATTGACCTTTTGCAGTGTGCGATTTGAGGCAGCACTCTATCCGACTCTGCCTGCCTGCCTGCCGCTTAACTGTCCCCTTTGTTGATCCGACTTGATCTTTTTTACTCACTCTCTGGTTGCGGCACTGCCCCTACTCCAGAGATAACCAGTTGCTGCTTGCTAGGAGCGTGCTCTGCGGTGAACCAAGTGCGGGTTACTGTGCTGGATTCTGCTGGAGCCCGGCCGTGCCCCCTAGTGGTTACCAGCAGGAGTCCTGTAAGTTCTTGACTATGGGGGACCCAGATCTAACCGATGCTGCTAGACCTGTTAGACCTTATGGCTCCCCTATCGAGGAGCTCCCTAGGGGCAAGCCGCCCTCCAGCAGTGCCCTCCTACTGCCACCGCCCTGCTTCTCTTGTGACTGGGGTGCGGCTGGGGTGCTGATGTCACTAGGGATATGCAGTCGCTGGCCAGCTCCCAAAGTCTGATACATTATCTGAGGATCTTTGTAGCTAATAATTAATCCCAGCTTTATCAATTAAACTATGTGGAAATGCTAAAGAAGATCATGGGCTTGCTGGATATATAGGCACCATTTCCATTTGGATATGATCATCCACAGACATTTTTACTGTAGCCATCTCCATTATGGGGACCTCAATCCCCTCATTCTCCTGAATCCTAACAGCCAAGGGCTCTCTAAAAAAAAGAAATAAAATTGGGGACAGGGGACACCCCTTAAGAGTTCCCCTATTTACATCTACTACCCCTGCATTATTGGAATTCACATAAACCTTCGCTTGTGCCCCTTGATATAGATTCTATAGCATTAAAATGAATTGAGCAGGAAAGCCAAACCTCCCCAAGCTATAAAAAAGTGCATCCCAGTTAACGGTGCAGAATGCTTTCAACCATTCTGCCTTTATTCAGGATTTTGTATGGGATACATTTAATAAAACTAAAAAGTGGTGGACGCTCTGAAGCAACTGACTTTCAATTAATCGATCCATGGTGCAGTGATCATCTTGGTATGTCACTATATAATTGCTTCTCGGACTGCTTTCATTCAGCCTCCCGTATTGATTTTTGTTTAATTTCTCACTCTCTGAAATGGATGTGCTCATATATTTGGACTACCTCTTTTTCAGATCATTCTTTGGCCACCTCATAGTGGAGCTTGATACAACTAGAGGAGAAAGGCCCAGGTAGCAGCTGTACCTGAACCTTCTTACCAACTAAGAATGGCTTAAAGATATGAGAACGTTTATTCAAGTTCTTTTCATCTGAATAGGGCTTCGGCATCATTGTTTGCAGTATGGTAAGCCTTTATGGCTAATGCTCGGGCAGATTATTGCTTATAAGACTCCACAATTCAAAGCGCATGCAGAGCGTATCGCTGAGCTCCAATCTACAGTTGATATAGCCCTTCAGGCTAAGAATAGGCCTCAGGATCAACAAGCCCCTGTAAAGAACCATTGTGAAAAAGCTAAGCATAACTTGAGGGAATTCTACATTATGGAGGAAATTATTAGCTTGAGGGCTTTTCAGCAGCAGGTATATGAGGAGAGCCAGATGAGTGTGACATTTCTTGCATGGTCAATTCAGGTAAAGCACAATGCCAGAATCATAACGGAGCTGCAGAAGCCAACTACTGGAGAAGTAATTTTAGATAAGGCTGAAGTGTCCCAAATTTTTCAGGAGCATTATAAGATCTTGTATTAAAGTAAATATTCGATTCCGCAGGCCAGTATATCCCAATATTTTCAGTCCATCAGTTTTACTCAGTTGGCAAATTCCCAGGTAGAAAGAATGGCCTCATATATCAGCGGTAGAGATTCAGGAAGCTCTTGCCACAATGTCTAGAGGGAAGGCATGTGGCAAAGATGGGTTTCCGGTCACATTTTTTTAGAGCAGTTGCAAGTGAACTTATACCCTTTTTAATGGAGTTGTTTATTTTTATTAAAGAGGGTGGGGACGTTCCCTCGTCCTTCAAGGAGTCCACGGTTGTTCGTTTTTTAAAGAAAGATAAGAACCCAAGGGATGTCAACTCATACCAATCAATTTTCTTGTTGAACACTGATTATAAGCGTTTGATGAAAATATGGGCTATTTGTATCACACAAGCAGCCCAGGCTTTAATACATAATGACCAGATGGGGTTTGTGGCTGGTCCTGTGTTGTCGGCTAACATGGACTTCTTAATTCATGCGCTGAACTATTTCCCTGCAACAGTGCTGATCTCAATGCCCTTGAAGCAGGCACTATGTACACTAAGAGCAAAGAGGAGACTTTGAAGGGCTATAGACTCCTATGTACTAAACAGAGATCCTCTCTCTCACTGGAAGCCACTGTAAATGGACTAAAATAGTGAAGTGATCTATGTTGGAGACCCCAACTTAGTCTTGCAGGATAATTTTGAACAAATTGCAGCTTGTAGAGGAGGGTGCCTGGCAGGCCAAGAGAAATGGCATTACAATAAACCGGCTGGGATAAGACCAAATTCTTCAGGATGAGAACTTTCTGGGCCAGTGTGAATAGGTAAAGGACACACCATAACATGTCAACTCTTTAAAAATACTAGAGAATTGTTTAATGTCCCACAAATATTCCAGGACTGGACTTCGAATAGCAAATCAGATTCCAAGACTATTTTGTGAACTTTTCCTAAATTATTCAGGCTCGTGGTCAGCCCTCTTGACCCATTGGTCTGTTCAAGTGTCATTCAAATTTTGCCTCTGACCACCACAGCATACTACAAGGAGGAAGAGTTCAGCCTGCTTCATCCATTAGCTGTCTCGTGCTACAAGTGATGGCATTTGCATGATCCCCTGTACAAAGCTCTCTGTTAAGCAATCAACCTTTAGTGCCATAGCTGGACCACTGTTTTATCTTTTCATGTCTTTCAAATAGTTGTTTTTGTTTAGTGCAGATGTTTGCAAGTAAAACAAACAAATACAACATGACATGCTGGCAAAGGCCTGCTCTTTTGGCTTTGCTAATACATGTTTGTAGGTAGGTGCAAGAAAGTGATTTTCTGTCATCTTTGATTCTCAATACTGATTTCAGACTTCCTCATGGTGCCCGAGAGGTATATTTTAATAATTCTCGTTGTTTCACTAGCTTTGGATGAGAAGTGTAATTTTTGCACAGTGACAATATTCGGTGTAGATGCATTCGTCCAGTATAAGATGAAGAGACATTTACCCTGATCTCCAAATGGGGGGCTTTTTTCCATTGTGGCATACTACAGTGGTACATATTTGTCACTTCTGGACGATTATTGGACTAATGCATCCACTCTGGGGACCTGTGTGTTCCCCATGATTACAGGTTTGAATCCCAAAAAGTCCACTCAGATTTTCATCCTTCTGTGGTCGATAAAATGTGTGCCTTTTGGCTGGCTTAAAATAAACATCAGTTACCAGCCAATAGCACCAAGAGAACTCAAATGGATGAATGTGACTCTGCAAACATGCTTTGTACATTTTGGGCTATAACAACGTTTGCCCCTTATACCATGCTTAAAGCTTGTAGTTGGAGGCAGGAGAAATGTTTATATGAGTGCAGCTTTATGTGTACTGTCTTTCTATACATGTGTATGTTATGTTGTTATGCTTGTACGTGTGGTGTTCATGTCTGACTTTGTGTTTTTACAGTATGTGCTTATATGTTTGTGTTTCACTTGTGGTCCAGTATGGAGGCTATCAATCAGCCTGTTTTGTTTCATTTGTGCCTGCATGTGTCATGTGCTTGTATGTGTTTTGTATTTATGCCTGAATGCAAGTTGTCTTTGCCCACAAGTGTGCCTGGGTTATTGCCTGTAAAATGTTGTTTGTTTGATGGCAAGTAAGCAGGCACTTTAACAAAGCTAGAACTGTCGGCATTGCCAATGTTTGTTTATTATTTAGTCTCACACTGTCATGTTTCCCTACTTACGGCACTTGTGCAAATATTAGTCTACTACTTCACTGAAGTCTTCAGGCTTTTCTCTCAGTAAATGAGGGTAAATCCATCAATGTCAAGCACCAAGGAAGCTGATGATGCTAACATGTGAAGTCTGAAGTGCCCCACCATACTGGCCAATTAGCACATCTTCTTATCTTTTAGTCATATACTACTCCTGTATAATAATGTGACTAAAAGTACTACAAATTACCAGAATGCAAATAACATAGATCTGTCTGTTCTGCACATGATGCTTAGACATTTAAAACATTGTCATTTTTAAGGCATTGCTCATTGTAACTTTCAACAGTACTAACCCCTTAAACACATACCCTGTGCCAGATACAGTTGCTCTGATATATTTTGTTCATATCACCGTGGTACTCTTTTTTTTTTTATCAAACTCCCATATACATCTTCATTTCTAATGTAAAATTTTGAAATAATTAAAAAGTTATGTACAGACCAGTGAATTGAGTTCATAGATTATATTGTTGTTTTAGCTCTTTCTGGATAGTTTTGACACTGTTAAGATTTGTAAAAACTAAGCACAAGAACGGTACACCACTCTCATACAAAGCAACTATAAAATGGCAACCTCTTCAACTTTTCACTCTATGCTCATGAGAAAGGCAGCAAATGAACTCGTCTTTCATTTTAGACTACTCTATCTCCACTTGTGAATGGATAGCATCTGTTAACCCTTTCCCTTTCAAAACAAGATTCCTGTCTACCCGTGTTCATGATGTTTTCGCGATCATCGCAGAGTAATCGCGAAAAAATGGGAGTCCAAACCTAAATTTCGCTTCAATTTAAAAAAATGTAAATATTGCACAACATTTTATTACATAGTCCTGAGTTGGAAATTAAAGTTTATCATTACTTAAATTGTGTCATAGCTCCTCAACTTTAAAAAAAAATTCTGTCTCTAACACACTTGCCCCCCCCCAATACACTCAAGCTCACTGTATCTAGCAACACAGTGGAACCAGTAGGTCACAAGTTCACAGCACATTTTAGAAGGACCATGCTACTTCCAAAGGAGATACAGCGGGTAGGGTTTACTCCACAGATTCAAAAGCATATCCATAACTGTATTACATTTCTTTTTTAAACAACAGCCAATTATAGTACTTTTTGCTAATGCATCCAACACACTACCTAATTTTATTCACTTACATGCTGACAGCATCCAATGTAATATATATTTTTTTTGTTTTTTAAAGAAAACACCTCCATTTTAATTGCTTTTTATTAAGAAAACCACCTCATTCAGCTCCAGCCTTCTCCTGACTGCTATTGCTCCTTCAGTTTAAAATGCTTAGAGTGTGGATTGTTGGCCACAGCTATGTCTATTGGGATAAAGAGGCTCCAAAAAAGAGAGGTATTGACAGGGACATGGGTTTGCCAAATCGTGAGATTACTTGGTTTGGCCGGAGAGGGCTAAAGTTTCATCAGTTGCTGGCTTTGGTTAAAACCATTGTGGATTGCCGAGCTCCTCACCTCATGATTTTGCACTGTGGTGGAAATGACCTAGGCACACTAACTGGGGTAGGTCTGGAAATCCTAATGAAGGATATCTTTTCAGAACTGATGTCAGTTTTCCCTCACATTACCTTGATGTACTTAAATATGTGCCAAAGACAGAGATGGAAGTGGTCGAATCAATTCTGTCCACAGATTGACAAAGCTAGGAAACATTTTAATAAAAACTGTTTCTGCATTCCTCGAGGACCATCTATAACAACAATCTGCATTTTGACATGCATGGAATTTATAGAAATGATAGATTGCACTTTATAGACCAAGGCAACAGGGTGTTTCTAATTAACCTGAAACTCTGCATCCAGTCTTATGTGTAGCTGTCATACAAACACAATCAACACAAAGGCTCTTGGCAGAAACTTAGTACAGAAACATGAGTTTAGACATGTTTTCAAAGGAGCATGTATATAGTAATATATGTAGAACAATGTTTAGAATGGATTTATTTAGTTATTATTTTTGAATGTGCTGGTGGCCGTTGAATGTCTGCTTTTTCCTTTTGCGATTTCGCGAATTATTTGCGACTGTCGCAACGTCGTTTCGAAGATTGCCAAGCACTAAAAAAAAGGATCTTTATGATGAAAATTAACAATATTTTAGGTACTAGTCTGAGTGGGTCTGTGACTGGGTGCATGAGTCTCTGAGTGGGTCTGTGAGTGGGTATATAAGTCTCTGACTATGAATGAGAATATGCGCATGAGTCTCTAAGTGTATCTGTAAGTGGGTGCATGAGCCTCTAAATGCTTATCTGAGTACACACATGGGTTTCTGAGTGAGTCTGTGAGTGGGTGCAATAGTGTCAGAGTGGGCATGTTAGTGGGTGTATCAGTGTCTGAGTAGATATGTGAGTAGGTACATGAGTCTGTAACTGTGACCAGTGAGAGTGTGTATATAGATATAGAGCTTTATTGTGTTATATTTCCACCAATATTCTCGATTTCACCGTTATAGTCATGACAACCCCATGATGGTACACGGGGCGTCATCGCGAATATCATTCATGATTAAAAAAATCAGTTTTGTACTCATAACTCGTGTCACTAACATCATCATTTCTCAAACATGGGCTTAGAGTATCTCCACCCTGACCCCTTATGTTAGCTTTGACACAAATGTTCAGCACCAGGAACTATTCCCTGTTGATAAAATAGCAGCTGCAACTTTCTGTTCAGGTTGAGCCCAGCCAATCACCGCATTCTCACTGGCACTCGCATTGATGATTACCGCAAAATCATCGCAAAATATCCGTGACCATCACAAAATCACCAAGAACTATCCGCTGCCAGAGATATCACGATAATGTTCAGCTTTAATTTCTCAAAAACTACTGATTCAATTTGCACCAAAAATCACAATCTGCATACCAACATCTACCTTTCTGCCAAATTTGGTGTAATTCCGTCCAGCGGTTCAAGCTGTAGGTTCGACAACGCGTTTCTAAGGGAGTTAACATTACAAATGCACCCTTATTTTGTGCCCCTATTTCTAGGTCCCCACTGCACGGATCACACCCAAACTTTCCACAACACACAGTACATACTTTGACACTTTTCTTGGGAAATTTCATGAAGATTGGTCAAACAACGCCAAAATTATATGGCAAGTCAAAAAATGCTTTTCCTATGGAAACTAGGTCCTAATTATAACTACCTACCTAATGTCCTAGTGTGTATGTGTATATATATATATTTTTTTATCACAATCCCTTGTTGACGCCGACGCGGCTGCAAGGAACCCGCACACCAGGTTAGTCCAAAGAAAGTTTATTTTATCGCTGACGCGTTTCGACCTTGCGGTCTTTATCAGAGCTGGGGAAACATTGTAACAGTGTTCTCTATATAGCCAGAGACAAAACACTGTTGCATAAATGATAAACATAGGAAAAAGACTTTAGGCACCATTACATAAAAAGTGCCACTCAGTTTTAAAGAAAAAACACTTCATGTGTCAAAAAGGTAACAAACAATAAAAAAAAGTGTAAATAAAAAACATATGTTTCTTCCCATAAATTAAATAGATACATTGTAATTCATGTTTCATGGACAAATAAATAATTGAAGAATAACATAATTGAGCCAAAAGAAGAAAACACAAAAATGGATTAGTTTATCAGGTAAGTCATGGTTCATGCAAGTGCACATGTACTGTGATGCAACAGTGATTCAATAAAGTGCCCCAATAGGAGTATGCCAAAGCGGAATATCGGTCCAGAGACCTTGGGAACAGAGAGGGATAGCCATAGAAGGTGTAAAGAAGTACATCATGCAAGGCAAAGCAAGAGGAGGGTGGCCGGAAAAGGGGGGGAAAGGGAAAAGAGGGAGAAGGGAGAGGGGGTCGGTGGGAGGGGGGAAGGAGAGAGAGGTGGGTGGGAGGGGAAAGGATGGCAAAGGGTTATCACATGTCCGTTGTTCTTTTTGCGATGGAAGTGAGCTATCCCAAAAGTACATGAAGCTCCTCATCCTGGTTGAGGCCTCCCGGGGTTTTGCTGCATAGGTAAATAATGTATCGGGATTCCATCCTTCTGAGGGCCTGTTCCCTGTCTCCACCGCTGGTGTTGGGAGGAACCCTGTCAATCCCAAAAAATGAGATTTTTAGATTGTCAGCTTCAAGGGTGCTGTGTGAGGTGTTACAGTGTCTAGCCATGGGATATGTTCTGTCATTGTTCCGAATTGCCCTGAGGTGTTCTAGGATGCGTTTCTTGATGGGAAAGATTGTGCTCCCCACATATCTCTTGCCACACACACACACACAAGCACATACACAACATAGTCACTGTTACAATTAATGAAGGGTTTAATCTTGTGTTCTTTGCCATTGGACAAATTGACAGACTTGATATTGGTTCTATGCGTGCAAGCCTTACACTTGCCCCATTTGTAGAAACCGGGGAGTTCCTTCAACCAAGTGTTGCTTTGTAATTTACCTGGTTCCATCAAGGTGTGTACCAACATGTCCTTCAAAGAGTGACTTCTGCGGTATGCGATATGTGGGTTGGGACTGACCAGTTTGCCTATGATCTGGTCCAGCTTGACCAAATGCTAGTGTTTTCTCACTATGGCCTTGACCTCACTACAGCTCGAGTTGTAGGTCGTTATGAGTCTAATCTCTGGTTTGGTGGATGCACGTGGCTTGGGTTTAAGTAAGGTCCTTCTGTCCACCTCCCTGACCTTGTGTCTAGCATCATCCAGGACTTTGCGTGTATACCCCCTTTGGAGGAATCTCTCTATCATCTTCCCTTCCTCTAAATCATAGGCTTCCAGAGTGCTGCAGTTTCTCCTAGCTCTGAGGAGTTCCCTGTATGGGATACGGCATTTAAGTTTGGGTGGGTGATCACTCCTCACATGCAAAATGCTGTTCTTCAGCAGTTTCCTTCCTGTGTAACCTGGTTTCAAATGTCCCATCCTGTACTATGACCTCTACGTCCAGGAAATCAATCCTCTCTATACTGGTTTTGCTGGTAAATTTGAGGTTAAGTTCATTAATGGAGATGATTTCAAGGAACTCATCTAGAATGGCTTGGGGGCCGTCCCAGATGAGAAAAATGTCATCAATGTACCTGGTCCAGTGGACCAGATACTTTGTGTATTTGTCAAAGGCTTCCGACCACACACATTCTGACACCCACCACCCCATAAACATACAGGCGTAGCTCGGCACGAAGCAACTGCCCATGGCAGTCCCTGTCAGTTGTCTGTACCATTGTTTACCAAACAGGAAAAAGTTGTTCTCCAGGCAGAACTGGAGAATATCCAGTAGTACGCTGGAGTGGTCATATGTGGCAATGGGTCTGTCCTTGAAAAAAGTTTTGCACGCCTGGATCCCCAGTTCATGTTGTATGCAAGTGTACAGTGAGACCACATCCACTGTACAGAGGATGTAGTCTGCGTGCCATGGTATATCAGAGATCTTGGATATAAAATCCATACTGTCCCGACAGTAGGAGGGTAGACTGCAGACATAGGGGAATAAGAAACAGAACTGGAGAATATCCAGTAGTACGCTGGAGTGGTCATATGTGGCAATGGGTCTGTCCTTGAAAAAAGTTTTGCACGCCTGGATCCCCAGTTCATGTTGTATGCAAGTGTACAGTGAGACCACATCCACTGTACAGAGGATGTAGTCTGCGTGCCATGGTATATCAGAGATCTTGGATATAAAATCCATACTGTCCCGACAGTAGGAGGGTAGACTGCAGACATAGGGGAATAAGAAATGGTCTAAGTCATTGGTACTCGCAAACATTTGCCCAGGGGCCACAAAGGACGCTCTGTGGTGTGACCGAGGGCCGCACTGATGCCTGTAGGGTGGCAGTAGTGGGTCATGGATTGTGTAGGGACATCTAACAAAATGTTAAATAAACGGGCAAGCATTTATTTGCAGGTTAATAAATGCTTGCCCATTTATTTAACATTTTTTTCTGGATATTAGTGCTCAGCAACTAAACAGCAGCTCATGCTGCTGTTCACCAGGGGGGCCGCATGTAAAGGTCAAGAGGGCCGCAAACGGCCCCCGGGCCGTACTTTGAGTATTACTGGTCTAAGTAGATCGAGGCGTTCTCTAACCGAAATAATAGGCCTACCCGGTGGGTTGGTGCTATGTTTGTGGACCTTAGGTAACATATAGAAACAGGGGCTGACTGGTTTTTTGACTGTTAAAAACACAAGTTCTTCTTGATTTAAAAGCCCCAAAGTGTGCCATTTGGAGAGCATATCATGGAAACAATCAATAGTAGCAACATATTGTCCAATATTGGTCTTGATATAACTGCCAGAAAGATCAAGCTGTCTCTTGGCTTCAGCCATGTACTTCTTAGCGTCCCACAAAACAACATTGCCCCCCTTGTCCGAGGACTTGATTACAAAAGAGTTTGCTTACTTCAGGGAGATTAGCGCTGCTTGTTGGCCCTTGGTTAAGTTCGTAGCAGCACAGTTAGTGTTCTTCATACCCAATTTGCAAATGTCACGCACCACTGCTTCATGAAAAGAGTCATTGTTATTGTGCGGGGTATTGGGGTTAAACCTTGATTTAGGTCTGAAACCACTGCAACTCCTCTTGCCGGTCTCCAAATCTAAGAGACTCAAGAGTTCCCTCTCAGTGGACCAATCCCTATCGCCCAATTCCAACTCTCTGAGGGAAGCTTGGTCGGCAATATCCCCTGGATTTTAAGCAGCTTGAGTTTTCTAGCAAAGAGGAACATGTCAATGCGTGTTCGGGAGTAGTCAAAATCATTTGTGGGACAGAGAGACCCAATTCCAACAAGGTCTGTTCATCATGAGTAAGGGTATGGGAAGACAGATTAATGACCGTTAAAGTTGGCTTACCCATCATTTGTTTCTCTTGCTCTGCCGAATTCCTCTCCCACGCGGCTTCTGTGTTACCCTTTCCTCCTCTGCCCCTCCTTGTTTTCCTTTTGCGCTGTTTCCTTCCTTTTCTCTTTCTTTTGGTGGTTTCCATCTTGGCCCCTGGTTCTGTCATAAAAAATGATATTCCTCAAGTTTAGTGAAAGGAATCTGGCCCGTTCCTGAGGCTGCTTGTCTATCATCCAGATCGGAGACGTCCGAGCTGGAATCTGATGCAGCTGTCTCCTGCTGTCTCAGGGCATACGTGCGCCTGAACTCCTTCCTGGCCACATCGAATCTCCTGCCGAAAGTTAGGATGCGTCCTGATGCATAGTCCATTTTGTCCCGTGTGAATTTCCACTTTTTCTTAGTCTTGATTTCATCCTCATACTTTGATAGTCTTCCTTCCATCTCCTTCAGAAAGTTCTGTACTTCCTCCTGCTGTGGATGTTTGTCCAATGTCTCTTCCAGGGTTTTGATCTCTCCTATCACTTGTTCTAACTCAATTGCTGCATACTTGGAATATATATATATATTCACTGAAAAAAACATAGGTTTCAGGGACGTTATAGTTAGAAATTAGCTTTTAAAAAACCTTACAGATTCACTGAAAAAACCACAGGTTTCGGCCCCGGGGACCCGATCCCCCGGGGCATTGCCTCGTTTTTTAGTTTTTATGTATATTTGTTTCACGGGAGGGGGGCCACATGGCCCCCTTCCCTGGGCCACATTTGGCCCTGGGGACCCCATCCCCGGGGCATGGCCATGACGTTGGGGACCGTGGGGGGAGCCCCAATGCCCCCGCAGTCCCTGCCGGCTCCCCGCCTCCTGCTGGAGCCGGCATTGCTTTTGGGCAAAGAGAGCTGCAAACATGCAGCTCCCTTTGCCCAAAAGCAATTCTGCTTTGCTTCGTGGAAGCGAGAACAGGTTTCCTGCTCTCGCTTCCACGAAGCAAAGCGGAAGTTTGCTATGACAGGGTGGGAGCCGTGCTCCCGCCATGTCAAAGCAAACTGCAATGTCCTGGGGTGGGCACCCCATGACATTTCTGGAGCCGGCCCTGGTGGGTGGTGGTCCCCCTCCTTTCGTATGCAAAGCCACAGGGAGGTGGTGGTCCCTCCCAGCTTCTTTTAATTAGTGCCCCGGGGGTTGTAGTCCCCAGGGCATGTGGAGGGGCTCGAGCCCCCCCACACTAGTTTATTTTAAACAGAGCCCCAGGGAGAGGGTGGTCCCCGGGGCTGTGGGGGGCCACGTGCCCCCGCATTTGTTCATTAAAGCTCCGGGGAAGTGGCAGTCCCCGCATTTGAATAAGTATTCCCCCGGGGCCCCCGCAGGGCCCCCACAAACAAACAGATATGCCCCTGGGACCTGGCCCACCCGCGTTTATTTTTTGCCATGACCCCCTGACCAGGCCTAGGGGGTCAGGGTGTTTCTACCCTGCCCCCTTTCCTTTTTTTTAAAAACCATTTTCTTTCCTTTTTCCTTGTGACTCGGTTTTACAGAGTCACAAGATGGCAGCCAACACTTCTTGGTTTGCAGTGTTGACAGCCAATCGAGATGAAGCTCGTGATCGGGAGGGTTCGCGGATCCACCGCGGTCACCAGATTTATAATAATTTTTAAATATTAATTTCTCAGGAACTACTGAACAGATTTACACCATTTAAAGCAAAGAGTACAGTCTGGACCAAGAGCTACTTCTCTGCAAAATTTGGTGTGATTCCGTTCAGCAGTTCGGGTAGTAGCTGCAACAAAATTTTCCTATGGAAATTAACATAGAGAAAACGTGTTTTGGGACCCCCCTTTTTTCTCAGCCCCCGCTTGACGAATCACCCCGAAACGTTCAAGACAGGAGCTGACCGGAGCGGGCCATTCATTTTGAAAATTTCGTAGATTCGTCAAACGGCGCCAAAGATATTGGCAATTCAAAAAATGCTTTTCCTATGGAAACTAGGTCCTAACTATAACTACCTACTGGCGATCGACAGTAGGTGATATATATATATATATATATGTAAAAAATAAAAACAAACACAATAACCAATAACCTGGAAAAACACTACCAATTTAATTATACATAACAATTAAACAATAAAAAAAATAGTTTTACTAAAAATATCTTAAAAATAATAGAATAAGGTGTAAAATTAAATAAACAAACACATAATATATATTTAAACAATATTAACAAAACGATTACATTTTAGAAATAATAATTATACTATTCACACTCCCTTCGGTGCAACAGTAGAGAAAGCGTTGGACTCTGGAGGGGTAAAATTTACTATTCCCACTTCAGTCGGTTAAACACTTGGCCAAGCATTGGTCTCAGGAGGGGTAAAATTTACTATTTCCACTCCAGGCAGTGTAACAGTAGGGAAAGCATTGGACTCAGGAGGAGTAAAATTTTGTATTTCCACTCCAGTCAGTGCAACAGTAGGGAAAGCGTTGGACTATGGAGGGCTAACATTTTCGATTCCCACTCCAGTCGGTACAACAGTCGGGAAAGCGTTGGACTCAGGAGGGGTAAAAATTACTATTCCTACACCACTCGGTTCAACAGTAGAGAAAGCGTTGGACTCAGGAGGGGTAAAATGTACTATTCTCACTCCAGTGGGTGCAACAGTAGGGAAAGCGTTGGACTGCTGAGGGGTAAAATTTACTATTCTCATTCCAGTCTGTGCAGCAGTAGGGAAAGAACTTCACTTCAAACACACTATATTTCAATGTATGTATTAATGTATTAATTGAACAAATATATATATCCAAGTACCTCGCTCCTGTCATTAATTCCAGGCGCACAAACGGGCATGGACCACGATAATTCAGTGTAAATTATGTATTTATTTTTAACAGTCCGTCATTACACGTTTCGGCCTTTACAGACCTTGATCACATCACGCTACTGCATTGTGGGACAACCATATTTAAAGTGACAAGTGCTAAAAAAACAGCATGAATACTGAAAACAGACTGTATGTTTGAAACGAGGTAGTTGAATAGCATATAAGTTTGCAAATTACTTATTGCATACATGTGCCATTTAATTAAAGTGCTTAAATGCATTTAATTAGAAAGCAACTTTTAAATAAAAGTTCCTTTTCATATTTTTATGTTATTGCACATGAGAAATTCTAGAAACATCCTTTCCTGTTTCGGCTCAATGAGTGATTATCACAGGAACAGATAAAACCAGTACATTTCAAATACAATATATTTTTCAAGTACAAGCTTAAAATGCCTTTTAAAATGAGTTGCGGTTTTCTTCATTAAATTACTTGAAAATTCAAGTTGATCCTTATAGGACTAAAAATGTATGGATTGGTACTGAGATTCTTTAATAAATCTCCCATGGTCATACTATTGGTTTGTCTGTTAAAGTGCTGTTCTGCAAAGTGCTAAAGTTAAAGTGCTATTGTGTCAATATTTTACCCTTTTTGGTTTTTAGGTCTCGCCTACGCAGCGCGCATGCGCTGCTTAGGAGGAGACCTTTAGCCATCCCTTTTTTCCCCAAAAACGTGCACGCGTTCCATTGCCTTTAATGGCAACGCGTGCACGTGTGGCGATTGCCTTGCGGGAGTGAGCGGCAGCGCCATATGGTATCAATTATCGCCGCTGGCTCCCGCAAGGGAATCGGCATGCCCCCCTTCCCCCCTGCTGCCGCGCGAGGCGCGCTTTTGCTTGTTTATTTTACATGCACACTTACTGGTGCATTTACAATGAAGAAAACAAAATGTAAAACTCCCTGAAGGCGAACAGAAATCTTATTTGGATGAACTACTTGTGCAGGCTATGGGCCAACTTGAAATCGCTGTAGTGGAACTGAAAAGGCCAGAGGAGATGCCTACAGCAGCCCTCATCCACTTACATGCCCCCCTCCCCCATTCCTACAGCTTCTGGGTGGGAGAGCTGCTTTGGCAGTAATCTATAACCTCCCTCCCCAAAAACACGAAGAGACTTGCTCTTTTGATCTGTCTTAGCGGTGTCCAACATTGGTCCAATAGGGCCAGGTTTTTTTTTTTGGTTTATTTTTAAGGCTACCCGAACACAGAATTTACATGCACAAGAACTAAATAGAGCACTTTTACAGAGTTGGTGATTATTATGAAAATCCTACCTGGATCTATCCCTCATGGGCCTACGTTGAAAACCAGTGGGCTATTTAACAATTCATACCAGAAAAGTAACATGGTAAGGTAGGTTAGTAAGTTAATGTGCCAACTGTAACAATCTGAGTGTAAGATGCATTTTACAGGTTGGAACCCTGAGATAATGACATAGCCTAAATCCATTCACCGGGACAATTAAGTTCAAAAGAACTATAACCTTGGGCCATACTGGATAGCACATAAAACGATACTATACACTAATGAGAACCTGTTAAAGAAGGTGTTTTGTAGAGCATCGTGATGTAGCCCTTTGATGACTGGGATGCATAACTTTCTATCTTAGCATCAGCATTTCATGCCATTTGTGAATTATGTGATTAAAAAAAACAGAAGAGTTTAATACTTTACCTTTAATAAATGTAATTGTGTATCAACTGCAATCTCATCTTATACAGAACGTGTTATTTTCGTTTAACATATTAAGTTAATTTGATTGTTCTTACATAGGTGAAAACTAATTGCAACTCATAACTGGAAAGTACTGCACATGACTAGGCTTAGGACTTTATTACAAGTGCACCTGAGGGCAGTGTGCTATTTATTACCTCTGTTAAAATCGATACCCCAGAGTTTGAAATTTACCAGGTGCAATAAATAGTACCAGTTACAAGTTGAGCAGCTGCTACAGAGCTCCTCATTCTTTTGGGAGCCAGTACCACTGCTCCAGTTGCACCAATGGTAACTACATCCCAGTTCTGGACACTGACAACACACAAACTCAAAACGGATACATTAAACAGAACACTGCACATATATTAAGCACATCATGGCCTTTTTGATACTACCATGCTCTACCGGGGACACCATCAAGCAACAGCATACATCATTAAAACAGAACTCTGAACATTTCCAACATGGCCCAAATACACCTTCAAACAACAACACATAATACCACCAACTGTGTAATACGCATATACTTCTGTTGAACAGTGGGCACGCTTATCATCCTAAAGGATGCTGAATTGATTTAGTACAGCTTTTTCATCTTGTCATCAAACACCAAGAACTCATTGAAGTCGATACATTCTTCTTACTTAGGAATATACCCAGTTCCTTCATAGAGAGCGTATGTTCACAAACAGAGTTAGACTCTTGTTCATAATGAAAACCTCAGAACAATTTGGCATGTCAACTATGGATAACTAAACAAGCTTTAATGCCATACGAACGTCAAACTGTGCACTATACTATGGTCACGAGCAATCACTGTATATGTGGCGTGCTAGACCCTCCCCTATCTACAAGTGTAGCTGATCCCGTACCTCCACCATGCCTATCTTAGGAGACTTATTACTGCTGCCCAATCATGCCAGTCTACAGGGAGTTACAGCCATTAACACCATTAATGCGTACAGGAAGCTAGTTCTACCCACCCTCACTGGCATGAATATCTAAGGAGTTATGTCAATCTCCTCCATGCCTATCTCTGGGGTGTTTCGCTCTATCCAAATTTATGAATGTCTGGGTTGGGGGGTCTCTATTTCCCTCATGTCTATTAAGAATTTTACTTTGTCTACGTCTCTCTCCGTACACAAATTTATACAGCAACATGTTCTGGTGAAGAGAAGCTCTCCTTTCTGCCTATTAAAACAAAGCAGGTCTAGCATGAACCTGTTCAGTGCTTCTCCCCTATCGCACATGTCTTGATGCAGAACCACCTTCCCCTTCCATCAGTCCACCAGACACATACACCGCCATCAGATTCAAAAGTAAGTTGTTTGTTGCTTTCTTCTCTTAAACATTCCTACAAGTAGTTGTGCAGTCTGAGGACAACCGGGGCTCTCCCTCTATCCCCCAGTGTTTGGGCTATCTTAATCTCACTGCCTCGAGATCTGCTCACCCCTCCCCTGATGAATGCCTTGAGTGAGTGTGTGCATACCTGCAGCACATGAGGAGCTGGGGCTGCCCTTCATCATAAGTCACATTGCCCCGCTGCATTCTGGGTAGTGACTCCATCCTGCACCGCTGAGGCTCCCTCCCGCTGTCGGTCAGGCAGGGTGAGCCACTGTGGAGAAGGATGCACCCGTCTGCCTCGCGCCCCCCTGTGCCCCTAGACTGCCTCACCCCCTGTGCCCCTAGACTGCCCCACCCTCTGTGCTCACCTGGAACTCGGAGAAATCCTCGCAGCTCACACCTGCTGGGGGCGCCGCCATATTGGAACCGCCCCCAGGACCCGCCGGGCACTGACCCTTTGCAGCTGGGGTGGCCAGCGCAGTGCCTGTGTGGAGAGCACATATCATCTGCAGTGGAGTGGAGAGAAGTGAGCCAGGGGCGGGTGAGAGGTCAAGGAAGGAGCATAGCTGCAAAGTTTCACGGGTAAAGCATGACTCATGAGATCGGTTCAGTTTTTTTCCATAGCATTCTGGGACTCGTAGTCTTATTTAACCATTACAAGTCCCAGAATTCTAAGAAAAAACCCGGTCACGCATGGACTTGGGAAAGGTTGCAGCCATGAACGAGGTGCGAGAGGTGCACTACAAGCATTGGCATAGGCAATAGGTTTGTCCTATTCGAAATCTGCTGGCCTTGTCAGTGCTTTTTTAGACAGTTGCACAGCAGTGCAGGTTGCTGTGGAACATGGCTTAAAGTAAACAAGCATTGGCATAGCCAATAGGTCTCGCCTTTGGGGCCTTATAAGTGTTTAGCCATGCAACAGTTGATGTTGTTGCACCAAGGATATTGTGCTGCATAACTAAATACTTATAAGGTCCCAAAGGCGAGACCTATTGGCTATGCCAATGCTTGTTTCTAAAGTGCTGAAGTGTTAATACTAAAATCAACTGAAGTATAGCTGCTGATATTGTTACTAACTACTTAAATGTATTTTGTTTATGTTTTTCTTGTTTTTTTTTTAATGCAATATATTGTTCAATTCTTCTTCTAAACCTTGTTGCTGATTCCTGTTTTCAGAATTTGATTTGTAGGATTGTTCGGATTAGTACCATCTACCCTGTTGTTTTGCATGATGGTTGTCTTACCAGTGCGTTCGCTACTGTCTAGTGACTCAGTTATAGACATGTGAACAAATCCTCGGTGGCGTTGAGTCCCCCTGGAGTCTTGGAATCTAGTTCCAAAATATATTGAGTCTCCAGTTTTCCCAACACTGCTTCCCTGTTGCCCCCTCTTCCGTTGCAGGGCACTGAATCCAGCAAATAATATTTGAGCTGTTTCAAATTATTGTCGTGCCTCTCTTTGAAGTGTCGAGCAACAGAGTAAATTGGATCTTGGTTAGTGATCGCCTGGATGTGTTGGAGTATCCGCTTGTGTGCCTATAAGTTGGTGCTGCCCACATAGCGCAATACGCATGGGCACTCCAAAACATAGATCACATAGTCTGTTTTGCATGTCAACAACTTGTTGATCTTGCAATCATTGTCACTGAAGGGTGTTGTATATAATGTTTTATTTACCCCAAATTGACAGGCTCGGCAGGTATTGTATTTAACCCCTTCGCTCCTAGGCCTTTCCCCCCTGTGCTAAGCCTTTTTTGGCTATTTGGGGTAGTTTGTGCTTAGGCCCCTGTAACTTTTTGACCACATAAGGTATCCACGCTAAATTTGCGTCCTTTTCTTTCAACATCATGGGGATTCTAAAGGTACCCAGGGTTTGTGGATTCCCCTGGCGGGGAACCAGAAATTAGCCAAAATACAGCTAAATTTTGTTTTTTTGGGGAAAAATGGGAAAAAAGTGCTGCAAATGAAAGCGTCTGGATTTTTCCCTGCAAATGGTATCAAAAAAGGGTTTGTGGGGCTGAAATCACCATTTTCCCAGCTTTTAGGGAATGACAAACTTTTGTCAGAAAACCAAAAAGTTTTACACAGTTTTGGCATTTTTCTGGGACATAGCCTATTTTTGCTATTTTTTCTGCTTTCAACCTCCTTCCAGTTAATGGTAGAAATGGGTATGAAATCAATAATGGATCCTGGAAAGCTATACAATTTAGTAAAGTAGACAAAAATCTGAATTCAGCAAGGGGTCATTTGTGTAGATCCTTCAAGGTTTCTTTATAGAAACTAACAGTTAAATATAGGTAAAATTGAAAATTAATTGAAAAAAAAAGCCTTTTGTGTTATTGTTTTCACCTGTAACTTCTTCTAATTATGACAGCTCTGTGAAAGAAATATACTGTTATATCCGCGGGACCTTACTGGTTGTGGGGATATATAGGACTTGTAGGTTCACCAAGAACCCGACGAATCCAGAGCCAAAAACTGAGCAGCGACTTGCAATGGTTTTTTATTATGTACCGGGTATATAGAAATTATTCTGGGAAAATGTATACATGGAAAAATCGGTATGAAAGACACCTATGTATTTCTGAAATGGGAACAAAATATAGAGTTTAGAAACAGTAGATATTTGCACATTTCCAAAATTGGGAATACTCATACTAGCATGAGAATTATCGGTCATTTTTCAAATTGTCTTTCATTTGAAAGGCAGAAATGCATTGAAAGTCAATAGGTAATAACAGTTGCTTTACAAATCTGAATTACCCTAAGTCTCCCGATAAAAATGGTACCTCACTTGTGTGGGTAGGCATAGTGCCCACGTCAGGAAATGGCTCAAAACGCAACGTAAACACACCACATTTTCACAATGAAAAATTACCCTTTTTTTGCAAAGTGCCTAGCTGTAGTTTTTTAACCCTAGCTCTGTCGGCACATAGGGAAACCTAGCAAACCCATACATTTTTGAAAACTAGACACCCAGGGGAATCCAGGATGGGGTGACATGACTGCCTCTCACCAGGTTCTGTTACCCAGAATCCCTTGCAAACCTAAAAAATTGTCCAAAAAATACATTTTCCTCACATTTCTGTGGTGGAAAGTTCTGGAATCTGCGTGGATCCACAAATTTCCACCCACCCCGCGTTCCCCAAAGTCTTCCGAGAAAAATGGTACCTCACTTGTGTGGGTAGGCCTAGTGCCCGCAACAGGAAACAGTGCAAAACGCAACGTGGACACACCACAATTTCACAGTGAAAAATGACCCTTTTTTGGCAAAGTGCCTAGCTGTAGTTTTTGAACCCCAGCTCCCTTTTTTCACACATTTTTGTGTGGGAAAGTTGTGGCAACACCAGGCTGGCACAAATTTCCTACCACCTAGCGTTCCCCCGGTTCTCCCGATAAAAATGGTGCCTCACTCGTGTGGGAGGCCCAAGTACCCGCGACAGGCAAGGGCCCAAAACGTAGTGAGGCGACATCAAAATTGCCTATTTCAAAACAACCTGGTTTTGCAAGGGGGGTCACCTTTGTTTTTGGCCCCGTGCTCGGCGGCCATCTAGGGAAACCTACCAAACCCACACATTTCTGAAAACTAGACACCCTGGGGATTCTAGGGAGGTATGGCTTGCGTGGATCCCCCAACGTTTTCTTAACCAGAATCCCCTGCAAACCTCAAATTTAGCTGAAAACAATCAATTTGTTTGCACATTTTTGTGTGGGAAAGTTGTGGCAACACCAGGCTGGCACAAATTTCCTACCACCCAGCGTTCCCCAGGGTCTCCTGATAAAAATGGTGCCTCACTCGTGTGGGAGGCCCAAGTACCCGCGACAGGCAAGGGCCCAAAATGTAGTGAGGCGACATCAAAATTGCCTATCTCAAAACGACCTGGTTTTGCAAGGGGGGTCACCTTTGTTTTTGGCCCCGTGCTCGGCGGCCATCTAGGGAAACCTACCAAACCCACACATTTCTGAAAACTAGACACCCGGGGAATTCCAGGGAGGTATGGCTTGCGTGGATCCCCCAACGTTTCCTTACCCAGAATCCCCTGCAAACCTCAAATGTTGCTGAAAAAGTAACTTTTTTCACACATTTTTGTGTGGGAAAGTTGTGGCATCACCGGGCTGACACAAATTTCCAATAAGTTTTGGGCCCTTGCCTGTCGCAGGTACTTGGGCCTCCCACACGAGTGAGGCACCATTTTTATCGGGTGACCCGGGGGAACGCTGGGTGGTAGGAAATTTGTGTCAGCCCGGTGATGTCACAATTTTCCCACACAAAAATGTGCAAAAAAAGTGATTTTTTCAGCTAAATTTGAGGTTTGCAGGGGATTCTGGGTAAGGAAACTTTGGGGGATCCACGCAAGCCATACCTCCCTAGAATCCCCAGGGTGTCTAGTTTTCAGAAATGTGTGGGTTTGGTAGGTTTCCCTAGATGGCCGCCGAGCAGGGGGCCAAAAACAAAGGTGACCCCCCTTGCAAAACCAGGTCGTTTTGAGATAGGCAATTTTGATGTCGCCTCACTACGTTTTGGGCCCTTGCCTGTCGCAGGTACTTGGGCCTCCCACACGAGTGAGGCACCATTTTTATCGGGAGACCCTGGGGAACGCTGGGTGGTAGGAAATTTGTGCCAGCCCGGTGATGCCACAACTTTCCCACACAAAAATATGCAAAGTGATTTTTTCAGCTAAATTTGAGGTTTGCAGGGGATTCTGGGTAAGGAAACGTTGGGGGATCCACACAAGCCATACCTCCCTAGAATCCCCAGGGTGTCTAGTTTTCAGAAATGTGTGGGTTTGGTAGGTTTCCCTAGATGGCCGCCGAGCATGGGGCCAAAAACAAAGGTGACCCCCCCTTGCAAAACCAGGTCGTTTTGAGATAAGCAATTTTGATGTCGCCTCACTACGTTTTGGGCCCTTGCTTATCGCGGGTACTTGGGCCTCCCACACGAGTAAGGCACCATTTTTATCGGGAGCCCTGGGGAACGCTGGGTGGTAGGAAATTTGTGTCAGCCCGGTGATGCCACAACTTTCCCACACAAAAATGTGTGAAAAAAGTGACTTTTTCAGCAAAATCTGAGGTTTGCAGGGGATTCTGGGTAAGGAAACGTTGGGGGATCCACACAAGCCATACCTCCCTAGAATCCCCCGGGTGTCTACTTTTCAGAAATGTGTGGGTTTGGTAGGTTTCCCTAGATGGCCGCCGAGCACGGGGCCAAAAACAAAGGTGACCCCCTTGCAAAACCAGGTCGATTTGAGATAGGCAATTTTGATGTTGCCTCACTACGTTTTGGGCCCTTGCCTGTCGCGGGTACTTGGGCCTCCCACATGAGTGAGGCACAATTTTTATCGGTTGACCCTGGGGAACGCTGGGTGGTAGGAAATTTGTGCCAGCCCGGTGATGCCACAACTTTCCCACACAAAAATGTGCAAACAAAGTGATTTTTTCAGCTAAATTTGAGGTTTGCAGGGGATTCTGGGTAAGGAAACTTTGGGGGATCCACGCAAGCCATACCTCCCTGGAATCCCCCTGGTGTCTAGTTTTCAGAAACGTGTGGGTTTGGGAGGTTTCCCTTGCTGGCCGCCGTGCACATGGCCAAAAACCCAGGTGACCCCCTTGCAAAACCAGGTTTTTTTGTGATAGGCAATTTTGATGTCGCCTCACTACGTTTTGGGCCCTTGCCTGTCGCGGGTACTTGGGCCTCCCACGCGAGTGAGGTATCATTTCTATTGGAATACTTGGAGAAAGGTGGGGGATAGAAAAGAGGTTGTTTCTTTCTGCAGCGTGAAAATTTTGGCACAATAATGCAAGGAAAATGTGACAGACATTTTGAGGTTTGCAGGACATTGTGGGTAAGATAACGTGTTGGTATCCACAAGAGAGACATCACCATGTACTCCCATGGGTGTTTAGTTTACGACAATATCTACAGTTGGTAGGTTATTCTTAGATGGAATGTACACCTTGGCAGAGAGACTAAAAAGACAGATTACAGCACAGCCATCTATTCCTCAAGCACACACACATACTGGTTGGATTTGGCACGAGGGTGAGTGATGGTTCAGTATATAACATTTTATTAACAAGAGATTTCACAAAAATGAAATGCACTGTCAATAATTAAAAGGAAAAACAACCGAACCAGTGACTCGTAGCTCGTGAGCTGTAAAGCCACGGCAAGGCACCAACCGCTTTACAGGCCATTCACACACCTTTCATACGTGATACACACAAGACCATTCACACCACCAGGCACAAAACCAACACATTACAACACTCACAAAAAGGGACAAGGTACACCCTGCTTGAGAAAGACAGAAAAGACAAATATTTCTGCACAACCACCTATTCTTCAAGCACACAGACATACTGGTTGGATTTGGCACGAGGGTGAGTGATGGTTCAGTATATACAGTTGTATTAACCAGATATTTCACAAAAATGAAATGCACTGTTAATAATTGAAAGGACGAGAAACTGAACCATTGACTCACAGCTCGTGAGCTGTAAAGCCACGACAAGGCACCAACCGCTTTACAGGCCATTCATACACCTTTCATACGTGTGACACATACAAAACCATTCACACCGCCAACCGCGCGCCCAGCACATTACAACACTCACACCAGCAGACAGCGCCATTCAAGGGCCCATCACTTTCATACGCCCACATTCCTGACACAGCAACCACACCAGCTCACGGATTGCGAGGAGTGGCGTTTAGCTAGCAGTGTGTGTAGTGACCAGCAGCAAGTCACTACTCTAACACTGCCAGCCAAGCACCCATCCACGCACACCGCCAGCCAAGCGCCAATCCACGCACACCGCCAGCCAAGCGCCAGTCCACTCACCGCCAGCCAAGCACCAGTCCACGCACACCGCCAGCCAAGCGCCAATCCACGCACACTGCCAGCCAAGCATCAATCCACACACACCACCAGCCAAGCGCCAATCCACACACACCACCAGCCAAGCGCCAATCCACGCACACTGCCAGACAAGCGCCAATCCACGCACACTGCCAGCCAAGCGCCAGTCCACTCACCGCCAGCCAAGCTCCAGTCCACTCACCGCCAGCCAAGCGCCAGTCCACGCACACCGCCAGCCAAGCTCCAGTCCACGCACACCGCCAGCCAAGCTCCAGTCCACGCACACCGCCAGCCAAGCGCCAGTCCACGCACACCGTCATACATTTTTTTTAAACTAGAAAGAAAACACAAACAAATTGCAACTAAATACAAAACTATAACTACAAAAACAACAGCAGTCACTGAAGACATCATTCTATTGCCAAACGTTAAACTGAACTATATGAAACCATACAGACCAGGCAGTACACTATTAGACTCATGGTTGCTCCCAAAAACTCTTTTGAGTGTGATACAATCTGAAACATGTTGGCACACACAGCCCAGGATTAGAAGGACAATCGGCACAGTGCATACGACTCTCCTTCCGCACACCTCTTCGCAAGCAGACTCTACATCTCTTACAGGGATTGGTTTTTTTGGGCGTGGGAGGAATTAAATCGGGAAAGTGGCGATCTTTCAATCTAGCCACATCCTCCACCACTCCAACTCTAGGAACACTTGCCTGTTCCACAACAACAAGGCTGCCTATCACAGACTCCTGAAACTGAACAAAAGTCAACTTTGACGCAGGAGAACACTCCTTGAACACAACAAAAGGATTGAAAGTTGCTAAATTGAAGAGATGGATGGCCAACTTCTTATACCAAATGTAAGCCTTACGAATAGCAGTGTAAGGTTCCAACCTCTGATCTACTCTATCAACACCACCCATGTGCTTATTGTAGTCTAAAATGCACACAGGTTTGTGCACTTCAGCAATCTGACCCCAAACAGCCACAGCTAAAGTACTCTCATCATGGATGGTAGTCAGCATGTACACATCCCTCCTGTCCACAAATTTCACAGCTAGTAGTTCATCACTACGCAAGGAACTGCACTGTCCCCTCTGAAGATTTTTGCAAACAAGCTCTTTTGGATAACCTTTACGGTTAGAGCGGATTGTGCCACAAGCAAAAGTGTCCACTTTGAACAATTCCTTAAACAATTGCACAGCAGTGTAGAAGTTATCAAGGTACAAATGGTGGCCTCTGTTAAACAGTCCTCTAGCAAGATCCCACACAATTTTCTCTGAAACTCTAAAAGTGGACGGACAACCATGGGAGTCAATAGTGGAATCCCTACCAGTGTACACACGGAAATTAAAACCATATCCTGTCCTACTCTCAGACAACATATACAGCTTAATTCCATAACGTGCCCTCTTGCTAGGAATGTACTGCCTAAAAACCAAACGGCCCTTGAACAGGACCAAAGACTCATCAATAGATATTTCTTTCCCTGGAGTATAGATCTCTGAAAATCGATCTACAAAGTGATCAAGAACAGGCCGAATCTTAAAAAGACGGTCACAGTCAGGGTGATCTCGTGGCAACGCCAAAGCATTATCAACAAAATGCAGCATCCGAAGCAAAAGTAAATACCGATCACGAGTCATAATTGCAGGAAATATGGCCGTTGCCATCAAGGGACTGGTAGACCAATATGAAGCCATGGACGGTTTCCTTATCATACCCATCAAGAAAGTCAAACCCAGCGATAGACCACCACCACCCTGAGGCTCATCCTCGAGCGGCTAGCGAGGGATGCGACGTCGGGGAGGGGGGAGGTGGGTTGGGAATGAGGGGTTTGCAACAGTTTTTTTTGGTTGGCGTTGTTTCAGTTTGTTACATTTTGTCACACAGCAGTCACATGCCCACAGCAGCGCACATGACCGTCTACCCTCCCCGCTCGGGGCGTAACATGACCATAAATGCCCATGAGTCCGACGGCTGACCAAACGTCCCGTGGGACAGACCGGGAGATTGTCCCCTACGATGTGCTCACCTGGAACGTGAACGGCTTGGGAGATAAAATTAAAAGAGGGTTGGTGTCCACATACATAAAGCGAGCCCATCCAGATGTGGTCCTGCTACAGGAGACCCACCTTAAGGGCACCAGATGCGGGTTCCTGGCGAGGGCGGCCTCTGTAGTCCTAGCACATGCGGGATACACCTCCGGTTCCCGGGGAGTAGCCATTTTGATTAAAAAGTCCCCCCCCCTACAAGGTCGCACGTACATGGACGGATCCACAGGGAACATACGTTGGAGTAACGGGCACATGGGGTAGAAGGAGGGTCACTATAGTGTCGGTTTATGCCCCCCCGAAGCTCCAGGCATGGAGCCTGCATGGGGTGACTGATATCTTGTTGGAGACATCTGGTACCCTTCACATTATAGGGGGAGACTTTAACGATGTAATGTCCATTCCTAAGGACCGTTCTGGGGATCGCACCGATCAACCCCTGACTACACCGCTGGCTAGATTAACAGACACTCTTGGCTTGGTGGATGTGTGGCGATGACTGCATCCGGACACACGACAGTATTCATACTACTCTGGGGCACACAGGGTCCACTCACGACTGGATTACATCTTTCTCCCAAGAGGGGACGCTGGCAGTATCTATGAGGTGGAGTATATGGCCCGAGGAATCTCCGACCACTCACCTCTGCTGGTCAGGGGAGGGAGGAGGCCCCGGGGGGGGACAAGGTAATTGGAGGCCATCGGCCTGGGACCTGCAAAATAAGGAGATGCTGCAGGGGCTTAGGGCCGACACAAAAGTCTACTTTGCAGAGAATCTGGGGTCAGTACAGTCGGGGGTAATATTGTGGGAAGCCTATAAGGCGGTGCTCCGCAATAGGGCCCAAAATCGGATAGCGTGGGAGAAGCGGAAGGAGCAGGAAGAGCTCAATACCCTAGAAACTCAAATCTTAGCATTAGAGCAGCGCTACCTCGCAGGCAAAGACCTACAGGTCCTCAGGCAACTGACAGACACGCAACAGCAATACAGAGCCCTAGCCACAGAGGAGGCGAAAACACAGGCGACCCTTCATAGGTTATATGATGTGGGGGATAAGTCCGGAAAGCTTCTGGCCTGGCTTAGCCACAGGGAAAAGGACGCCCGGTGGGTAGACAGAGTAGTGGATCACCGAGGGGAGACACAGCGGGGGATGCCCAGATAGTGCAGACATTCGCGTCCAACTTCCGGAATTTTTACAAAGCCAGGGAGCTGGCCACCCCGGCGGAGATATCTGTATACTTGGACACTATCCACACCCCGAGCCTGGGTGAGGATGAGAGGAAGGGGCTGGAATCGTACATAACGGTAGACGAGCTCACAGACGCAATAGCTAAATTGCGACCCGGGAAATCGCCAGGTCCGAACGGACTCCCCGCGGAATTTTATAAGAAAGGAGTGGACCTTTTGGCCGTCACCTCCTGGCCTTGTTCAAAGATGCTGTGGAGGATGGCTTATTACCTTTGGATCTCAGACTGGCCACGATTATCCCCATTTATAAACCGGGGAAACCCCCGGAGGAGTGTGCCTCGTATCGCCCAATCTCCCTCCTCAATGTAGAGGTCAAAATCCTAGCGACCATATTGGCTCTCCGTCTTCGCCAGGTCATCACGGCCTTGGTGCATCAGGACCAGACGGGCTTTTTGCCAGATAGGGTGACCAGACAGAATTTGCGAAGAACCCACAATTGGCTCATGGAGGTGCAGGACCGTGACGATCCCCACGTGTTCCTCTCCTTAGACGCTGAAAAAGCGTTTGACGCGGTGCACTGGCCCTTTCTAGAGGCCACTTTAATTAAGTTTGGGTTCGGCCCCAAGTTGCGTCAATGGATTGGCCTTCTCTATGTGGACCCTCGAGCTCGGGTTAAGGAGAACGGGGTAATGTCCGATGACTTCCCCATCAGACGGGGAACCAGGCAGGGATGCCCGCTGTCCCCCCTACTCTTTGCCCTCACAATAGAAATGGTGGCATGCGAGATCCGGAAGACACAGGAGATACGGGTGTTCCAAATTACACTGACCGACGACGGGGAAGAAAAGATCTCACTGTATGCAGATGATATCTTGTTATATGTTACCCAACCGGACGATACAATCCCTGCTCTGTTTGCACTCATGGATAGATCTGGGTCCATCTCGGGATATGCCATAAAATGGCATAAGTCGGTCGTGTACAGCCCGAGGGCCCGGGAAGCCTGGCCTTCTCTCCCTGGGGCCCTCCAGGTAGCACAGACGGGATTTACATATCTGGGAATATACCTCACCACGGACAGAAAACTCTCATATCAAAACAACATCCAGAGGGTCGTCACGAACTTTGCAGCGGATGCGCAGAGGTGGAGGTCCCTCCCCCTCACGATCCTGGGTCGGGCGGCAATGTTCAAAATGATCACCCTGCCCAGTTTCCTGTATGCCCTCCAAAATGAGTACTTCCCCCTTCCTAGGCAGACATTCCGGGTGATAGACGCGGAACTGCGCTCACTGCTGTGGCTTGGAAAGCAAGCGAGGATTGCCCTGTCCACGCTCCAGCGGAACCAATACAACAGAGGAATATCCCTGCCAGATATAGAGGCATATTATTGGGCGGAGCACTTGACTCCGGTGAATGAGTGGATCCACACCGCGGCGGATCACCCCACCTACAGGTTAGAAAGGGACACCATGGCGCAGCGTTCATGCTTACATTTCCTTTACGGAGAGCGAGGTAGGGGTCGCCTGCTCCCGGCCACGCAGGTAACGCTGGAAGTCTGGGATAGAGCGACTAAGGTAATGGTATGGGCTCGCAAACCAACAAAGCAAACACCGCTTTGGCACTGCCCCTGGCTAAAGGAGTTACACAAACTTAGGGGTTTTGAAGGGTGGGACACCATAGGCATCTCAACTATAGGTGACGTAGAGGCCCAGGGGGTCCTCAAACCTTTTAAGACGCTAGCGAAGGAGTTTGGTTTGCACCCCACCCAGAGTTTTAAATATGCACAGTTGAGACATGCCTGGACGGCCGAAGGTTCGCTCTCCTCCCCCCTGGCGGAATATGCCCCATTGGAGGGACGCCTGTTGCAAGAACAGATATCCCATAAGGCAGTGTCCCTGACATACAGGACCCTTAACAATAATATGCTGGATAGATTGGGGAAGCTGAGGGACACGTGGGAGCAGGACCTGGGCGCATTAGAAATAGTGGACTGGGAGGCGGCCCTGATGCACCACAGAGAAGTGGCGATAAAATCCCGCCTCCGACTCATCCAGTACAAGATACTGCATAGAGTGTATTATGACAGGGCCCGACTCCATCGCATGGGTCGAGCCAGTGAGCCACATTGTCTGAGATGCGGACAGCCACAGGGGGGCTTTTACCATACTCTATGGGAATGTCCCGCCATTCACACATACTGGGAACATGTCCTGGGAGAGCTGAGCAAAGTATTGGGCGAGACATTGCCCCTAGATCCCAAATTTGTAATATTGGGCATACCAGGAGATGTTGATCTGGGCCGCCCCCAGATTATTTTTGCGCAACTGGCATTAGTGGTAGCGAAACGAGATGCGTCCTGCGCCTGTGGGGCGACGCTGCCTCCCCAGCTAGGGGAATGGAAGAGGGGGATGGACATGTATATGGCGGCAGAAAGAGTTACATACAAGGCAAGAGGGTGCCCGCGGAAGTTCCGCAAGGTGTGGGGAAAATGGAGAAAATACTATGGAATGGATGGAGGGCTGGGAGCTGATTAGTCAAGAGCAGTGTGCGGGCCAGCTTGTGCTCATTGCGAGGGATACATTGGGCCTGCCGTCCAGACAGGAACGAGACATGGGAAAGACTTTGCTAACAGTGATACCTGCTGAGAGGTTGCGGCTCTACCGGGCCCCGGGGGGGTGAGGGGGGTGGGCAGTATGATGTGGATCATATATAATTTCTTGTGCGTGACTGTGGCTAATTGTGACATGTTTTATTGTTTTGTATTGGTTGAAAATGCAAATAAAAATATTTAAAAAAAAAAAAAAAAAAAAGTCAAACCCAAAAACTTCTTCATCTCTTCCAGATTTGTGGGAGTCCACCGGGTAGCTCTAGAGTGGGGCCTAAGTCTGGCACGGTTGTCCCTCAAAAACTGTTTCAGCATACAAATTAGTCTGCTCAACAATCTCCCCAAAAATACATCATCCATAAACAACTGAAAAAACTGTATAGGCAAAAAATGTTCACAATCCACTCTACACCCTGCATCACCACTAAAGGCAGGCAACACCGGCTGCACCATGTTTGGATCAACTCAGAGTGCAGCACTTCCAGTAGGAAGCCTAGCAGCCTCAGGCTGCAATCCCGATGTCTCTTGCTCCACCATCGACACATCAGTATCCTCCTCTAAAACAGGCACTTCATCCGCACTGAGAGTAGCTTCATCCACACCGAGAGTAGCTTCATCCGCACTGAGAGTAGCTTCATCCGCACTGAGAGTAGCTTCATCATCCGATGATTCCATGTGGAGAGAAAACTCACTGCCTGAATCTTCCCCTCCCTCCTCTCCCTCAGACGCACTGTCAGTCTCATAATCCTGGTCAGAGGAAGATTCAAGAAGCATACCAACCACCTGCTGAGCAGTCATTCTACGGCTAGCCATAATGCTTACTAATAAAGGTAACTTGTCAAACAAGTCAACAACAAGAAACCCTTTGTAAAAAAAGAAATAAACAAAATGTAGCTTTATCACAAAGACCTATATACTCCAACACTATACCACTCACTTGCCAGAAGCAGCTAGACTCACCACCACCTACTCTGCACAGACACAGTAAGGATCGAGAATATCCCACTAAAAAGAAAAAGAAAAGAAAAGTACACATAAGACAATGCAAAACAAATCACAAAGAATGTCATGCTCAAACCACTAACTAAATATGCTGCCATTATGACACCACTAACAAAAAATTCATTCATGCATGACAATAATACTCATTTGGAGTAAATACAACAAAAAAAATGTTCTTACCAAAATAATGCAAATACGCAAAACTGCAGATCAACCACTGCCAAAACCGCCAACAGGAATCAAAAGCTTTACACTAGAATAAAAAGGAGAAAAAGAACATTGCAATCAGATATGCAAATAATGCACACAATCCACCAGCTAAGCTAAGGGGTAGGTGGCCCTAAGAGTATACATAAAATATTCACACCCGTAAAAGGGGAGCAACCCTTGCCCTTGAGGCCACTCCCCAACACAAAAATTTAAAAACCCCTGTTGTCTAGTGGCTTCTGCCCCCTTGGGAGCAGATGGGCCTAAACACATACTGCTGATCTGCCACCCAAAGAGGGCAGAAGTGGTTACAATCATCCTCCCATAAAGGGGAGCGACCCTTGTCCAAGGGGCTACTCCCCACAAATTAATCCCTGGTGGTCTAGTGGGGGCCACTAAAAAAAATGGCAAGATCGGCCCCCCTAGGGGGGTGCAGACAGCCAAAACATATTGCCCCCAAAGGGAAGCGACCCTTGCCCAAGGGGCCACTACCCACAAATGAATCCCTGGTGGTCTAGTGGGGGCCACTAAAACAAAATGGCGAGATATGCCCCCTAGGGGGGCGCAGACAGCCAAAACATATTGCCCCCTAAGGGGAGCGACCCTTGCCCAAGGGGCCACTCCCCACAAATTAATCCCTGGTGGTCTAGTGGGGCCACTAAAATAAAAATGGCGAGATCTGCCCCCCTAGGGGGGTGCAGACAGCCAAAACATATTGCCCCCAAAGGGGAGTGACCCTTGCCCAAGGGGTCACTCCCCACAAATAAATCCCTGGTGGTCTAGTGGGCCCTATTTATAAAAAAAATGGTGAGATCTGCCCCACCAGGGGGGCAGACAGCCAAACACTTTGCCCCCGAAGGGGAGTGACCCTTGCCCAAGGGGCCACTCCCCACAAATGAATCCCTGGTGGTCTAGTGGGCCGATTTTTAAAAAAACATTGCCCCCAAGGGGAGTGACCCTTGCCCAAGGGGTCACTCCCCACAAATAAATCCCTGGTGGTCTAGTGTGGGGCCTATTTTAAAAAAATATGGTGAGATCTGCCCCCCCAAGGGGGGCAGACAGCCAAATACATTGCCCCCGAAGGGGAGCAACCCTTGCCCAAGGGGCCACTCCCCATAAATACATATGTGCCAGTTTTTTATTTTATTTTAAAAAGCGCAATCTGCCTCCCAGAGGGGCAGACATCGCCAAAAAAACATTGTCCCCAAAAGGGGAGCGACCCTTGCCTAAGGGGCCGCTCCCCTGCACACATTCAATCGATTACAAAAAAAACAAAAAAAAATCCCTGGTGTCTAGTGGGCATTCCTGCTGCACGATTGTGCAGCAGGAATGCTCAAAAGGGGCATCGGGGGAAAGGAAAACCCTTTCCTTTCTCCTGATGCCTCTTTTGTTTCAATCTCCCCCTCCCAGAGGCAAAACTCACCTCTTTAGTTCCGGACGCGCTGGAAGCAAATGGCTTCCAGCGCGTCGGAAAAAAAAGGGAAACCTCCAATAACGTGGAGGGGGGGGCGGGGTAAGGCAGGGGAAGGGCTTCCCCTGCCTTCCCCGGTGGGGGCACGACGATCGGCGGCCCACGGGGGGAGCGCCAGCGCTTCCCCCATGGGTGGGTGCCAGGACGGCCGGGAGCCGTCATGAGCACACGCCCACTGTGTGTCATGACGGCTCCCGGCCGCCGTGAGCACCGAAGGGGTTAAAGAAACATTTTCTTTGTGACACCCAAGTATTGCCTTTGGTTATTTCTGGGCTGCTATTGACAAGGGAGTTGCTCACTGAGGGTGCTCTTTCTGTATGTTATAGAGAGGTTGTTCGGAAGGAGGTGGCCAATCACAGGACCATTTTATAACTAATGACCAATTGTGTCTAATGATATTTTGCAATGCTTTATCCTGTTTATTAAATGCAAGTATCAATCTAATTTGATCTTTGCCTCCTTCTTCAACACCTTGTTTGTCAGTTCCAGACAAAGGTTGACAACCAACGTTGTCTATGCATTTAGTGTTAGATAACAGATCCAATCTATTTAACTGCTTTGATTTGGTGATGGCTAAATCTACAGTCTCTTGTGAATAGCCTTTTGCTGAGAATCTGACTTTACTCACTTGTTGGGCCATTTTTAAGTCTGTTGCTGCAAATTCTTGTTAGCCTAAGCATTTCCGCATAGGGAATACTTTTTATTAGGTGTCTAGGATGAAAGCTCGTCGCATGAAGCACAGTGTTCCCAGCTGTTTCTTTGCGGTGTACTTTGGTTAAAATTTTGTTGTTTTTAATATAGATCTGTACATCTAAAAATTTGACTATTTCCTCATTCACTGTAGCTGTAAAATTTAAATTAATGTCATTGGTATTGATAGTTGACACAAATTCCAAAGCACTTGCCTTGGTTCCTCTCCACACCACAAATAAATCATCAATGAATCTAAGCCAGATCATTATATGTTCATTCATCTATGCCCAGTGTGTTCCCCTGAGAACCAGCTCCTCCCACCAGCCCATGTGAAGTCAGGCATAGCTGGGCGAGATGCTGGCGGGAAACAACCTTTAGAACGCATGCATTACATCGCATGCCATTAGATCGCGGTTTTAACAACGCAAGTCGTTACAACGACTTGCACTGGAGGGCGCTATAGGACAAGGAGTAGTTTAATTTACATTCCAACACCTTCCCTACTGTACGTAGGCTGGAGTTGGAATAGTAAATTAAACTACTCCTAAGTCCAGCGCCCTCCAACGCAAGTCGTTGTAACGACTTGCGTTGTTAAAACCACGATCTAATGGCATGTGATGTAATGCATGTGTGATATCGTCATACATCCGATGCTGGCACCCATGGCAACTCCACATAATTGCTGATAGACTTGATTTTGAAACATAAACAAATTATTGTTAAGGCAGAATGTTACCATGTTAATTAACATTTTACTGTGTTGCAATAACCATATAGGCCTGTCACCTAGGAAGTATTCAATTGCCCTTATGCTGTCCTTATGATTAATACTTGTGCAAAGCGATGTAACGTCTAATGTCATAAGGAGGTAATCCTCTTGGCAGGTAAAATCCTTCAATCTCCTGAGTCAGTTGTGTCCTTGATGTAAGACGGTAATTTGCGCACATGTTCTTGTAGAAAGTAGTCAAAGTATTGAGACGTGTTCTCCGACAGACTTTTTCGTGTAGATATAAATCAGTCTTCCCGGGGGCTTAGTTGGATTTTTATGGATTTGAGGTATAAAGTATATCACTGGCATTGTTGGATTATCGTTTTTTATGAATTTGTATTCGTCCATATTGATGAGGCTTGCGCTTTTCCATGCTAAAAGTTTTGCATAGTATTCATTATATGTTATGCGGGCTGTTAAGGTATTGTTCTTTTTGTAGCAATCCCTGTCATTCAACTGCGACAAAGCCTCCTGCAAATAGTCTTCCTTGGTCCAGATGACGATGTTTCCGCCTTTGTCCGAATTCCTGATGAAAATTTGGTTATTCCTTTTTTTTTTTTTTTTGGGTGAGAGACAAATAAAACAGTGTTTCTTATCCCCCACTTTTTATCTCCAATACCCACCCCCATGCTCCCCCAAACCACCCAAGTTGACTTAAATTTTATTCCGGAGGTGCTGCTTCAACATTAAGAGCATAGGTAATATTTCTTAACAAATTTAAAGTGCAAAGCGTGCAATACCATAAATCACAATAAGCTATCCCACTACATAGCATCATACAAATTCAAAAGTGCAAAGTGCAAATAGTGTCTTGTATATTACAGAAGTCATACAGCTAGGATGATTCCCACATGAGCTTAATTTCTTATTTCAACCACCACTTAGCTTAATATTATAAAATAAAATTATTATGATGACCATCGTACCAAAAGGTAGTACTAACAATGTCTAGCAGCATCCAGTTCTTCCTTCTAACTAATTCAGTCCCTTAATTAGCAGCATATTTCCACCATGTTCATATATTTTTTCTCTCGCTAGCCCCCTCGTACTATTCAGCTTCTAGCAATTAGTTCAACTTGTGCAAAGATGCGGATTATTAAACAAATCCCATAACGCTGGTTCTACCACCCACATTGTGCTTTTCAAGCACCAGTTCCCTAACCAAATAAACACATGACCTGCAAGCATGTTGTTATTTAAGAGACCGATTACTCAGCCCAATTGGCTAGGTGTTTCCAGATTCTTAACCCCTTCTTTCTCACTCTGTATCCCTTTCGCATATATATGGCTTTTTCCAAATTATACGTAGCCAGTAAGCGAGGCAGCCATTGTTGAGCTGAAGGGAGTACCGGGGCAAGCCAGGCTGATGCAATATGCAATCTATACACAGCCATTCCAATGCTTAATAAAGCACCTCCTTCCTCTTCCCTCATGCTGGTTATGCCCAGTAATATTAGCGGGGAACTTACATCAACCTGGATGTGTAATTTCTCGTTAAAAAATCCATTAATCTCTTTGATCAAAGACCCTAGCTCTATAAATGTAGCAAACATATGTACTTTTGTCTGCTTTAATAGCGCACATCGTGGACAGTGCCCTCCTTTCCCCTTGCTCCATTTAGCCATCAGATATGGTGTATAATAAAGTTCAAAGCAGGTCTTATAATACTGCGCTTGAAGGTTGGCAGGTATTAAAATTGCCTGGTTGTTTAAAAAGGCCCTTTGAAAAGTTACACCTGTAATATCTAGCTTCTCCTGCCACTTGATTGCACATCTTTCCAAGTCATCTTTCATATATTCGCTAAGCAGTTTATACAAACTTCCGATCCTAGGCGGAATAGGCAGTGTTAATTTATCCACAATTTCAATCTTCCCAAATCTCTCTACCCCACCCCCTTTTTCTGTAAATAATCTCTGACATGAAGATATTTAAAAAAATCCCTATTGGTGAGACCAAATTTCAACATTAATTCATCATATGACTTTATACCACTACGAGAGTAAAAACAACCTAATTGCTTTATTCCGACCTCTATCCAGTTTTTAAAATCTGAATCATTAAAGATATCCAGCAAGTTTCCATTCCTCCATGTCGGAGTGTAATAATTCAACCTCCCCAGCCCTATTAATCGCTGTATAGATACCCATATTTTAAAAGCCATAAGTAATGTCTTAAAACGAACCCTTTTGTAGTATCCAAAATCTAATGTAAATGTAAATCCGTATTTGTAAAGCGCGAACTACTCACCCTTACGGGTCTCAAGGCGCTGGGGGCCGTTGTGGAAATTAAGTGAGCTATTGCCCAGAGTCACATGGTGCTGAGCTGAGCTGCCGCCGGAGCCGGGGATCGAACCGTGAGCCCTGTGCTCCGAAGTCAGCTGCCCTGGCCGCTGCACCACACCTCTCCACTAATTGGTACCAGAGACACCCCCAGGCATCAGAGCCGATCACTAGTTCCCAGGGGGTGGGATACAAAGGGGCCTATTAGCATGGCGGGCAGATCGCCACCGCCCGACCCGCAGTGGCGATCTGCCCGCCAAAACACCCCGCCGGACAGCCTTTTACCCCCGCCACATTAGCATGGCGGGGGGTACCGCGGCGGACAGCTTTTCCGCCGGTAGGCAATCGTCACGATTGCCTACCCGGTGGAAAAGGCCTATAATATGGTGGCGGTGCCTTGCAGGCACCGCCATCCATATTATGATGTGGGCGGTGTCATGCCTTTCCATGGCGGAGACTCCGCCATGGAAAGGCTTGCGGTTTTCGCATCGGGGGCCCGTTGCGGGCCCCCAGGGGGATGGGGGGGTGGGTGGCTGCACTTGGGGGGTACCTATGGTACCCCCCAACATTGGCATGGACAAGGTGGCAGGCACCGCGTGGTGCCTGTCACGTTGTGCATGCCAATGCACAACATGCATATATTGCATTGTGGCGGGTGCTGCTTACAGCACCGCCCGCCGCAATTCAATATATGCGGGATGCCACCACCACCGTGGCATCCTAATTGCCAGTGCGGGACCGCCGCAACTCTTGCGGGCGGTCCCGTTTGCCGTTGCGGTGGCGGGCGGACACAGTCCGCCCGCCATTGTAATAGACCCCTTAGTTCTCCCCCTACTGAATTCAACCCTCAGCAGCGTTGCATATTGTGTCAATGAAGCTGCCCACCAGTATAACATAAGGTTGGGAAGGGTCAGCCCGCCACGCTCCCTTGGTAATGATAAAAAATGTAAAGATCTTCTCGGCCGCGAATATGCCCAAATAAATCGTGCAAAAATGCTCTCAAATTTCGTAAACCAGAGATTTGTAATGAGGAGGGGTATAGCTCTAACAAAGTATAATAATTTACGAAAATACACCATTTTAACTAGATTGCTTATACCAATAAGTGTTAAATGTAGGTGATCCATCTTTTTTAGCGCTTTTCTAGTCTCCTCCACACACGGCCCCAGGTTTTCCTTTACCACCTCACCCAGATCCAAGCTAATCTTAATCCCTAAATAAATTGCCTTCTTGACCACCCGATTATCATCAAAGGAGACATATTCATTAATCACAGTCTGGGTCTTGTCTCTATTCAGGGCATGTCCTGATAAGGTGCCATATTTCCGTGCTTCCTCTTCTATCGCCCCATTAGCCTGTTCAGGATGCCGAGTAACTAAGGCTATATGATCGGCATAAGCCAATACCTTACTCTTATACTCAAACCACTCTATGGGGGGAATTCTTTGAGCCGATTTCAGACAATTTGGTTATTTCTTTGTAACTTGCCCATAAGTTGTTGATATTGATAATTTCATTTAGTTATCTTTGACTTTGTTCTTTGAACCGGATGATTTAAATTTTTGATTTGTGTTGTTATATGTTTGTTAAAAATATCAATGGAATCTCGAGGCATGATTGGGTTGAAAGTTGATTTTGGTATGAACATTGTTAGTGCCGACGATTTTGGGCCCGATTCTGATGCGGGTTGGAAAAGCTTCCCGACCGAGGGCCTGATTCTGATGCGGTTAGGAAGGCCTCCTAACGGCATTTGCTCCTTCCAAATCGGATCGGGAACGTGTCTTCCCGACCGAGGGTCCAATTCTGATGCGGTTAGGAACAAATGTTCCCATTGAAGTCAATGGGAGTTCAACCAAATCGTATCTGGAAGCATCCGGATGCATCCTACTCCGCCGGTCGGACTTTCCCGATCCGAGTGGGTCGGACACCATTTCCCAACCGATTCGGTCGGGAAGCTTTTCCAACCCGCATCAGAATCGGCCCCTTTGTGTTGATATTGGACCTGTAATTTCTATTTGTCCCCGATTTCCGCTTTGGGAACTCTGTCTTTCATTTTCCTCCTGAAGTTCCTGTAACTCTCTTAACAATGGCAAATCTGAGATGGTCAAATTCATTGTTGGTGAAGCAATACTTTTCAAATTGCTTTTTCTTCTTTAATCTCACAGTCCAGATTGCGCAACAGATGGTATTTCTTCAACTTCACTTTGCGGACAAATTTAAACACGTCCATTCTAGTTTGTGCATAATTGAAATTGCTCTCCGGGCAGTCTGATAGACCTAGTGAAAGTAACTGTGTCTCTGCCTTGCTTAGATCAATATTTGCCAGGTTGATAATGGTTTTGTTGTTGGCCATGTTGGGATTTATTTGCATTTCCATCTGCCTGTAGGTTGTTTTTTGTTTTGTTTGTTGCCGGCACGCTTTTTTCCTCTCGCGTCGTTTAGCATTTCTCCTTTTACTGATTTGTTTTTCACCGTTCGCGGACGGAGCGTTTGCCGCCTGTCCAGGAGTAAAAAATCCAGCTCCTCTGCTAATGATAGCTTTTGTGGCAATTGGCTTGTCCTTAGTTGATTCATTTCGGATTCTGATTCACTCTCCACGTTAGAGCTTAAATCAGAGTTTGCTGTTTGTGCTTGCTGCTCTTTATTACTCGACAACCCTTGCATTTGATCATTCCTAGGATTAAATTTAGAGACTTTAAGTGAATCATATTTTTTAGAAAATGTAAAGATTTGCCCATTCTCATAGTACGTTTTCTCCCGCTGAAACTTGTAGGCCTTTCTGTCTTTGATTTTCTCCTCATCTTTGCGCAATCTGATAGCCATTTCATCTCGCATTTTTGATTGTTTTCACTTGGTTCAATTTTACTTAGTTCTTCATTAAATTCATCAATTTGTTTTAGTAAATCAAACGATCGGATTAAGCATATTTCACCAGAATCTGCACACGCCTTCTTTAGGACTCCAAATTGCACTCTGCCCATTCTTTCATCATGGTGGGATTCGGGTTTTCATAACTCGGGGCGATTAAAATCCTTAGTCCGCTAGGAATTCTTCCCACATCTAGATAGCGCTGTAAAGATCTGTGCTCTCCCCATTTCGCCTGCTCTTGTCACATTAGTTTCTCTAGCCTTTTTTATCATGTCTTTGATGTTATTAGCACTTCCGATCTGTGTTCCATTAGCCACCTGTGTCTGCAGGCTGACTGTGGGTGAGTTATTGAACATTTCCATTCTTCTGCCTCCCGGTCCTGCAGTGCGTCAGTGGACATATTTGTTATAAAATGTGCAATGTTAAAGTTTTGAGTTGAATGGGAGTATTCCGATAAATGCGCACTCCATTTCTCAAGCACACACCTCCCAACCCGACTCTACTCACTATCCTACCTTATCGTTGTTAGCGTTTTCTGGGTCCTTTGACTCGAGCTTCACCAATCCCGATAGGAGGATGGTATTGCTGTAGGGGGGCACACGCAGTCAGTCCTTCCAGGATAGAGCTTGGTTTCCGACCTTTGCAGCGTCAGGTTTGGTTTCTCTTCCGAGCAGCCCAATATCGAGAGGAGGTCTGTGTGCCGCCGAGGAAACCGTCCCGGCCGATATATCCAAGTACTCCGCTCCTGCCAATAATTCCAGGCGCACAACGGGCACGGACCACGATAATTCCATGTAAATTATGTATTTATTTTGAACAGTCTGTCATTACGCGTTTCGGCCTTTACAGGCCTTGATCACATGACGCTACTGCATTACGGGACAACCATATTTAAAGTGATAAGTGCTCAAATAAACAACATGAATACTGAAAACAGACTGTATGTTTGACTCGAGGTAGTGGAATAGCATATAAGTTTGTAAATTACTTATTGCATACATGTGCCATTTGAATAAAGTGCTTTAATGCATTTAATTAGAAAACAACTTTAAAATAAAAGTTCCCTTTTCATATTTTTATGTTATTGTACATGAGAAATTCTAGAAACATTCTTTCCTGTTAAGGCTCAATGAGTGATTATCACAGGGACAGATAAAACCAGTACATTTCAAATACAATATATTTTTCAAGTACAAGCTTAAAATGCCTATTAAAATGTGTTGGGTTTTTTCTTCATTAAATCACTTGAAAATTCAATTTGATCCTTATAGGACTAAAAATGTATATATTGGTACTGATATTCTTTAATAAATCTCCCTTGGTCATACTATTGGTTTGTCTGTTAAAGTGCTGTTCTGCAAAGTGCTAAAGTTAAAGTGCTATTGTGTCAATATTTCACCCTTTGTGGTTTTTCTAAAGTGCTGAAGTGCTAATATTGAAATCAACTGAAGTATAGCAGCTGATATTGTTACTAACTACATTGCGACAACGTCATTAACCGCGACGATCGCACCTTTTCTATAAAGTGTAAAACATATATGTTCACACATTACAGTATTTTAAACACTAGGGGTTTATTACTGTACTGTCTAAAGTCATGTTTTTAGTTAGTTTCTATAAAAACCATATCTAAAACCTATTTTTTGCTTTCGCAGCGAAGCCGGAAGTCGCGATAATGTCGGTACCCGCGATCACCGCGAAGACGTCACGAAAACACAAAGCAAAAGCAGGAATTCAATAGCCACCATCACATAAAGAAATTACAACAATATAATCAATTGTAACCCTCACACTAGATAAAGCACTATCAAAATAACTCTATAAAAACATTTATCAGTCTCTCAATATTTCTATAGTGTGTATTCATGATTCACTGGGTTATGTGTGTGGGAGCATAAGTCTCCAAGTGAGTCTGTGACTAGATGCATGAGTCCTTCACTAGGTTTATAAGTGGGTGCATAAGTCTCTGAGTGGGTAGAGGAATGGGTACATGAGTCTTTCAGTGAGTTTTTGAGTGGGTGTATAAGTCCCTGACTGGGTATGAGAGTGGGTGTGTGAGTGTCTGAGTAGATATTTGAATGACTACATGAGTCTTTGACTGGATCTATGAGTGGGTGCATATGTGTCTGAGTGGGTCTTTCTATCAGTGGGTGTGTGAGTGGAAGCATAAGTGTCTCAGTGCATCTGTGAGTCGGTGCATGAGTGTCTGAGTGGGTCTGTGACTGGGTGCATGAGTCCTGAGTGGGTCTGTGAGTGGATATATAAGTCTCTGACTATGTATGTGAATAGGCAAATTAATCTCTAAGTGTATCTGTAATTGGGTGCATGAGCATCTAAATGCTTATCTGAGTACACACAATCAATCAATCAATCAGGGCTTTATAAAGCGAGGGTCTCAAGGCGCTGGGGGGGGGGCAGCTCCGGTCAGTCGAAGAGCCAGGTCTTGAGGTTTTTCCTGAAGGTGTGCAGGGTAGGGGACCGTATGATGTTGACAGGGAGCTTGTTCCAGGCCTTGGCTGTGACGTAGGAGAAGGCTCTTCCGCCTGCTCTGCTTCTGCGGATGCGGGGGGTTTCTGCCAGGGCGAGGTCGGCGGAGCGGAGGTCCCTTTTGGGTACGTGGAAGGAGACTCTCTCGTTGAGGTATTTGGGTTTTTGCATGAGTCTGTGAGTGGGTACATTAGTGTCTGAGTGGGCATGTAAGTGGGTGTATCAGTGTCTGATTAGATATGTGAGTAAGTACATGAGTCTGTAACTGTGACCAGCGAGATGATAGATATAGAGCTTTTTTGTGTTATATTTCCAACAATATTCTCGATTTCACCATTATAGTCATGACTACCCCATAATGGTACACAGGGTGTCCTAGCGAATATCATGCATGATTAAAAAAATCAATTTTGTACTCATAACTTGTGACACCAACATCCCCATTTCTCAAACATGGGGTCAGAGTATCTCCACCCTGACCCCTTATGTTAGCTTTGACACAAATTTTCAGCCCCAGGAACTATTCCCTATCAATGATATAGCAGCTGCACAGCATTCTCACTGGCGCGCGCATTGATAATTTACCGCAAAATCATTGCAAAATATCCGTGACCATCACAAAATCACCAAGATTTTGGCAGTCGCCTGTAGGTAGTTATAGTTAGGACCTTGTTTCTATTCAAAAAGTGTTTTTTCTTTTGCCAATATCTTTGGTGCCGTTTGACGAATCTTTGCAAAATTTTCATAACTAATGCCCTGCTCAGGTCATCTCCTGTCTTAAATGTTTCGGGGTGATTCGTCAAGCGGGGGCCGAGAAAAAAGGGGGTCTCAAAACGCATTTTCTCCATGTTAATTTCCATTAGAAACTTTAGAAAAAGCTACAGCCCGAACTGCTGAATGGAATTACACCAAATTTGACAAAAAGGTAGCTCTTGGTTCAGAAAGCGACCTTTTTTTTAAATGGTGTAAATCCGTTCAGTAGTTTCTGAGAAATACATACATAAAAAAATATTAGTATCTGGTGACCAAGGTGGATCCGCGAACCCTCCGGAGCATGAGCTTGACTCTGATTGGCTGCCAACAGTTCAAACCAGGACGTGTTGGCAGCCATCTTGTGACTCGGTTGAACCGAGTCACAAGAAAAAAAGGTGAAAAAAATTATAAAAAATAAGAAAAGGGGGCAGGGTAGGAACACCCTGACCTCCCTATGCCTGCTCAGGGGGTCCCACAAGGACCCAGTGGGCCCAAAAAAGCATTTAAAATAAAATCAGCAGGATTCGCATAGGGTGCGCGAATGCCGCTGAATTTAAAAAAAAAAATGAAGCGTGGTCTCCTGATCTTCCTGTCTTTTAAGCCCCCGGGTGGGCCAGGTCCCGGGGGCAATTCTTATTTATGTTGTGTGGCCCCCCCCACAGCCCCAGGGACCACCATCTCCCCAGGGCTTTTTTCATAAAAACAATGCATGGGGTGCTTTTGACCACCCCCAAGCTGCCCCGGGGACCACCACCTCCCTAGGGCTTTAAATTTGATGAAGGGGTCCACGCGGCCCCCCTCATGGAGCCCTCCATGGCCCTGCAGACAGCCACGCCCCAGGGCCAGCTCCAGCAATGTCCCGGGGTGCCCAATCCCGGGACATTGCAGTTTGCTATGGCAGGGCAGGAGCACTGCTCCTGTCCTGCCATAGCAAACACTGCTTTCCTTCATGGAAGTGAGAGCAGAAAACCTGCTCTCGCTTCCATGAAGCAAAGCAGAGTTGCTTTTGGGCAAAGGGAGCTGCATGTTAGCAGCTCCCTTTGCCCAAAATCAATGCCGGCTCCCGCAGGATGTGGGGAGCTGGCAGGGACCGCGTGGGCCTTGGGGCTCCCCCCGCGGTCCCAACAAAGAGGCCAAGCCCTGGGGGATGGGGTCCCCGGGGCCAAAAATGGCCCGGGAGGGGGTCTACTCAGTGGCCCCCCTTACATAATTTTTTTTTTTGCAGGGCCCTGGGGGATGGGGTCCCTGGGTCCGAAATCGGCCTCGGCAGGGGTCCGCGTGCCCCCCTCCCTTTACAATATATATATTTTTTTAAAAGGGCTCTGGCCATGGGGGATGGGGTCCCCGGGGCCCAAAAGGTTCAAGGGAAGGAGGGCCGTACAGCCCCCTTCCTAAAAAAAAACAAAAAAAACTGGCAACTCACCGGAGGTCCCGCCCCCTCCCTGTGCAACTCTGCAAACATGCCTCCTGATGTGATCTTGGTTGGGGAAGGAAGTCCCCGTCACTACCGAGGGTCCTTAGAGGCCAACGAGCCCAGCAGGTACCTCCAGTAAGCCCTACACAGCTGGTTTGCTGAGAGGTGGTAGGAGGCCATGCCCCTTTTTACACCACTCAGCAAACGCGTATCTTGGCACACTGGTGGTGGGGCGATGAGGTACCCTTGTGTCCTGAGGACATCTGGACTAAACTGGGCTTCATCCCCCAAGCAGCAGTGCACCAGGAGCAGCGTTTGCAGAGTGGTCTGGAAAGGGGGCGTGGTCTCTGACTATTACTCCGCAATCCAGCTGTGTGGGGCTTACTGGAGGTAACAGGAGGGCTAAGTGGCCTCAAGGGACCCTCAAGAGGTAAGGGGACTTCATCCCCCAACTCAGAGTGCACCAGGGGGTGAGTTTGCAGTGTGGTGGAGAAAGGGGGTGTGGCCTGCGACCACCTCACAGCAATCCAACTGTGTGGGGCTTACTGGAGGTAACAGGTAGGCTAGATGGCCCCTAAGGACCCCCAGCAGCGAAGGAGACTTCAATCCCCACCCAAGAGCGCGCCAGGGAGCGCGTTCGCAGAGTGGTGGGCAAAGGGGGCATGGCCTGCTATGAGAATTTAGCAATCCTGCTGTGTGGGACTTACTGGAGGTAATAGGAATGGTAGTTGGCCCCCAAGGAAGCCCTTGGGGGCCAACTACCCCGCCTGTTACCTCTAGTAAGTCCCACACAGTGGGATTGCTAAGAGGTCTTGGAGGCCATGCTCCCCTTTTGCCACCACTCTGCAAACACGCCCCCTGGCACACTACAGGTTGGGGGATGAAGTCCACTTTACTCCTGAGAGACTTTGGGGGCCAAGAAGCCCTCCTGGTACCTCCTGAAAGTCCTACGCAGCTGAATTCCTAAGCACTGGTCGGAGGCCCAGCCCCCTTTCTCCAGCACTCTGCAAACATGACTACTAGTTAAAGAAGCATTTACAATGGGTCTCACATTTGCAAGAGTTAGAGTTATTGGCGTGGTAAATGTAAGTTTTTTACAAATGTTTTTTGGAGTGGAGTGGATGTACGTTGTGTGTAGTAAAATTATGTGGTATGTTGTGCAGTGAAATTATGTGGTATTTAGTGTATAGGAATTATGTAGAGTGGGATTATGTGTTATGGAGAGTAATTATGTGGTATGGTAGACTGTGTTGTGGAGTGGTAACCTCAGGTTCACTCTTCCTTGTTTCCATAGAAGCTAAACTATAAACTCAATGAGACAAAAAAAGAAGGAACCACTGAGGAGCACTTCTGGACCTAGTCAGCGGTATGAGCAGGGCCACTGGAATTATGCGACTGTTCAGCTACACCGATTTTTGCATAATTATACATTTTCCGCATTTGCCACATAATCCATCATCTACTGCATAATCTGCAGATTTGAACAAAAAAAACTTATTTCTAGCTCAAACGGCTCAAACGTTGCCAAACATGCAGCGACAAGTGTTACAGCATGGTGGAAGGCCCTTTGCAAAGCTGGAATGGTCACCTGTTACTTATTGCTAAATGTGGGTGTTAAATTGGTACTATTGGTGCGCAAACCAGTCTTGCTTCTTTCTGCGCCTCTCTTGCCAATTCCTGCATTTCTCTTGCTTCTTTCTGCACCTTTCTTCCTTTTTCTGCACTTCTCTTGCCTCTTTCTGCACATTATTTTCCACTTTCTGCACCACACTTCTTTCTGCACCTCTTGCTTCTTTCTGCACCTCTCTTGCCTCTTTATGCACATCTGTTGCTTCTTTCTGCACTTCTCTTGCCTCTTTCTGCACACCTTTCCCTCTTTCTGTACCTCTCTTGCTTCTTTCGGCACCTCTCTTGCCTCTTTCTGCACTTCCCTTGCCTCTTTCTGCACCTCGCTTGCTTCTTTCTGCAGTTCTCTTGCTTCTATCTGCACTTCTCTTGCTTCTTTCTGCACCCCTCGTCCCTCTTTCTGCACCTCTGTTACCTGTTTCTGCACCTCTCTTGCCTCTTTCTGCACTTCTCTTGCCTCTTTCTGCATTTCTGTTGCTTCTTTCTGCACTTCTCTTGCCTCTTTCTGCTCTTTTCTTGCTTCTTTCTGCACCTCTATTGCTTCTTTCTGCACCCCTCTGGCCTTTTTTGCACCCCTCTTGCCTCTTTCTACACCTCTCTTCCCTCTTTCTGCACCCCATTTCCCTCTTTCTGCACCTTTCTTGCCTCTTTCTGCACTTCTCTTTCTTTTTTCAGCACCTCTGTTGCTTTTTTATACACTTCTCTTGCCTCTCACTGCACCCCTCTGCCTCTTTCTACACCCCTGTTGCTTCTTTCTGCACTTCTATTGTTTCTTTCTGCACATCTCTTGCCTGGTTCTGCAAATCTCCTGCCTCTTTCTGCAGTTCTCTTGCCTCATTCTGTACCACTGTTGCTTCTTTCTGCACTTCTCTTCCCTCTTTATGCACCTCTCTTGCCTGTTTCTGTACCTCTCTTGGCACTTTCTGCAGTTCTCTTGCCTCTTTCTGCACCTCTGTTGCTTCTTTCTGCACTTCTATTGCTTCTTTCTGGACTTCTCTAGTTTCTTTCTGCAACTCTCTTGTCTCTTTCATCGCTTCTCTTGCTTCCTTCTACACGTCTGCTGCTTCTTTCAGCACTTCTCTTGCCTCTTTCTGCACTTCTCTTGCCTGTTTCTGTACCTGTCTTGCCTCTTTCTGCACCACTGTTGCCTTTTTCTGGTCCTCGCTTGCTTCTTTCTGCACCCCTTTAGCCTCTTTCTGCACCCCTCTTCCCTCTTTCTGTACCTCTCTTGCCTCTTTCTGCACCCCTGTTCTCTCTTTCTACACCGGTTTTGCCTGTTTCAGCACCTCTTCTGCCTGTTTCTGCACCTCTGTTGCCTCTTTATGCACATATGTTGCTTCTGTCTGCACTTCTCTTGCCTCTTTCTGCACCCCTCTTCCCTCTTTCTGCACCTCTGTTGCTTCTTTCAGCACTTCTCTTGATTCTTTCTGCACCTCTCTTGCTTCTTTCTGCACCCCTCTTGACTCTTTCTGCACCCTTCTCCCCTCCTTGTGCACCTCTCTTGCCTCTTTCTGTACCTCTCTTTCCTCTTTCTTCAGTTCTCTTGCCTCTTTCTGCACCTCTTTTGCTTCTTTCTGCACTTCTTTTGCCTCTTTCAGCACCCCCTTGCCTCTTTATGCACCTCTGTTGGTTCTTTCTGCACTGATCTTGCTTCTTTCTGCAACTCTCTTGCAAATTTCTGCACCCTTCTTGTCTCTTTCAGCACCCCTCTTCCCTATTTCTGCACCTCTTTTGCCTGTTTCTGCAACTCTCTTTCCTCTTTCTGCAGTTCTCTTGCCTCTTTCTGCACCTCTGTTGCTTCTTTCTGCATTTCTCTTGCCTCTTTCTGCACCTCTGTTGCTTTTGTCTGTACTTCTCTTGCTTCTTTCTGCACCTCTCTTGCAAATTTCTGCACCCCTCTTCCCTCTTTCTGCACCTCTCTTGCCTCTCTCTGCACCACTGTTTTCTCTTTCTGCACCTCTTTTGCCTGTTTCTGCAACTCTCTTTCATCTTTCTGCAGTTCTCTTGTCTCTTTCTGCATCCTCTTGCCTCTTTCTGCACCTCGGTTGGTTCTTTCTGTACTTCTCTTGTTTTTTTCTGCATCTCTCATGCTTTTTTCTGCACACCTCTTGCCTCTTTCTGCACCCCTCTTCTTTCTGCACCCTCCTTGCCTGTTTCTGCAACTCCCTTGCCTCTTTCTACAGTTCTCTTGCATATTTCTGCACATTACTTGGTTCTTTCTGCACCCCTGTTGCCTCTTTCTGTACCACTCTTCCCCCTTTCTGTACCTCTCTTGCCTCTTTCTGCACCCCTATTCCCTCTTTCTGCACACCTCCTGCCTGTTTTTGCAGCTCTGTTGCCTCTTTCTGCACTTCTCTTGCCTCCTTCTGCACCTCTGTTGCTTCTTTCTGCCGGTCTCTTGCCTCTTTCTGCACCTCTCTTGCTTCTTTCTGCACCCCTCTTGCCTCTTTCTGCACCCTTCTTTCCTCTTTGTGCACCTCTCTTGCCTCTTTCTGCACCTCACCTTCCTCTTTCTTCACTTCTGTTGCCTCTTTCTGCATCCCTCTTGTCTCTTTCTGCACCCCTCTTGCCTCTTTATGTACCGCTGTTGGTTCTTTCTGCACTGCTCTTGCTTCTTTCTGCACCTCTCTTGCAAATTTCTGCACCCCTCATGCCTCTTTCTGCACCCCTCTTCCCTCTTTCTGTACCTCTCTTGCCTCTGTCTGCACCCCTGTTCTCTCTTTCTGCACCTCTTTTGCCTGTTTCGACAATTCTCTTGCCTCTTTCTGTAGTTTTCTTGCCTCTTTCTGCACCTCTGTTGCTTCTTTCTGCAGTTCTCTTGCCTCTTTCTGCACCTCTCTTGCCTCTTTCTGCACCTCTGTTGGTTCTTTCTGCACTTCTCTTGCTTTTTTATGCATCTCTCTTGCTTCTTTTTGCACCCCTCTTATCTCTTTCTGCACCCCTCTTTCTTCTTTCTGCACCTCTCTTGCCTGTTTCTGCAACTCTCTTGCCTGTTTCTGCAGTTCTCCTGCCTCCTTCTGCACCTCTGCTGCTTCTTTCTGCACTTCTCTTGCATCTTTCTGCACTCCTCTTGCCTGTTTCTGTACCTCACTTGCCTCTTTCTGGCACCTCTCTTTCCTCTTTCTGCACTTCTCTTGCCTCTTTATGCACCTCACTTGCCTCTTTCTGCACTTCTCTTGCTTTTTTATGCACCTCTCTTGTTTCTTTCTGCAATGGTCTTGTCTCTCATCACTTGGATTGCTTTTTCTTTGTGTGGAGTTTTATATAGCGTGAACTAGACCCGGGAGGTATCAGAGTGCTTTACATGAGCACCAGTTTCATTACAGACAGACACATTCATTTTTGTTAGGCACAAGGCGATTAAGTGATTTGCCCAGAATCACAGAATGTTGAGTGTCCCTGAAGAGTCTTGAACCCGGTTTCCCAGCTCCGAGGTCGACCGCCCTAGCCGTTTGGCCACATTCTCTCCCCTCTGTCTTGCCTCTTTCTGCACCACTGTTGCCTCTTTCTGCACCCCTCTTCACTCTTTCTGTACCTCTGTTGCTTCTTTCTGCTCTTCTCTTGCTTCCTTCTGCACCTCTCTTGCTTCTTTCTGCACCCCTCTTGGCTCTTTCTGCATCCTTCTTCTCTCTTTGTGCACCTCTCTTGCCTCTTTCTGCACTTCTCGTTCCTCTTTCTGCACCTCTCCTGCCTGTTTCTGCACCTCTGTTGTCTCTTTCTGTACTTCTCAAGCCTCTCTTTCTGCACGTATGTTGCTTCTTTCTGCACTTCTCTTGCCTCTTTCTGAACCCCTCTTCCCTCTTTCTGCACCTCTTTTGCTTCTTTATGCACTTCTCTTGCTTCTACCCTTTTGTACACAAATTTACAGAGTATGCTGTTTGAAGCACACGTATTCAGGTATTTGCATGTTTATTATTTTTTATTTTTTATTATTTTTTATATAACTTTATTAACCGAACAAACACCTGTTTCAGAAGCCATTACAGTATACATAGTATGAAGAGTGGCATACACAGATGCAAGCAATTAGAACAATTCAAACCTCCCAGTGTCCCACCCCCCCAACTAGGTAGACAGAGAATACAGCCATACAACATGTACCTTAAAATGTCAAAAGTTTCATATTACATTGGGGACTGGTCTGTTTTGTAGTGCACCCAGGCCCCCCATATCTTTTCCCAATTACGTGGGCATCCCCTGCTCTGTATATACTGTCTGTTCAGCCCGTTGGCACCAGTCTAAATCATCTTCCCAGGACTGCAGTGTTGGGGCCACGCTGGCACCCCACGCTCGGGCGATGGTTCGCTTTGCCACCACTTCCACCAGGGCTAGCCATGTTGTGGCCCATTTGGGGCTCCTGTCACCCCCAGGATATGCCATCTCGCCGCTACTGGGACCTGCTCACCCACTACCGCTGTCATCACTTGAGCCACCTCCCTCCAAAATATCTGAATCTTGGGACAGTCTCACAATATATGGAAAAACGTTCCTGTCTCCCCACAACCCCGAACACACTGTGCTGACATACAGTGGCCCATGCGGTATTGTACTGACCGCGAGGCGTAAGATCTATGTAGAATACGGAGCTGGATCAGCCTGAATCTCGCTCTCACAGCTATCTCTCTGGGGCTCTGCAGGGCCTCCCCCCAATCATCATCCTCCAGGAGACCCACATCCGATTCCCAGGCCGCCCGCAAGGGTCCCAGACAGTCAGGGGTATTATTTATAAGTTTTTTGTTTTGAGAGATATTGCCTTGTCAATCATTGGGTCAAGGAGGAGTCTGTCTTCAAGTGGTGTGTATTCCGGTAGCGAGACTCCTTCTTTCAGGTGACAATGAAGTGCATGCCTCAGCTGTAAGTATCTAAATTGCTCAGTCGTACCCATTTCGAATTCTACTTGTAGGCTATCAAACGAAATCATTTTCCCCTTTTTCCAAGTATCTGCCAGAAGATCAATGCCAATGCTACTCCATCCTTGGAATCCTTTCAGGCGCCTGACCTCGTTCAGGAAATCTCCCTCCCAAAGGGGATTTGCTCAGTTAACCTGGCCTCCCAACCAATCATTTTAGTCGCCTTCCACCATGCCGTGACCACGGTCTGTGTGTGGGTCGGGAGGGACAAAATCACCCCTCTCCCCCCATACAGGACCAAAAGAAAGCTACCCCTGCCCATAGCATGGTGATCAACCCGGTAGGCCAGTTCCTCGGTTGGTGAGAAGACCCACCCATTAACGTTAACCAGCTGCGCTGCCCAGTAGTACTTTCTTATGTCCGGTACCGCCAGCCCTCCTTCGTAGACCCCTTTCTGCAATTTCTTTAGAGCGATCCTGGGGCAGCCTCCTCCCCATATTAATGTCTTCTGTTAGGACTCAACCGCACGGAAGAAAACATCCGGAATCTGGAATGGAGTGTTTTGTATGGCGTACAATAGACGCGGTAGAGCCATCATTTTGAATAAAACCCCACTTCCCATAAGGGAGACCGGCAACCGCCGCCAGTGGAGAACGTCCCCCTTCAACCTTTCTAACTGTGAGTGTACGTTTAACTGCATGAACTCCTCTTTCGTTTTAGTAATCCAGATGGCCAGATATTTAAATAAGTCTTTGTGGACCAGCTCATTGCACGCCGACGTCAGAGCCGGAGGCTCCCCAGCCAGAGTAAATACCAAGGACTTATCCCAATTTATGCGATATCCTGAATACTGCCCAAATGACTGTATAATATGGATAAGTCTATGGAAGGTCTGTCTGGGTCTATGGGCATACAGCAGTACATCGTCCGCATAGAGGGAGATTCGCTCCTCCCACCCCCCCATGTCGATGCCTCTCACTAGCGGATCCCCTCGTACCCATGAGCTAACAGTTCAAGAGCCAGCGTGAAGAGCACCGGCGAGAGCGGGCAGCCCTGCCGCGTACCCCTATGGAGCCAAAAAATTCTGGATACTGTCCCATTAACCCAGATACGTGCCAACGGGGCGGCATACAGGAGCTCAATCCAGCGTCGGAAACCCGGGCCAAATCCGAACTTAGCAAGAGCAGCAAACAAGTATGGCCATTCGATGCTGTTGAATGCCATATGGGCATCAAGTGACAGGAGCGCTGCCGGATCATCTGTTCGTTGCTGTACCATGTGCATAACCCCATATAGTCGACGGAGATTCAGTCTGATGCTTTTGTGAGGCATAAATCCGGACTGGTCCGGGTGGATCAGAGACTGTATCGTTGGGATGAGTCTTTTTGCCATCGCTTTAGCGAGTACCTTGGCCTCAAAGTTCAGGAGCGAGATTGGTCGATATGAAAGTTCCTGTAGTTTGCCTTTCTTAGGAATGACATCTATGGTAGCCGTCCTCAAATCTGGGGTTAATTGGCCCTCCGCCCTCGCCTCTCAGAATATATTGAGCATGTGAGGTGCCAGTTGACCTGCCACACATTTATACATTTCCGCAGGGAAACCGTTGGGACCCGCTGCTTTCCCGGACTGAAGCTCTCGCATGGCACCCTCAATTTCTCTTACGGTGAAGTCTGAGTCAGCCGCCTCCCGGTCCCCATCAGGAAGCATCGGTAATACTATATCTTTCAAGAACTCTGCGCAGTCCTCTTCACCCCTATCCGTCTGGGACTGGTAGATCCCTTCGTAGTATTTAGCAAACACCTCGGCTATAACTGCGCCCGTCCCCTGTACCATACCCCCGAGGTCCAAATCTCAGAAACCCAGTTACTGCCTCTATCTCTCCTTTCCAACCACGCAATAAGTTTATTTGCCTTGTCGCCTAGGTCATATGTGGCTATGGCATTGGTACGGGCTGTGTTCTCCTCTAAATCTCTAAGTTCTTTCTGTTTGAGTCTAAGTGTATGCAGGCGTCCGGCCTCGCCCCCTGGGTCAGTCCCGGCGCTGATTCGAGTATTGCTATCTCCTGTTCCAAACTGTCGCAGTTCGCCCTTTTTTCTTTTTGCCTAGCCCCGGCTGTCGCTTGTACATGATCCCTGGCCACTGTTTTATATGCCTCCCACAGTATGCAGTGTGAGCGCACAGATCCTGTGTTTTCTGTGAAATATTGCTCAGTACGTTCCTCGAACTGTTCCCTAATCTCCTGATCTTTGAATAGGTAGGGGTCTAAGCGCGGAGGTAGAGTCCAGTCCCTCACCGGGACCCACATGAGTACTTCCACCGGGGAATGGTCAGAAATTCCACGGCCCTGTGACAACAAGCCTGAAAGAGTCCAGTCGAGGCGGCATGTGTAAAGATATAATCTAAACGTGACCCACTGCCATGCGCCGCAGAGATGTGGGTGTATTGCCTGGCAGCGGGATTGTGCAGTCTCCATAGGTCCACCAACCCCATTGCAGTCGCAAAAACCTTTAGTGGCTGCGGCCCCCCGGCTCTGTGGGAGCGTGTATCGCGGTCTAGGTCCAGCGCCATCATCTCATTCATGTCCCCACCCAGGATGAGCGGATGGCATATCTAGTAGGAGTTCGCTAAGATCTGGGAATGTTATCCCATGTAGTCTAGGGGGGATATACACTGAGTAGATGTTGAGGGTAAGACCCTCCCATGTCCCTGACAAGGCCACATATCGCCCCATTTGATCACTCCAGGAACACGCGAACACCAAAGGTAGCGTGTTTTTGAGCAAAATCGCAGTCCCCCTGGAACCCGTTGTGAACCCTGCATGAATCAAAAGCGTGTATCCAAACCTGTTGAGAGCTAGATAATTATTCCCCTTCAGGTGCGTCTCCTGTAGGAGCACTATGTCTGGAGAATGTCTACGTAGGTACTGTAGCACCATAGTCCGTATAATTTTATCACCCAGACCATTCACATTCCATGATAGCACCTTCAGGTTTTTAGTATGATGCGAGGCCATCTGGGTGGAACATTTGTCGAATCACCTCCCCCCTACCCTCCCTGCATTCGGCCACCCCCCACCCACATGCAACTGTATAGTACCCTGTGGCCTAGGACCCAGGTCAGTGCGAATGACATTGATGTGCTGAAGCAAGTAGAACACAACTGTGTAAAAAAGGACCCCTGAACTACATCCCCCCTCCCTGCTACCCTGCTGTGTAGGTTTAAAACTACCCACATCCCCAACTAGCAGAGCACCTGTCGCCCAGAAAACAATCAACTAATAAAGGGGCTGCCAAGCGTCGCCTCCCTAAGGCTCCGGGAGGCCCAAACCCAGCCCAAGACCAGAAAAGTTTTGTTGCAGTGTAGTAGCAATTTGCAGTGTCAACCAGCATGAGGAGTGCAATAACCTACTTACTAATCTGGCAATATACTTTACTTGTTACAGCTATGAGTCCCAAGGACCAGGCATCTGTGACAATGAGATCATTTTCTGTGAGTCTCTGAAACCGCTGGGCTCATCGATCGTGACCGCGGAGAACGCTCATCTCGCTTGTCCATTTCCTCATGTCCATTTGAGGAACCTGATGAACGCTCGTGAGTGTCTCTCCAGCCATCCACCATACGTTGGTTGTCTTTTTGTGAGCGCCCCTCATCCAGCCAAGCTTGCACCTCCAAAGGAGTTGTAAAGAACCAGGACCTCCCATTGGCAATTATTTTGAGTTTCGCCGGAAATAACAACATATATTTAATGCCCCTTTCGCATTAAATATATCACCATGTAGTCACCATGTAGTCTAGCAGCTTGCAAAATGGCATCCCGGTCTCTATAATTAAGGATCCTGGCAATGATTGTTCTGGGGGGAGCCCCAGGTTTCGGTGGAATGACCAGGGCCCTATGAGCCCTCTCAACTGTAAAAAAAGGTGGATAGCCGCGTAGGCTTGAGATGATTCAGAATTAAGCCCTCAAGGAAAAGGTCCACACTGGGGCCTTCTGCCCTCTCCGGAACCCCTACCACCCGGATGTTGTTCCGGCGGGCCCTTCCTTCCTGGTCCTCCAGCTTTAGGGCCACTTGGCGATGTTGATGGACTAGTTGTTGGACCCTCTCCTCCAATTTGAGTGTGGTAGATTGGAGCTCTGTTATATTCATCTCCGCCACTGTAACTCGCTCCGAAGTCTTGTTCATGTCAGCTCGGATTAGATTCATTTCAATTGAGACTTTATCGATCTTTGTTTCCAGCGTCGTTCCCAAAACCTTAATGGCCGCCATTATTTAGCTTAGAGACGGTTCCGAGGCTACCTCCCGATCACCCGTAGCTCCCTCCTCCGTAGGCGGCTGTTTCAGGACCGCGTATTTATCCAACTTATTCAATTGCACCGGTGGGGCCCCTTTAGACTTCATTATGCAAAGGTCCAAAACGCAGTAGGAGCAGCGTACGGTAAACGCCCAGTGCAGACCCGTCTCCCTCAGCTCTTCCCAGTGGCTCTGGTCGTGAAGACATGCCACTGTCGATGTACATACACTAGGCGGGGGGGCCACCGCAGATCCTCACACGCCCTCCAAATGTACCCAGTCCATAGGTATCTGCTACACGAATTGTAGGTTAGGCACACTCTCACTGTCAGAGCAATGTATGGGGCAAGTCCCTCCTCCCACAGGGTAGGTTGCGCAGCTTCTGTAACCAGGATATAATGTGTCCCTCAGTACCACTCAAATTGCCAGGCCCAAATTTACACCCCCCCCGGGGGAAATAAATTGCTGTAAATATGGCCAGTGCTTTCTATTCCAACGTTCCCAATCGTGGCAACACAGAGCAAACAGGCCACCATGGGGGTCTCAGGCCTCTGTAGGAGGTTGCCGGGCGTGGGCTCTGGAGCGCCACGTGGGCCAGGTACGCAGTTAGGGCCCGCCTGATGCAATTATCTCCAAAGCTGTCCCAAGGGTAATCCGTGGTGGGGGGGCAGCAAATCACACACTGCTGCGCAAGCCTTTACACGGGGCCACCGCCCCGCCGATCACACTGACTGCCACTCGGGGACTGAGGCCATAAATCAATGGCGACGGAGATGAAGCAGGAGTCGCGCTATATAAATGAAGCGTTGAGGCCCGACTTACTTGGGGGGCCCGGGGCGTACCAGGAGATCTCAGGCCATGGATGGGCGCATTGCCTGCCCCGCTGAATTGGTCTGCTACGCTGTACGGGGTCACCACCCCACCGATCGCGCTGCCACCAGCCTCTCTCAGGTCCTGATGTCGTCCAACCCCGCCCGGCTTCCCAATGCTCACCGGGCGGGTACGGCAGCACACTACCGGATCTCCGGAGTCCGGTCAGGGCGTTCTGGGCCTCACTCGGGTGCACCACAGTCTCGACCGCCCAGGATACACGGATGTCCGCGGCGTGTGCAGCGCGAGCACCACCCAGCAGCTCCGTAGCCTTCTGCGTCAGCAGGCCTTGCAGGCCCGGTGTCGTCCAACTCTGCAGGCACACGTCGCAGCACCCCGCCGGAGACACCAAACGACAGCTCTTGGTGTCCCGCAGCTGCGCACCTACTTATAACTCCACTACAACCGGATGGTGGACGGATATCTCGGGCTTTCGTTGCTGCCCTTGCGGAGCTCTCGCTCTAAGCTGCCATCTTGGCAGACGCCAGGCCACGCCCCCTTGCATGTTTATTTTTATGTAACATGTCACTAGGTAAAGGCAGAGACACACGCATGCATACCTTCACAAACTTGGTCAGACTTACAACAGTGATATGGTTAGGAGTGCGGTTTTACCTTTGGTAGGCCTACCATTCTGAGCAGGGGATGAATATTGAACCTTCAAGAGAAAAGTGAGGTTTAAGACATCTTGGGAGAAGGATTAGTGACTAGGCTACTTTGTATGAGTCTGTGGAAAGGTACAGTCAAAGTAGGCCTCTTTCTGCACCTCTGTTACTTCTTTCTGCACATCTCTTGCTTCTTTTTGCACCTTTCATCCTCTTTCTGGACTTCTGTTGCCTCTTTCTGCATTTCTCTTTCTTCTTTCTGCACCTTTCTGCATCTTTCTTCTTCTTTTGCACCTCTCTTGCTTCTTTCTGCACTTCTCTTGCTTCTTATTGCACCTTTCTTCCTCTTTCTGTACATGTCCTACCTATGTAGGCATAGTTAGAAATTAGCATTTAAAAATCTTTAGATATTCACTGAAAAAACCATAGGTTTCATGGACATTATAGTTAGTATTCGCATTTAAAAAACCTTAGAAATTCCCTGAAAAAAACACAGGTTTCAGGGACTTTATAGTTAGGAATTAGCATTTAAAAAACCTTAGATATTCACTGAAAAAACCACAGGTTTCAGGGATGTTATAGTTAGGCTGAGATTTCACTCATACAAAAGCAGAGAAATTCACCCATTATAGTTAGCTGAGCTAACTATAACTCGCGCCCCACTGCTGATGACATCACATACTACATCACTCATGACATGGTCAGTGACACCACTGATGACATCACTGATGACATCTCAAATGACATCACTGATGACGATAAAATGAGTACCGTTGGGTAACATTTAACCGTGGGCGGAGAGCTCCGCCCGCAGAGTGTGCGGAGTTGTGCCTACTCCGCGTTCCGTGAAGAACGCGGAGTAGGCACAACTTGACACCCTCCGCGGCAGAGCGGAGTTGCCCCGCCACCCGCCTCGACCCCCCCTAGGAAGAATTACATTAAATATACATTAAAGGAAAAAAAATAAACACTTACCATGACTGCGGCGTCCCCGGGCTGCCGTCCTCTTCCTCAGTTTCACGATGATCTGCGCATGCGCGCGCGCCCGCGCATGCGCATTCCTCACGAGAAATGCGCATGCCAGACAAGCGTTGTGAAGTCACGTGCACCTGACTCTGGCATTTCATAATAAATGCACTTACACACTACAACTCCCAAGGAGGCTTTGCGAAGTCGCGCGCATGTGACTCTGACGTTTTTAGTAAGCGCTCACGCCTCGGCCACACACTCCCGCCAGAGTCTCCCTACAGCAAGGTAGCCTACACATAAGGTGAGGGTTGTGTTATGAGCTGAGTCCTTTTTGTTGTTTTTGATTATTGCGGCCGCACACTGTACCCATTAGACACTCATCCCTTGGGTTCCTGGCCAGCATGCGTGCTCCGTTTTGATCTTGTAGTGCCCCACCACCTTTCCGCCTTTTATTTTCCCTTTGTTATTTTTGTGCTTTGCTACTCTATATACTATGTGAGCTTAATTTTAAATCAACACCACATCAATTTGCCCAAATTTACACTATTCTCGCTAACATAAATAACACAACTGTCCCATTAGTATATAGTTTACTCTCTGATAAGCAATCAACATACACTGAATTATTAACAGTTAGAAAATCCAAAACACATAATAAAAGTCCTAGAAAAGTAATAATTGTCTTTGAATTATCAATGATTAATACAATTACAAAAATATATCCTACTGCCGAAATTCAAGGATGTTTTTTTCACTTTTCTCAGGCATATTGGCGTAAAATACAAAAATCATCCTTAGTGGAGGATTACTAAGCAAACAGTAAACTTCATTTTGAATTTTAAAAAACAACTTGCCTTATGCTTTGTATCTCCTGACAGTGTAGATGAGTACTACACAGCAATTTCTGATCACAATATTTTACCCAAAATGAAGAAAAATTGGCACCACTACAAATTATTTTGAAGATACATGGATTGGCCATCTAAGCAGGTTGGGTCACAGGAGGAGACCAAGATTTCCTGTCGAATGGTGGAACTGCTACACAACCTGCTTGCAGGGAGGTGCAAAGACTAAAAATGCCATTAAGGGATGGCACAATTCCTTCAGCAAATCAACTGGGAAACTTCACCCAAACCTATATAATTTTTTTGAAAATTTGAATAAGGAGCAAAGGGGCTTATTTTCAAGCCCATTACGCTGCTGGTGCGTCACTTTTTTGATGCACTGGCAGCACAATGGGCTTGCCCCTATTTACAAGGCCATGTAAACTCACCCTGCGTAACTTTTCATGGTCTTGAAAATATGGGCCCCTTTCATTGCATTACTCTGCTTGAAAAGGGCGTTCTATGGGTGTTGCTGTGGGTGTTCCCACGAAACATCCATGGAACTTGATGAATTCCCAGATTTACAACATTTTGTAAAACTGGGAATGCGTCAGAATCCTATGCCCCCCTCCCTCAGGAGAAGCATAGGTATGGCGCAATGAGGAGAAATCCTTTTCTTTCTCCTCATTTTTCCTCTTTCTATGCATGCTGCATTCTGCATCATGCATAAAAAGAGGAAAATGCCATTAATAATTATTTTGGTGTAGGAAGGTACCTTCAGTAAGCACAACAGAGTTGCGTTGCAGAGAGGTGAAAAAAGGCGCGTGGCCTCGGAACGCCTCTCTGCAACTCAGCTCTGTGGTCCTAACTGTAGGTACCTGGGGGGCTAGTTGGGCCCCAGGGACCCTCAGGATTCAAGGGGACTTAATCCAGCAAATTAAAACGCGCCACGGGGCGCGTTTGCACACATGTCACCTCAGGCCCCCCTCCCTTCACCACTGTGCAAACGCGCCCTGTAGCGCATTTTAAGAGGTAGTTTTAATCCCCCTGCCCTATTATGTACTAGGGACTTACAGAGGAGGTCATGCTAATCACAGGGGTACCCCAACGCATAGTGTTCCCTAGTGTATGTAGGTGTTTTCACTGTATTCTAAGTGTGTTTTAGCATAGCACTGGCTCTGGTTAGTCAGAGTCAGTTACCACCAGTACCCGTCTGAAAAAGTTGTGGGCACAAGATGATTTTGCAACAAGGCCTCTTTCTGCTCCTCTGTTGGTTCTTTCTGCACATCTTTTGCTTCTTCCTGCACTTTTCTTCGTCTTTGTGGACTTCTGTTGCCTCTTTCTGCATTTCTTTTGCTTCTTTCTGTGCGTTTTTTCTTCTTTCTTCACATGTCCTACCTCTGTAGGCATAGTTAGAAACTAGCATTTAAAAAACCTTTGAAATTCACTTAAAAAATCATAGGTTTTAGGCACGTTATAGTTAGAAATTAGCATTTAAAAAACCTTTGAAATTCACTGAAAAAACCATAGGTTTCAGACACGTTATAGTTAGAAATTAGCATTTAAAAAACCTTTGAAATTCACTGAAAAAACCATAGGTTTTAGGGACAGTTATAGTTAGTTGGACATTTCACTCGTACAAAACCATAGAAATCCCCCCGTTATAGTTAGTTCAGCTACCTATAACTCGCGCTCCGCAATACACTGCTGATGACGTCACATATTACATCACTCATGACATGGTCAGTGACATCACTCATGACATCACTGATGACATCTCAAATGACATCACTGATGACATCACTGATGACATCATCCATGTGATAATTTCATGCATCTTCTCACACCCTAATATAACTTTTGATACACCCACTCTAAATTACAGACTGCCATTCTCAAAACCATACACACTCCAATACCAATAACTACATACCCACTCACTGATTCTTAGGTCTACACACACACATCTACTCACTCACCCATACAGTCACTCAGACTTACAGTCACTCAGTACAGGACTATCATATGCACTCATACACCTATATAAACACTCACACACCGCCACTCATCCATAGAGGTACTCAAACACCTAGTCAGTCATGCAAAAAATTAATCACACACCCATTTATTCACCTATACAGTTATACACACACCAGCTCACTTACTCATACAAATACTAGCACATTCTTACGCTCTTATACAATAACTGATACAAGCACACACGCATCCATACAGCCACTCTCACAATCACACACTCTCACTTATAGCCATTTAAATATTCTAACACACATATATACTGCCGTTTACATATGTAGTTACTCGCACATGTACCACTGAGATATACATTCACTCACTTACACACCCATACACACACTCACCCACCCAAGCAGTCCATCACAGATGCACTCTTGAAATCATGCACCCAGTGAATCACCCACTCACACATCTATGTACAGAGTCACACACACCCCACCCACACAAACACTCAGGCAGCCATACAGATACTCAGAGAACCAATAAATAACCCATATAGACACTCATGTAGCTATTCGCAAATCCATGCATCTACTTACACACCAACAAACAGACGGATACAGACATTCACACAGTTTAGTCACTAACCCATGCATTCAGTAAGATACGTTTAATCACTCACTTGTAGAGTCAGTCACGCACGTACTAAATCATCCATTCAGACACTTATACACCCACTCATTCTTCAATACGCCTTTCCCTATATATATTAAACATATTTAAACTTTACAGAAACACACAGTCACTGGATGATGTCATCAGTGATGTCATTTGAGATGTCATCAGTGATGTCATCAGTGATGTCACTGACCATGTCATGAGTGATGTAATATGTGACGTCATCAGCAGTGCATTGCGGGGCGCGAGTTATAGTTAGCTGAACTAACTATAACGGGGGAATTTCTATGGTTTTGTACGAGTGAAATGTCCAACTAACTATAACTGTCCATAAAACCTATGGTTTTTTCAGTGAATATATATATATATAACAAACACCTTCTCTCCCATCAAAAGAAGAAAGGGACACAGCGGGGCCCGTCAGGACATTTATTGAAAAGAAATCGACATAACCGGTTTCGGCGTGTTGCCTTTCTCAAATGCCGCAGTTCGTCACAGATAGTCCCAACAAGTCTTTATAGAGCTCCTCCTACACAGTGGTGAAGGGCCCAGCTGCAGCTCGTTATCGTGCCGATACCTCAGCAGCCCCTGCCACGGACTGCTAATACCATCATGCACCTTGCTGACATCCAACGTGCTGCAGTGGGAAAATTCCAGCGAAATTTCTGGGGATAAATGTCCTCAGGTACCCTACTTCCTAGCCTCCTTATTGATGTCTCCAAGACTGGAGACGCAATGGCAATGCAGGCGCCCCTCCGAGAAGTCTCAGACCACCGACTGGCAGCAGCTGCTTGGACAACAAAGGCAGGGAGGCGGGCTGTGAAGATCCAATAACTCGGGCAAGCAAAGGTCAGTTCCCTGACGTCCTGTACAAATCACAGCCTCTTGTTGGAAGGGTCCCTTTAAGCGTGCCAAAGGTTGCACGCGAAATATAACAAACACCTTCTCTCCCATCAAAAGAAGAAAGGGACACAGCGGGGCTCCTCAGGACATTTATTGAAAAGAAATCGGCATAACCGGTTTCGGCGTGTTGCCTTTCTCAAATGCCGCAGTTCGCCACAGATAGTCCCAACAAGTCTTTATAGAGCTCCTCCTAAACTGTGGTGAAGGGCCCAGCGGCAGCTCCTTATCGTGCCGATACCTCAGCAGCCCCTGCCACGGACTGCTAATACCCTCATGCACCTTGCTGACATCCAACGTGCTGCAGTGGGAAAATTCCAGCGAAATTTCTGGGGATAAATGTCCTCAGGTCCCCTACTTCCTAGCCTCCTTATCCGATGTCTCCAAGACTGGAGACGCAATGGCAATGCAGGCGCCCCTCTGAGAAGTCTCAGACCGCCGACTGGCAGCAGATGCTTGGACAACAAAGGCAGGGAGGCGGGCTGTGAAGATCCGATAACTCGGGCAAGCAAAGGTCAGTTCCCTGACGTCCTGTACAAATCACAGCCTCTTGTTGGAAGGGTCCCTTTAAGCGTGCCACAGGTTGCACGCGAAATATAATAAGCATTTTCTCTCCCATCAAAAGAAGAAAGGGACACAGCGGGGCTCGTCAGGACATTTATTGAAAAGAAATCGGCATAACCGGTTTCGGCGTGTTGCCTTTCTCAAATGCCGCAGTTCGCCACAGATAGTCCCAACAAGTCTTTATAGAGCTCCTCCTACACAGTGGTGAAGGGCCCAGCTGCAGCTCCTTATCGTGCCGATACCTCAGCAGCCCCTGCCACGGACTGCTAATACCATCATGCACCTTGCTGACATCCAACGTGCTGCAGTGGGAAAATTCCAGCGAAATTTCTGGGGATAAATGTCCTCAGGTCCCCTACTTCCTAGCCTCCTTATCCGATTTCTCCAAGACTGGAGACGCAATGGCAATGCAGGTGCCCCTCCGAGAAGTCTCAGACTGCCGACTGGCAGCAGCTGCTTGGACAACAAAGGCAGGGAGGCGGGCTGTGAAGATCCGATAACTCAGGCAATATATATATATACTTTAGAAACTTATGTACCAAAGCACTCAATATTAGTAAATCAATGTTATTGTTGACATGCAGAGTATTGTCAAAAAGAACCCCAACATCAAAGGACAGGAGTCATACGTTTTTTGTGGAGATTTGTATTGCTGTCCAAAATACAGCCGACACATGTTTTGTCACACAAGTGACTCTTCAAGGCTGTAATTACATACATATACAAATAAGTATTTGTGTGAGTAAAACATGTAATTTGCACATAAATATTCGTTCAGTTCTCTGTGTAGTAGTTTATTTACTAGACCATGATATGAGCCTACTCCAGAGATACAATTTCAGGGAACCAAAAAATAAGGCCACCACATTAAGCTAGATTGTCTAATGTGCAAGCATGCATTGAGAGAGCATCAAAGCAGGAAAAGAGGATATTTTCCTAAGAAAAATGCCATGTGACTACACTTATACGAAAGGTAAAAGATGATAAAAGGATTGTCTTTGTGAGAAACGTGATGAGTTAAATCGCCGACCACCAGAGGATTAGTAGGGAAAGTCTCTAGTAAAGAGTTGAGCAGAATATGAAAAGAGAACTGACCTAAATGATTTAAGTCTGTTGTCACGATCCCATGGGTCAACAGGGCTGGCAAAGGAGATGTTCCTTGACAAATCAGAAAAATATAAATGGTATGTGGTTGATCAAGAGATTGAGATCAATGAGAAAAATATATGGACCTAGTATTCGACTCAGAATCAAAGCGTGGAGCGGTATGACATTCCAGGTCAGCAAAGCATGTTCCAATATTCCACACTGTGGTGAGATCTTTCAACCGGTCAGTATATGGTAAATTAGGTCTAAAGGAACATGCAATAGGCATAATAATGTTAAAAATCAGAAATGGGTTTCAGATAAGCCCCTCACATTGTAGGTATAAGCTATTCTAGTTGTCCACTCACAGAAAAGAGAATGTCAAGTAGTTCCATATTGTTCCAAGTAGTTATGCTGGACTGTTTTATCCAAGAATGTCCACAGTGATCCAAATGTAAGAGGAAACCGTGCTGGTTTCTTCTTGAAACTGACCTGTTTTGCCCCATGAGAAAAGGTCATTCGTTAAGGAAGCCATGCTAAAGTAATCATTATAATACGTTAGTCCAAAACAAAGTGTTTGGCCCACCTGAAACTGTCGGTAACATTTCAAGAAGTCATTAAAAGGTAGTTCCGTCAAGGAGCGTCTTGATAAGCCTCCTAAAAGGAAAAACGAACAGAAAAAAACACATATATGTATAAATCTGATCAATTGGGAAAAATTACACATTACAGATCATGTGTCTTGTCTGGGGGATTCCTTCCAAATGAAAGATGAGAGACACCTCAATGTTCTCCTAAACTAATAAGTTCAAAAAAGCCCCCTAAGGGGTTGCATGTATGTCCTATTCCGATACAAATCTACGCAATACATGCTTGTTAAAGTCCGCAGAGAAGTTCTCTAGTGTACGTGATGTAATCCCCATACCTGGGTGGGAGGCGTCCCTCCAAGTAAAGAAATATTTGTATGCAATACCTAGAGTATATTTCTTACCTCCAATCCTGAAGCCGTGTCTTGATGTCTCAACAACTTGTGCAAGCAGGAAGTAACCGGAGTCCCGGCCAGCATGCTTGCATTATAATGGGTACAAGGCACAAGAAAATAAAAAAGGAACTATGTGAAAGATTTCCCGTGCTTGCATATAAAAACGGCAGCCATGTTTTGCAAGACATTCGGGATTATGGATAACAGGAATACCTGAAGCCTACAGTACACCCAGGTTATGTGTGTTGCACCTAGATTTGGTATAGCCTGTAAAAGCATAGGCTATCTGAGAAGTCCACAGTAAGGAACATGCGCAAAAGCATGAAATAGATGAAGGGACCATAGTAGGAGTGGCCCGTACTTCACAAATGAACAACAGCCATATTGTTAGACTACAAGTGTCAGGTGTATAGTATTCCCAAAGGTAGTGTGTTCAAGTGTCTGGGGATCCGAACACAGACCTATTCTTATTTGTAAGATATAAAGAATGTAAAAAGTACTCTGAATATAGCGCATTGCATTATTTTAGTATTTAAAGATATATCTAAAAATGTATATGGTCGAAAGGAAGGAGGAAGAATACATAGATATAGAGAACAAGTAACCGAAGGTTTTTGAAAGGGATGCATACCCAAAATAAACATAGAGTAAACTCTTACTGAGCAATTGGAATAAGTGATGTCGAAAAGAGTAGTTAGTAATTATTATACAACACTGTCAATCAAAGTCATTTCATTACATCTGAGATAGATGAGTGCACCATTTGCAATTCTCATATTATTAGAGAGTGAATCCATGTTGTAATCTAACTGTGACTGGGCATATTTACTGTAACGATGAGATAATACAACAATACACAGTAACACAATTAGACTATATTTAGAAGAAACAGAATCCCATTTCAATGTAATTGGGAGTCATACAGAACTAGAATTTTACACAGCCTCATTGGATAATGATCAATGTTAGAGTCAATCCCTCAGGAATACATGCAATTCCTTGTCAATATTAAGCCCCTTTTCTACTGACCTAAGCTTAGTTACCCACTTGGTTTCTTCCTTTCTAAGAGACAGGGTTATATCCCCCCCCCTTGGGTGGTTGGCTATGTGGGCTAGTCCATGAAATCTGATTTTCATTGCTTCAGATCCCCTGTGCATGGTATTGTAGGGATTTGCCAAGAGATAGATGGAATTATTATTTCTGATAGCCCTGATGTGTTCCTGTATTCATTCCTTCAGGGGTCTAGTAGTGCTTCCTAAATAGATTTGCGGACATATACATACAATACAGTATACTACAAATTTTGTGTTACAGTTAATAAACTGATGTATATGATGTTTAGATTTGGTATTGTATTGAAACCATGTTTTTTTATTCACCGCATATTGGCATGCATTGCATCTTGTACATTTGAAGACACCATTGGGTTTTTTCGGCAACTGAAAGCCCGAAACATACTGAGTAGTGCATGTAATATCACTGGGACAGAGTAAATTCCTGAGAGTTACACCTTTGCTGTATGTAACCATAGGTTTCTTTGATAGGTACTTTTTAATGGCGGGATCTAAAATCAAAATATACCAATGTTTGTTGAGTATTTTATATGCATTATGACTCTGCGCACAATATCTGGTAATCAATGCTAGACGTTGTTTGGTCTTCTGTGTTTTATGTTTTGGTTTCAATAGTGACTCCCTTTTGGTGTTAACAATCCTGTTACGTGCCTTAACTAGAGTTTTGTCTGTGTAACCTCTATTTCTAAACCTAGTTTCAAGAATATCCAGTTCTTTCGTGCAGATCGCATCTTCACTACAGTTTCTGCGTATACGTGTCATTTCACCCAGTGGAATGCTGTCAATCTGGGCAGATTGATATGCACTATTGGCATGTAAAACAGAATTGCATCCTGTGGATTTTCTAAAAGGTTTGGAAGCAATTTGAGAACCTTCTTCATATAAAGTAACGTCTAAGAATTCAATATGTCTTGATTGTACATTGTACGTGAATGTGAGGTTATATGTGTTGGTACTTAAGTATTCAAAAAAGTTTTCCAAAATGTGTAACTCTCCTGTCCAGATCATAAGTATGTCATCTATATACCTCCCATAATACAATATGTGCTCCTGAAGGATAGAAGGACAATTGGTCCAGATCTGAACTCTTTCAAAATGTCCCATGTAGAGGTTGGCGTATGAGGGGGAAAATTTTGCGCCAATGGCCACTCCCTGTGCTTGTCTATACCAGACAGTGTCATGTCGAAAAACATTATTTTCTAGAACCAGTCTGGTTAGGTCCATGATCATCTTAGTGTGCTCATATACAGTTACATCTCGCATTGAGAGGGTGGAAGCAAGTGCCATCAGACCCTTTTCCAGTGGAAAACTTGCGTATAAGGAATTTACGTCCAGTGTCACAAAGTGGAAAGTGTTAGCCCACTCTATGTCTTCCAATTTGCTAAGCAAATCTCCTGTGTCACGTATGTATGATGGAAGTTTATGTACAAAGGGTTGTAAAAAAAAAGTCTATGTATTCTGAGATTCTCTCTGTAGGTGATCCAATGACTGATATTTTTGGTCTGCCTGGCAGAAAAACTCCACTTTTGTGGACTTTTGGCAAAATGTAAATACAAGGAGTACGTGTATGTGTGTTGTCGATGTACTTATATTCTAAGTCATTAATAAGACATTGGCCCCGCCAGTAACTGAGTCTATCTTCAATTCTGTCCGTAACATCCCTCAATGGATTATGAAGAAGTTTAACATATGCTTTCGTGTACGATAGTTGTCTATCAATCTCTGTCTTGTTCATAACCACTACATTGCCCCCTTTATTAGCTTCTCTAATGACAATAGTTGATATCTTTTTTAGGGCTTGTAGTGCCTCATGTTCCAGTTTGTTAAGATTTTTTTCATGCAATCCCAGTTTCGTGTGTGTTCTATCTTCCATTTCATAGATGTCATTAATGATTACTTTACTTCCACTATGGTTGCCATAAGATATGGCTCTTGGGGGGAAAAGACGGGCCCCATTGTCTCCACAGAAGGTGTTTGGCAGGAGTGCATTTTAGCTCCATTTCTCTTTTTATTGTATACAAATGGCTTAGAGGCATTTTTAATAGAGAAGGAACTTGACTTTCCCAAAATTGGAGGCAACCCGGTCCCATTGTTATCTTACGCGGACGATACCGTGCTAATAGCCCTGACAGCTAATTGCCTCCACAAATCACTGAATGCTTTTACAGATTTTATGGCAGCATTGGATTTAAAAGTCAATTTTATCAAATCATATGTTATGGTTTGTGGTCTCAAAGCAACCAAAACAAGGAAATTCTCTGTAACGGGTAAGATTAGTGTGGAGAGGTGTGGTGCAGCGGCCAGGGCAGCTGACTTCGGAGCACAGGGTTCACAGTTCGATCTCCGGCGGCAGCTCAGCTCAGCACCATGTGACTCTGGGCAATAGCTCACTTAATTTCTACGACGGCCCCCAGCGCCTTGAGACCCGTAAGGGTGAGTAGTTCGTGCTTTACAAATACGGATTTAGATTTTTTTTTTTAGATTTAGATTATTGACAAGCTGTTCAATTTTGCATATTTAGGGAACATTTTTAATAACACTATGAATTGGGACCCCTTTATTACAGCAAAGTACAGAACTAGTCGGGTTGTGGAGGGGTTATTCCGCTTTGCCTGCAAGCTAGAACACAAGCCGGTGACAGAATTGGTTACACTCTACAAAGCTAAATGCTTATCTGTAGCATCTTATGGGGCAAGAGTTTGGGGTTACCACAAAAATCGACACTTGCAGGTCTTGGAAAATAAATTTATAAAAAGGCTATTGTTGGCCCTAAATAGTGACCCCCTCACTTTTTTGTCATCACGAGATAGGGCTGGACTATCTTGAAGATAGAATAGATATTGCCCCTTTGCTTCTTTGGGCAAAGATTTGGCTATCTGAGGACTTATTGTTCTCAAGGGAAGTCATTAAGGACTGTACCAACTTAGATAGCGCATTGTAGATCCCTTGGCTCCGCTTTGTGAAGGATAAATTTCATGAGTTAGGTCTGGGGCACTACTATGACAATCCTGCAAGTATCCACACAAATGCAAAAGCCATTATAAAAGAGGCGCATTATTCTGGGGCATTCACGCGTTGATTAAAACTGGTAGTGTCAGGTCCCCCATGTTTGTTCCCTGCAGAACAGCAATTCTATTTAACTTTTACTACCAATGTTGAAGTACGATTCCTCTTGACTAGATTTCGTTTAAGCACCTTGTACTTTTTAGTGGCATTCCCAAACAATCAGGATAGGTGGATAGATTACCGCCTTGTTCGTGTGACAATTTGGCAGCTCAGAGCACTGTGCACTTTACGTTGTTTTGTCCCCTTTATAAAGAGCCTATGGGAACATTTCTAGCCCCACTTTTGAGGGAAATCCGGCCATGTACCTACATTGACGGTTTTAATCTTTGCATTCCTTGTCTACTTTACCTATTTGTACTGCAATTTTTAATTATATTAAAGTCACAATGTCTATAAGAAAGCGCTATGAGTCAATATAGATGAGCAAAACCTTTGAAATTTTTAAATAATAATTATTCACACTTATGACATTTTATGGCTGACATTATAGACCGTTGCTTTGGATACTTGGCGCTAGGGTTTATATATCCTATCAAATTTGTGTGAATGCCATCTTTTTTCAGTTTTTTATACTGATTTTATTTATGCCTTTATGCCTTTGTAACTGTACGATATGAAAATTTTATTGCAGAAAGTATGTGTGTGAAACTTTTATGGTCTCTCTGGAACCGAATAAAGTTATTTTGAAAATTGCTTTATGAAAAGTGTCAATCAGATTATCAGATTGTAGAAAAGGCATAAATATTGATCGGTTTGAGCCCGCTATCTACATTGAGATTGGAAGATATATCTAAATATGACAGAATGTCCAACATAGTGGTGGGGGTTTCCTCAATGTCATTTAATGAAAGGATTAGGTGTATATATTTTATGTCCCTGATAGTTCTATTACACTCCAATTCATCAGGCAGTGACGTAGGGATGTAGCTTAGTTGCTCATCAAAGAACTTCGTTAATTTCAAGCTTCTGAAAAATTTATATACATCAACATGTACCTGGGCAAAGTCAATTCATGATGTGGGGCAGAAATCAAGTCCCTTACATAACAGATCCATCTCACTTTGTGACAAATTATAGTCGGATAAATTTACGACAGACACATTGTTCGTATGCACATCCTCAATGGTTGTATTGTCATTCAAATCCTGTTGTGGGGTAAGTTCTTTTGATTGCGGGATACAGACCGTATTGTTACTCTTTTTATTGTGTCGGCTGTATCCCCCCTTCCTACTTGTTTTTTTGTGCCTGTGTTCTGTTTGGAAAAATTAATTCTTGTGCCCTCTCTGAACCTCTCAGGTTCTACTAAAAAGAAAACTATTTGGTACTGGTAAGATCTTGTTGCTCACTAGACTCACTAGTGATAATAGATACATTCGATTCTCTAGCTGAAGTAGAGTTTGGAAGTGGCCTGGAATCTTTCTCTGGTAGTTGTTGACGTGGTTTTATCCTGTCAAATTTATGGGCAAATGTAAAAGTCCTCCTATTACGATAATCATTATCATCTCTTTTCAGTTTCCTCATTTTCTTCTCCTTTATATATAGTTGGTGTGACGTCAAAACCTCCTTCAAGATGGCATAATTCTTATCTGTTCCTTCCTTTAAATTGAGACTTTTAATCTCATCCTCATTCTTTTCTATTTCCAAAAGTAAACTCTCTCTCTTTCTCTGGGCATGTTTAATTAGTATATTCATCATTCCAAAAGATGATGAGAGTATAAGACTTTCACACTCACTCAATAGATCACTGTCTAGATCCTCAAAGGATGGAAATATAATGACTAGTAGGCCCCTAGGGACCTCTTTCAATATCATGTATCTTTTAAGAATGGTGGCATCCCACCATCTGGACAGCTCCTGTTTTCTCAATCATTCTAGTTTTATGAACTTCTGTCTCAAACCTTCCTTGTTTGTGCTTGTTTATGGTTCCCACCTGGAGTTTGTACGATCATTAAATAGTTCCTCCACTATTTTGTTCCTGTCATCATCAAAGGATGCCATAGTTACTATTTGATAGTAGTGTATGGAATATGAATCCTGCAACCAAAAGTGTGCTGACCACTGTACAACATACACCAAAAGACTGGGTAGTGATGGTTTTTTAGGCCGCACCATTATTTGTATATGTATGTAATTACAGCCTTGAAGAAGTCACTTGTGTGACAAAACACGTGTTGGCTGTATTTTGGACTGCAATACAAATCTCCACAACAAACGTATGACTCCTGTCCTTTGATGTTTGGGTTCTTTTTGACAATACTGTGCATGGCAAGTATAACATTAATTTACTAATATTGAGTGCTTTGGTACATTAATTTTCTAATGTGAACAGAGGTGTTTCCACCAATGTATTTGATGCATTTTGCGTAGTATGATGCGTCTGTACCTATTAGCACCACAACCGAATTTCTCTTTGTGCTAATCCTTTGAAAATTATATGGGCACATGCCAAATAGTGGTGCGGCCCAAAAAAAACATCACTACACAATCCTAGTTATATATATATATATATATATTGGTCCAGTTGAAGGCAGGAGCCGAAACGCGTAGACGGTCCACGCTTGCACAGTAGTTGTACTAAATAAATGCACTTTAATGGTTAAAAACTGACCTACGGATCGTCATTTCTCCGGTGCTGTGGGATTCTTGCTGAGAGCAGTGTGGAGTCCGGTTTTGGAATATATATATATATATATATATTCACTGAAAAAAACATAGGTTTCAGGCACGTTATAGTTAGAAATTAGCATTTAAAAAACCTTAGAAATTCACTGAAAAAACCATAGGTTTTAGGGAAAGTTATAGTTAGTTGGACATTTCACTCGTACAAAACCAGAGAAATTCCCCCATTATAGTTAGTTCAGCTAACTATAAATCGCGCCCCCGCAATGCACTGCTGATGACGTCACATATGACATCACTCATGACATGGTCAGTGACATCACTGATGACATCTCAAATGACATCACTGATGACATCACTGATGACATCATCTAGTGACTGTGTGTTTCTGTAAAGTTTAAATATGTTTAATATATATAGGGAAAGGCGTATTGAAGAATGAGTGGGTGTATAAGTGTCTGAATGGATGATTTAGTAGGTGTGTGACTGACTCTATAAGTGAGTGATTAAATGTATCTTACTGAATGCACGGGTTAGTGACTAAACTGTGTGAATGTCTGTATCCGTCTGTCTGTTGGTGTGTAAGCGGCTGCATGAGTTTGTGAATAGCTACATGAGTGTCTATATGGGTTATTGATTGGTTGTCTGAGTATCTGTATGGATGCCGGAGTGTTTGTATGGGTGGGGTGTGTGTGACTCTGTGCATAGATGTGTGAGTGGTTGATTCACTGGGTGCATGGTTTCAAGAGTGCATCTGTGATGGACTGTATGGGTGTGTGAGTGTGTGTATGGGTGTGTTAGTGAGTGAATGTATATCTCAGTGGTACATGTGTGAGTAACTACATATGTGAAAGGCAGTATATATGTGTGTTGGAATATATAAATAGCTATAAGTGAGAGTGTGTGATTATGAGAGTGACTGTATGGATGAGTGTGTGCTTGTATCAGTGATTGTATAAGAGCGTAAGAATGTCCAAGTATGTGTATGAGTAAGTGAGCTGGTGTGTGTATAACTGTATAGGTGAGTAAATGGGAGTGTGATTAATTATTTGCATGACTGACTAGGTGTGTGAGTATCTCTATGGATGAGTGGTGGTGTGTGAGTGTCAATATAGGCGTATGAGTGCATATGATAGTCCTGTACTGAGTGATTGTAAGTATGAGTGACTGTACGGGTGAGTGAGTGGATATGTGTTTAGACCTAAGAATCAGTGAGTGGGTATGTAGTTATTGCTGCTGGAGTGTCTATGGTTTTGAGAATGGCAGTCTGTTATTTAGAGTTGGTGTATCAAAGGTTACATTAGGGTGTGAGAAGATGCATGAAATTATCACATGGATGATGTCATCAGTGATGTCATTTGAGATGTCATCAGTGATGTCACTGACCATGTCATGAGTGATGTCATATGTGACGTCATCAGCAGTGCATTGCGGGGGCGCGAGTTATGGTTAGCTGAACTAAGTATAACGGGGGAATTTCTCTGGTTTTGTACGAGTGAAATGTCCAACTAACTATAACTTTCCCTAAAACCTATGGTTTTTTCAGTGAATTTCTAAGGTTTTTAAATGCTAATTTCTAACTATAACGTACCTGCAACCTATGGTTTTTCAGTGAATTTCAAAGGTTTTTTAAATGCTAATTTCTAACTATAACATGCCTGAAACCTATGGTTTTTTAAGTGAATTTCAAAGGTTTTTTAAATGCTAGTTTCTAACTATGCCTACAGAGTTAGGACATGTGAAGAAAGAAGAAGAAAAGCGCAGAAAGAAGGAAGACAAATGCAGAAAGAGGCAACAGAAGTCCAGAAAGACGAAGAAAAGTGCAAGAAGAAGGAAGAGATGTGCAGAAAGAACCAACAGAGGAGTAGAAAGTACTCCTGTGCCCCCAACTTTTTAATGATGGGTACTGGTGATAACTGACTCTGTCTCTGGTGGTAAAAGACACTTAGAATACAGTGAAAACACCTACATACACTAGGGAACACTATGCGTTGGGGTACCCCTGTGATTAGCATGACCTCCTCTGTATTTGCCATGAGTTAGTGCCTGGGTCATTGGATGAGTACATGGGTACTGACTGGATGATTAGAGTACTGCAAGGAGAGTGGATGGTGAATTTATAAGTGCTTGTGTTTTGGCGGAGTGATTGGATAAGTACATATTGCTCGCTGGTTGATTGGAGGAGTGCATGGGTAGTGACAGGGCGATGGCTGGACTGCATCAGTAGTGCTCAGGGTAAGTTGGAGGATTAATTCCCCTTGAATCCTGAGGGTCCCTATTTGATAAAAGCCCTGGCAGTGGCGGTCCCCGGGCTTGGGGGGCCTTGGAGGCCCCCAAACATTAAAAAACAAGCCCCGGGAGGTGGCGGTCCCCGAGGCTGCCGGGGCCCCCGCGGGCCCTGCATATATTTGTTGGCAATGCCCCCAGGACCTGGCCCACCCGGGGATCTCAATTAAATGAAGCGCGGTATCCCGGGCTTCATTTTTTTTTACATTTTGGCAGGATTCGCGACCCCAGCGCGAATTTCGCCAATGTTTTGAAAAAAAATGCTTTTTTGGCCCTGGGGGTCCTTGTGGGACCCCCTGAGCAGGCCTAGGGGGTCAGGGTGTTTCTACCCTGCCCCTGTTCTTCTTTTTCACCTTTGTTTCCCTGTTTTCTTGTGACTCGGTTCTACCGAGTCACAAGATGGCTGCCAACACTTCCTGGTTTGGAGTGTTGGAAGCCAATTAAAATGAAGCTCGTGGTCGGGAGGGTTCGCGGATCCACCGCGCCTCTAGATATCGATATTTGTTTTTTGCAATTTCTCAGCAACTACCGAATGGATTTACACCATTTTTAAAAAGGTCGCTTTCTGAGCCAAGCAGTTCTCAAATAGCGACAAAGCACTTTTGAATTATTTGTTATCTCTATGTTTTTTATCCAGTTGACCACTTGATTAAATGTTACGCTTAGGGGAGAAAATGTGGTGTTACCAAGTTGGAGTTTCTGCTTCAGCTCGTCATTCTGTGATTCTGGTCAAATCACTTAATCTCCCCATGCCTACAACCAAAATGAGTTTGTCCTTGTATGATGTAACCAATGCTCATGTAAAGCACTCCAATATCTGACCAGCCTGCACTATATAAAACTGCAAAAAAACAAAGGATAAAAAGTGTTTTCCACACTTCTGTCATTGGGCTATACGTGGGCTACATCTGGGTGATATTTGTGCTACATTTGGGCTCATTTTTCTCTGGTGGCCATCTTGGGAGACTTCAATTATATTCATTAAACTTTATTCGATCTGATTTAGAAACATAGATCATAAAAGTGTACATAAAAACAGTAAATCCTCTTTCTTAATACAATACAGTGAGAATTAATTAAAGCCAGTAGGTAAAAACGGGTGTTACAAAGCCCGGTTCAGAGCAACTTCAGGTTAACAGAATAGTAAAGTTCAATGTTTCGCAAGATCAATCTCATGTACTTCGTGCAAAATACGCAATAAGGGGTCCAAGTAAGATGCAACGCTCCAATACCTGACCAGTCTGCACTATATAAAACTGCAAAAAAACTAAAAATAAAAAGTGTTTTCCACACTTCTGTCATTGGGCTATATGTGGGCTACATGTGGGTGATATTTGTGCTACATTTGGGCTCTTTTTTCTCTGGTGGCCATCTTGGGATACTTATTTGTTATGAAGTTTCCTAATTTCCTCATTTACTGCAGTCTCCTCAGTAGGAAATGCTTTCAGTTTTTACTTTGATTCCATCAAGAAGGCATTCAGATGTGTCACACATTTGCCATAAATTCAGAATGTTAGCACTCTAGTTGCTCATTAGATCACTGTAGTAAAGCTACTGCTCACCAGGGAGTTAACTGGAAGTCTACTGCTGGTATTGAAAGTGATTGTTTCAGTCTGCATGTCAGAATTTTCTAATGAAATAGAAGAGGATTTGAGATCTCACTTAAAACATGCCCTAATTTTTCTTTCTGCAGAACTAACCATAATTTCTATGGCAAAATGAACCCCCTAATTTTTTTCCTTTTTAAATTAAATGTTTTAAGTGTTACAGGTTTATTCCAATCAAGATGGCTTGAGGTGTGCCATAATTTTGTCATAAGTAAGACGGTTAGCGCTCTAGTTATTCTTTAGAACACTCTGGGAAGCTGCAGTAGAACACAAAGAAATCAACTGGCAGGCTGCTCCTATTGAAATATAACAGGAAGATATTTGTAATCTCACTTAAAACATGTCCTAATTTTTCTTTCTACAGCACTAACCATAATTTCTATGACAAAATAAACCCCCTCATTTTGTTTCTTTTTAAATTAAATGTTTTAAGTGTTACCGGTTTATTCCAATCAAGATGGCTTCAGGTGTGCCATAATTTTTTCATAAGTAAGACTGTTAGCGCTCTAGTTGTTCTTTAGAACACTCTGGGAAGCTGCAGTAGAACACAAAGGAATCAACTGGCAGGCTGCTCCTGTTGAAATATAACAGGAAGATATTTGAGATCTCACTTAAAACATGTCCTAATTTTTCTTTCTACAGCACTAACCATAATTTCTGTGACAAAATGAACCCCATCATTTTGTTCCTTTTTAAATTAAATGTTTTAAGTGTTACCAGTTTATTCCAATCAAGATGGCTTCAGGTGTGCCATACTTTTGTCATAGGTAAGGCTGTTAGCGCTCTAGTTGTTCTTTAGAACACTCTGGGAAGCTGCAGTAGAACACAAAGGAATCAACTGACAGTCTCTGCCCTTGTTGGATTTACATGTTTTACAGAGAATGTCAGACTTCAATCTCACATGACTGAGAAAGATAATGTGAATTTACAGAAAATATGCTCTCATTTTAGCTTCTGGAGCACCTTCCAAACCTCTGTGGGACAAGCATGAGAAAATTGTTTTCTCTCAAACATGATTCATGAAATCCCAGCAGAAGGTTTTTCACAGGGTAAAATCACCCTAGAACACACCACAATTCCTAAAATTAGTATGGGACCATCAACAAATGAATTCTAATGTAACTAAAGTCTGTTATCACCCTTTATAGTTCTCCTTTTGGTGACCCTCAAAATCTTCTATTCACTACAATGCATTTCATTGGAGTGCTATCATGTATATTGGTCCCAAGATGGCTGCCAACGCTTCTTGGATGAAGTGCTGACAGCCAATCAGATCTCACGATGACATGTGTGGTTAGGCTCCGCCCAGATATATATAGTTCTTTTTCCTTTAATATTTAAAAAACTACTGAACGGATGTACACCATTTTTGAAAAGGTCGCTTTCTGAGCCAAGCAGTACCTTTATGCCAAATTTGGGGTAAATCCGTTCAGTAGTTTCCGCTGTAACCTTGCACAAAGTTCCCTATGGGAAATAGATTTTTTGACTCTTATTTTTTGAATTTCTCAGCAACTACTGAACGGATTTACACCGTTTAACAAAAAGGGCTCTTTCTGAACCAAGGGCTACCTTTTTGCAAAATTTGGTGTAATTCCGTTCAGCAGTTCGAGCTGTAGCTTTGTCTAAAGTTTCCTATGGAAAATAACATGGAGAAAACACGTTTTGGGACCCCCCTTTTTTCTCGGCCCCCGCTTGCCGAATCACCCCGAAACTTTCAAGATAGGAGCGGACTGGAGTGCCCCACGAGTTTTGACAATTTCGCGAAGAGTCGTCGACCGGCGCCAAAGTTATTGGGACTAGAATGTTGTGAATTTCCTATGGAAAATAGGTCCTAACTATAACTACCTACTGGCGACCGCCAGTAGGTAATATATATATATATATATATATATATATATATATATATATATATATATATATATATATATATATATATATATATATCACACGCACTTACATGCTGCACCTACATATCTAGGCTAGGTACATTTAGGCAAATTACGTAGGGCGCGCATTATAGGAGTATGCGAATCCTACTGTTTTATCTAAACAGTATATGTTCATCTTTTAACACTATTGTAGAAATGTATCTACTGTTTACCATATTAGTACTTGCAATTTCTTTCATATGCTTCTGTCTCCTGATTGTCGCAGCAAATATGTTTTACACAAGACTGACGCTGGACCAATAAATACTTATTGAAACATCCTGGTTGCCCTCTTGTGTACTTTCTGAGAATAAGTAAGCACGAGTGACTGAGTGAAAAGTACTGTACTGTTTTGCACGATCCCTGAGGAATCAGGGTTGTCATGTTGAGTGGTTGCCTGAAACTACCTACACTGTTGTAAGATATAGGAGGATGCTAGTGGCACTGTAGAGCTGGCTGGTCTAACAGCTGACATATCCTGTGGCAGTGTCCGGAAGTGATTTGGACACCAAGCCCTCAGTTTAGGTCATCCAAAACGCCCAGGTCCTGAGGATTTCTAGGAACTACACGGCAACATATGTTAGTCTTTGTGCATTATGTATATGTGTTTATATGTGTATATGTGTATTTATATTTGGTCTCTGTGGATTGTTTACAGCCCTGACGAAGTTCAAAAGAACTTGAATAAAACGGGTTGGCTGGATGTTTTAATCTTTGGATCTCACAATTTCAAAAATTGGTTTAGAATAAAGCAAGAATTTTTCTAATGAATGGACTTGAAGACTCGTTGTTCTATTAATTTATGGGTGCACCATTCCATTCTTTATTTCTTAGTGTTCATCATTGCGTCTTATGGCTCGTTTGTGTTCCAGCACTCTTTTCTTTGATTTGTGGATAGTACTGCCAACCTAGTACTTCCCACAAGGACAAATGGGACAGTAGACACAGAAGTTTCTGGGGTTGAGTAGGCTTGACCTTGGAAGGGTGTCGGCTTTGGCACTGGCTTGCCTGATGTTTTTGTTGCTGTACCCTTGCTCCATAAATATCTTTGTCATCACTCCCTTCTTGTGTTCGTATTCTTCCTGGGTACTGCAGTTCCGCTTGGCCCTTAGCAACTTCCCATAGGGGAAGCCCTAAAGGAGTCTCAATGAGTGTGTACTAGTGGCATTCAAAAGACTGTTGTCTGCAGTTTCTTTACAATGGAGTTTTGTGACAAGTTTGCTATTTTGGACTCAGATTTCCACGTCTAGGAATGCTATCCTACTTTTTCTTGTGGGTGCTGTGAACTGTAGGTTTAAATCATTCTCGTTCTGACTGGCGACAAATGATAGAGCATAAGTTTCATCTCCCTTCTAGATGACAAAGATGTCATCTATGAACCTCAACCACATCACAACTAGGCCTGGGCGGTGAACTCCACTCCGTTTGCGGAGTTTGCAGAGTTTTCTGCACTCCACGGAGCTCGCGGCGTGCAGAAAACTCTGCTTCGCGTAGTGCAGTGGAAATTTTTAACTGCTCGCACTCGCGAACTGTAAGTTCACGAGCACGAGCTGCCACTCGGGTAAAATTTTTACCTGAGCAGCAGGAAAACCAGCGTGAATGGCAGTTCGCACTGCACTCCGCCACTTGTGGAACTCCGCAGAGTTTTTGGTCACTTCGCGGAGTTCCGCATAGCAAAACTCAGCGAACTACGCCCAGGCCTGATCACAACCTGGCTATTCATGCCTCCCATTTGGACAGACACCTGCTCCTCCCACCAGCCCATGAAAAGATTTGCGTAACTCGGGGCAAGGCAGGTGCCCTACTCAGTTCCTTGGACCTGTTTATATATCAAAGTAGAAAAAGTTGTTAGTCAGACAATACCAAATCATATCAGTAAACATCTCTGTATGAAGTAGCAGAGACATCATTCTTGCCCGCAGAAAATGTCTGATAACCTGGATCACCAGTTCATGTCTTATTCATGTGTAAAGCTGGTCACATCTAGTGTGACTAGGACATAGTCCTCCTCCCAAGTCACCGCCTTCATCAGGGTAAGGGAATGTGTGGTATCTTTCAAGTATGAGGTAAAGCTGTCACAAATTGCCTGAGGTAGTGATCAATGTATTTGGAGATTAATTCCAAGAGGGAGCCAAGATAGGACAATAGGTCTTCCAGCTGGTTTAAGAGTATTTTTATGTAGTGTGGACAATAAGTAGAGAACTGGGATTATGGGATGTTCACATTCTAAGAGGCCCTTGTCCCTCCAATCGACCAACATTTCTCTGTACTTCAAATAAGCCCAGTCAGAGTTGGTGGAGTGCCACAACGCAGAGTTCCACTGAGTTGGTAAAAAACTCTGTGGAACACAGCTCCACCCTCCCTAATTTAATTATTTAAAAAAAGGCACTTACCTGCTGTGGCATCTACGGGCTGCCTCCTCCTCACCGTGGTCTCTGTCTCCTCGTCTTTGCCATCCACAGCCACGCAAACCCCTACATTTTTTTAAAATAATTAAATTAGGGAGGGTGGAGAGGCCGGCTAACTCCGCTCTGCCACGGAGTCGGAGTTTTGCCTGAACTCTGCATTCTCAACTGAGCTCGGAGTAGGAAAAACTCTGTAAACTCCGCTGAAGGAGCGGAGTTCTCCGCCAGGGGTTAACTTCAAGTTGGAGGACAGAACCTCCACTTTGCTCGATAGTTTGCAGCACAGTTGATCGTTCAATTGTCTTTTCCCTTCTTCTTGGTATTCTTTTTTAGACCAGACCACTACATTACCCCTGATGACGGTGAGTGAGTGGGTGTATGAGTGACTCTATGGGTGAGTGACTGGATGTGTGTGTTGATCTATGAATCAGGTGTGTAAGTATTGGTATGGGTTTGTGAACGGGTTTCAGAATGGAAGTGTGGAAGTTGAAGTGGGTGTATGAATGGTTATATGTGGTGTTGGTGGGTGCGTCAGTCATTCTGTGGATGATGTCACCAGTGATGTCATCAGTGATATTATTTCGGATGTCATGAGTGATGTCACTAACCATGTGATGAGTGATGTAATATGTGAGGTCATAAGCAGTGCATTACGGGGGCACGAGTTATAGTTAGCTCATTAACTATAAGGACTGAATGTCTATGGTTTAGTATGAGTGAAACCTGAGCCAAACTATAACATCCCTGTAACCTTTGTTTTTTTCTGTGAAATTCTAAGGTTTTTTTAAATGCTAATTCCTTACTATAACGTCCATGGAACCTTTGTTTTTTTCAGTGAATTTATGTGGCTTTTGAAAAGCTAATTCCTAATTATAATGTCCCTGTAACCTTTGGGTTTTTCAGTGAATTTCTAAGGTTTTTTAAAATCTATTTCCGAACTATGGGCCTGATTCACAGAACTAACTTAAACCCTTCGCTGGTAGGCCTTTTTCCCCCCTGTGCTAAGCCTTTTTTTGGCTATTTGGGGTAGTTCGCGCTTAGGCCCCTGTAACTTTTTGACCACATAAGGTATCCACGCCAAATTTGCGTCCTTTTCTTCCAGCATCATGGGGATTCTAAAGGTACCCAGGGTTTGTGGATTCCCCTGGAGGGGTCCCAGAAATTAGCCAAAATACAGCTAAATATTTTTTTGGGGGGGAAAAATGGGAAAAATGTGCTGCAAATGAAAGTGTCTGGGTTTTTCCCTGCAAATGGTATAAAAAAGGGTTTGTGGGGCTGCAATCACCATTTTCCCAGCTTTTAGTGAATGACAGACTTTTGTCAGAAAACCAAAATTGTTTACACAGTTTTGGCATTTTTCTGGGACATAGCCTATTTTTGCTATTTTTGTGCTTTCAACCTCTTTCCAGTTAATGGTAGAAATGGGCATGAAAGCAATAATGGATCCTATAAAGCTATACATTTTTGAAAAGTAGACACAATTCTGAATTCAGCAAGGGGTCATTTGTGTAGATCCTTCAAGGTTTCTTTATAGAAACTAACAGTTAAATATAGGAAAAATTGAAAATTAGTTGAAAAAAACAACTTTTGTGTCAACGTTTTCACCTGTAACTTCTTCTAATTATGACAGCTCTTTGAAAGCAATATACCGTTACATCTGCAGGACCTTACTGATTGTGGGGATATATAGGACTTGTAGGTTCACCAAGAACCCGAAGAACCCAGAGCCAAAAACTGAGCAGCGACTTGCAATGGTTTTTTATTATGTAGCGGGTATATAGCAATTACTCTGGGAAAATGTATACATGGAAAAATTGTTTTGAAAGACACCTATGTATTTCTGAACTGGGAACAAAATATAGAGTTTAGAAACAGTAGATATTTGCACATTTCTGAAATTGGGAACACTCATACTAGCATGAGAATTATCGGTCATTTTTCAAAATGACTTCTTTTTACACATTGTCTTTCATTTGGAAGGCAGAAATGCATTGAAAGTCAATAGGTAATAACAGGTGCTTTACAAAACTGAATTACCCTAAGTCTCCCGATAAAAATGGTACCTCACTTGTGTGGGTAGGCATAGTGCCCACCACAGGAAACGGCTCACAACGCAACATGAACACGCAACATTTTCACAATGAAAAATTACCCTTTTTTTGCAAAGTGCCTAGCTGTAGTTTTTGAACCCTAGCTCCGCCGGCACCTAGGGAAACCTAGCAAACCTATACATTTTTGAAAACTAGACACCCAGAGGAACACAGGATGGGGTGACTTGACTGGCTCTCACCAGGTTCTGTTACCCAGAATCCCTTGCAAACCTAAAAAAATGTCCCAAAAATCACATTTTCCTCACATTTCTGTTGTGGAAAGTTCTGGAATCTGCGTGGATCCACAAATTTCCACCCACCCCGCGTTCCCCAAAGTCTTCCGAGTAAATGGTACCTCACTTGCGTGGGTAGGCCTAATGCCCGTGACAGGAAACGGCACAAAACGCAACGTGGACACACCACAATTTCACAGTGAAAAATGACCCTTTTTTGGAAAAGTGCCTAGCTGTAGTTTTTGAACCCTAGATCTGCCGGCACCTAGGGAAACCTAGCAAACCTATACATTTTTGAAAACTAGACACCCAGGGGAATCCAGTATGGGGTGACTTGACTGCCTCCCACCAGGTTCTGTTACCCAGAATCCCTTGCAAACCTAACAAATTGACAAAAAAAACACATTTTCCTCACATTTCAGTGGTGGAAAGTTCTGGAATCTGCGTGGATCCACAAATTTCCACCCACCCCGCGTTCCCCAAAGTCTTCCAAGAAAAATGGTACCTCACTTGCGTGGGTAGGCCTAGTTCCCGCAACATAAAACGGCGCAAAACGCATCGTGGACACACCACAATTTCACAGTGAAAAATTACCCTTTTTTGGCAAAGTGCCTAGCTGTAGTTTTTTTAACCCTAGCTCTGCCGGCACCTAGTGAAACCTAGCAAACCTATACATTTTTGAAAAATAGACTCCCAGGGAAATCCAGGATGGGGTGACTTGACTGGCTCCCACCATGTTCTGTTACCCAGAATCCCTTGCAAACCTAAAAAAAATTCAAAAAACCCACATTTTCCTCACATTTCTGTGGTGGAATGTTCTGGAATCTGCGTGAATTCACAAATTTCGACCCACCCCACGTTCCCCAAAGTCTTGCGAGAAAAATGGTATCTCACTTGTGTGGGTAGGCCTAGTGCCTGCGATAGGAAACGGCGCAAAACGCAACGTGGACACACCTCAATTTCACAGTGAAAAATGACCCTTTTTTGGCAAAGTGCCTAGCTGTAGTTTTTGAACCCTAGCTCTGCCGGCACCTAGGGAAACCTAGCAAACCTATACATTTTTGAAAACTAGACACCCAGTGGAATCCAGGATGGGGTGACTAGACTGCCTCTCACCAGGTTCTGTTACCCAGAATCCCTTGCAAACCTAAAAAATTGCCAAAAAAAACACATTTCTGTGGTGGAAAGTTCTGGAATTTGCGTGGATCCACAAATTTCCACCCACCCCGTGTTCCCCAAAGTCTTCCGAGAAAAATGGTACCTCACTTGTGTGGGTAGGCCTAGTGCCCGCGACAGGAAACGGCGCAAAACGCAACGTGGACACAACACAATTTCACAGTGAAAAATGACCCTTTTTTGGCAAAGTGTGTAGCTGTAGTTTTTGAACCCTAGCTCTGCCGGCACCTAGGGAAACCTAGCAAACCTATACATTTTTGAAAACTAGACACCCAGTGGAATCCAGGATGGGGTGACTCGACTGCCTATCACCAGGTTCTGTTACCCAGAATCCCTTGCAAACCTAAAAAATTGCCCAAAAAAACACATTTCTGTGGTGGAAAGTTCTCGAATTTGCGTGGATCCACAAATTTCCACCCACCCCGCGTTCCCCAAAGTCTTCCGAGAAAAATGGTACTTCACTTGTGTGGGTAGGCCTAGTGCCCGCGACAGGAAACGGCGCAAAACGCAACATGGACACAACACAATTTCACAGTGAAAAATGACCCTTTTTTGGCAAAGTGCCTAGCTTTAGTTTTAACCCTAGCTCTGCCGGGACATAGGGAAACCTAACAAACCTATACATTTTTGAAAACTAGACACTCAGGGAAATCCAGGATGGGGTGACTTGACTGCCTCTCACCAGGTTCTGTTACCCAGAATCCCTTGCAAACTTAAAAAATTGCCCAAAAAAACACATTTTCCTCACATTTCTGTGGTGGAAAGTTCTGGAATTTGCGTGGATCCACAAATTTCCACCCACCCCGCGTTCCCAAAAGTCCTCCGAGAAAAATGGTACCTCACTTGTGTGGGTAGGCCTAGTGCCCACAACAGGAAACGGCGCAAAACGCAACGTGGACACACCACAATTTCTCAGTGAAAAATGACCCTTTTTTGGCAAAGTGCCTAGCTGTAGTTTTTGAACCCTAGCTCTGCCGGCAGCTAGGGAAACCTAGCAAACCTATACATTTTTGAAAACTAGACACCCAGGGGAATTCAGGATGGGGTGACTTGACTGCCTCTCTCCAGGTTCTGTTACCCAGAATCCCTTTCAAACTTAAGAAAATTGCCCAAAAAACACATTTTTCTCACATTTCTGTGGTGGAAAGTTTTGGAATTTGCGTGGATCCACAAATTTCCACCCACCCCGCATTCCCCAAAGTCCTACGAGAAAAATGGTACCTCACTTGTGTGGGTAGGCCTGGTGCCCGCGACAGGAAACGGCGCAAAACGCAACATGGACACACCACAATTTCACAGTGAAAAATGACCCTTTTTTGGCAAAGTGCCTAGCTGTAGTTTTTGAACCCTAGCTCTGCCAGCACCTAGGGAAACCTACCAAACCCACACATTTCTGAAAACTAGACACCCGGGGGATTCCAGGGAGGTATGGCTGACGTCGATCTCCCAAAGTTTCCTTACCCAGAATCCCCTGCAAACCTCAAATTTAGCTGAAAAAATCACTTTTTTTGCACATTTTTGTGTGGGAAAGTTGTGACATCACCGGGCTGACACAAATTTCCTACCACCCAGCATTCCCCCGGGTCTCCCGATAAAAATGGTGCCTCACTCGTGTGGAAGGCCCAAGGACCCGCCACAGGCAAGGGCCCAAAACGTAGTGAGGCGACATCAAAATTGCCAATCACAAAGCAACCTGGTTTTGCAAGGGGGGTCACCTGGGTTTTTGGCCCCGTGCTCGGCAGCCATCTAGGGAAACCTACCAAACCCACACATTTCTGAAAACTAGACACCCGGGGGATTCCAGGGAGGTATGGCTTGCGTCGATCCCCCAACGTTTCCTTACCCAGAATCCCCTGCAAACCTCAATTTAAGCTGAAAAAATCACTTTTTTCACACATTTTTGTGTGGGAAAGTTGTGGCATCACCGGGCTGACACAAATTTCCTACCACCCTGCGTTCCCCCGGGTCTCCCGATAAAAATGGTGCCTCACTCGTGTGGGAGGCCCAAGTACCCGCGACAGGCAAGGGCCCAAAACGTATTGAGGCAACATCAAAATTGCCTATCACCAAACAACCTGGTTTTGCAAGGGGGGTCACCTGGGTTTTTGGCCCGTGCTCGGCGGCCATCTAGGGAAACCTACCAAACCCACACATTTCTGAAAGCTAGACACCCGGGGAATTCCAGGGAGGTATGGCTTGCGTGGATCCCCCAACGTTTCCTTACCCAGAATCCCCTGCAAACCTCAATTTCAGCTGAAAAAATCACTTTTTTCACACATTTTTGTGTGGGAAAGTTGTAGCATCACCGGGCTGACACAAATTTCCTACCACCCAGCGTTTCCCCGTGTCTCCTGATAAAAATGGTGCCTCACTCGTGTGGGACAGTATAGAATAATGGGGTAGCCCAGTTTAGTGCAGAACCTGGGGATTAAGTACTTTAAGGGAATAGTGGTACTGCCACCATTTGGCTTAAATAAAACATAAAATCATCCAATCAATTCTATCTCTCCTTTAAGATGAGACCAACCATTAATGAAAATGAATTTTTACTTATATCCAAACCAAAAAGAAAAAGAAAAACTCATGTGTTCTATTTCACGATATGATTTTATAGTAAATAATTATAAGTTAGTGTAGACTATTTAAACACATAAATGTACACACACAAATATAGACTCTATACAATAACAATTACATATAAAACGTGAAGTGAACACAAAAATACATATATTTACATATCACAACACATTATAAACATAACACATGAACATATACTCAAAAAACATGATAGAAACAGTGTGTAATTCTTGAACAAAAGTATCAACCCAGTAGGTAATTATTCTTGTTATTTTTCAATTATTCTGGGTGATCATTAACACTCGGCATTAAAGCATCGACGTTTCGACCCCTGGAATAAATAGCGATATTGTAATCGTCTGTGTGGGGTCTTCTTCAGGACTAGAAAATGAGTCTGTGTGTGGCCTGTTTAGAAAAACCAAAGGAAGGTACTTTAATGTTGTGTAAGGTTTGGACAAAAATCAGAAGTGGAGAGACCAGAAGTCTCTGCTCACCTTCAAAAGGGTTCCACCTGATATGTATTACAGCACGGCAACTTGTACTCATGCGAAGATGGATGACCTGACTCTGACATAAGCCTTCTGGTCACTCGATAGCGTTTAGTCTGCGGTAACGCTTTCCTGTATCGTACAATGGGATGATGGCGATTATTAATTGAATAGTCCAATTGGATTAAATCAGATACAATAAATAACAAATTATTTAGAGTAGGAGCAAACACTAACCTCCGGCGTATGGCGCACGGGGTTCCATAGATGAATCTCCTTTTTATTCAAGAGATTACTTGTAGGGGCCTTCCGCCTCCAAATACAACTTAGCAGCGGTATCCAAGGCTGGTTAATCGCCTTTGAATACTTCTAAAAAAGAAAAAGGGGAAAAAAGGAAAAGCCCGTATATAGACTTCAATTAATTAGCCAAAGACTCGTGTCAATTCTTACGCTCAGCGTGTGTAGCTGTCTAATACAGCATCTTACCTTAAGTTTTCTATCCGTCTAGCTGAGAAACCGGGAAGCTCTCATCTGGCGTGGCCGCCTCGTTTAAATAGAATTACTCGCGCCCGCTTACGTGTGTTTCCAGCGCCCTTGTGTGTCAGGAAATACGTGCGTGACCTGACTACCCTCTTGTGGGGATCGGCTTAAAAGTATTGCTTCGGTTGTGACCCAGGGGGTCACGATAAACTAACGCATTAGTTTTTCAACCCGGATCTGATCTGATGTTAGCCTATGTGGGGATCGGCTTAAAAGTATTACTTCAATTGTGACCCAGGGGGTCACAATGAACTAACGCATTAGTTCTTCAACCCGGATCTAATCCGATGTTAGCCAAAGTGAGCGTCGTATCGGTGGAAATTAAACGCTACCACAACAAGAGCTGAGAGACACAACCAATGGTGTACATTGCCAGTAATTTACAGCATAAACCATTATGAAGATGACATTTTTTCATTTAAAACGTTAATTCCATGTAAACAACTACATTGAATGGTCCAATTTCAGCATTTCATAATCCTTATTCAGATAACCAAAACCTTATATTTATATATGCAGATCCCTGCCGCTCATATGTATTGTCAAAACATACTTAAAGCATTAGCACATATGCGATGGTATTCCGATTTTCAATCGTGTGTTTTGGTAACTTAAATAACTGTTAAATCAACCATCTAAGTCAGCTACATTATAGTCTAGTATCAGCATTTTATGGTCAGCATTAGAATAAACAATACCTTATATCTATATATTTACATTTACATAGGCAGATCCCTGCCGCTCGTGTGTGTTGTCAGAACATATTCAATAAAGTTAACATTCTTATATGGCCTTGGCACAAGTGCGGTGATGTTACACATTGCACATTTATTCATTAACTTAACAGATTTTATTTAATTATTTCAATCATGCTTAGTATCCTGAAATTAACATAACATTTGGTTATTACACGTATGTGATGGTACTGTATCTTTTGTCATGTGAGTGACCATTCCATATTCAGTATTCATCCTAGATCATACTGAGCAGAGATATCTGCCTAGAAATCTCCTCTTGCTCATTCAAACCCCCATTGACTGAATCAAGCAAATGAATCCATTTACATTCGCGTAGGTTCATGATGGCTGATAGAGAACCACCTCTGGGATTTGGCGTTATCTTCTCTAGTACCCACCACTCAATACTATTGACGGTGTGACCCTCTTCGCTAAAGTGTTCGACCTGAGGGGCGCCTTGTACCTTGCAATGAATGCGAGAGCAATGTTGCAAGATACGTGTCTTTATCTTTTGTTTCGTCTGTCCTACGTATACTCTCTGGCAAGGACATTTAATTAGATAGATAACGTCCTGTGTATTACAGTTTGTGTGATGGTGTAGACAATATCTCTTGCCATTGTGTATAAATTCCTTTTGTTCAACAGTGAGATCACACGCCTTGCATCGTCCACATCTATAATGCCCTTGGAGTGGTGGCAACATTAAGAGGGAACGTGTGTCCGGTACTGGCTCATCTATAAGATATGAGCTCACAACATAATCTTTGATATTCCTACCTCGTTTGAATGCAAACAAAGGACGTTCTGCGCTACCTATTTCATCTGATACTAGGTGCCAATTTTGATTTATAATTCTCTTAATTTCATTGCTCCTATTGCTGAACGTTGAGATGCAAACAATCCGATTAGTATCAGAGGATTTGTCAGTCTTGGTTTGTAATAATATATCCCTGTGACAATACCACGCTCGCTTTCTAGATCTTTTTAAAAGGCTGCGTGGGTACCCTCGTACTAGAAGTCTCTGTAAGAGAGAGTCAGATTCTCTAAAGAAATCAGCCCTACGTGTGCAATTCCTGCGAATTCTCAGGAATTGCCCGTAGGGCAGATTATCTCGCAAATTTCTTGGATGGTTACTCTTATATCCCAATAGAGTATTTCTTTCTAATGGCTTCCTATACAGGGTTGTGTAAAGCTCATTATTCTCACTTTGTACAGTTAGGTCAAGAAAATTAACCTTCTCTGTACTTTAAGTCATGGTCATCTGGATATCATCTGATCGTCCATTAAGCCAGATGCAAAATTCTTCTAAGGTGGCAGAGTCACCAGTCCATATCATGAGGACATCATCAATATACCTCTTCCACAGAGAAATATTCTCTGTGAAAGGGTTATCGGCATTGTAGATGTTCCTGTCCTCATAGTTGTCCATGTATAGATTAGCGATATCCGGAGCAAAGCCAGCTCCCATGGCCACTCCTTTGGTCTGGTAAAAGTAATCTTTCTGGAAAATGAAGAAATTCTTCGTCATTGCCACTTCAAGTAGGGCAATGATAAATTCGATAGGTACTCTATGGGGTCTTTCTCTACGTTCTAAGACCTCATACGCTATGGCTAGGGCTTCTCTTTGTGGAATGCTCGTATACAACGAGGCCACATCCATTGTTACCAGTATCTGTCTTTCCTTGTCATAGGTATGGCCCTCAATCCAATTAATGACTTCCAACGTGTCTCGGATGTACGATCGAGTCTTGGCCACCCATGGTTGTAGAAAAATATCCACATACCGGCACAGGGGTTCCAAGACTGATCCACATCCAGACACGATGGGTCTCCCTGGTGGTTTTTCCCTATTTTTGTGAACTTTAGGGAGGGTGTAAATAGTAGGGACCCGGGGCTCTTTTTGATTAAGGTAACCATACTCTAGTTGGCTCAAATATCCTTCCTCCAATCCTTGTGTGGTTAGTGTGTGTATCAATTTGGAAACCTCCTTGGTGGGATCTCCCCTGATTTTTTGATAGTTGGCAGCCACTTGCAATTGTGTCTGAATCTCAGTGACATAATCCTCTCTGTCCTGGACCACAATAGAGCCACCCTTATCGGCTGGCTTAACTACTAAGTCCATGTTGTTTTTCAATGTCTCCAAGCTCAATCGTTCTTCCTTACTGATGTTATGCTTAATATACTTTTTGGTATCATACAATTTAAGAACATCATGTAGTACTACCTGCTCAAAAGCGAGAATTTTGTTAGACATTAGATGTGTAGGTGGTGAGAAAGTGGAAGGTGTTCGTAACGGAGTGGCTGGTGACCGATTGATATTCATAGGGCTTGAATGTTTATAGAAGAAATGTTTCAATCGTATCTTGCGAAAGAAACGATACAGATCTATTTTTGTCCCAAAGCTATTACTCGGTGCACTCGGCACATAACTTAACCCTTTGGAAAGGACAGATAACTCCGTTGGGGAAAGAGAATGTTTGGATAGATTGATGACAGGATTAGTGTGGTCATCTCCTAGAGCAGAGTTGTCTGTGCCTACTACCAACGATATGTTTGCCTCCTGGTTTGAATCTCTCCATGTGTTTGAGGGTAGAATCTCACCGATCTCCTGCCCCTCCCTCGGCCCCTGTTCCATCCTCTGCTCTGTCCCCTGTCCTGTCCTCTGTTCCCTAACCACCCTTGTGGAGGTCCCCCTCCCCTGTGTGTTGTCCATCTGGGATCCCCTAAAAAGGACCCGATGTTGTTTCTGGGTATGGTGTAACTTGGTGATTTGCACCCTGATAACTTGGGCCTGCGTTTGACTGCTGACGGTTCCTAGAGGGGTCACTGTTGTCGTAATCACTGTCTGGACCACTAGAGTAGGAGGACTCTGAGAAAGTTTTAAATTTACGGCCCCCTTGTCTACCTCTGTTCAAGTAGTGACCCTGAGGGTCTTGTTGGTAATACTCGTCTGTAATATATGGATAAGTGACTTTCTTGTCGTATGTCCGTAGATCTTTTGCTAATTTATCCAATTTCCTGTTTAACGTGATTGTGTTAAATTCAGCAACCGTTTTGTCTAATCTTTCAAGGGCTTCTTTTCCGTTAGTGAGTGCCCTATTGTCCAAAATCTCCTTTCTTAGATCTTCTATTTCCTTCATCAATTTTTTCATATATTCCAATGCAGTTTCTACTCTAAGCACCATCCAGTGCCTGGAGCAGTTATTGGCAACAAAACTGAAGTTCTCACGAAACTTGGGTATTTCTGTAAAAATAGCAGGCTCATTTCTCACCTGTAAACCTACAGGGATAATGTTCGCCTGTAGATATTTAGTTAATAAGTGACCATGTAACCTCGTTCTTATCAGTTTTTCTCTAGTCTCTCAAGTTTGGTCAACTTCTCATTTAATGTATTATTTATGGGTGTCACTGTTACTCCTAAAAGGATGTCTCTTCTTGCCCTTGTATAAGTCTGGCAATATATTCTTCGCTATATGCAAGTGTGTCTGACATTGCACATCAATTTAAAAATTAAATTGAGAGATAACCCTCGCAGACCAGCGTCTGCTCTTATAAGTCAGTATAGAATAATGGGGTAGCCCAGTTTAGTGAAGAACCTGGGGATTAAGTACTTTACGGGAATAGTGGTTCTGCCACCATTTTGCTTAAATAAAACATAAAATCATCCAATCAATTCTATCTCTCCTTTAAGATGAGACCAACCATTAATGAAAATGAATTTTTACTTATATCCAAACCAAAAAGAAAAAGAAAAACTTATGTGTTCTATTTCACGATATGATTTTATAGTAAATAATTATAAGTTAGTGTAGACTATTTAAACACATATATGTACACACACAAATATAGACTCTATACAATAACAATTACATATAAAACGTGAAGTGAACCCAAAAATACATATATTCACATATCACAACACATTATAAACATAACACATGAACATATACTCAAACAAAATGATAGAAACAGTGTGTAATTCTTGAACAAAAGTATCAACCCAGTAGGTAATTATTCTTGTTATTTTTCAATTATTCTGGGTGATCATTAACACTCGGCATTAAAGCGTCGACGTTTCGACCCCTGGAATAAATAGCGATATTGTAATCGTCTGTGTGGGGTCTTCTTCAGGACTAGAAAATGAGTCTGTGTGTGGCCTGTTTAGAAAAACCAAAGGAAGGTACTTTAATTTTGTGTAAGGTTTGGACAAAAATCAGAAGTGGAGAGACCAGAAGTCTCTGCTCACCTTCAAAAGGGTTCCACCCTGATATGTATTACAGCACGGCAACTTGTACTCATGCGAAGATGGATGACCTGACTCTGACATAAGCCTTCTGGTCACTCAATAGCGTTTAGTCTGCGGTAACGCTTTCCTGTATCGTACAATGGGATGATGGTGATTATTAATTGAATAGTCCAATTGGATTAAATCAGATACAATAAATAACAAATTATTTAGAGTAGAAGCAAACACTAACCTCCGGCGTATGGCGCACGGGGTTCCATAGATGAATCTCCTTTTTATTCAAGAGATTACTTGTAGGGGCCTTCCGCCTCCAAATACAACTTAGCAGCGGTATCCAAGGCTGGTTAATCGCCTTTGAATACTTCTAAAAAAGAAAAAGGGGAAAAAAGGAAAAGCCCGTATATAGACTTCAATTAATTAGCCAAAGACTCGTGTCAATTCTTACGCTCAGCGTGTGTAGCTGTCTAATACAGCATCTTACCTTAAGTTTTCTATCCGTCTAGCTGAGAAACCGGGAAGCTCTCATCTGGCGTGGCCACCTCGTTGAAATAGAATTACTCGCGTCCGCTTACGTGTGTTTCCAGCGCCCTTGTGTGTCAGGAAATACGTGCGTGACCTGACTACCCTCTTGTGGGGATCGGCTTAAAAGTATTGTGTTGTGGTCTGTTGTAGAAAGTAGACGCTGGCAGCCAAGTAGATTTAACATGTACCTTTAATCTGTAGTCGGTTCAAGTACATCCAGATGGTTGGTAAGTACAACAGACAGGTAGTCCAGGTAACAGGTGAAGTATAAGTAGATTAACCAGTAGTCAAGCCATTAGTTCCAGGTAGTAGGAAACACCTTGTAGTAGCAAACCCCACCAGGAGCAGCCTGCCTGCTGCTCAGCCCCTCTCTCTCTAACTGTCATTCCTCACTCACACAGACACCCAACATTCCGTGCATCACTGCATTCCCAACACTCTACAGTAAACATGCACACTGGCTGAGCAGCAGGAAGAATAGGTGAAACGTAGAACACAGAATAACTATGCAGGGCATAACACATCCCTTTCCTTTTAAAATGAACAACGAAAGAGTAACAATACTGCAATAGTAGAACTATACACAGAAATGTACAAATGCAAGAAATAGTTCAAAACCCAGGGATGAGAAATAAAGTAAACATCACGGGAGGGTCAGAGCTATTCAAAACAGAGAGAATGGATGGTTTACGAACAAAAATAGAGTAAAAGACCCATCCTCTCCCAATAAATATAATGAACAAAGTTCCTTGTAAATTGCAGAGAAAAAAAAAAACCCGCAACTGCAAACCCTTCTGAAAGGGAACAAATCAATAGTAAATATTCCTCATGTAAGGAAACTTACATTTGCTGTGAAAGAGGAGCTAAAAACCAAACTTCCACCCCTCATACGAGGTACTAACACTAGGGACTGTGACCCATAAAGTCCAGTAGGACTTTATACACACTAGGGACTGTGACCCATAAAGTCCAGTAAGACTTTATACATGAATATGGGATACACCCTGTGTAGGGGAACCGTACCCATAAACCCAAAACCCACCCCGTGTAAGGGTTACATGAAATGCTGATTGGAAAAATCCCCAAAACATACCCCGCGTAGGGGTTACCAAACAAACAACAGTAAATGGGAATCGTACCCATAACTAAAACCAACCCAGTGTAAGGGTTACCTGTTATGTTAATCGGCGGAGACGCGATAAACATACTCCGTGTCAGGGTTACTAAACAAATAACTGTACCTGTAAAACACACTCATGAACTCACCCCTGTGTAGAGGCTGCGTTTAACGCTTAACGAGAAAAGAGCTCAAACTACCCACCCCTGCGTAGGGGTTGCGTGTAACGCTTTATGGGAAAGGGACTCGTTCCCAAACCCATGCCCATCCCTATCATAAGGGATACTGTGTGATGAGCAAATGCCGAAACCCATCCCTCAAAAAAGAGATAAACCTGTGATTACCACGCTGAAATTAGATGTCCCACCCATATGTAGGGAAGCGAAGACTGTGGCATATCACTAAAACACAATGATGAGGAAAGCATTATCATAATACGTACAACTAGTGATGTAAAGACTTTTCCCCAGACTCTTGTAAAATTTCTACTAAAAACTACCCCACGGTCAGTGAGCGGTTTCTCACACAGGTCATGATATCACTAAAAACCCATGCAGTCGATGTACATTACTACAGCCGAGACACCAACCCAAGAAAAAAAAACCAAGCAATTAACAATTACTTTTGACATCACTGCAACCAAGCCAGCAAAGCTTGTATTAAGAGAGTTCTCCGACGAGTATGCTTACGAAGTCAGTTTTACCTTTTCTCACGAAAACACAGGACCACTGTGAACTATAGTCCCCAGAACATCTACATATTTTGATGAAGAGAAACTGTAGATCATATCGGCACATGACCACGCAGTGAAAAATGTCTAGAACAGCTTCACAGGGCTGTGCGAGTCACCGGTGTCTCCAGAGGCAAGTTGAAGCTGCATCCCGACTGTGCACAACCGTTCTGACGTAGACATGCCCAACAAAAGAAAAGTACCTGCATTTTCTTGTGCTACACAAAACAAAAAGCAGCCAACCAGAAGAAATAGATTGGAGGCGACCTTCACTCTGGGACGTTGTCGAAGTTTACGTTGAACTTTATTGAGTGAACAAAGTGGTTGGCGAATTACGTGGTTAGAATTGACGCTCAGAGAACCAGCATAACACATGGGCGATTGTCAACCCCAAGATGGCGCCACGCTTTCTCACGCCGTGCCGGGTGGCTCACGGCACGCTCAGTGTGGAAAGGCAGGCAGGCAGCGAAGACTCAGGAGGTCGTCACAAAAGACTCTACAGCTCCGCGCGACACAACAGACCAAGTAAGGTGCGCGAGCTGTGCTTTGAATTTGAAAGTGGCGGTTGGGGAGATGAGGTCTCAACGTGGACCCAAAATCGAAGTCACACAATGTCTCACACCTGACTCTGCCCCTAATAATATTGCCACTGTGATGCGCCAAGCATGCAGCACAAACTGACACCACTCTGCCAGTGCAAAGTTCGTAATTGCCTAAAACAAGTCAGTGAAATGCACAGATCCTTTGTATTGAATCCCCAGCTCACCTTTGTGTGAAGTCCACAACTCTCCTTCTTGTGATGTCTCAACGTTGAGGAAGACCTTAACAACTGGTACACCATTACAAATCCAATCTGCAGACTGTAGAGATTACTACACACCTTGTAGATCCATGTAGCACACAATATCCTTTTCCTGGCATCTCCAAAGCAGCAGTCACATCCAGTAGCAGACAGACATTGCGCAGGACAGATCATGGCATGTGCAGCATACCAGCACAGTTTAAACATGTTTAAAGTCATTAACAAAGGACAATCTTTCCTTGATGGCACAGGCAACACACAGTACAGCATGCTTACGTTGGGGCTGTCCGTTGTCCAGGACACTGGTGGGGTTACTGAGTATGCTGTACTAGACTCTTTTGTTGCGATGACTCCTCTTGTGATGCTTGTCGTGTTGCCTCTTGTATGCTTGTTGTAGCGTTGTTTCATGGTTGACTGTAGGGCTTGTGGCTCCTTCTCACCCTGTGGACTGGTTACAGATGTCATCTTTTGCTTTCTTGTTCAATTGTGGAGAAAATTAAGCACGTGGGAAGGTCTCCAACTCTCGCTCGTCGCCAAAATATGTTGTGGTCTGTTGTAGAAAGTAGACGCTGGCAGCCAAGTAGATTTAACATGTACCTTTAATCTGTAGTCGGTTCAAGTACATCCAGATGGTTGGTAAGTACAACAGACAGGTAGTCCAGGTAACAGGTGAAGTATAAGTAGATTAACCAGTAGTCAAGCCATTAGTTCCAGGTAGTAGGAAACACCTTGTAGTAGCAAACCCCACCAGGAGCAGCCTGCCTGCTGCTCAGCCCCTCTCTCTCTAACTGTCATTCCTCACTCACACAGACACCCAACATTCCGTGCATCACTGCATTCCCAACACTCTACAGTAAACATGCACACTGGCTGAGCAGCAGGAAGAATAGGTGAAACGTAGAACACAGAATAACTATGCAGGGCATAACATATTGCTTCGGTTGTGACCCAGGGGGTCACGATAAACTAACGCATTAGTTTTTCAACCCGGATCTGATCCGATGTTAGCCTATGTGGGGATCGGCTTAAAAGTATTACTTCGGTTGTGACCCAGGGGGTCACAATGAACTAACGCATTAGTTCTTCAACCCGGATCTAATCCGATGTTAGCCAAAGTGAGCGTCGTATCGGTGGAAATTAAACGCTACCACAACAAGAGCTGATAGACACAACCAATGGTGTACATTGCCAGTAATTTACAGCATAAACCATTATGAAGATGACATTTTTTCATTTAAAACGTTAATTCCATGTAAACAACTACATTGAATGGTCCAATTTCAGCATTTCATAATCCTTATTCAGATAACCAAAACCTTATATTTATATATGCAGATCCCTGCCGCTCATATGTATTGTCAAAACATACTTAAAGCATTAGCACATATGCGATGGTATTCCGATTTTCAATCGTGTGTTTTGGTAACTTAAATAACTGTTAAATCAACCATCTAAGTCAGCTACATTATAGTCTAGTATCAGCATTTTATGGTCAGCATTAGAATAAACAATACCTTATATCTATATATTTACATTTACATAGGCAGATCCCTGCCGCTCGTGTGTGTTGTCAGAACATATTCAATAAAGTTAACATTCTTATATGGCCTTGGCACAAGTGCGGTGATGTTACACATTGCACATTTATTAATTAACTTAACAGATTTTATTTAATTATTTCAATCATGCTTAGTATCCTGAAATTAACATAACATTTGGTTATTACACGTATGTGATTTAATCCAATTGGACTATTCAATTAATAATCGCCATCATCCCATTGTACGATACAGGAAAGCGTTACCGCAGACTAAACGCTATCGAGTGACCAGAAGGCTTATGTCAGAGTCAGGTCATCCATCTTCGCATGAGTACAAGTTGCCGTGCTGTAATACATAGCAGGGTGGAACCCTTTTGAAGGTGAGCAGAGACTTCTGGTTTCTCCACTTCTGATTTTTGTCCAAACCTTACACAACATTAAAGTACCTTCCTTTGGTTTTTCTAAGCAGGCCACACACAGACTCATTTTCTAGTCCTGAAGAAGACCCCACACAGACGATTACAATATCGCTATTTATTCCAGGAGTCGAAACGTCGACGCTTTAATGCCGAGTGTTAATGATCACCCAGAATAATTGAAAAATAACAAGAATAATTACCTACTGGGTTGATACTTTTGTTCAAGAATTACACACTGTTTCTATCATGTTTTTTTGAGTATATGTTCATGTGTTATGTTTATAATGTGTTGTGATATGTAAATATATGTATTTTTGTGTTCACTTCACGTTTTATATGTAATTGTTATTGTATAGAGTCTATATTTGTGTGTGTACATATATGTGTTTAAATAGTCTACACTAACTTATAATTATTTACTATAAAATCATATCGTGAAATAGAACACATGAGTTTTTCTTTTTCTTTTTGGTTTGGATATAAGTAAAAATTCATTTTCATTAATGGTTGGTCTCATCTTAAAGGAGAGATAGAATTGATTGGATGATTTTATGTTTTATTTAAGCAAAATGGTGGCAGAACCACTATTCCCTTAAAGTACTTAATCCCCAGGTTCTGCACTAAACTGGGCTACCCCATTATTCTATACTGACTTATAAGAGCAGACGCTGGTCTGCGAGGGTTATCTCTCAATTTAATTTTTAAATTGATGTGCAATGTCAGACACACTTGCATATAGCGAAGAATATATTGCCAGACTTATACAAGGGCAAGAAGAGACATCCTTTTAGGAGTAACAGTGACACCCATAAATAATACATTAAATGAGAAGTTGACCAAACTTGAGAGACTAGAGAAAAAACTGATAAGAACGAGGTTACATGGTCACTTATTAACTAAATATCTTCAGGCGAACATTATCCCTGTAGGTTTACAGGTGAGAAATGAGCCTGCTATTTTTATAGAAATACCCAAGTTTCGTGAGAACTTCAGTTTTGTTGCCAATAACTGCTCCAGGCACTGGATGGTGCTTGGAGTAGAAACTGCATTGGAATATATGAAAAAATTGATGAAGGAAATAGAAGATCTAAGAAAGGAGATTTTGGACGATAGGGCACTCACTAACGGAAAAGAAGCCCTTGAAAGATTAGACAAAACGGTTGCTGAATTTAACACAATCACGTTAAACAGGAAATTGGATAAATTAGCAAAAGATCTACGGACATACGACAAGAAAGTCACTTATCCATATATTACAGACGAGTATTACCAACAAGACACTCAGGGTCACTACTTGAACAGAGGTAGACAAGGGGGCCGTAAATTTAAAACTTTCTCAGAGTCCTCCTCCTCTAGTGGTCCAAACAGTGATTACGACAACAGTGACCCCTCTAAGAACCGTCAGCAGTCAAACGCAGGCCCAAGTTATCAGGGTGCAAATCACCAAGTTACACCATACCCAGAAACAACATCGGGTCCTTTTTTAGGGGATCCCAGATGGACAACACACAGGGGAGGGGGACCTCCACAAGGGTGGTTAGGGAACAGAGGACAGGACAGGGGACAGAGCAGAGGATGGAACAGGGGCCGAGGGAGGGGCAGGAGATCGGTGAGATTCTACCCTCAAACACATGGAGAGATTCAAACCAGGAGGCAAACATATCGTTGGTAGTAGGCACAGACAACTCTGCTCTAGGAGATGACCACACTAATCCTGTCATCAATCTATCCAAACATTCTCTTTCCCCAACGGAGTTATCTGTCCTTTCCAAAGGGTTAAGTTATGTGCCGAGTGCACCGAGTAATAGCTTTGGGACAAAAATAGATCTGTATCGTTTCTTTCGCAAGATACGATTGAAACATTTCTTCTATAAACATTCAAGCCCTATGAATATCAATCGGTCACCAGCCACTCCCTTACGAACACCTTCCACTTTCTCACCACCTACACATCTAATGTCTAACAAAATTCTCGCTTTTGAGCAGGTAGTACTACATGATGTTCTTAAATTGTATGATACCAAAAAGTATATTAAGCATAACATCAGTAAGGAAGAACGATTGAGCTTAGAGACATTGAAAAACAACATGGACTTAGTAGTTAAGCCAGCCTATAAGGGTGGCTCTATTGTGGTCCAGGACAGAGAGGATTATGTCACTGAGATTCAGACACAATTGCAAGTGGCTGCCAACTATCAAAAAATCAGGGGAGATTTCCAAATTGATACACACATTAAACACACAAGGATTGGAGGAAGGATATTTGAGCCAACTAGAGTATGGTTACCTTAATCAAAAAGAGCCCCGGGTCCCTACTATTTACACCCTCCCTAAAGTTCACAAAAATAGGGAAACACCACCAGGGAGACCCATCGTGTCTGGATGTGGATCAGTCTTGGAACCCCTGTGCCGGTATGTGGATATTTTTCTACAACCATGGGTGGCCAAGACTCGATCGTACATCCGAGACACGTTGGAAGTCATTAATTGGATCGAGGGCCATACCTATGACAAGGAAAGACAGATACTGGTAACAATGGATGTGGCCTCGTTGTATACGAGCATTCCACAAAGAGAAGCCCTAGCCATAGCGTATGAGGTCTTAGAACGTAGAGAAAGACCCCATAGAGTACCTACCGAATTTATCATTGCCCTACTTGAAGTGGCAATGACGAAGAATTTCTTCATTTTCCAGAAAGATTACTTTTACCAGACCAAAGGAGTGGCCATGGGAGCTGGCTTTGCTCCGGATATAGCTAATCTATACATGGACAACTATGAGGACAGGAACATCTACAATGCCGATAACCCTTTCACAGAGAATATTTCTCTGTGGAAGAGGTATATCGATGATGTCCTCATGATATGGACTGGTGACTCTGCCACCTTAGAAGAATTTTGCATCTGGCTTAATGGACGATCAGATGATATCCAGATGACCATGACCTAACTATACAAAGTGAGAATAATGAGCTTTACACCACCCTGTATAGGAAGCCATTAGAAAGAAATACTCTATTGGGATATAAGAGTAACCATCCAAGAAATTTGCGAGATAATCTGCCCTACGGGCAATTCCTGAGAATTCGCAGGAATTTCACACGTAGGGCTGATTTCTTTAGAGAATCTGACTCTCTCTTACAGAGACTTCTAGTACGAGGGTACCCACGCAGCCTTTTAAAAAGATCTAGAAAGCGAGCGTGGTATTGTCACAGGGATATATTATTACAAACCAAGACTGACAAATCCTCTGATACTAATCGGATTGTTTGCGTCTCAACGTTCAGCAATAGGAGCAATGAAATTAAGAGAATTATAAATCAAAATTGGCACCTAGTATCAGATGAAATAGGTAGCGCAGAACGTCCTTTGTTTGCATTCAAACGAGGTAGGAATATCAAAGATTATGTTGTGAGCCCATATCTTATAGATGAGCCAGTACCGAACACACGTTCCCTCTTAATGTTGCCACCACTCCAAGGGCATTATAAATGTGGACGATGCAAGGCGTGTGAGCTCACTGTTGAACAAAAGGAATTTATACACAATGGCAAGAGATATTGTCTACACCATCACACAAACTGTAATACACAGGACGTTATCTATCTAATTAAATGTCCTTGCCAGAGAGTATACGTAGGACAGACGAAACAAAAGATAAAGACACGTATCTTGCAACATTGCCCTCGCATTCGTTGCAAGGTACAAGGCGCCCCTCTGGTCGAACACTTTAGCGAAGAAGGTCACACCGTCAATAGTATTGAGTGGTGGGTACTAGAGAAGATAACGCCAAATCCCAGAGGTGGTTCTCTATCAGCCATCATGAACCTACGCGAATGTAAATGGATTCATTTGCTTGATTCAGTCAATGGGGGTTTGAATGAGCAAGAGGAGATTTCTAGGCAGATATCTCTGCTCAGTATGATCTAGGATGAATACTGAATATGGAATGGTCACTCACATGACAAAAGATACAGTACCATCACATACGTGTAATAACCAAATGTTATGTTAATTTCAGGATACTAAGCATGATTGAAATAATTAAATAAAATCTGTTAAGTTAATGAATAAATGTGCAATGTGTAACATCACCGCACTTGTGCCAAGGCCATATAAGAATGTTAACTTTATTGAATATGTTCTGACAACACACACGAGCGGCAGGGATCTGCCTATGTAAATGTAAATATATAGATATAAGGTATTGTTTATTCTAATGCTGACCATAAAATGCTGATACTAGACTATAATGTAGCTGACTTAGATGGTTGATTTAACAGTTATTTAAGTTACCAAAACACACGATTGAAAATCGGAATACCATCGCATATGTGCTAATGCTTTAAGTATGTTTTGACAATACATATGAGCGGCAGGGATCTGCATATATAAATATAAGGTTTTGGTTATCTGAATAAGGATTATGAAATGCTGAAATTGGACCATTCAATGTAGTTGTTTACATGGAATTAACGTTTTAAATGAAAAAATGTCATCTTCATAATGGTTTATGCTGTAAATTACTGGCAATGTACACCATTGGTTGTGTCTCTCAGCTCTTGTTGTGGTAGCGTTTAATTTCCACCGATACGACGCTCACTTTGGCTAACATCGGATTAGATCCGGGTTGAAGAACTAATGCGTTAGTTCATTGTGACCCCCTGGGTCACAACCGACGTAATACTTTTAAGCCGATCCCCACATAGGCTAACATCGGATCAGATCCGGGTTGAAAAACTAATGCGTTAGTTTATCGTGACCCCCTGGGTCACAACCGAAGCAATACTTTTAAGCCGATCCCCACAAGAGGGTAGTCAGGTCACGCACGTATTTCCTGACACACGAGGGCGCTGGAAACACACGTAAGCGGACGCGAGTAATTCTATTTAAACGAGGCGGCCACGCCAGATGAGAGCTTCCCGGTTTCTCAGCTAGACGGATAGAAAACTTAAGGTAAGATGCTGTATTAGACAGCTACACACGCTGAGCGTAAGAATTGACACGAGTCTTTGGCTAATTAATTGAAGTCTATATACGGGCTTTTCCTTTTTTCCCCTTTTTCTTTTTTAGAAGTATTCAAAGGCGATTAACCAGCTTTGGATACCGCTGCTAAGTTGTATTTGGAGGCGGAAGGCCCCTGCAAGTAATCTCTTGAATAAAATGGAGATTAATCTATGGAACCCCGTGCGCCATACGCCGGAGGTTAGTGTTTGCTTCTACTCTAAATAATTTATTTATTGTATCTGATTTAATCCAATTGGACTATTCAATTAATAATCGCCATCATCCCATTGTACGATACAGGAAAGCGTTACCGCAGACTAAACGCTATTGAGTGACCAGAAGGCTTATGTCAGAGTCAGGGCATCCATTTTCGCATGAGTACAAGTTGCCGTGCTGTAATACATATCAGGGTGGAACCCTTTTGAAGGTGAGCAGAGACTTCTGGTCTCTCCACTTCTGATTTTTGTCCAAACCTTACACAACATTAAAGTACCTTCCTTTGGTTTTTCTAAACAGGCCACACACAGACTCATTTTCTAGTCCTGAAGAAGACCCCACACAGACGATTACAATATCGCTATTTATTCCAGGGGTCGAAACGTCGACGATTTAATGCCGAGTGTTAATGATCACCCAGAATAATTGAAAAATAACAAGAATAATTACCTACTGGGTTGATACTTTTGTTCAAGAATTACACACTGTTTCTATCATGTTTTTTTGAGTATATGTTCATGTGTTATGTTTATAATGTGTTGTGATATGTAAATATATGTATTTTTGTGTTCACTTCACGTTTTATATGTAATTGTTATTGTATAGAGTCTATATTTGTGTGTGTACATATATGTGTTTAAATAGTCTACACTAACTTATAATTATTTACTATAAAATCATATCGTGAAATAGAACACATGAGTTTTTCTTTTTCTTTTTGGTTTGGATATAAGTAAAAATTCATTTTCATTAATGGTTGGTCTCATCTTAAAGGAGAGATAGAATTGATTGGATGATTTTATGTTTTATTTAAGCAAAATGGTGGCAGAACCACTATTCCCTTAAAGTCACTCGTGTGGGAGGCCCAAGTACCCACGACAGGCAGGGGCCCAAAACGTATTGAGGCGACATCAAAATTGCCTATCACCAAACAACCTGGTTTTGCAAGGGGGTCACCTGGGTTTTGGCCCCGTAGCTCGGCGGCCATCAAGGGAAACCTACCAAACCCACACATTTCTGAAAATCTGACACGGGATCCAGGAAGTATGGCTTGCGTGGATCCCCCAACGTTTCCTTACCAGGAATCCCCTGCAAACCTCAATTTTAGCTGAAAGAAATCACTTTTTTCACACATTTTTGTGTGGTAAAGTTGTGGCATCACTGGGCTGACACAAATTTCCTACCACCCAGCGTTGCCCTCGGTCTTCCGATAAAAATGGTGCCTCACTCGTGTGGGAGGCCCAAGTACCCGCGACAGGCAAGGGCCCAAAACGTATTGAGGCAACATCAAAATTGCCTATCACAAAATGTTTTGGGCCCTTGCCTGTCGTGGGCACTTGGGCCTCCCACACGAGTGAGGCACCATTTTTATCGGGAGACCCTGGGGAACGCTGGGTGATAGGAAATTTGTGTCAGCCCGGTGATGCTACAACTTTCCCACACAAAAATGTGTGAAAAAAGTGATTTTTTTCAGCTAAAATTGAGGTTTGCAGGGGATTCTGGGTAAGGAAACTTTGGGGGAACCACGCAAGCCATACCTCCCTGGAATCCCCCGGGTGTCTAGTTTTCAGAAATGTGTGGATTTGGTAGGTTTCCCTAGATGGCTGCCGAGCACGGGGCCAAAAGCCCAGGTGACCCCCCTTGCAAAACCAGGTTGTTTGGTGATAGGCAATTTTGATGTTGCCTCAATACGTTTTGGGCCCCTGTCTGTCGCGGGTACTTGGGTCTCCCACACGAGTGAGGCACCATTTTTATCAGGAGACCCGGGGGAACGCTGGGTGGTAGGACATTTGTGTCAGCCCGGTGATGCCACAACTTTCCCACACAAAAATGTGTGAAGAAAGTGATTTTTTCAGCTACAATTGAGGTTTGCAGGGGATTCTGGGTAAGGAAACGTTGAGGGATCCACGTAAGCCATACCTCCCTGGAATCCCCCGGGTGTCTAGTTTTCAGAAATGTGTGGGTTTGGTAGGTTTCCCTAGATGGCCGCCGAGCACGGGGCCAAAAACCCAGGTAACCCCCCTTGCAAAAACCAGGTTGTTTGGTGATAGGCAATTTTGATGTCACCTCAATACGTTTTGGGCCCCTTCCTGTCGTGGGTACTTGGGCCTCCCACACGAGTGAGGCACCATTTTTATCAGGAGACCCTGGGGAACGCTGGGTGATAGGAAATTTGTGTCAGCCCGGTGATGCCACAACTTTCCCACATAAAAATGTGTGTCAGACCTCTGGGCCAACTAACACACGCAGTGTGTGCATTAAGAACCAAAAGAAACTGGATTGAGAGGAGAAATCACCCCAGGAGCAACCATTGAAAAAAGCTATGTTGCGAGCGGAATTCCAATGGCCGCTGATTCAAGAGATGCCTTTGCGGTCTAGTTATTTTCCCCACAGGTGCCCGAATCTAAGGTGAGGCGCGCGCTCACTAACGAATGCGCACTTCACCAGAGATATTCCCAGAAGTGGTACCTTAGACTTTAGCGCTCCGAACAATTCTAGCCCCTTGACTGAAAACCGCGCCCGGTTTTCACCCGTTCTAACGTCAGTGAATTCCTCGTCGGATTCCCGTTCCTTTCCTTGTTGAGTAGTTCCCAGCAACCAACATCCGAAGTAAGGGGCGTGTGGAGGCGTTCCTTCACAAGACGCTCCTCCCTTCAGCAATTCCTGACAAGCTTCACGTCGGTAAATCTGTTAACCGCTGTTCTCAGTCACCTGAAATCCACAGAGAAGAGAAGATAAGTGGTTGCACGTTTTCTTACAGAAACAATTTGCGAACTTGGAAATAAGAAAAGTAAAGACTTACCTTGTTGAATTATCACCAAGACTGTAAATAAGAAAAGTAAAGACTTACCTTGTTGAATTATCGCCAATGCTGTAAATAAGAAGTAAAGAGAAAGTTAAATATCAACTGTAGTGAGACTTGTACAAATAAGGATTAAATAGCTATAAGGTTTACTATAAGGATAATACAAGAAGAGAGTAAAAGACAGTATCTACAGGAAGATAGGTAAGACACTAGAATTACATTAGATAGTATAGGGAAGACTGGATAGAAAATAATAATAATATTTTTGTTTGATAGATTAAAACTTCCAGAGTACTGTTACCACAATACAAGAAAAGAAAAGAAAGAGAAGAGAAGCTAGATATCTGGAAACATTGGGTATGTGGTTGCGTTGAGATTGATAATTAGAATTAGTTTAGAGTAGAGTAGGAAGTACATTAATATTTCTCTTTAGTGTTATCAGGACTTCTCGAACTCTGAGTCTGCGGGACGGACGAAAGACAAGAGAAGCTGAAAGAACAGTTCCAGAACCAGTCTCTTCTATTCTTTGTTATTTTATCCACTCCCCTTCCCCCTTGGGGTCTTTTAGAGTCTAGATCATAATTGGACTCTGGAGAATCCTAGAGGGGGAGTTGGGAACTAGCATCTTCTGTTCCTGTGCAAGTCCGTGGTAAGAACTTACTCTTAGTCTTGACAATGTGTGAAAAAAGTAATTTTTTCACCTAAAATTGAGGTTTGCAGGGGATTCTGGGTAAGGAAACGTTGGGGGATCCACGCAAGCCATACCTCCCTGGAATCCCCCGGGTGTCTAGTTTTCAGAAATGTATGGGTTTGGTAGGTTTCCCTAGATGGCCGCCGAGCACGGGGCCAAAAACCCAGGTGACCCCCCTTGCAAAACCAGGTTGTTTGGTAATAGGCAATTTTGATGTCGCCTCAATACGTTTTGGGCCCCTGCCTGTCGTGGGTACTTGGGCCTCCCACACGAGTGAGGCACCATTTTTATCAGGAGACCCTGGGGAACGCTGGGTGATAGGAAATTTGTGTCAGCCCGGTGATGCCACAACTTTCCCACACAAAAATGTGTGAAAAAAGTGATTTTTTCAGCTAAAATTGAGGTTTGCAGGGGATTCTGGGTAAGGAAACATTGGGGGATCCATGCAAGCCATACCTCCCTGGAATCCCCTGGGTGTCTAGTTTTCAGAAATGTGTGGGTTTGGTAGGTTTCCCTAGATGGCCGCCGAGCACGGGGCCAAAAACCCAGGTAACCCCCCCTGCAAAACCAGGTTGTTTTGTGATAGGCAAATTTTGATGTAGCCTCAGAAGATTTTGGGCCCTTGCCTGTCACGGGTCCTTGACCCACCCACGCGAGTGAGGTACCATTTCTATTGGGATAGTTGGAGAAAGGCGAAGGGGTAGGAAATTTGTTGTTTCTCTCTGCAGCGTGAAACTTTTGGCACAATATTGCAAGGAAAAAGTGACAGACATTTTGAGGTTTGCAGAACATTGTGGGTAAGATAACTTGTTGGGATCCACAGGTTATTCTTAGATGAAATATACACCTTGGCAGAGAGATAAAAAAGACAAAGATTACTGCACAGCCATCTATACCTCAAGCACACACACATACTGGTTGGATTTGGCACGAGGGCGAGTGATGGTTCAGTATATATAATTTTATTAACAAGAGATTTCACAAAAATGAAATGCTCTGTCAATAATTGAAAGGACATAAAACTGAACCAGTGACTCGCAGCTCGTGAGCTGTAAAGCCACGTCAAGGCACCAACCGCTTTACAGGCCATTCACACACCTTTCATACATGATACACCCAAGACCATTCACACCACCAGGCACAAAACCAACACATTACAACATTCACAAAAAGAGACAAGGTATACCCTGCTTGACAAAATCAGAAAAGACAAATTTTTCTGCACAACCACCTATTCTTCAAACACACATACATACTGGTTGGATTTGGCACGAGGGTGAGTGATGGTTCAGTATATACAGTTGTTTTAACCAGAGATTTCACAAAAATGAAATGCACTGTTAATAATTGAAAGGACGAGAAACTGAACCATTGACTCACAGCTCGTGAGCTGTAAAGCCACGACAAGGCACCAACCTCTTTACAGGCCATTCATACACCTTTCATACGTGTGACACATACAAAACCATTCACACCGCCAGCCGCGGGACCAGCACTTTACAACACTCGCATCAGCAGACAGCGCCATTCAAGGGCCCATCACCTTCACACGCCCACATTCCTGACACAGCAACCACACCAGCTCACGGATTGCGTGGAGTGGCGTTTGGCTAGCAGTGTGTGAGTGACCAGCAGCTAGTCACTACTCACACACCGCCAGCCAAGCGCCAGTCCACGTGACACCGCCAGCCGAGCGCCAGTCCACGCACACCGCCAGCCAAGCGCCAGTCCACACACACCGCCAGCCAAGCGCCAGTCCACACACACCACCAGCCAAGCGCCAGTCCACACACACCGCCAGCCAAGTGCCAGTCCACGCACACAGCCAGTCAAGTGCCAGCCCACGCACACCGCCAGCCAAGCGCCAGTCCGCGCACACCGCCAGCCAAGCGCCAGTCAACGCACACCACCAGCCAAGCGCCAGTCCAAACACACCGCCAGCCTAGCACCAGTCCAAACACACTGCCAGCCAAGCGCCAGTCCACGCACACCGCCAGACAAGCGCCACTCCACGCACACCGCCATCACATTTAGGATTTTTTTATACAAATAAGAAAACACAAACAAATTGCAAATAGATACAAATCTACTAACACAAAATCTGAAACTAAATACACTACACAAATGCCAACCTTGAAACTGAACAAAAAATATTAAACAATAGAGGCCAGGCAGTTCACTTTACCACTCATGGATGCTCCCAAAAATTCTTTTGCGTGTGGTACATTCTAAAACAAGCAGGCACACACAGCCCAGGGTTAGAAGGACACTCGGGGCAGTACATACGAGTCTCCTTCCGCATACCTCTTCGCCAACAGACTCTACATCTCCTACTGGGAAAGTCTTTTGAGGGTGTGGGAGAAATGTGATCAGGAAAGTCGCAATTTTTCAATCTAGCAATATCCTCCACCACTCCAACTCTAGGAACACTTGCCTGTTCCACTAAAACAAGGCTGCCTACTACAGACTCATGAAACTTAGCAAAAGTCATCTTTGACTCAGGACAATAATCCTGGAATACAACAAAAGCATTAAAGGTTGCCAAGTGGAAAAGATGGATACCCAACTTCTTATACCAAATGTAAGCCTTACGAAGAGCAGCGTAAGGTTCCAACCTCTGATCTACTCTGTCAACACCACCCATGTGCCTATTATAGTCTAAAATGCACACAGGTTTGCGCACTTCAGCAACCTGACCCCAAACAGTCACAGGTGAAGTGCTTTCATCATGGATGGTAGTCAGGATGTAGACATCTCTCCTGTCTGAAAACTTCACAGCTAGAAGCTTCTCGCAACGCAACACACTGCACTGTCCCCGCACAAGCTTTTGACAAACAAGTTGTTTTGGGAAACCTTTACGGTTATAGCGGATTGTGCCACAAGCAACAGTGTCCACTTTGGCCAATTCCCTGAACAACCGCACACCAGTGTAGAAGTTATCTACATATAAATGGTGGCCTTTGTTAAAAAGTCCTCTACCAAGTTCCCACACAATTTTCTCAGTCACTCCAAAAGTGGATGGACAACCAAGGGGGTTAATCCTGGATTCCTTACCGGTGTACACCCTGAAATTAGAGACATATCCAGTCCGACTGTCACACAGCATATACAGCTTAATTCCATAGCGTGCCCTCTTACAAGGAGTGTATTGCCTAAAAACCAAGTGGCCCTTGAACAACTCCAAAGACTCATCCACTGCTATTTCTTTCTCTGGAGCATAGATCTCAGAAAATCGATCAACAAAGTGATCAATGACATGCCGAATCTTAAAAAGACTGTCACAATCAGGGTGATCTCGTGCCAACGCTAAACCATTATCGACAAAATGCATCATCCGAAGCAGAAGCAAATACCTATCACGACTCATGACTGCTGGAAATATAGCAGTTGCCATCAAGGGACTAGTAGACCAATATGAAGACATTGATGGCTTCCTTAGCAAGCCCATCAAAAAAGTTAAACCCAAGAACTTCTTCATCTCTTCCAGATTTGTGGGAGTCCGCCGGGTAGCTCTAGAGTGGGGCTTAAGGCTGGCACTGTTGTCCCTCAAAAACTGTTCGGCATACAAATTAGTCTGCTCAACAATCTCTGCCAAAAATACATCGTCCATAAACAACTGAAAAAATTTATCGGCAAAAAGTTTTCAGTATTCACTCTACACCCTGGAACACCAGTAAAGTCTGGCAATGCCGGCTGCCCCATGCCTGGGGCAACCCAGACGTCAGCACTTTCAACGGGAAGCCTTGCAGCCCCAGGCTGCAGCCCAGATGCCTCTTGCCGCACTATACCAACGGGAAGCCTTGCAGCCCCAGGCTGCAGCCCAGATGCCTCCTGCCGCACTATTGGCACATCAAAGTCCTCCTCTAACACAGGCACTTCATCCGCACTAAGAGTAGTTTCATCCGCACTGAGAGTAGCTTCATCATCCGATGATGCCATGTGGAGAGAAAACTCACTGCCTGAATCTTCCCCTGCCTCCTCTGCCTCAGATGCAGAGTCAGTCTCTGAACCATGGTCAGAGGAAGACTCGAAAAGCATACCAACAACCTGCTGAGCAGTAATCCTGCAGCTAGCCATTATCCTTACTAAGAAAGGAGACTGCACAAACAAGTCAACAACAACCAACACTGTGCAAAATAAGTAAGTAAAAAAAATGTGTGCCTTTATCACAAACATCAATATACTCAAAAACTATACGATTCACTTGCAAGAGACCGCTACACTCACCAGCACCTACTCTGCAGAGAGACAGCAAAAACGATATCCCACTAGAAAGAAAAAAAACCAAAACCAATTACTCACAAAACAACAAAATACACATCGAGCACAAATGCAAAAAGTTTTTGACACTCAAAAACAGAAGCCAAACAGACTGCAATTATTACACCATTTGCAAAAAACACATTCATGCAGAGAAATGAAAACATTTACATTGTACAAAAAAAGTCTCTTACCAAACACAAGCAACTACACAAACAGCAGAACCAAAAGTAACGAAACCGCAACCTGGAACCGTCTAAAGAGCAAAAGCTTTCAACTAGAACAAAAAGGGAGAAATAAAGCATTACATTTGCAATTCACAAGAAATAAAACAATTAACATTATAACCCACTATGTCACTACCTAATTGGTCAATCTGCCAGATGGGCCTTCAAATAGGGCTGTGCAAAAATGGGGGGTGAACTTGCCCAAGGGATCGGGTGAGCTTATCTGAGGGTGGGGCAGAAAACAGCAGACAGAAATGTGCCCCCCTTGCAAAAGAAAGAAATCCCTGGTGCCTAGTAGGATTTTCTGCCTCCCCCATCCCGCCTAGGGCAAAAAGGCTAAAAAAAAAGGGGCAGATCTGTCCCCAGGAGGGGCAGAAAAAACATTATCCAAATTTATTAAAAAAAATATGCCCCCTGGGAGCAACCCTTGCCCAAGGGGTCGCTTCCATTTTAATTTCAAATACGTCCCTGGTGTCTAGTGGGGTATTCTGCCCTCCCCCCTGGGGGCAGAAAGGCCAAATACACAGGCCGATACATTAAAAAAAACTGAGGCCCCTGGAAGCGACCCTTCCGTAAGGGGTCGCTTCCATTTTAAAAAAAAAGATCCCTGGCTCTAGTGGGCTTTTCTGTCCCCCCTGGGGCCAGAAACGCCAAAAAACCAAGGCAAACAGTCCCCAGGGGGGGCAGAAAAGACTTTTAAAAAATGTGCCCCCTAAGGAAGCGACCCTTGCCCAAGGGGTCGCTTCCTTCAGATAATAAAAGGACTCCCTGGTGTCTAGTGGGGTATTCTGCCCCCCCTGGGGGCAGAAAGGCCACATACACAGGCCGATCTGCCCCCAGGGGGGGCAGAATACACATTTTAAAAAAATGAGGCCCCTGGAAGCGACCCTCACCCAAGGGGTCACTTCCATTTAAAAAAAAAAAATCCCTGGCTCTAGTGGGCTTTTCTGCCCCCCCCCCTGGGGCCAGAAACAACAGAATATAATTTTTAAATAAATTTGGCCCCTGGAAGCGACCCTTGCCCAAGGGGTCGCTTCCATTTAAAAATAAACAAATTCCCTGGTGTCTAGTGGGGTTTTCTGCCCCCCCCCCTGGGGGCAGAAATGGCCAAAAATCGGCCGATCTGTCCCCAGGGGGGGCAGAAAAGTCTGAAATTAAATTTCCCCCTTAGGAAGCGACCCTTGCCCAAGGGGTGGCTTCCTTTCCACTCCAAAAACGAATCCCTGGTGTCTAGTGGGGCATTCCTGGTGCACGATCGCGACGCTGTGCGCGATCGTGCAACTGGAATGCCCTGCATTGAGACATCAGGGGAGAGGAAACGCTGTTTCCTCTCCCCCGATGCCTTAAGGCGTCCAGATTTGGCCCCTGGAGACCAAAACCTACCTCCTCCTCTTGGACGCACTGGAAACAAATGGTTTCCAGAGCGTCCAGCGCTTCCTGATGACGTCGGCACGCGCTGTGCACGCTGACGTCATGGGAAAGCGTGGGGGGGTCGGGGGTGGCAGCGGAAACTCTTCCGCTGCCATCCCCCTCTGTGGGGGCAAGATCGTTACCCCAGGGGGGGAGCGCCAGCGCTTCCCCCAGGGGCTGTGCTCATGACGGAGCGGTTCCGTCATGAGCACAGCCCAACCGATGCTCATGACGGAACCGCTCCGTCATGAGCATGGAAGGTTAAGACAAAATCCTAAAGTTACCACCATTTTGGTATTCACAGAAGGCACTTACTCATCAATGAGTAAGTGTCTTCTGTGAATACCAAAATGAGTAAGTGCCTTCTGTGAATACCAAAATGGTAGTAAGTTTAGGATTTTGTCTTAAGTTAGTTCTGTGAATTGGGCCCAAAAACATTCCTGTAACCGGTTTTTTTCAGTGAATTTCTAAGGTTTTTTTGTAAATGTCATAGCTATAATATTTATGTAATCATCTTTATCTTATTATCATTTTAAGGTTAATTTACATTATTTTTGAAAATATTTAGTGTTTTTCTAAATTGTTAATTTGTTACTGTAACATCCCACAATTCTGTAAGTGTGTGAATGAATATACGATTGACTGTATTAGTGTTTAATAAGAGGTGTGTAATCTAATTTGTGGTCTTGTTATTGATTTTATTTTTAATTTTGGGAGGCTTCGCTTACCCGTCGCGACCCCACATCATTGTTTGTCCGTTTCGGGTGCTCGACCCAGGGATAGGATTTTTTAAATATTAGTAAAACATATATTGTGACTTATTATGAGTGTTAGTTGAGAGGAGAGGCTCACTATTGAAGTATTAAAAGTATTATAATTATAGCTTATTATTATTATAAATATTGTTTAAATGTTCTTTTGAACATCGTGATCCCTCCGTGCAACGTAGCGGCAGGTTTTTGTGGATACGAAATAGGTACGCGAAGTGGGCAGTTTTTGGGGGAATATTAAAATAGATAAATAAACTGATTTTGGACTCACTTTCAGAAAAGAGGTTTATTATGAGGGTGAGAAAAGGCCTGAAAATAGGGTGCAAACAGGTTTTTATAATGAATTTGCTGGTTTTTGAGGAACGGCAACGGCATGGCATTGCACTGTGCTGGCGTCGCACACCTCACATGACAGAGAAAGAAAAGGATTTGATTGACTAAGGAACAAGGCAGAGCTGGAGCTAAGCCAGTTGATCCTCGAGGACTGTTTGTCTTTAGACCGGGCAACTAGTATAACCTGTAGGCCCGATATTTTTATGAATCCTATTTCTCTCTCCACGCACGAGTTGGGGAGCATTAAAAGATTATTCCTGGAATGCTCCCGTTCAGAGAAACAAGGTTTAGAACTTCAAGAGATATCACTTAGGAGCCACATGCTTTTAAAACCTGTGCAGGGGATGGAGCAATACCTGGGCTTGGTTCGCTCACAGAATAATAGGTTTATACTAGTTAGGTTCAGGTTTAATCAATTGCAACTTTTTTTGCTTCCCCATCTGGGTGGGTAAGGAAAGGAATAAGTCATATAATTTGAGAAAAAGCAATGGAAGGCTGTGTTAACCCTACAAAAGGATGACAGTATAGTCATAAAACCTTCAGACAAAGGGAGAAATGCAGTTGTGATGTCTAGGGCAAATTATGTCAGAGAAGCACAGATGCAACTAAGTGATGCATCATGCTATGAGAGAATTGACAAGTTATATTATATCAATTTGCAACATAGGTATTTGAGTACCTGAAGCAGTGGTATGAAAGCAAATTGATCACTTGGGATGAGATGCATTTCTTAAAGAACAAAACACCTGTAGTGCCCACATTATATATTTTGCCTAAAATTCCTAAAAACACAACTGATCCCATGGGACGACCAATAGTATAGTCAAAAACAACCTGCTGGAAAACACATCTAGGTTGATTATTTTCATTTCTCCTTTGTACTTAATTTAACAACTTACGTGAAGGATATCAAAGATTTTATAGCAAAAATACAAAATCTACACTCGGAACATACATATATATTGTTATGTCTTGACGTGGAAAGTCTGTACACAAGCATACGACACAAAGACTGACTTGAAGCATGCAAGTACATTTTATGAGCCAGAGAGATAAACTTGTAAGCACATACACACATGTTGTTATAAATGATTAACATATGCCTTTCTGAAAATATCATTTTGTTTGAAAATACATATTTCCAACAAGTTCATGGGACAACTATGGGCACTTGCTTTACCCTCAGCTACGTCAATATGGTGATGGGAGGGGCAGGTGCTCTGGGGGACTAGCCTAGAACAGTAGACAGATAAGGTAGTTATTTTAGCTACGATATGTTGAAGATGTATTCTGTATTTGGAATGGCCAAGAAGATCACTTGAAGCAATATATTGATGCTCTAAGTTCAAATCATTTGAACTTGCGATTCACTATGAACCATAGCAGAAAGACCATATACTTTCCAGACTTTAAATTGAGTGTAAACGACTAAACCCTGGATATAGAATTGTTTAGAAAGGATACAGCAGGAAATTCAATTTTAAATGCCTAAAGTAATCATCCCCCAAGTTGTTAGTGGAGCAGTCCATACAGCAAATTTTTCCACGCTAAGCAAAAATTGAAACTCAGAGGTGGGCTATGTAAACACTAAAAATGAAATAATTAAAAGACTCAGACTTAGAGGGTACACCAATAAGTTCTAGAAGTAGCCAGTGAATGAGTGGATAAAGTTATGAGGGAAGAGGCTCTCTTCTAACCTAGTGTTCAAAAATCTGAGAGTAGAAATTAACCTATCCACTTCATTACCAAGTTCCAGCAGAGGTCACCAGAACTAAAAAGGGTGTTCGATAAAAGTGGGATATTTTATAACACTACCTAATTGTAAGCAGTACAGTGGAAACATATCCTTCTGTAACTTGTCAGAGGACTACATCGCTCAAAGACCTCTTTGTCTATAGCTTTCTACCACAAAAAACAAAATAACTGGCTGAAACAGTGAAAGGGATTACAAAGATGTGATCAATGTAAGGCCTGTAAATTCAGCACAAATGTAAAGGAAACAACACTATCACATACACATAAAAAGTGGCAGATAACAAAATACATCACATGCAAAACTGAATATGTTGTGTATGTGATCATCTGCCTTTGTAGCAAATGGTACATTGGTTCAATGATTTTTTCAGTGAAAAGGAGCATTTCAGAACACTGGCGAGCAATAACCAATTATGATGCAAGCTAATGCACAGCCAAACATTTTTATGAGATACATGATGAAGATTTGAGACAGGTCAAATATTTTTGCATAGATGCAGTCCCGAAACACCACAGAGGAGGGAATAGGAAATTATCCCTTAGAAGATTGGAATACAGGTGTATCCTGGAAGCCGGTTGCATAGTCCCGGCAGGGAAGAACACAGATGAACTTTTTGTTCATTTTTAAATCAATTAGTCTGTAAACGAGATTCTACAGGGCTCCTCTGCCAACTTGACAGAAACATGACATGTACCTGTAGTAAATGTTTTATGATGAAGTGAGACAATTGTTATTAATCATAGTTATTGCAGTTCCTAATCCTATGTTTGATGTTTTGCATATTGTTTTGTAAATGGATCATGACTCATGTGGAAAGTGTACGTTTTTACACATGAAATTGTATCACAATTTGGGAGAAACAATTTTTAATGTTATTTATAATGTTACAGAGGAATCAATGAGATAACAATCGATCTATTTAAATTAAAGGGTGATGTTGCCTGTTATAAATATATGAGTATAAATATTTACCCGTGGCTCCGATGTCTGCCTAAATGGAGGGAATGCCTTCCAATTCCAATTACTGTGCACACATGAGAAGGCATCCCGTGACAGGCCTGGCAAGGCCCCATTGACTGAAGGCCATAGGCCCCGCACCAGCATCCTCTCCTCGTGGCACGGGCCAGTAGGCCTCTGGACGTTCTAAACCTCCCCAGCACCAAGGGACTGGAGGATTTCCCTGCCGGCCAGAGGGCCCTGTATTATTGGCAGTTACCGGCTCTCACTCATCATCAATAAACTTTATTCGGTTTTACAAAGAAACCATAAAAGTTACACAGATACAAGACATGACTTCAAATAGATCATTTAAAACCAGATCAAACAGTTAAACAGTCAAGGCCTCCAAGTAATAAAATTTATAAATAAACCACATTCACCCCAATCACGATTATATGAATCAAAAAGTGCATTGTGCGCGAATACATAGATTCATGATGACCCTTCTTTTTATTCCAAAGACCTAAACAAGACATCAGATAAATCATTTAAAAATCAGATCAAACGAGCAAACAGTCTGGCTCCTAATGATAAAATTTATAAATAAACCACGCATTCACCCCAATCACGATTATATAAATCATAAAGTGCTTTGTGCACGAATAAGTAGATTCATGATGACCCTTCTTTTTGTTCCAAAAGGCCTAAACACTCAGTCCTGGAGATAAACTTAGTTAATAAATGACTAGATATCCATACAGGTACGTGATTTCACACAAGCTTTTAGGAACCCTACTATAAAAAGGATGCAATCCTCTGTCAACAGTTGTAGATACATAAGGGCAGGGCGGGCCTGTTTAAAATTCATCCTATTTAAAATTGTAATCAGGAAGTGCCTTCGAGGAAATTCATATAGCTTACATAAAAACATAAAATGCAACAAGTCCTGCGGAGACTGGCCGTCGCAGCCGCAAGGTGTTAGCACTTGACCTCTCGTGTATCCTTTAGGCCTAGCTAGCAGGAAATGGAACAGGTTCATCCGAAACCTAGTTAATAAAAACTTCTCATGTGATGAAAAGAGCCCCATAAGATACGGTTCTGCTAACGGGGTTGTTTTTAAGGATAAATACATGCGGACACTAGGTTTCGACAGCTCCTGCACCTTCCTTGCCGTCTTTGCCGTCAAGAAGGCTATCCTGGATAAATCTACATCCTTCTTAACTATAGATTCAGGTGTATTATTGGCAGTTACCGGCTCTCACTCGATAGTGTGAGGCCTCAGCGGCAGAGCATACCGAGGCCCAGGTGGGCCGGAATTTCAACAGCGGGCACTGCAATGGTGGGGTCAGACCGCTGCGGTGCCCTGAATGCCACTGTTGACCCTAGGGGTACTGGATGAGCGAGAGTGGCCCCCACATCGCCCACTCTGTGGCTTCTTGTGTGGGATTGGAAGCCTGGTCTGCCTAGCCCAGCGCTGGTGACGGACCTCCCACCGAGCACCTGGCAGACTGCAAACACTGTTATGATAGGGAAAGCAACTGGATCCTCTGGTGGGTGCCCTGAGGCGTGGAGATGCCAGTGTTTATCCTCCACCTCATTCACACTGGTCCTGCTGCTCCCCGGCACGGGCCGCACAACAGGCTCTGTCCTTCCTGTCTGCGGTTGCCCCCCTGATGAAAACAAATTGCAGTGCAGGCGGTGCCCAACAGGCGCAGTGACTCTAATATTTACCACTAAGAGCCCACTGGGCCTCCATGATACACCTGCTCCCTGGCCTACCCTCCCTGTGCACCTGCTCCTCACCGAGCTGAGCGAATACCCACCTGAAGATAAGAGCGGTTCCTTGGAGGTCATTTCAGAGTGCATGCTATAGGATCACTCTCTAATCACCGTCCGGTACTCTTGCTGACCTCTATTCAAGTGAAGCTGAGCAGTCCACCTCAGTGTGCATGATTACTGGACCCTTTCCTCCGGTGTTTCACGCTGACTCCTTGCTGCAATGAAGCCCAAACACACCAAACCTCAGTCTGTGGGAGGCTGCTGAACCGGACTGGAAGAATGGCTGATGCGAACTGTTCTTGATGGCAAGGCCCCAAATTTCTTCTTGTTTGAAAGGGTGCATCGCACACCGGGCCGGCCTCCCTTCCCGGGAGCCCCACTGCATACCATAATAGCCTGCCTCCTCAATTATTCTGAACTGCAACTTAATACTGCAATGTTTCTGAACTGAAGGACCATGGTCTTATGAAAATGTTCAGATAACAGCATACCCCGATTTCACCATAGAGGTGCAATTTCTCTGTGGATTGGTCTTACGTATCAAACAACGCCTTAGAGACCTGAATTTTAAATATACCCTTTTGTTTCCTGCTAAACTGCGTGTCTTGGATGGAGACACAACCCACATGTTTCATTCACCTGAGGACGCCTGGACGTGGCTTCATACAAAGAATCTGATAGAATCTACAACCCCGGAACAACCCGAGGAGGCTTGGCTTCAGCCCAAGCTGTGATGGTGGAGGCGTCGGCCTCTGGACACGCGACTCACCAAAGACCAAGCAGCGGGGGAACAGGCGTAGGTGGTGGCAGAGGTGTCTCTTCATGTGGTGAATCCTTTTGCTTCCCTTCAAGATGGGTGCCTATCGGAGTCAGGGTCGGACTCGGGCTACTCATGCTCCTCATCCGTCGGGAACCAATGTGGACTGAAAGTGACCCCGTGTTCAGCTGATGATCTATAGACCCGGGCCAAAAACTGAGCAGGAGGCCTGGTGTTGGTGGGTACCCCAGGATATATGATGATACCACAAAGGTAAGGACGCATGAGCATGAGACTGTGGGGAGTAATGTATGTAGGGCCTATACCCATGATTGGTTTAGACTCTGTCATCACAGCCCACAGGTTGAACTCTGTTCCCTAATCAGATGCCACATCTCCATGAACTCCCACGTGGACTCTGTTTACCTGCCTTATTGTTTATGCGTTCATATTTACTGTTACTCTCATTGGGGGATGAAATTTGGGGATGTTTTACTGGATGGGGACCATTGGGGCGACTGTCCTGGGGGGGTTTCTGTTTTTTGCTCTTACTGTTGTTTTATGAGCTGCTCTACTGAAGTCCGAGATAAAACTTGTTACGTTATCGCGTAATGTTATTAATTCATACTATGAAGTGGGGCCCTTGATGAGTGGGTGGGGGTTCTGACGGGTGGATTGTGTGACACCCCCCATTGTCTCGCATGATTTGAATGGCGTAGCCTGCACATACTCACCGCCACTTGCTGGGTCACCCTGCCTGGAGTGCCCTTCTGCTGCAGCAATGCTCACCCAGCCCGGGACCGGAGGAACGCCAGGAGCTGAACCCCGAAACACCCGGTGGGACTACAATCCCCAGAGACCCTAGCGCCCAGAGAATGCGCTAAAAGTAAGACGCCGGCCCACGGAGCGGGACGCGCCCGGGCCAAGGGCGGGCCCGTCCACGCCCGTCGGAGCCCGGAGGAAGCTGGGCTGTGCCACCCTCCTAACATCCTGTTCCCGAACTAAGGTACTATTATTCCCTTTATTCCTTTTACATCTTCGTATTGTCCTCTAATAAACATGGTGAGACGGAAGGTTGTTGCAGAGAAAGCAGGGGGAGGGAATGCGGCAACCCTTGATGCGTTCCTGATTAGAGCAGCGAGCGCCCTCTCTCATGAAATAGAACTGACAGAGAGACCCATGTCCATGGAACCACTCCTCCTCGCCAATAGGTCATCCCCAGGAAGCACCGTTGAGAATGTCCCTCTTACCCCAAGGACACAATCGGCACTATTTGATGATCTCCCGCCTGGTCAACGGGAGCCCTCACCAATTACTCAATTGCCATCCACTTCCTACTCGAGGGACACTGAGTCCCCACCCCTCACTATCGTAGCAAGCAACCCTCCTTCAAAGCAATGTAGGGGCCGTGGGATCGTCAAACCCAAACAACCTAAATCTGCGAGAGTGACTAAACCCAGGGCTGTCCATGCCAAGACAGCCAGAGTGGACACTGTGACAGCGTCGACGCCACCAATTACAAGTACCTTGACCCGAGAGTTAGTACTGGACGAAGCTTTTTGGGCAGAAGTTACTAAATTAATGACTGCTCTTCTTGACCTTATTCTCCTTAAACTGACTAAGATTGAAGAGAGACTAGCTGGCCTAGAGTCCCAAAACGTACCCGCACCATCATTAACATTGGCCCAGAATGCGGACTTTATTCATCCGGTAATGGACAAGCCTCAAACTAATGTTCGTGCTGGTGGGGATGTGACCGCTTTACCGCCCCCGAGCATCCCTCCAAGCGCATCCGCTTCGGATGGTTCGGCACCTCTAGCTTATGGTCAATCCCATACACAATCAATGGCCCAACCTTCATCACTCACGGATAAAGGAGAGATGGCATACCAGTTACCCCGAGGGCCGGGGGAATCAAGAATGACATTCCACGCACTAGGAACAGATAATCCCTCTGCAGTAATGGCGGACAATAACCCTCAACAATGGCTTCACCGCCAATCGGCAGTTTCCCCTCCAGTGCTGGTTTTGGCCAATGTCCCTCTTCTGCGTGACAACCAGCAGGACTCCACTACGCAGCTAATGGACAAATGCCTGCACTGGCTATCAAATCAGCCCATGGTTTGGGGAATGGGGAGCCATCAGTTAGCCAATAAAATCATTATGGCCAGGAGGGTGAGGTGGGTGGGAAATTCAACGAAAACCATCGCTGGGGACTGCGTAGTGATAAATTTTAATAACCCTTATATTGTCACTTTCCTTCTTAGAAACCTCCAAAGAACCTGCTCTAGGAGCATGCAGATTATTCCTTTAGCACTGGAGCATTTCTATAAACAGGGCCCAACTCCAGGAATCAAACAGAGGGGTAGGATAAGACTAGGCCAGCTCATGCCACGACACACAGAGCGCCCAAATACTGCTATGGGGGTTAGGCTTTATAACAGATTCGCCCCCCTTTCTGATTTGGAAGAATGCGATTGACCACCAACACCTACCAATCCATTGCCCCCAACATTGGCCAACACTGCTTCCATCACGCAGGTTCCATCCATGCCCCTTCTCCCCCAGGAAATAGGGGATAGAAATAAGATAAGCCTAGTAACATGGAATGTGGCGGGAATTGCTTCAAAGGTAGGAAATGACGAGTGGCTTAACCATTGGCAAACGATGGACATTATTTGTTTCCAAGAAACCTGGGCCAAGGACCCAGTTTTTTTCAAGGGGGTTCGCACTATTCACACACCTGCAGTGCCTTCGGCATCAGGCAGAGCTAAGTGCAGTTTACTAACCTTAGCTTCTAATACACTATCAGTACAAGCAAAACAGGTGGGCCCCCAGAATAGCTACTTCCAAATTCTCCAAATGGAGTTCACAAACGATGGTCATTGGATATTAATTAATTTTTATAATAGTGATTTTGAGGGGTAACATGAAACGAGTGGTTGATGATTTAAATAATGAACTTCGACTAATTAACTCACGAACACACAAGGGTCTATCTAGTATAATCTGGCTGGGGGATTTTAACTTACATCCGTGCAAGTACAATGAGGTTAGTGTGTGTGGGCTGGACGATCTGCACTGCAACCCACTTTTACATTTCACACATAGTGAATATGGCGACACGCTCAACAGACTACTACACGTAAGGCATCTGACTGTAATCAATAGTTTCAAGACAGGTCAGATAGAGCCAACATTTAGGAGGAACAACTCGGAGTCCACGATTGATTTCATTCTAGTCTCCTTCGCAATACAAGATAGAGTGGACCATTTCAGCAATACATTTACTTGCAATAGCAACCACGCAATATTACTCATTTACTTAAGTACCCCTCAAAAAGCGAAGAGACATCAACCGGTAGTGAATAACATCGCACTATCCAGAAAAAATGGATACCAAATGAAGTGGGTACAGGTAGAGAAAAAGAATCTGGCTTCTGCTATAATAGCCCAAGTAAGGGGGGTTATTCTATACTGCATGGCCGAGGACTCCTCTCCCTCCTTTTTTAGTCTCCCAGTTTAGAACCCTTCTAACAAAACTAAAAGCCGCACTTACTCGATATAAACCAATAAATGGCACACCACCCGGTCGTTGGTTTGATTCATCATGCTTGTCAGCAAAGAGAGCCCTTGACAGTGCCTTAAAAACCCAGCCCAGAGTTCCGGCACTGATAAGATCACTTCGCAAAGATTATAAGCAGGCTAGAAGTATACGTGTGAAGGAACTAAGGGAAAAGGCCTGGGATGACCTTGAACAAGCCGCAAGCTCACGGAATTAGTAGGGAGTTTTGAAAGGTCATAAATGCCCCATACTTTAAAGACTCAAATGATCCGTCTCTGGACACGCACGTAGAGGAAGATGTGTGGATAGGGCATTTTGAAAACATCTTTGCACGACAACTTCCTCAGGAGCTCCCTCAACTTGATCTACTGCCCCCCACCCAAGGAATCCTGACCTTCTCGCTGCATGAAGTGAGAAAAGGACTGGAAGCCTGCGTTCAAGGGAAAGCCCCGGGACCGGATGGGGTCCCAATCGACCTCTTCAAGGCTAATTACGATCTGTGGGTTCCTTTAATAACCAACGTTTTTAATAGTATAGCGGTAGAGGGCCCCCCACCATCCTGGAACCACAGTGTAATAGTTCCAATCTTCAAGAAGGGAGATAGGGGCTGTCCCAAGAATTACAGGCCCATCTCCCTCCAGGATACAACCGCCAAACTTATGGGCCGGCTGTTGTTAGCCAGGTTTGAGGAGTGGGCACGAGAACGTAATATTTTAATGCAGGCGCAATACGGCTTCCAGAAAGAAAAGGGGACAGTGGACCAATGTTTAAACCTCTCGCTTTGCATAGACAAATATACGAAGGCCAAAGGTGGGAAGATATATATGGCCTTCATGGACCTGTCAGCGGCCTTTGATTGTGTGTCCCATTCTAAGCTGTGGCCTATGATGGAGGGCATGGGAATCGATCCCCTGATTATCCGCTTTATTCCTCAGCTGTACGCCAATGCCACTGCCTCTGTGCGGTATGGCAGAAATGGGGAATGCACGCGCTCAATCAAGATTGAGAAAGGAGTCAGACAGGGATGTGTCCTCTCTAGGCCTGGGCGTAAAACTACGCTAAGCTCGCGTAGTTTGCGCAACTACGCGCTACGCGAATTGCACGTAGCACAGTGCAAAAACGCGTAGCGGGCATTTTTTGCTTGCTCGCGGTCCTCAGCGTCAAGTTGGCGACCGCAACCGAGCAAAATGACATCCCGGCGAGACTTTTTCCTCGTTCACGATCAGCAACATCAAGTTGCCGATCGCGAGCGTGGAAAATAAACCTATCGAGCGAGATTCTCAACGCGGGAGGTCAGGTTTCTCATTGCGAGTGGTCGCAGTATGCTCGCGACCGCTCGCGATGAGAAACTACCAGTCCGCGTTGAGAAAACTGCCGCTCAAGTACAAATCTACTCGAGCGGCAGAAAACGACCGCTTGCACTGTGCAAGATGCCGTTTGCAATGATTGCACAGTGCGGACAAGCATCTGGCACTGTGCAATCATTGCGAACAGCATTTCCTACCAAGCACTACACAGTTCGCGTAGTGCTACGCGTAGCTCGCGTAGTGCGAAGTGCACTTCGCGTAGCTACGCATAGCGCTACTACGCGAACTACGCCCAGGGTTAGTCCTCTCCCCGTTTAATTTTTCTATCTACACTAACGGGGTGGAGGCGGCCCTGTCTGGCCTCTTTAGACATGCCAAAATTTGATGACATCTCCCTCCCAATATTGGCGTACGCTGACGATGCGGTTTTAATTGCTAGGACAGGGGTAGCTCTCCAAAGCCTTATATCTTCGTACGCTTCATTTATGGCTTCATTAGACCTTAGAGTGAATGAATCCAAATCATTTATCATTATAGCTGGAGCTGCCAGAGGTGTGAAAGCGCCTCATTTCCATCTGGCCTCAAAGAAAATTGAGGTTGTTGACTCCTTTTCATACCTGGGAATCTTGTTTGATAACAAGCAATCCTGGAATAATCTGGTGGCAGCAAGAGCCCTGGGCATGGAAAGAGGCCTCCAAGCTATAAAAGGTTTTGCCCAAAAATTAGGAGCCAGCCCTTTGGACACAATCAAAAACATCTACCAAGCTAAAACAAAGGCGGCAGCGGCAACCTACGGGGCCGAAGTTTGGGGAATGGCCCACATCGACCAATTACAGAAATTGGAAGATAACTTTTTTAAGTCTAGGGCTTCGTTACCACCCTCATCCTCCAACTACATTTTACACCTCGAACTGGGTCTTCCATACTTGTTTGACTCTATCAGATTGGCGCCCATCCTGCTATGGCTCTCAATCTGAAGCAGGGCCACTGTCAACCTAACCCAACGTATAATTGGTGACTGCCTGAGGCTCGAGGGCTATAGCAGGATCGGTTGGCTTAGATACGTGGAGGCGGAATTTAATGCAATTGGGCAGGGAGAATTATTTAGGGACCCCTCATCCTGTAGCAAGGACTCTAAACAGAAAATAACTGAACTATACTTGCAGAAGGCTAACTTTGATCGTAGGGAAAAGAATAGGCACCTACAGGCGCTCACAGTTTACGATCAAATCCCGCCAAGACCTGGGGAAGGCTATTCCTACCTCTCCTCCATCACTGTAGCACAGCACAGATTTATTCTGCTGCGTTTCCGCTTGAATCTTATCCCCTTGATGTTTAGGTTCCCAGAGAAGAGGTTCAAGCACACAGACTTGAGCCCCTGCGACAATTACTCACTCCAGTCCGATTTACATCTGGTACTGTTTTGCAAATTTTATCATACCGAAAGAGAAAGGTTCCTCCTCCCAATCTTAAGGCGTCAAAATTCTACTCAATGCAGAATGGCACTGTACCTTTTAAAAGCTCATTCTAATCCCCATGTCTGTTTTATGGTAGCATCTTTTCTGTGGGCTTGTTGGAGAAATAGAAGGGTGAGGGGCTTGTCGCCCTGAATTCTAGTATCTATGGATTAAAAATGTACATGCGATTTTGGTTTTAATGAGGCATTTAAAAGTTTAATAAGATCTTACACGCTTTCTGGTTTTCTATGTAATTTGTTTTTATTATGGCCCACTTGATGAAATTGTACTTTTATGATCTGTTTGTAAATAGATCGAATAAAGATTTTAATGAATGAATGAATGAATGGCTAATACACATGTCAATACTCAGATTCCCCAATATCACATTATGTCATGGAACGTGCGATATAGCTACACCCCTGAAGCACTACCGCATCCACGCTTATCTCAAAAGGCGACATGTCCACATAACAATGTTCCAAGAAACACATCTTACTGCCCCTGAAATACACAAATTGCGGGCCCGGTGCACAGCACCGCAGCCTCCTCCTTTGCCCGCAGGGTCCTTTTATGGATTACGCCAGGGGTCCCATATTTTGTGTCCTCTCAGAAGATAGATGCTGGGGGCAGGTACGTGGTGCTAGAGAGGCAGCTGGATGGTTCACCCTTGGCACTGGCAGCGGTATATGCTCCTAATGCCCACCAGTGTACATTTCTGGACACCCTCATCCCGACACTGCTCAGGGACCAGTCCTCCCTTGCTTCTTGGGGTGGGGATTTTAATTGTGTCCTTGACGAGGCAGTGGGTCGCTCCACGGCCCTCCTCTGAGTAGCACCATCTGGTCGCATTGCTTAACATTTCCACCAATGGGTAACTCACATGTGCATTCAAAATACGTGGCGGCTCATATATCCAACAGACCGGGAATACTCCTACTATTACTCCCCTGTACATGACATTCACACCAGAATTGATTTCCTATTTTGAACACTTTCTCGTGGCGCTCAGCTCACCGGGGTGGAATATCTGGCATGCAATCTCTCCATTCACTCCCTCTAGGACATAGCAGTTTCTCTGCCCGCACTGGCAGGGTCACCTGTGTTTGCTCCCAAAAAGGGCCTGATTTACACCTTGGCCAATGGGTTGCTGTGTCACAACAGTAGCAAATATCGCATCCGCCAAAATACATATCCCATTATATCCTTTGGGATTTATATTTCAGTGGATGGAATATCCGTCACCGTTGTGACGAAGTTAGCAGCCCACTGAGATCTAAATCAGGCCCAAAGTCTGCTCCCAGCTGGCGGGAGCTTTGAAAATGCTCCTGCCAGCTGGGAGCAGACTTTTGATCTGTTTTCCTGCCCACACTGATAGGGGAAGAGAAACAGATTAAAATATTGCTCTCGGCAAGAGGGATCAACATTAGTAGCTGCTCCCTGTGGGTGGGAGCAATGCCAGCTCCCACTGCATGCAGGGAGTGGCTGGGGCCTTGGGTCTCCGCCGCGGCCCCCAACAAATGTATGGTGGCTGCCCTGGGTGGGCACCAGGGCACCCACCTTTAATGATGTGGGTCCCAGGGGTGGGGTACCCACGGCCGGACAAGGCTCAGGCACGGGGCCCACAAGGGCCCCTTCCCCTTTAATTTTAGCAGTGACCCTGTGGGATGGGACCCCAGGGCCTAACAAGGCTCGGGGCACATGCCCCCTTCCCTTTATTTTAAATAGTGGCCCTGGAGGATGGGGTCCCCAGGGCCTTATATGGCTCTAGGAGGTGTGCCATGTGGGCATCTTCCCCTTTAACAAAAAAAACCACAGATGGGGACAGGGTCCTCAGGGATGGGAGCTACGTGGCCCCCTCCCTTTCTTAAAAAAAGGCCCTGGTGATGTGATTCCCGTTGCCTAATAAAGGCTTAGGGAGTGAGTCCACATGGCCTCTCCTCCCCTTTAACTTCAAGAAAACCACCCTGGGGGTCCCCAGGGCCTAACCAGGCTCGAGGCGGGGACCATGTGCCCCCTACCCTTTCATAAAAAAGGGCCCTGGGTTATGGGGTCCTCACCATCAGGCCTAGGGCTTCAGGGTATCCCTACCCTGCCTCCTATGTCTTGTTTTTTCAAGAGGAAACCCCAAAGAAAAATCATGACTTAGTCCCCTGTTCTGAACTTGAAAAAAACAAACAATTTAGGGGGGGAATAGAGGAATACCTTTCCCCTATTGGCCCCTTGAAATCAGCAAATTTTGCTGTGATCTTGTGGGAGTCCCACTGGATCGAGTACAACATAAAAAAAAATGGAGACTGCTTTTATATTATATATATATAGAGAGGAGCTTGAGCAGGGCCCTTCTCTCCAGCTCATTTAGAGACATGGGACCCTATCCCCAGGGCCAAATTCTATATTTAAGGGGTGGGGGAATGCTGCCCCATCAGAAGTTTTCAGCCCTGGGGACCCCATCCTTTGGGTCCCAATCCATTTATTAATGGGAGGGGTTGTGGTCCCCCTCCCTGAGACATTTTTAGCACTTATGACCCCATCCCTAGGGGCCAGATTTTATTATTCCCCCCTTCCTAAACTGTATTTGACCCCGGGGGGCCAATCCCCAGGGACACAACTTCTTTATTAAATGGAGGGGCCCCCTCCTTGAGCCTTTAATGGCCCCGGGGACACCATCCACCAGGAACAGCTCACTTACTGGGTTCTGGCCCGGAGCACACCTCCAGGACACAGTGGTTTATCTGTCCGCACCTGTGCAGACAGGGAAATTGCAAAGGCTGACGGAAATAGGCATAGTAGGATCTGCCTTATAGTGCTTTTCCAGCTTTCTGGAACAGCGCACCCAAACTGTGAATCTAGGTATCTTCTGCTCTGGAGCCAAATCTCTTAATAAGGGGGTTCCTCGGGGCTCATGCCTTAGTCCCACGTTATTTAATATATAGGTGGCCCCCTTGCAAAGATCATTAAAGATCATGGCTTTGTCCATTTTTCATATGCTGACGACACGCAACTTCTGTTTTCATTTGATAATAACTCGGACGCAACTAAACAGCTGTTTGCAGAGGGTATGCGTGCAATCTCCAACTGGATGACGAAGAACTTCCTCCAGTTGAACGCCAATAAAACCAAAGTCCTCCTGTTTGGCAAAGCGCAACTTCTCTGGTCCCCTGATTGGTGGCCGGCAGAATTAGGCCTGGCTCCTATTCCCACTATCAAGGCTAAAAACTTAGGAGTGTTTCTGGACCTTTCTCTATCTATGAAGGACCAGGTGGCGGTTGTCACGGGTAGCTGTTTTGGTATGTTAAGGCTTCTTCGGAGAGTGTTCGATCTTCTCCCCCTTTCGGTCCGCAAGACCCTGCTCCAAGCCCTGGTAGTTAGTCAATTGGACTTCTGTAATGCACTTCTGGGAGTGGCAAATGAGAGGGTGCTAAACAGGTTGCAAGTAGTACAGAACACTGCAGCTCGGTTGGCTTTAAATCAACCACCTAGGGCTCCCTTCCAACCATTACTGAAAAGCCTACATTGGCTTCCCATTCATGATCGAATCAAGTTTAAAATTTGTTGTTTGATTCATAAAACCATCAACGATAGTGGGCCCAAGTATATGACTGAAAGTCTTGTCCCCTATCGTCCCAGCAGATCTCTGCGCTCAAGTGGAAAGGCTCTGCTAGTAGTGCCTCGGGTCAACAAACTTCATGCGGGGTGCAAATCCTTTGCCTATGTAGCCCTGCATCTTTGGAACTCACTCCCCAGTGCGTTACGTATGTGCACTGACCTTCTTAAATTCAGAAAACTACTGAAAACAGAACTCTTTTAAAAACGATTGCCTATCTACTTCCTTCGCTTCTTGTTTCGCTGCTAGCACGGAGATACGACTGCTGGGGTGAGTCCAGCGCTTTATAAATCCCTCATTCATTCATTCATTCATTCATTCAAACGGGGGTTTGCTCCCATCTGGCAGGAGCATTTTCAAATCTCCTGCCAGACAGGAGTAAACACAAAGTCTGCTACCAGCAGGAAGGAGCTTTAAAAATGCTCCTGCTGGCTAGAAGCAGAGTTGTTTTCTTTTTAAACAAAACAACAGTTTGCTCTTGTGGGGAGGGAGCAGCATAAATAGCTACTCCATCCTGGCAGAAGCAGTGCTGGCTCCTGCACCATGCCGGCTGGGGCTGCATGGGCCCTAGGAATCCCCCCGCAGCCTCTAACATGTGCTACATGGGTGTGCCACTGATTTAAAATGCAGGCCACGGGGATGGGTTTCCTGGTCCAAAAATCGCTTGGGGAGGGGGGCTGTGTGCCCCCCTTCTCTTAGAAATATTGTGGGCCTCAGAGATGGGGTTCCTGGGGCCGAAAACAGCTCGGGTAGGTGGGTCGAGCACTCCCTCCCTTTATTAAATAGATTGGGCACCGGGGATGGGTCCCTGGGGCTGAAAAGGGCTCGGGTAATATACATATGACCCTGGGGGATAGGCCCAAATGAGGCTGGGAGAGGGGGGAGGCACAGCCCCTCTCCTGTTTTAGAAATAATAGACAGCCCCAGGGGATGGGATCCCAGGGGCCTGAAAAGGCTTGGGGAAGAGGACCGTGCGCGCCCCCTCTCCTTTAGAAAGGCGCACAGTCCCTAACAGGGCTTTGGGGAGGGGGACCTTGTTGCTCCCTCCCCTTTTTTATTATATGTGGCCCCTGGGGAATCGGTTCCCAGGGCCTACGAAGGCTTGGGTAGGGGGGCCTGGTGCCCCTCCCTTTATTAATTGCTTGGCCCCGGGGGATGGATTCCTCAGGGTCTACTATGGTTCGAGGAGGAGACCTGCATGCCTGGAGCACAATAAGGTTTGGGGAGGGGGCTGAATGCCCTCCTCCCCTGTTTAATTGCATTTAGCCCTGTGGGTAGGGTCCCTGGGGACTTTTAAGGCTTGGGGAGGGATGCCACATGCACCCCCCCCTCCCATTTTCTACTGGGAATGGCCAGAGGGAATGGGGTCCCTATGGACAATTAAGTGTCAGGGAGAAGGCTGCATGACCCTCTCCCCATAATATATATTTTTGGTGTGCAGGGGATGTGGTCCCCGGGGCCCGGAGGCCAACCATACGCTGCGCATGCCATAGGCTGTGTGTGGAGTGGGATTGACAGCCTCCACATGCTGTCCCCTCCCCTATTTATTAAAAATGGCTCCAAAAGATGGAGTCCTCGGGCCAATTAAGGGTCAGGCAGAGGGCTACATGCCCCCTCCCCTTAATCTATATTTTTTGGCCTGAGGGGATGGAGTCCCGGGGGCCTGAAGGCCAACTCTATGCTGTGCACGCCAAAGGCTGTGCACAGAGTGGGGTTAGCAGCCTCCTGGGGGTTTGGCCACAGGGCCTGGTGGCAGGCCTATCCCTGTAGCCAACCTCCCACTGCACACGACCAAAGACTGTGTGTAGCTTGGGGTTGGCTGCCTGTGGAGAGTTGAAAGCAGGGCCTGGCTGCAAGACAGGCCCTGTGGCTAACCCCACACCATGCATGATCAAAGCTGCCTCAGGGTGACTGTCTGTGGGAAGTTGGATGTAGGGCCTGGCTGCAAGCACCATGCATGACAAAAAGCTGGATGCAGAAGGGGTTGAATACCTGCGGGGGTTGTCTGCCTCCACATGGGTTGGCCACAGGGCCTGGCTTTAGGTCAGGCCCTGTTAACAACCCTCTGCTGTACACAGCATAAGGACATGTGCAGGGTGGGGTTGACAGCCTGTGCGGTGTTTGCCCCAGGGCCTGGCCGCAGGCCAAGGTTTGTGGACAACCCGCGCTTTGGAAGGCCAAAGGCTGTACGTATGTTAATAAAATGTTACTTTATGTTAAAAAAAAGCCCTATAAATGCACTGAAAAAGACAAAGGTTAAAGTAACGTTATAGTTAGGTGAATATCTCAATGACAACATAAAAACAACATAAATTCACCAGTTAACTAACTATAATTTGTGCCCCTGCCATGCACTGCTTATGACCTCACATATTGCGCCACTCATGTTCTAGGACATCATTTATGACATCACTGATGACATCTCAAATGACATAATTATTGACTTCACTGATGACATAGCTAACGATATCATCCAATGAGTGGGCTAATTTGTTTTATAGTTTAAAAAATAGTTGAACACATTGTGTATGGAGGTGTGCGATTTATAATGATATGAAGGTGTTGCTGTACTTTAACTTTGTTTGTAGCTAAAGAATAAATAAAGTTATATTATTTTAAAGTGGTGCGTCAATTACAACTTTAAAGTATAACTATATTTTAAGAATTTCTAATGTGGAGTGGTGTACACTAGAATAACATACAGTGGAGTGAAGTAGAATGGAGTGGCGTAGAGTGGAGTGCTGTACAGTGGAGCATGGTACAGTGGAGTGGAGTATAGTGGAGTGGCATACAATGGAATAGCGTAGAGTGAAGTGTTGTAGAGAGTGGAGTGGTGTATAGTAGAATAGCATAAAGTGGAGTGGTGACGAGTGGAGTGTTGTTGACCATACAGTGGAGTAGAGTAGAGTGCAGTGGCATAGAGTGGAGTGGCATACAGCGGAGTGAGGTACAGTGTAGTGGCATACAGTATGATGTCATAGAGTGGAGTGGCATAGAATGGCGTGGCATGGATTGGAACAAGACATTGTGGAGTGTCGTACAATGGAGTGTCATAGAGTTTACTGGCATAGAATGGAATAGGGTATAGTGAAGTGGTGTCCAGTGGAGTGACGTGGAGTGGTGTGGATTAGAATAGTATAGAGTGTAGTGGGGTGAGTGGAGTTGCGTACAGTGGAATAGCGTAGAGTGGAGTATTGTAGAGGGGACGAGTATAGAGCATAGAGTGCAGTGACATAGGCTGGAGTAGCATAGGGTGGAGTGGCAGAGTAGTGTGGTGTAGAGTGGAGTGGCATAGAGTGGAGTGGCATAGAGGGGAGTGGGGTAAAGTCAGTTGAGTTATAGCGTAGTGGCATACAGTACAAAAGCATACAGTGGAGTAGCGTAAAATGGTGTTGCATGCACTGGAACAGCGCATAGTGGAGTGCCGTAGAGTGTTGTAGAGTGTACTGGTATAGAATGGAATAGGTTATAGTGGAGTGGTGTGGAGTGGAATAGCATAGAGTGGAGTTGCGTACAATGGAATAGCGAAGAGTGGAGTAGTGTAGAGGGGATGAGCGTAGAGTGCAGTGGCATAGACTGGAGTGGCATAGACTGTAGTGGCAGAGTAGAGTGGTGTAGAGTGGAGTAGCATAGAGTGGCGTGGCGTAGAGTGGAGTGGAGTGGGGTAGAGTAGAGTGGTGCAGAGTGCAGTGGCATGTAGTGTAGTGGCATACACTTGATTACCATATATTAGAGTGGCGTACGGTGGAGTGGCATTGAGTGGAATAGCATAGAGTGGAGTGCCATACAGTGGAGTTGAAAACAGTGGAGTAGTGTAGAGTGGATTGGTGTACTGTTTTGTGGTGCACAGTACAGTCAGTGGTGTACAGTGGAGTGTGTTAGAGTAGAGTTGCATACAGTGAAGAATCATATAGTGCAGTGGTGTGCAGTTAAGCATTTTAGAATGGACTGGCATCAAGGGGAGTGAGGTAAAATGTAATGGTGTACAGTGGAATAGAGTGGAACGGCGTACAGTGGAGTGGCATAGATTAGAATAGCATAGAGTGGAGTGCCATACAGTGGAGTTGCGTACAGTGGAATAGTGTAGAGTGGATTAGCGTACAGTATAGTGGTGGTTTACAGTGCAATGGCATACAATGGAGTGTGTTAGAGTGGAGTGGCATACAGCGGAATAGCCTAGAGTAGAGTGGCATACATTTGAGTGGCGTATAGTGGAATGGGGTACAGTGAAGCATTCTTGACTGGACTGGCGTAGATTGGAGTGAGGAAAAGTGTAGTGGCTACAATGGAGTAGCGTAGAATGGAATGGCATACACTGGAGTGGCATACAGTTGAACAGTGTATATTGGAGTGCGGTAGAGTGGAGTGGATGAGAATGGAATAGCATATAATGGAATAGCATATAATGAATTAGCGCACACTAGAGTGGTGTACATTGAAGTGAGGTACAGTGTAGTGCCGTAAAGTGGATTAGCTTACACTGGAGTGGCGTAGAGTAGAGTGGCCTACAGTTTAGTGGTGAAGAATGGAGTGTTGTAGAGTTAAATACTGTAGAGTTGAGTGTTGTAGAGTGGAGCGGGATAGAGTGTAATGGGTAGACTGTAGTGCGGTATAGTGTAGTAGCATACTGTGGAGTGGCAAAGAGTGGAGTGTTGTAGAGTGGAGTCATTGGAATGGCGTAAAGTCTAGTGGCCTAGAGTGGAGTAGCGTAAAGTTGAGTGGCATACAACGTAGTGGTGTAGAGTGCAATAACATTGAGTGTTACTGGCGTACAGTACAGTGATGTAGAATAGAGTGGAATATAGCAGAATAGTGTACAGTATAGCGGTCTAAAATGGAGTGTCATGCAGTGGAATAGGGTAGAGTGGATTGTCGTGGAGTGGAGTGGTGTATAGTGGAGTGGAGTAGAGAGGAGTGGCGTAGAGTGGAGTGGCATAGAGTAGAATGGTGTAGAGTGGAGTGGGGCAGAGTAGAGTGGCGTAGAGTGAAGTGGTATTTAGTGGAGTGGTGTACAGCAAAATAGTATATATTAGAGTGGCATACGGTGGAGTTGTGTAGATTGTAGTAGCATAGAGTGGAGTGGCATAGACTGGAGTGTTGTACAGTTAAGTAGCATCCAGCTGAATTGCTTACAGTGGAGTGATGTCAAGAGCAATGTGTTAGAGTGGAGTGGTGTACAGTGGAATAGCGTAGAGCAGAGTGGCGTACAGTGGAGTTGGAAAGAGTGAGGTGGCACACAGTGGAGTGTTGTAGAGTGGACTGGAATAGAGTGGAGTGAGTTAAAGTGCAGTGGCGTACATTGGAATAACGTAGAGCAGAGTGGCGTATACTGGAGTGGCATACAGTAGAATAACATACACTGGGGTGGGGTAGAGTGGAGTGGTGTAGAGTGGATAGACGTAGAGTGCAATAGCGTATAGTGAAGTGGGGTACAGTGGAGTAGCGTAAAGTAGAGTGTTGTAGAGTGGAGTGAGGTCCAGTTTAGTGGTGCACAGTGGAATGGTGTAGACTGGAGTGTCATAGAGCTGAGTGGCATACAGTGTAGTGGTTTAGAGTGAAATGCTGTAGAGTAGAATATCGTAGAGTTAAGTGTTGTAGAGTGGAGGGGTTAGAGTGTAGTGGAGTAGACTGTAGTGGCGTACAGTATAATAGCATAGAGTGCAGTGGCATAAAGTGGAGTGGTATACAGTGGAATAGAAAAGTGGAGTGGTGTAGTGTGGAATAACGTTCAGTGTTACTGGCTTACAGTGCAATGACATAGAGTGGGGTGGCATATAGTGGAATCACATAAAGTAGAGTGGTCTAGATTGGAGTGTCCTACAGTTGAATAGCATAGAGTGTAGTACGGTAGAGGGGATTGGAGTGGAGTGGCGTAGAATGTAGTGCCACAGAATGGAGTGATGTCCAGTGTAATAGAGTACAGTGGATTGTCGTAGAGTAGAGTGGCATATAGTGAAGTTGCATACAGTGGAGTGGCATAAAGTGCAGTCGCGTACAGAGGAATTGGCCTACAGTACAGTGTTGTACACTGAATGGGCGTGTAGTGGAGTGCCATAGAGTGGAAGGGTGTACAATGTATTGGCATACACTGGAGTGTCATAAAATGGAGTGGCATAGAGTGTAGTAGAGTACAGTGTAGTGGTGTAAAGTGGAGTGGCATACAGGGCAGTGAGGTACAGTGGAGTGGCGCACAGTAGATTAGCGTAGAGTGGATTTGTGAATAGTGGAGTGACATAGAGTGAAGAGGCATAGAGCGTAATACCATATAGTAGAGTGGTGTAGAGTAAAGTGGCATAGAGGGAAGTTGCATACAGTGGAATGTGATAATTGAAAAAGACATAGCATGAAGGTGTGTTAATGAATGAAGATGTAATGTGGAAGGAAAATTGAATATTTGGTATAAATGTTAATTTCTGGTAGTGTGTGTGAATTTTGTAAGAACTGGTAAAGTTATAATTTTTTTAATTCTTAGTTATATATTGTACCATGGAATACTGTGGTAAGTTTACGGTACACAGCTGTACATGTGCATGATAAAGCAGTAGGTGATTGGCTAATGGCTGTGCTTACCAAACGTAAACGCGGTCATGTCTTTTTCATCACATTTTGTCTCTGTTCTGCATATTGCGTTTTGCTGTGTTGTGGGTAGGATCTTAGATCTAGGTAAGTAGTAGATGTTATTAATGTTCCCTACCTAGTACTACTTTGTTAAAGTGTTAATAGGTAGAAAAATTTATTTATAATTTTCTATATATTATTACAGCAGTTTAGGGAGGACGGTGTATATATATATAAGCAAACTCTGATGTATTGAGTGCATATGCTCCTTTTTGCAAATGCTTTAACATGATTGTTATTAGATTGGAAAACAAGAGCTGGGCTATGCAAATACGAGAGTTGTACTTTTTAGACATTGTAATATATTTTATGCATATGTGTCAATGTTCAATAGGTGTGTTCATATACAATAGCTATTAATGCTTTACATGTCACCTATTGACCCTGTTTTCTATCATTTATGCAAAACAGATAAATATACACTTAGTATTTCTTCTATTGTTGTTAGTGCCGACCACGTCAAAGGAAGCATCACTTTCCCTTTAAATTCCCGTTTCTGAAAGCCGTATGTCATGTGATCAAGGACACCGTTTGTGTCCGAAACGCGTCAGAGGCAGCACCCTTCAAACCAATAAAAGTATTATTTTTGTCACCAGCTATATCCAGACTCCGTGTCCTTTATATATATATACAAAGATACCATTTCTCTCCTCCAAGTTTTTATGACAAAAACGGATACGGACCACGAAGCTAAGTGCTGAATTAGTCTTTAATGGTGCATGTCGCCATGACGCGTTTCAGCCCCTCCTCGGGCCTTGATCACACAGATATATATATATATATATATATTTATTATCTACTGGCGGTCGCCAGTAGATAGTTATAGTTACAACCTATTATCCATAGGAAATCCGCGACATTCTATTTGAAATAACTCTCTTGCCGGTTGACGTATCTTCGCGAAATTTTCAAACTTTGTGGCCCGCTCCGGTCCGCTCCTACCCTGAAAGTCTCGGGGGATTCGTCAGCGGGGCCGAGAAAAAGGGTGGTCCCAAAACGCGTTTTCCCCATGCACTTTTCCATAGGAAACTTTAGACACGGTTACAGCTCGAACTGCTGAACGGAATTACACCAAATTTGGCAAAGAGGTAGTTCTTGGTTCAGAAAGAACCCTTTTTGTTAAATGGTGTAAATCCGTTCAGTAGTTGCTGAGAAAATGAAAAGTAAAAAGTTAGTGATATCTATGGCCGAGTAGGGTCCGCGTACCCTCAGCGCACCCTGCGCGCACCGTCCCGATCACGAGCTGCATGTTAATTGGTTGTCAGCTGGCTGTCAACATTCCGATTCAGGAAATGTTGGCAGCCATTTTGTCCCTCGGTAGAACCGAGGGACAGAAACAAGTGTGCAAAGCGCACAAAGGGGCAGGGTAGAAACACCCTGACCCCTAGGTTTGCTCAGGGGGTCCCACAAGGACCCCCTGGGCAAAAAAGAAATCGGCAGGATGCGCTCAGGGTGCGCGAATCCTGCCGGAGAAAAATCGAAGCGCGGTCTCCGCGCTTCGATAGTTATTGGCCCCCGGGTGGCCCAAGTCCCGGGGGCATGGTGGGGGTGGATAATTTAATGTGTGGGGGCCTCAAAGGGCCCCCAAGCCCCTGGGACCGCCACCCCCGGGGCTTTTTGAAAAATGGTGCGGGAGGGCTCTGAGCCCTCCCGCAGCCCCGGGGACCACCACCTCCCCGGGGCTTTTTTTAATTAAAAATAAAACCAGTGTGGGGGCTCCAGCTCCCCACACGCCCCGGGACCGCCACCTCCCGGGGCACTAAACATTTTAATATGGGGGTCCGTTACGGACCCCCAGAGCCCCGGGGACCACCACCTCCCCGGGGCTGTGTACTGAATGGGGAGGGGGCCGCGCGGCCCCCTCCTGGAGCCCTTGATGGCCCTGGGGACCACCACCCCCAGGGCCGGCTCCTGCAGTGTCCCGGGGTGCCTACCCCCGGGACACTGTAGTTTGCTATGGCAGGACGGGAGCCTCGCGGCTCCCGTCCTGCCATAGCAACTGCTTTGGATATTGGAAGAGAGAGCAGGGAAACCTGCTCTTCTTCCAATATCCAAAGCGATTGCTTTTCCACATGGGGAGCAGCATGTCAGCTGCTCCCCATGTGGAACAGCAATGCCGGCTCCCAAGGGACGTGGGGAGCCGGCGGGACTGTGGGGGGATTGGGGACCCCCCCACAGTCCCCAACGGAGAGGGCCGGCCCCGGGGGATGGGGTCCCCGGGGCCTTAAAATGGCCAGAGGAGGGGGCCACGCTGCCCCCCTCAAAATAATAAATATAGAGGCCATGCCCCGGGGATGGGGTCCCCGGGGCCAATACAGGCCCAGGGAAGGGGGGCCACGCGGCCCCCTTCCCGTTTTTTTTTTTTTGAAAAATTAAAAAAGGGGTAAGGCCCTGGGGGATGGGGTCCCCAGGGCCCAAAAAGAGAAAAAAAGGAAGGGGGCCACACAGCCCCCTTCAGGGGACAAAAAACGATCGGGCCCGCAGGCCCCGCCCCATTCCTTCACCACTCTGCAAACGCGCCCCTGGCGCGTTTGCAGAGAGGGAACAAATTCCCCTTGAATACTGGGGGTCCCTGGGGCCAACTAGCCCACCAGGAACCTCCAGTATGCGTCAGGGGCTGCCTTGCAGAGACGTGTAGAGAGGCCACACCTTTTTACACCTCTCTGCAACGCAGCTCTGTGGCGCTTTTGGAGGTATATGGTGGGCTAGTTGGACTCCGGGGACCCTCAGGATTCAAGGGGACTTAATCCCCCAACTTAAAACGCGCCACGGGCGCGTTTGCACAGTGGTGAAGGGAGGGGCGGGGCTTCAGGTGACATGTGTGCAAACAGGCCCCGTGGCGCGTTTTAAGATGGGGAATTAAATCCCTTCAATCCTGAGGTCCCTGAGGCCAACTAGCCCAACAGGTACATCCAGAAAGCGCCACAGAGCTGCGTTGCAGAGAGGTGTAAAGGGGTGTGGCCTCTCTACACGTCTCTGCAACGCAGCCCCTGGCGCATATTGGAGGTTCCTGGTGGGCTAGTTGGCCCCTAGGGACCCTCAGGATTCAAGGGGACTTAATCCCCCAACTTAAAACGCGCCACGGGCGCGTTTGCACAGATGTCACCTCAGGCCCCGCCCCCTCCCTTCACCATTGTGCAAATATTCCTCTAAAATCAGCCGAAATACGAATTCCGATTTACTCACCTGTTATAAGGAGAGACCTCAGTGCTGTATCTTTCAGCCCAGTAGTGGTCCTGAAAAGTAATTTTAACCGTACTTACCGGTAACTTGAATTTCCTTCATAGGCTAACATTGACTGGTTTCACTTGGAAATTCTTCTAAGTGTGGAGTTTTGGAACTTTAAAATATTCCTGTAAAATCAGCCGAAATACGAATTCCGATTTACTCACCTGTTATCAGGAGAGACCTCAGTGCTGCATCTTTCAGCCCAGTACTGATCCTGAAAAGTAATTTTAACCATACTTACCGGTAACTTGAATTTCCTTCATAGGCTAACATTGACTGGTTTCACTTGGAAATTCTTCTAAGTGTGGAGTTTTGGAACTTTAAAATATTCCTCTAAAATCAGCCGAAATACGAATTCCGATTTACTCACCTGTTATCAGGAGAGACCTCAGTGCTGCATCTTTCAGCCCAGTACTGATCCTGAAAAGTAATTTTAACCGTACTTACCGGTAACTTGAATTTCCTTCATAGGCTAACATTGACTGGTTTCACTTGGAAATTCTTCTAAGTTTTGATTTTTGAAACATACAAATATTCCTCTAAAATCAGCCGAAATCCGAATTCTGATTTACTCACCTGTTATCAGGAGAGACCTCAGTGCTGCATCTTTCAGCCCAGTACTGGTCCTGAAAAGTAATTTTAACCGTACTTACCAGTAACTTGAATTTCCTTCCATAGGCTAACATTGACTGGTTTCACTTGGAAATTCTTCTAAGTGTGGAGTTTTGGAAATTAAAATATTCCTCTAAAATCAGCCGAAATACGAATTCCGATTTACTCACCTGTTATCAGGAGAGACCTCAGTGCTGCATGTTTCAGCCCAGTACTGATCCTCAAAAGTAATTTTAACCGTACTTACCGGTAACTTGAATTTCCTTCCATAGGATATCATTGCCTGCTTTTTGCTGAAAAAGATTCTAAGTGTTGATTTTTGGAACTTTAAAATATTCCTGTAAAATCAGCCGAAATCCGAATTCTGATTTACTCACCTGTTATCAGGAGAGACCTCAGTGCTGCATCTTTCAGCCCAGTACTGATCCTCAAAATTAATTTTAACCGTACTTACCGGTAACTTGAATTTCCTTCATAGGCTAACATTGACTGGTTTCACTTGGAAATTCTTCTAAGTGTGGAGATTTGGAACTTTATAATATTCCTCTAAAATCAACCAAAGTACGAATTCCAATTTACTCACCTGTTATCAGGAGAGAACCCAGTGCTGCATCTTTTAGCCCAGCACTGACCCTGAAAAGTAATTTTAACCGTACTTACCAGTAACTTATATTTTCTTCCATAGGAATCCTTTGTCTGGTCTTCAGCAGAAAAGTTTCAAAGTGTCGATTTTCACAAACTACAAATATTCCTTAAAAATCGCCTGTATGACTTAAACGCATTCTTTCAACTGTTTACAGGAGATGCACCAGTGCTGGATCCAGGATCCAACACTGAGTAACAAAAAGTAACGATAACAGTTTTTACCTCCTAAGTGAATTTCCTTCCATAGGATAACATTGGTCATTCTATGAGAAAAAGTTTCTAAGTGTCAACTTTTAAAGTACAATAATATTCCTTAAAAATCACGACTGTAACCAAAACGCTTTTACTCAACTGTTTACAGGAGATGTCCCAGGACTGAATCTAGGATCCAGTCCTGTGGTTAGAAAAGTAATCCATAAAGTAACTAATTGCATTTAACTAGAAATTCACATTGAGCTGAATGTTGCATTGTGTTTGAAAATGTGTTGCCCATTGCAACAACTGTAACTACTGTACTTAAAAGTCTATTGCCTATGTGCAAAGTATTTAAACTAAAGTAATTCATTCTGAGAAAGTATTTTTTGTAATGTATAATATAATTACAATGTAATTTAAAAAATAAAATATGTAAAAAAAAATGTTTTCTAAAAATTTCGAAATCAGTATGAAAAAAATGTATATAACAATTAATACATTTAAAAATTGTCATTTACAAAACCTTTGAAATTCACTGAAAAAACCGTAGGTTTCAGACATGTTATAGTTACAAATTAGCATTTAAAAAACCTTTGAAATTCACTGAAAAAACCATCGGTTTTAGGGACGTTATAGTTACAAATTAGCATTTAAAAACCTTTGAAATTCACTGAAAAAACCATAGGTTTTAGGGACAGTTATAGTTAGTTGGACATTGCACTCGTACAAAACCCGTGAAATTCCCCCGTTATAGTTAGTTCAGCTAACTATAACTCGCGCCCGCAATGCACTGCTGATGACGTCACATATTACATCACTCATGACATGGTCAGTGACATCACTGATGACATCACTGATGACATCTCAAATGACATCACTGATGACATCATCCACGTGATAATCTGATGCAGCTCTTCACACCCTAATATAACCTTTGATACACCCAATCTAAATTACAGACTGCCATTCGCAAAACCATAGACACTCCAACACCAATAACTACATACCCACTCACTGATTCTTAGGTCTACACACACACATCCACTCACTCACCCGTACAGTCACTCATACTTATGGTCACTGAATACAGGACTATCATATGCACTCTTACTCCTATATAGACACTCAAACACCGCCACTCATCCATAGAGGTACTAACACACCTAGTCAGTCATGCAAATAATTAAACACACTGCCATTTACTCACCTATACAGTTATACACACACCAGCTCACTTAATCATACAAATACTAGCACATTGTTACGCTCTTATACAATCACTGATACAAGCACACACTCATCCATACAGCCACTATCACAATCACTCACTCTCGCTTATAGCTATTTATATACTCCAACACACATATATACTGCCTTTCACATATGTAGTTACTCACACATGTACCACTGGGACATACATTCACTCACTAACACACTCTTACACACACTTACCCACCCATACAGTCTATCACAGATGCACTCTTGAAACCATCCACCCAGTGAATCACCCACTCACACATCTATGCACAGTCGCACACACCCCATCCACACAAACACTCAGGCACCCATACAAATACTCAGACAACAAATCAATAACTCTTATAGACACTCATGTAGCTATTCACAAACCCATGCAGCCACTTACACAGCAACAGACAGATACAGACATTCACCCAGTTTAGTCACTAACCCATGCATTCAGTAAGATACGTTTAATCACTCACTTATAGAATTAGTCACGCACCTACTAAATCATCTATACAGACACTTATACACCCACTCATTCTTCAATACGCCTTTCCCTATATATATAAAAAATATTTAAACTTTACAGAAACACACAGTCACTGGATGATGTCATCAGTGATGTCATTTGAGATGTCATCAGTGATGTCATCAGTGATGTCACTGACCATGTCATGAGTGATGTAATATGTGACGTCATCAGCAGTGCATTGCGGGGCGCGAGTTATAGTTAGCTGAACTAACTATAACGGGGGAATTTCACGGGTTTTGTACGAGTGCAATGTCCAACTAACTATAACTGTCCCTAAAACCTATGGTTTTTTCAGTGAATATATATATATATATATATATATTACTGCTCCACTATGCACCAGCTCGGTGCACTCACGGACGGGTGCCGATCATGCGGGGGTGCTCCCGCATATCAATTCTGCTCCACACTCCTCCGGGAAAGTTCCTCCCAAGGACCACAGCACTCACGGGGGCAGGTTCAAAAGGCTTTATTACGGAACCTCAGGCACAGACACGTTTCGGCTAACTGCCTTTGTCGATGTTTGCCATGAAACGCCTCCCGCCACCATTTTTAAACATTACATATCCGTGTGGCAACACTGAAAAAGGACTAATCCTTAGTAAAACTCATCAACATCCGCCGTAAATATCGGCACTATTTTGTACTGTATATCCTTGGTTATATGTTATACACATTAACACAATTCCTGAGTAATAAAACAGTATGAGCATGACGATTTTCTCAGCGGATAAGGACCTATCGTTATACATTGTTGTGAGACAATTCTCACCCCCAAAAACACGATAAAACGGAACCCGTTACATACCGTGATATATTACCATGGGTAATTAATTCTTTCATCCCAGGACCACTTATATGTACTGTATTGTTTTCTTCTCCTTTTTCCATTTCTTTCTCTTCCTTTTGTCTTTCTTTAGAGTCGTGTTTCTCTACTATGACTTTGTACATATTGAATGCTCTTTAGTGATTTTTATGGAGAGTTTGATGAATTATTGGATCATGATTGAAACCTTGTTCTGCTTTGCCTATCACCAATATTGTATTTATTAGGAACCACTAGTGGTGTGGCAACTGTGATGCTTCCTGGGAGGAGTCTTGGGATTGATTATAACTTTTTTAGAGGATATACCTTGGTTATGGTCATATGACCGTAAGATGTGTGAGCGCCCATTCAGGGCATAATTGTAATGGGGGATAACTTTGGGCAATCTGTATTGACAGATTCACGGTATATATTACGTTATGTAACGGGTTCCGTTTTATCGTGTTTTTGGGGGTGAGAATTGTCTCACAACAATGTATAATGATAGGTCCTTATCCGCTGAGAAAATCGTCATGCTCATACTGTTTTCTTACTCAGGAATTGTCTTAATGTGTATACCATATAACCAAGGGAATACAGGACAAAATGGCGCCGATATTTATGGAGGATGTTGATGAGTTTTACTAAGGATTAGTCCTTTTTCAGTGTTGCCACATGGATATGTAATGTTTAAAATTGGTGGCGGGAGGCGTTTCATGGCAAACATCGACAAAGGCAGTTAGCCGAAACGTGTCTGTGCCTGAGGTTCCGTAATAAAGCCTTTTGAACCTGCCCCCGTGAGTGCTGTGGTCCTTGGGAGGAACTTTCCCGGAGGAGTGTGGAGCAGAATATATTATCTACTGGCGGTCGCCAGTAGATAGTTATAGTTAGGACCTATTTTCCATAGGAAATCCGCGACATTCTATTTGAAATAACTCTTGCGTCGGTTGACGAATCTTCGCGAAATTTTCAGACTTTATGGCCCGCTCCGGTCCGCTCCTACCCTGAAAGTCTCAAGGTGATTCGTCAAGCGGGGCTGAGAAAAAGGGGGTCCCAAAATGTGTTTTCCCCATTCATTTTCCCATAGGAAACTTTAGACACGGCTACAGCCTGGACTGCTGAACGGAATTACACCAAATTTGGCAAAGAGGTAGTTCTTGGTTCAGAAAGAACCCTTTTGTTAAATGGTGTAAATCCGTTCAGTAGTTCCTGTGAAAATCAAAATGAAAAACACATATATATCTATGGCCGCGTCGGATTCGCGCACCCTGAGCGCACCCCTGCGCGCACCATCCCGATCACGAGCTGCATGTTAATTGGCTTTCAGTGGCTGTCAACACTCCAAATCAGGAAGTGTTGGCAGCTATTTTGTCCCTCGGTAGAACCGAGGGACAGAAACAAGTGCGCAAAGTGCAAAAGGGGGCAGGGTAGAAACACCCTGACCCCTAGGTCTGCTCAGGGGGTCCCACAAGGACCCCTGGGCAGAAAAAGCATTTTCTTTTTTAAATCGGCAGGATGCGCTCAGAGTGCGCGGATCCTGCCGATTAGAAAAAAACCCAGAAGAAACAAGTGCGCAAAACGCACAAAGGGGGCAGGGTAGAAACAACCTGACCCCTAGGTCTGCTCATGGGGTCCCACAAGGACCCCTGGGTAGAAAAAAGCATTTTTTAAATCGGCAGGATGCGCTCAGGGTGCTCGGATCCTGCCGAAAAAAAAAACAAATCGAAGCGCGAACTCCCGCGCTTCGATGTTAATTTGCCCCCGGGTGGGCCAAGTCCCGGGGGCATGGTGGGGGGGGGTTTAAATTTAATGTGGGGGGCCTCTAAGGCCCCCCAAGCCCCGGGGACCGCCACCCCCCGGGGCTTCTTTTTTTAAAAATAATTTTGACCTGTGTGGGGGGGCTCCAGCCCCCCCACACACCCCGGGGACCGCCACCTCCCCGGGGCACTAAATATTTGAATATGGGGGTCCGTTACGGACTCCCAAAGCCCCGGGACCACCACCTCCCCGGGGCTGTGAAATGGTTGGGAGGGGGCCGCGCGGCCCCCTCCTGGAGCCCTTGATGGCCCTGGGGACCGCCACCCCCAGGGCCGGCTCCTGCAGTGTCCCGGGTGCCTACCCCCGGGACACTGTAGTTTGCTATGACAGGACGGGAGCCTCGCGGCTCCCGTCCTGTCATAACAAAGCTTGGTTTGCATTTTGAAAGAGAGAGCAGGAAACCTGCTCTCTCTTTCAAAATGCAAATCCAATGCTTTTCCACATGGGAGCAGCATGTTAGCTGCTCCCCAAGTGGAAAAGCAATGCCGGCTTCGCGCAGGAGGCGGGGAGCCGGCTGGGACTGTGGGGGATTGGGGACCCCCACAGTCCCCAACCAGAGGCCAGGCCCCGGGGATGGGGTCCCCGGGGCCATAGAGAGCCAGGGAGGGGGCCACGCAGCCCCCTCCCCAAATTAAAAACATTTAAAAAAAAAAAAAAGAGGCAAGGCCGGCCCCGAGGATGGGGTCCCCGGGGCCTTATATGGCCTGAGGAGGGGGCCACGCAGCCCCCTCCAAATTTAAAAATACAAATCGAGGGCATGCCCCGGGGATGGGGTCCCTGGGGCCAATACAGGCCCAGGAAAGGGGGCCACGCGGCCCCCTTCCCGTTTTTTTTTTTTATTTAAAAAATAAATAAAATGCTCAGGCCCCGGGGATGGGGTCCCCGGGGCCAAAAGTGGCCAAGGAAGGGGGCCACACAGCCCCCTCCCATTAAAAAAATTTAAAAAAACAAAAAACGACCGGCATCTTGCCGGAGGCCCCGCCCTCCCAGCAGTACTCTGCAAACGCGCCCCCTGGCGCGTTTTAAGAAGGGAGTAATTCCCCTTGAATACTGGGGGTCCCTGGGGGCCAACTAGCCCACCAGGAACCTCCAGTATCCGCCAGGGGGCTGCGTTGCAGAGAGGTGTACAGAGGCCACGCCCCTTTTTACACCTCTCTGCACGCAGCTCTGTGGCGCGTTTTAGAGGTTCCTGGTGGGCTAGTTGGACTCCAGGGACCCTCAGGATTCAAGGGGACTTAATCCCCCAACTTAAAACGCGCCACGGGGCACGTTTGCACAGATGTCACCTCAGGCCCCGCCCCCTCCCTTCACCATTGTGCAAATATTCCTCTAAAATCAGCCGAACTACGAATTCCTATTTACTCACCTGTTATCAGGAGAGACCTCAGTGCTGCATCTTTCAGCCCAGTACTGATCCTGAAAAGTAATTTTAACTGTACTTACCAGTAACTTGAATTTCCTTCCATAGGATATCATTGTCTGCTTTTTGCTGAAAAAGTTTCAAAGTGTCGATTTTTGAAACATACAAATATTCCTCTAAAATCAGCCGAACTACGAATTCCGATTTACTCACCTGTAATCAGGAGAGACCTCAATGCTGCATCTTTCAGCCCAGTACTGATCCTGAAAAGTAATTTTAACCGTACTTACCAGTAACTTGAATTTCCTTCCATAGGATATCATTGCCTGCTTTTTGATGAAAAAGTTTCTAAGTGTCGATTTTTGAAACATACAAATATTCCTCTAAAATCAGCCAAAATACGAATTCCAATTTACTCACCTGTTATCAGGAGAGACCTCAGTGCTGCATCTTTCAGCCCAGTACTGATCCTGAAAAGTAATTTTAACCGTACTTACCAGTAACTTATATTTCCTTCCATAGGAATCCATTGTCTGGTTTTCAGCAGAAAAGTTTCAAAGTGTTGATTTTCACAAACTACAAATATTCCTTAAAAATCGCCTGTATGACTTAAACGCATTCTTTCAACTGTTTACAGGAGATGCACCAGTGCTGGATCCAGGATCCACCACTGAGTAAGAAAAAGTAACGATAACACTACTTACCTGCTAAGTGAATTTCCTCCCATAGGATAACATTGGTGATTCTATGTGAAAAAGTTTCTAAGTGTCAACTTTTTAAAATACAATAATATTCCTTAAAAATCACTACTCTAACCAAAACGCTTTTACTCAACTGTTTACAGGAGATGTCCCAGGACTGAATCTAGGATCCAGTCCTGTGGTTAGAAAAGTAATCCATAAAGTAACTAATTGCATTTAACTAGAAATTCACATTGAGCTCAATGTTGCATTGTGTTTGAAATTGTGTTGCCCATTGCAACAACTGTAACTACTGTACTTAAAACTCTATTGCCTATTTGCAAAGTATTTAAACTAAAGTAATTCATTCTGAGAAAGTATATTTTGTAATGTAATGTATAATGTAATTACAATGTAATTTAAAAAATAAAATATCTAAAAATAAATAGTTTGAAAAAATGTTGTAAATCAGTATCAAAAAAATAAATATAACAATTAATACATTTAAAAATTGTCATTTACAAAACCTTTGAAATTCACTGAAAAACCATAGGTTTTAGGGCGTTATAGTTAGAAATTAGCATTTAAAAAACCTTTGAAATTCACTGAAAAAACCATAGGTTTCAGGCACGTTATAGTTAGGAATTAGCATTTAAAAAACCTTTGAAATTCACTGAAAAACCATAGGTTTCAGACACGTTATAGTTAGAAATTAGCATTTAAAAACCTTTGAAATTCACTGAAAAAACCATAGGTTTTAGGGACAGTTATAGTTAGTTGGACATTTCACTCGTAAAAAACCATAGAAATTCCCCTTTATAGTTAGTTCAGCTAACTATAACTCGCGCCCGCAATGCACTGCTGATGACGTCACATATTACATCACTCATGACATGGTCAGTGACATCACTGATGACATCACTGATGACATCTCAACTGACATCACTGATGACATCATCCAGTGACTGTGTTTCTGTAAAGTGCTTACAGCTGACTTTTAAAGGGCCTCTTAGGAAGCTTTCCGTGCCGAGTGTGAGGTCACAGAGGCCAGCAGTAAACACAGAAGATGGCTGCAGGAGCATAGGTAGTGAATACGTATTCACTACTTATGCTGCTGTGGTCATCTTCTGTGTTTACTGTCGGCCTCACTGGAAACGTAAAAACGGCATGGCAAGGTCTGCGGGGTGCCAATGAAGCCCTGCCGGGCCGCTGGCGGCCCACGGCCGTACTATGAGTACCACAGCCCTAAAATAACCTTTGATACACCCACTCAAAAATACAGACTACCATTTTCGAAACCATAGACACACCAATACCAGTTACTACATACCCACTCAGTGATTCCAAGGTCTACACACACATCCAGTTATTCACCCATACAGTCACTCATACTTGCAGTCACTCATCAATACAGCACTAGCATTTGCACTGTTACACCTATACAGCACTCACACACCACCACTTATCCATAGAGTTACTCACGCATCTAGTCAGTCATGCAAAGAATCAATCACACTCCCATTTACTTACCTATACCGTTATACACACACCACCTGACTTATTCATACAGATACTAACACATACTTACTCTCTTATACAATCACTGATACAAGCACACACTCATCCATACAGCCACTCTCACAATCACTCACTCTCACATATAGTCATTTATATACTCCAACACTCACATATACTGCCTTTCACATATGTAGTTAATTACACATGTACCACTTAGACATCCATTCACTCACCAACACACCCATACAACACATTCACCCACCCATATAGCCCTTCACAGATACACTCTTGAACCCATACACTCAGTGAATCACCCAGTCACACATCTATGCTCGAAGTCACACACCCCCCACCCACCCACACAGAAACTCAGGCACCCATATAGATACTCAGACAACCAATCAATAACCCATATAGACACTCATGTAGCTACTCACCAACCCATGCAGCCACTTACACACCCACTGACAGACTGATACAGTCATTCACACAGTTTAGTCACTAACCCATGCAGTAAGACACGTTTAATCACTCACTTATACAGTCAGTCACGCACCTAGTAAATCATCCATTCAGACAGTCATACACCCACTCATTCTTCAATACACCTTGGCCTATATATATTAAACATATTTAAACTTTACAGAAACACAGAGTCACTGGATGATGTCATCAGTGATGTCATCGATGATGTCATCAGTGATGTCACTGACCATGTCATGAGTGATGTAATATGTGACGTCATCAGCAGTGCATTGGGGGGGGCGCGAGTTATAGTTAGCTCAACTGACTATAACGTCCGAACTTCACTGGTTTTGTACGAGTGAAATGTCCAACTAACTATAACGTCCCTCAACCTAGGGTTTTTTTCAGTGAATTTCAAAGGTTTTTAAATGCTAATTTCTAACTATAACACCCCTGAAACCTATGGTTTTTCAGTAAATATATATATATATATATATTCACTGAAAAAACCATAGGTTTCAGACACGTTATAGTTACAAATTAGCATTTAAAAACCTTTGAAATTCACTGAAAAAACCATAGGTTTTAGGGACAGTTATAGTTACTTGGACATTGCACTCGTAAAACCCGTGAAATTCCCCGTTATAGTTAGTTCAGCTAACTATAACTCGCGCCCCCAATGCACTGCTGATGACGTCACATATTACATCACTCATGACATGGTCAGTGACATCACTGATGACATCACTGATGACATCTCAAATGACATCACTGATGACATCATCCAGTGACTGTGTGTTTCTGTAAAGTTTAAATATTTTTAATATATATAGGGAAAGGCGTATTAAAGAATGAGTGGGTGTATAAGTGTGTGTATGGATGATTTAGTAGGTGCGTGACTAATTCTATAAGTGAGTGATTAAACGTATCTTACTGAATGCATGGGTTAGTGACTAAACTGGGTGAATGTCTGTATCTGTCTGTTGCTGTGTAAGTGGCTGCATGGGTTTGTGAATAGCTACATGAGTGTCTATAAGAGTTATTGATTTGTTGTCTGAGTATCTGTATGGGTGCCTGAGTGTTTGTGTGGATGGGGTGTGTGCAACTCTGTGCATAGATGTGTGAGTGGGTGATTCACTGGGTGGATGGTTTCAAGAGTGCATCTGTGATAGACTGTATGGGTGGGTAAGTGTGTGTAAGAGTGTGTTAGTGAGTGAATGTATGTCCCAGTGGTACATGTGTGAGTAACTACATATGTGAAAGGCAGTATATATGTGTGTTAGAGTATTTAAATGGCTATAAGTGAGAGTGAGTGATTGTGATAGTGGCTGTATGGATGATTGTGTGCTTGTATCAGTGATTGTATAAGAGCGTAACAATGTGCTAGTATTTGTATGATTAAGTGAGCTGGTGTGTGTATAACTGTATAGGTGAGTAAATGGCAGTGTGTTTAATTATTTGCATGACTGACTAGGTGTGTGAGTATCTCTATGGATGAGTGGCGTTGTTTAAGTGTCTATATAGGAGTAAGAGTGCATATGATAGTCCTGTACTGAGTGACCATAAGTATGAGTGACTGTACGAGTGAGTGAGTGGATGTGGTGTGTAGACCTAAGAATCAGTGAGTGGGTATGTAGTTATTGGTGTTGGAGTGTCTATGGTTTTGCGAATGGCAGTCTGTAATTTAGAGTGGGTGTATCAAAGATTATATTAGGGTGTGAGGAGGTGCATCAGATTATCACGTGGATGATGTCATCAGTGATGTCATCAGTGATGTCATTTGAGATGTCATCAGTGATGTCACTGACCATGTCATGAGTGATGTAATATGTGACGTCATCAGCAGTGCATTGCGGGGCGCGAGTTATAGTTAGCTGAACTAACTATAACGGGGGAATTTCACGGGTTTTTTACGAGTGCAATGTCCAAGTAACTATAACTGTCCCTAAAACCTATGGTTTTTTCAGTGAATTTCAAAGGTTTTTTAAATGCTAATTTGTAACTATAACGTGTCTGAAACCTATGGTTTTTTCAGTGAATTTCAAAGGTTTTTTAAATGCTAATTTCTAACTATAACGTGCCTGAAACCTACGATTTTTTCAGTGAATTTCAAAGGTTTTGTAAATGACAATTTTTAAATGTATTAATTGTTATATTAATTTTTTTCATACTGATTTACTACATTTTTAGAAACAATTTTTTTTTACATATTTTATTTGTCAAATTACATTGTAATTACATTATACATTACATTACAAAAAATACTTTCTCAGAATGAATTACTTTAGTTTAAATACTTTGCAGATAGGCAATAGACTTTTAAGTACAGTAGTTACAGTTGTTGCAATGGGCAACACATTTTCAAACACAATGCAACATTCAGCTCAATCTGAATTTCTAGTTAAATGCAATTAGTTACTTTATGGATTACTTTTCTAACCACAGGACTGGATCCTAGATTCAGTCCTGGGACATCTCCTGTAAACAGTTGAGTAAAAGCGTTTTGGTTAAAGTACTGATTTTTAAGGAATATTATTGTATTTTAAAAGTTGACACTTAGAAACTTTTTCTCATATAGTCACCAATGTTATCCTATGGAAGGAAATTCACTTAGCAGGTAAAAACTGTTATCATTACTTTTTCTTACTCAGTGTTGGATCTTGGATCCAGCACTGGTGCATCTCCTGTAAACAGTTGAAAGAATGCGTTTAAGTCATACAGGCGATTTTTAAGGAATATTTGTAGTTTGTGAAAATCAACACTGAAACTTTTTTGCTGAAAACCAGTCAATGTTAGCCTATGAAGGAAATTCAAGTTACCGGTAAGTACGGTTAAAATTACTTTTGAGGATCAGTACTGGGCTGAAACATGTAGCACTGAGGTCTCTCCTGATAACAGGTGAGTAAATCGGAATTCGTATTTCGGCTGATTTTAGAGGAATATTTTAAAGTTCCAAAACTCCACACTTAGAAGAATTTCCAAGTGAAACCAGTCAATGTTAGCCTATGGAAGGAAATTCAAGTTACTGGTAAGTACGGTTAAAATTACTTTTCAGGACCAGTACTGGGCTGAAAGATGCAGCACTGAGGTCTCTCCTGATAACAGGTGAGTAAATCAGAATTCGGATTTCGGCTGATTTTAGAGGAATATTTGTATGTTTCAAAAATCAACACTTAGAAGAATTTCCAAGTGAAACCAGTCAATGTTAGCCTATGAAGGAAATTCAAGTTACCGGTAAGTACGGTTAAAATTACTTTTCAGGATCAGTACTGGGCTGAAAGATGCAGCACTGAGGTCTCTCCTGATAACAGGTGAGTAAATCGGAATTCGTATTTCGGCTGATTTTAGAGGAATATTTTAAAGTTCCAAAACTCCACACTTAGAAGAATTTCCAAGTGAAACCAGTCAATGTTAGCCTATGAAGGAAATTCAAGTTACCGGTAAGTACGGTTAAAATTACTTTTCAGGATCAGTACTGGGCTGAAAGATGCAGCACTGAGGTCTCTCCTGATAACAGGTGAGTAAATCGGAATTCGTATTTCGGCTGATTTTAGAGGAATATTTTAAAGTTCCAAAACTCCACACTTAGAAGAATTTCCAAGTGAAACCAGTCAATGTTAGCCTATGAAGGAAATTCAAATTACCGGTAAGTACGGTTAAAATTACTTTTGAGGATCAGTACTGGGCTGAAAGATGCAGCACTGAGGTCTCTCCTGATAACAGGTGAGTAAATCGGAATTCGTATTTCGGCTGATTTTAGAGGAATATTTTAAAGTTCCAAAACTCCACACTTAGAAGAATTTCCAAGTGAAACCAGTCAATGTTAGCCTATGAAGGAAATTCAAGTTACCGGTAAGTACGGTTAAAATTACTTTTCAGGACCAGTACTGGGCTTAAAGATACAGCACTGAGGTCTCTCCTTATAACAGGTGAGTAAATCGGAATTCCTATTTCGGCTGATTTTAGAGGAATATTTGCACAATGGTGAAGGGAGGGGCGGGGCCTGAGGTGACATCTTTGCAAACGCGCCACGTGGCGCGTTTTAAGTTGGGGGATTAAGTTCCCTTGAATCCTGAGGGTCCCTAGGGGCCAACTAGACCACCAGGAACCTCCAATATGCGCCAGGGGCTGCGTTGCAGAGACGTGTAGAGAGGCCACACCCCTTTTACACCTCTCTGCAACGCAGCTCTGTGGCGCTTTCTGGATGTACCTGTTGGGCTAGTTGGCCCCCAGGGACCCTCAGGATTGAAGGGATTTAATTCCCCATCTTAAAACGCGCCACGGGGCCTGTTTGCACACATGTCACCTCAAGCCCCGCCCCCTCCCTTCACCACTGTGCAAACGCGCCCCATGGCGCGTTTTAAGTTGGGGGATTAAGTCCCCTTGAATCCTGAGGGTCCCCGGAGTCCAACTAGCCCACCATATACCTCCAAAAAGCACCATAGAGCTGCGTTGCAGAGAGGTGTAAAAGGGGCGTGGCCTCTGCACACCTCTCTGCAAGGCAGCCCCTGGTGCATCCTGGAGGTTCCTGGTGGGCTAGTTGGCCTCAGGGACCCCCAGTATTCAAGGGGAATCTGTTCCCTCTCTGCAAACGCGCCAGGGGCGCGTTTGCAGAGTGGTGAAGGAAGGGGGCGGGGCCTGCGGGCCCGATCGTTTTTTTTTTTTTTTTTTTTGGGGAGGGGGCCGCGTGGCCCCCTCCCGGGCCACTACTTGCCCCGGGGACCCCATCCCCCAGGGCTGGCCCTTCGTTGAGGGACTGTGGGGGTCCCCAATCCCCCACAGTCCCGCTGGCTCCCCGTGTCCTACGGGGCCGGCATTGCTTTTACACATGGGGAGCTGCTAAGATGCAGCTCCCCCATGTGGAAAAGCAATCGACTGGATATTGGAAGAGAGGCAGGTTTCCTGCTCTCTCTTCCAATATCCAAAGCAAGTTTGCAATGACAGGACGGGAGCCGCGAGGCTCCCGTCCTGTCATTGCAAACAGCAGTGTCCCGGGGTAGGCACCCGGGACACTGCAGGAGCCGGCCCTGGGGGGTGGTGGTCCCCAGGGCCATCAAGGGCTCCAGGAGGGGGCCGCGCGGCCCCCTCCCATTCAGTGCACAGCCCCGGGGAGGTGGTGGTCCCGGGGCTCTGGGGGTCCAAAACGGACCCCCATTGTAATTTTTCTTAGTGCCCCGGGGAGGTGGTGGTCCCGGGGTGTGTGGGGGCTGGAGCCCCCACACAGGTTTTTAATTAAAAAAGAAGCCCCGGGAGGTGGTGGTCCCCGGGGCTGCGGGAGGGCTCAGAGCCCTCCCGCACCATTGTACATAAAGCCCCGGGGGTGGTGGTCCCCGGGGCTTGGGGGGCCCTAGAGGCCCCCACACATAAAGTTAACCCCCCAGCATGCCCCCGGGACTTGGGCCACCCGGGGCCAGTTAACATCGAAGCGCGGAGACCGCGCTTCGATTTTTCGGCAGGGTTCGCGCTCCTGAGCGCATCCTGCCGATTTTTAAAAAAAAAATTTTTTTTTTGCCCAGGGGGTCCTTGTGGGACCCCTGAGCAAACCTAGGGGTCAGGGTGTTTCTACCCTCCCCCTTTGTGCGCTTTGCGCACTTGTTTCTGTCTCTACCGAGGGACAAAATGGCTGCCAACATTTCCTGAATCGGAATGTTGACAGCCAGCTGACAGCCAATTAACATGCAGCTCGTGATCGGGAGGGTGCGCGAATCCTCCGTGCCCATAGATATATATGTACTTTTACTTTTTGATTTTCTCAGCAACTACTGAACGGATTTACACCATTTAACAAAAGGGTTCTTTCTGAACCAAGAACTACCTCTTTGCCAAATTTGGTGTAATTCCGTTCAGCAGTTCGAGCTGTAGCCGTGTCTAAAGTTTCCTATGGGAAAATGCATGGGGAAAACGCGTTTTGGGACCCCCTTTTTTCGGCCCCCGCTTGACGTATCACCCCGAGACTTTCAGGGTAGGAGCGGACCGGAGCGCCCCACAAAGTTTGAAAATTTCGCGAAGATACGTCAACCGGCAAGAGAGTTATTTCAAATAGAATGTCGCGGATTTCCTATGGATAATAGGTTGTAACTATAACTATCTACTGGCGACCGCCAGTAGATAATATGTATATATATATATATATATATATATATATATATGTATGTATATATATATATATGTATATATATATATATATATATATATATATATATATATATATATATATACAAAAATTAATTTATCCATACAGAAGAGAAGATGCATTCTCATAATGAGGCCCAGGCATAATATTCTTGCGAAATCTTACATAAAAATAACAAATTAGAACTTACATAAAGTTTAGAAAAGTAGAAAAGAAAAGCTGTATTCTCTACAGTGCTAAACCTTATTTTTAATGTGTACATAATTTAGTATATATGCAAATTCATGTGCATATATTATGTATCGAAGTTTGGATATCCATAAATTACAACAAAGATCGTGGATGCGGGCACTCGGCCATGAAATGTTATTTATGTGGATGGAACCAAATGCCTCATGGATTTGAAATTAGCCTTGTTCACTGTAATCAAGCAGCAGGAGTAGTCACTCTCCTAAGGCAGGGGGAGTTTGCTCGCACGTCCCCACACAGGGGGTTAGGGAGGGGTGAAACTATTGGGTGGCGTTGCCAAAGGCCGCTCCATTCCTGCCTGGGGTAGCTTACACAGAGTGATGTCTAAACCTCTCTGCGTAATGATGAGCCCACCACCCACCCTGGTACACGGTGCAAGGTTTCATTTGGGAGCAGGCAAGGCAAAGAGTGGGGTGGATTTATTTAGATTGATGTGCATGGTTTGCCTCCGGAAGCCGGCTTAAAGAGAGAGCTCAGGATAAGGCAGGGGAGCAGATGGGAAACTTAGGAGGAGAGAAGTATGGGGAAAGACGTCATCATGGCTAATAAGGAAAATATGCCTTCTGGGTCTACTGCAGTCATACAGATGAAGAAGGTGGTGGAGGTGCAAGGAGTGGAAAATAGGAGTTCCTTTTCAAATATATTAAGGTGTGAACCATTAATTGGCGGCGCAGGGCTGAAAAACCGTAAGAAGAGAGTAATTTTTAGGGGTTCACAGTTTCTTAAGGTTTATTTAGAGAGCGCGGCTAAGACAAAGGAATGGCAATTGTGAACAGTGTTTCCAATAAAGCAGCCTTTTTCACAACATGTGAGTGTTAGTATCTCCAAAGTACATGCTCTTTTTGTGATCCCCAGGCTTTGCAGTCAAAAAATAACTCTGTATATGAGGCTCCACGTTCTCTATATAGCCAAGCATCAGGGGCGGCTCCTCCACTTGGGCCGAGGAGCGTCGCCCCACTGCTTTCTCACAAGCATTTCTCTGTATACTTCACTTAACATTATTCCCAATAACCTCTGTCCTTGGCCTCTCTCTACAAGAATACATTGTACAGATTAGTCATCAGTTGCTTACCCATACAGAAACACTTCATCCTCTTGCCATGGTTTTATAAAGAATATACTAGACCTCAATGTATATCCATGCACCTGTGGTCTGATACAATCAATCAATCACCCGATAGGGTATCCAGGCGCTTGATACATGTTCTCATTTTTCTTAAACCACCATTTCTAAGACAAAGTAGCACTTACGTCCAGCATGAACTTTCCTGCAGCTTAACGCCTCCTTCTGGAGACATCCTAAGAACTTTTTCATAAAACTGGCATAGAATGCGGTACCCTCTATCATGTCCCACACCTTGTTTATTTCAACTGTTAGCTCCGTTCTCTTTCCTCACTATAACCCCTGGTGTTTGGCTATTGTTCTGAGGAATCCAGCCTCTCACTCGCCCTGGGACACTATGCAGGATGAGCACGATTAACAAGCAGAGCTTCCATGTTTATTTTACAAAGGATGATTGTGTTTGCTAATTCTTCCATTATGCTGCACAAATGCTGTTTGCACAACGAATTACTTGTTCAGACCGAGTTGGTTTGATGACTGCGATATCCTGACACAGAGCAGGTTAAACCAATTTAATGAGGCATTAAGGATATTTGTTATTTTAGAAACCATTCATCTGAAAAGGCAAAGTAAACAGTTACCCGATATTCTGTGTGAGCTCCAAAATTATAGTCCATATGAGTGGAACTTCTGCGTTCAAAGTTGTAGTTGAAGTACATTATATCTTTCAAACAACTGTTCATTATCTATGAAGATTAATATCATGCCAGGTGGATAGAAGTAGTGTTTACAACAAACATTGGAAAAGCTAATTGGTCTTGTCTTTGCAGGCCTGTTGGCCAGGGACATCTTAAGCATGTTTAGGGCCCTGGGCCAAACCTATTTTGGGGGCCCTTTTTCAGAACAGGTTTGAATTTGACTCAATTTCAGCTCTTTCATGCCCTCTTTGGCCAGGTCACTGACAGCATACTGGTGCAATTGCCCAAATTCTATATGCATTTACATCTAATATTCAGGGATAGTGATGTGTGTTTTCAATATTGAAACAAATCAGCCGTTCACTAATATTATTGCAAATAATATCTGATACACTCCCATTTCTCATATGTTTGGTCCTATTGCGATCTAAAATAAACCTTTTTTATGGATGTTGAATGAAAAATAAACACAATATTTCTCTGCAAAATATTTTTAACAGACTGTCATACATCACCCACTTTAAAAATAAATTAAAGGAAAATGGTATTTATAACAATCTCTTTAATAATTATTCAAGGTCATCAGGGCAACTCTCTGCAGAACAGAGCTGGCTCTATCAGGGGGGCCCCTGAAAGGCTGGGGCGCTGGTCCAGAGCCCACTTTGCCCATGCCTTAAAACATCTCTGCTGTTGGCTCTGCCAATGCTTTTTGCCAAAGCCTTTATTGCTGGTGCCAAACAACAGTGGCAGAAACAAAATCTAAAAAAAATCTTGCGTGCCCACATAAGCGTCATAATGATCGACCGCCCCAGTGTCACAACGCATGCACGGCATCAATACCTGTGAAAGTGCGTCATAATGCAGTGACTATTTTGTTTTTTATTGTTATTCATCGTTCCAAGAGGGAGAATTCCCATCTTGGAACGGTAAATTAAAAAAAGCATAAAAAGTACACCAAACACACGTTTTATAGAAGGGCGTAGCCCAGCAGCAAACCCTATTGGACTCTAAAAATTGATTTTTTGAACAATACAACAATAGGGTAGATGGTTGGGTGGGGCTGTGTGGGGTTTTATGGAGCAAAAGAGAAGCTAATGTAAAAAAAAAAAAAAAGAGAGAAAGGACAGGGAACTGAGGGTGAAGCAACACCTAGAGTGTGGAGGGGTGCTGGACGGGGAAGAGCTGTGACAACAATAGAAGGCCTTGGACATGGAAGGGGAGCAACAGGAAGAGCACAAAGGAGGGACATATCAGTGGGGAAGCTGCACATGAGGGAGAGAGCACATGAGGGAGAGAGCAAGAAAAAACATGCTGTCTCATGAATAGCTACATAAAAAGGTAAAAAGCTAAAAGTAGTTAACTGAATATTGGCAGTGGAAGTAAAGAAATCATCCAATCAAATGATGGTAACAAAGCTATGCTCCAGGGGATGGACAAATACAAGAAGAGGAAGGAAAGCATCAAATAAAAAGAAAGGAAATGAGAATGGCAAGAAAACAAACTTGTAGTAAACAATGGACTTGCCTTAAGCCCTCTGTGATGCTTGGTATTGTAAAGAAAAAGTATTTTTGCCAAAAGACAGCTGTCTGTATTTGAAACCTAAAATAAAACCAAAAAGGCAAAATAGAGGGGTGATACCTTTATTTTAGTTGAATATTTTTGATTATTTGGTCTCAGGATTCAGAAGAAATTACAATCCCTCTTTTCACCAGTAATGATGTTTAGGTCGAGACTGGGCAGCGCATGCGCTGCTCTGCGAGCCATGCTGTATTGGAATATGTATTTGAAGCCCCGCCCACTTGTCCTTGTTCTTCGTAAATGCTTGCTTCTGATTTGTTATTAGGATCGTTAGTCCCTCCTTAGTACCGCCTTGTCTTCATTTGTAACCTCCCATGAGGACTGTCCGTTTTTCTACGGTTGTTACACGGTACGTCTTGTTTAGTCTGTAAGCACTATTTTCTTGAATGAGTTTCTCTTACTGCAGGAGTGCAGGAGGGTCTCTCAAGTGCAGTTGTGACCACCAACTTGTTTAACTTGTAGCCAAGGGGGAGCTCTTCAGGGGCCATGGGAGACAGCAGGGGACAACTCAGTGATACCTTTAGGGAGGTCAAAGGTGCATGATGTAAATTCTGGCGTGTTTATTTTCTGTACGAACATATGTGTTAAACATGAATATGCTTTAGGTATGCTCCTCCGCTCACTTGCTAAACACCATGGGGCATATTAGCAAGACTGGCGATAAAATTATCGCCGTTTTAGCGGCAGGAAACTGCCGCTAAAGCGGCGATAATTGGCTTGCTAATATGCGTTATAGAACTCCAATAGAAGCCCAGGTTAGATGTGCAGGACATCTAACCTGGGCTTCTATTGGAATTCTATAACGCTTATTAAGCCAATTATCGCCGTTTTAGCGGCAGTTTCCTGCCGCTAAAGCGGCGATAATTTTATCGCCAGTCTTGCTAATATGCCCCCATGATTTCAACAAAGGGCTCTTACCCTCTTTTCTCAATTTGTTCCTCTATGAAATGGATCCAAAAAAGATAGAAACTCTTTGTCTGCAAATGTCTCTTTGGACACACTCTCCTGCAACCACAAGCGCGAACCCGACCGGAAGGCATTGTAGCACTTTACGGAGCAGTTCTCCAGTTCCAAAGCGGCAGCTCTCTAGGAAAACTACAAGGTGCAAAATTAAACTCCCTGCTGGGTATGAGGTTACAAATCTAGGAATCGCACACTGAATGTGGTTCAGTGTGAAGTATGTTTGAAGATAAATACTCTTGATATATAGACTGTGCTTTCGATGTAATAACGATGTATTATTTTCTAACATTTTTTACTTTAATCTTAAAACAAGTGTTAATAATATTAACAAAGTTAACTGCTTCATTTAAGGCTGAGGTGCAAGGATTTTAATCCGACTACCCCTTGATCTGTACTGTGCATGCATATTTCGAGTCGATGCATAAACAGATGCACCTTCCATTGTCTTGGTGCACCAGAGTCCACCCACAATGCAGTGCCAGATGGCAAAAAAACAAGCATTTGCAATGCAATAGGTCTCGCATTTGTGAGAGTTTAAGCTATTTGCATTGTAAATGACAATACCTTTTATTTATGTTTTAAAAACCAAATAGCAAATAGCTCAAACTCTTGCAAATGCGAGACCTATTACATTGCAAATTCTTGTTTTGTTGTGGTATGCCACCAAGTTAACTTGGTGGACACTTTGCAGATAGTGGTTTGATAACGGTTCTCAATCTGCAATAGTAGGGGAAATTTGCAAACCCAATAAATATCTTAAAACAGCACTGCTAAGGGTAATAGGTCTGGCTTTAAGTGTTCATGCATGCAACAAGTTGATGTGCATGCTTGTGTTAGCATGCAATACCTACTATTTCATCTTTGAAGAAAAGTGGATCCTTCTCACTGTTAAACATCCCAAGCCGAGAATCACTCAGTGCTTTTACGCAACACTTCATGGCCAATTGCTTCTGCAGATGATGGCATCCCAAACCACTTTGGGAAGGCAAAAAAAGTTACAATTGTTTCATGTTTCTATAATCTTATGTCCGATATGTGTGAGGAATAATCTACACCATCTTTCCTATAGCAGGTATGAGAGAGGAATATACACAAATAATAGCAAAGCAAAGCCATCGCTTGGATTTTGTGAACAATAAATCTGCAGAAAACATAATTCGGCCTACGTATTATGAAGTGGAGGACAAGCAAGTAATAATGTACTTAGCTTTCCTATTATCTATTGGGGAAGGCAGGCAAGAGGAAAAACACTGCAAATGGGTGAACAGTAATCCAATTACTTGTTCGCAAAATTATTTGTTTATTTCATGAAGAATTTATTATTATTTGCATACACAAAAGAAAATATAATAATCTATGCACATTCAAAATAAGGACACAATCTCACCAGCCCCACTAGCAATCAATCAGACAGCATGGGTTTGACAAAAGCAGGCCAACAAAGACAACCTGACAGATGTGTTTTTCTTTTCACAACATATATTATTGTTTTTAAACAGCACATCAAGGCCTGGCTGGCCTGCACATGAATATAGAATCAAGAGTAACACAGGACACAATGATACCAGTAATGTAAAAAAGAACAAACAAGGCACAGTCACATCCCAACCATCCAAAGCCCTCACCACTTTCCACTGTGTAGCAACAAAAAACGTAGAATGTGGTAAGGTTATCCTCAGGGCTCAGTTCCATATGTCCATATTTCACTGTCAATTTGAGCCGTAGTAGGCTGCACCAGCACCAACAATATGCCCCTATATTCAGCCCACTGTTGCCAAATCTTGACATTTTTTGGGGGCAGCCCCTTACCTAAAACACTGCTACCTCTTCTCCCATGCAATGATCCATAGCTTTCTTCCAGACCCCCACCAAAGGTGGTGTCACTGCTTTCCATTTCTGGGCAATGTCCCATTTAGCTAACGTGAACCCTAAGAATAACAAATGGCATTTGTATATGTTCCCCTCAATTGCCTCAGTGCCGTGAAGGAGGATCAATTTTGGATCTAGGGGAATCTCCCAAGAAAGAACCCGGGCCACAGAGGAAGTCACCCCCAGCCAGAAATGCTGCATGTAATCACAGCTCCTTACAGTGCGAAAGAAGGTCCCCTCCTCCACACCGCAGCATAGGCACTGAGGATCCACAATCACCCCCATCCCCCACAATCAGTATCTGGTGTAATAATCTCTATGCAGGTATTTGAATTGGATAAGGCGGAGGCAAGATGAAACTGCGGCCTTGCGAGGGGCCGCCAGAGCCTCCGCCCAATCGTCCTTATCCAAATCCTCAATGTCTCCCTGCCATGCCGTCCGGAGTGCAGATAATGTAGTGGTGCTATGTGTAATCAAGGTCTGATATATTTGTTTAATTTTATGTGCACCAAGGCTCCCCATTAGCAGCCTACCCTCCAGTGGGCTAAACTCTGGCAAATCAGTGAGGTCTCGGATGTATGGTGATATGGCGTGGCAGAGCTGTAAGCATTTAAAAAACTGGCTGCAATGGAGATGATATTCTTTTAGTAATTCTTGGAAGGATTTCAGGACAATCCCCTTCCTTACATCTCCCAACGTGGACAGCCTCATAGCATCCCAGCCCCGAAACCCAGGCAATGCAGCCACCTGTCAAAGGAAGGTCCCCTGCCACATCGGTGTTCCTCCTGTCTGTCTTCCCCACCACCCCAACTGTTTTAAAGCCAGCCTCCATACTCGAAGGACCATCTGGGTCACTGGGGAAAGACAATCAAGCACCTTATTGCTGTAAAGAAAGTCCAAAAGTGATAGATCCCGCATGGCCCACCTCTCCACCGCATATGCCGGATCATCAATGCTACAATACCACCACTCATTTATGTTTAGCAGGTGGGAGGCAATATAGTACGACTGCACATCCGCTGCAGCAACACGCCCACAGTAAGAGGACTGACAACAGGTCCGAAGGGCCCTGCGTATAGCGCCACCTCCTCACAAAAACTGGGTGAGGCCATATTTATCTGATGAAACCAAGTGGAAGGGATATCGTAAGGGAAATTCTGAAAGCGGTATACTATTCGGGGCGGTGACACTATTTGGAATATAGCCGTACGGCCCAGCAATGACAGCTGCAGTGGGGACCACACCCTCACCTCTTCTCGAATATGCAATGGAAGAGGGCCAATATTTTGGGACAATGAGTTGGCTGGGTCGGGGAAATAATAATTCCCAGATATTGAAAACCATCGGAAACACGCAACAGACCGGACGCACAAACCATGCCACCAGAAACATCACCTATGGGAAAGACCACCGACTTCCCCATATTCATAAAAAGCCCAGAGGTTTCACTGAAAATCATCATGATCTGCAAGATCCATGTGCACGAAAATGTTGGGTTCGTAAGAAAAAATAGAACATCGTCAGCATAAATCGCTATCCTGTCGAGTAAGTCCATGGACCACTCGAAACCTCGCACCAACGGATCCATCCGAACCTAAGCTGCAAGTTGCTCCATAGCCAGGGCGAATAACAGGGGGGACAGGGGGCAACCCTGTCTAGCGCCCTCATGGATTGAGAAGGGTCCAGACACCGCCCCCGCCACTCGAACTGATGCAGATAAGTTTGTGACAAGAGGCGGGTATTAGAAAGAAACCAAAGGCCCATATTAATATATTGCAGGAGGGTCAATTAGTAATCCCAGCCAAGTGAATCAAAGGCCTTATCTATAGCGGACAGTCATATAATATTAAGTCTACCCTAGCAAGGTGCCTGTTTTAGGCCAGTATGAACTCGTCTGAAATTGTGGCGCATGGCCATATGTGGCATAAAACATGCCTGGTCTGGATGGACCAAGTCTGAGATATACTTAAGAAGCTTATCAGCCAAGACTTTGGTGAGTAGCTTCACCTCCACATTGAGAAGTGAGATTGGGTGATAAGAAAACCCATTCTGGCCCCAATAATGAAGATATTTATTGTATGACTGGACACAGTAAAACTAATTGCACACAATAAGTGTGGGGAATTCCCGATCCGTATTCTTTAGTGCCAGAATCAGGGCTTTCAGTTCTGCCAGCTGTGCCGTGCAATCTCCTAGAGACTGCATCTGTGTATTGCTAGGACGGAACTTACCATCCCGCATACGTCCCTTCACAATCGCACATGCTGCGCTGTATTGCTGTTTACTTCCTATGGAAGGCTGGGCAGATACGTCAGTATCGATGATGTATTTATACTGCGCTAGATGCATTATTTCATTTGGGAGAGGATATTCTTGTTCGTACTGTAGGAATGCTTGTGTTTTTAATGTAGAATCAAATTTGTAGTCTACATCTGTTGCAGTGAGAGAATTAGCCCAGTGTACCCATTGTGGATGCAGTGTTTTGTGTTTAGAAAGCTTGCTCTGGTAACATCCTGTCATGACAATTATGCATTACCCCTTTGCTAGTGCTCTTTCTCTCACTACAGCAGTTTGTACTGCTGGCAGCATCTTTTCTGTGGATGCAAAGCGCATTTCAGCATTTGTGTACAAATGAGATTTGTATGCTATGGGTACCGTTTCGCCTTCATTGAAGGTGAGGTACGTGTATCCTGATTGACCCGCGACTACACGGTTCACCAGATGTGTGGTATTCACATGTGTTTGTAAGTGTTTAGAAGCTATCATGTCAGCTTGTATGGAACAGAGAATTTCTGTGGGTTCCTGTGTCCAATATTGGACAGAAAAATCGGTCTGCTTAGGTTGTAGAAAGGTTTTACTCTTTCTGCATAATCCGAAATGTATGTTCTGCTAAAATGTAGGAATCCTAAAATGGATTGTAAACTTTTCAGAGTCTTTGGAGGTTGGAGCAGCGCACATTTTTCTAAAAAATTAGCTGCCAGTTTTTCCCTTCACTTGATAGCTCGTATGCCATACATAGGAAAGTGAGGTGGGCAATATTTGATTTTTTAAAGTTAAATTTGTAACCCAGAGGGGCGCACCCCAAAATTATGTTGTTCATCCAGTTCAAGTGTTCTAATAACTCATCGTCCATCAGATAAATATCATTTACGTAGGACAATGCCTCCTCATCACAATTTTGAAGTAACTCTGTTACTCTTGCTGAGGCCAACCCTGGGCTATTCTTATACCCTTGGGCCAGTCTACAGAGTTGGCATTTAGAGCTGAGGCCGAGAATGCTGTCAAATATCTGCTTCCAGGTGCTATATTCTAGCAGAAGAATCCATTTGAGATATCAAGTGTTGTTTTGTATTTCTTCCATACAATGTTATTGATGCAGCACTGTGTGCATTCTGTACTGCAAATGTTCATGTGCATGTGTTCAAATGCCTGTAATCTAAGACTAAATGGTATGAATTGTCAGGTTTCATTATGGGAAACAAAGGATTATTCATGAAAGAAGTGCAATTTTCAATCAGATCTTGGTACTCAAGTTGACCTAAGATCTCCCTGACTTGTTTCTTTGCATCATGTTTTATTGGGTACTGCCTCTGTGGAGTAATAGATTTTAATGGGATTTTTTTATAAGGTGACTCAGCATCCCACCCTACATGATTGCGGTAAAGTGCGGGAGCTAGCGCTAACGCCCACTCCTGCGAGTATGAATATTTTAGTGACTCTGGAACGAGGTCGGAGAAAGCCAGTAAAATTACATCTTCCCCTTAGGGCACTCAATAACAAACTCAGGTGGCCAATCTTTTTCAGCCAAAAGGATATTGTATTACTATGTCAGGTTCTCCCAAAAGAGACCTTTCAATTTCCTGGGTATGTCCCCCCTATTTAGAGCATAATTTCGTATAAACTAAGTGGGACACTTACCCTTGTATCCGGTGTCTCCACCGTGATATGTTCACTCAATGCTGCTGTCATCAGAAAATTCCATCAGATTCTGACGAGCTATTGTTACTTCTGCTGCGCTGTCTAGCATCGTCAGAGCCCATTCCCTGCTCAGTAGTAGAGTCCTCAGTAACCTGGGCATTTCTTATTTTAAGTAACCCTGGGCGTAGTTCGCGTAGTGGCGCTACGCGTAGCTACGCGAAGTGCACTTCGCACTACGCAAGCTACGCGTAGCTACTCGAACTGCGTAGTGCGGTAGGGAAAATGCTGTTCGCACTGATTGCACAGTGCCGGATGCTTGTCAGCACTGTGCAATCATTGCAAACGGCATCTTGCACAGTGCAAGCTTTCGTTTTCTGCCGCTCGAGTAGATTTGTACTCGAGCGGCAGTTTTCTCAACGCGGACTGGTAGTTTCTCATCGCGAGCGGTCGCGAGCATACGCGACCACTCTCAATGAGAAACCTGACCTCCCTGCGTTGAGAATCTCGGTGGGAGGTTTATTTTCCATGCTCGCGATCGGCAACTTGATGTTGCTGATCGCGAACGAGGAAAAAGTCTCGCTGGGATGTCATTTTGCTTGCTCACGGTCGCCAACTTGATGTTGAGGACCGTGAGCAAGCAAAAAATGCCCGCTACGCTACGCTTCGCATTTTGGCACTGTGCTACGTGCAATTCGCGTAGTGCATAGTAGCGCAAACTACGCGAGCGTAGCATAGTCCTATGCCCAGGGTTAATTTTAAGGCCAGCTACCTTCTTAAACTGTGGTTTAATTTTGGGTTTATCTTCTTGTTTGATAATGTAGTCTGAAGTGCAATGTGCATCTTTTGGCTTGACTCACTCTTCTGATCTGTGTTCTGACCGTCCTTCCCTCTTTGAGTGTTTTGATGAATTGTGAAAGGAAAGAGAGGAACATGTATCAGTATCCTGATACATGTCCGTTTTTTAATATTATCATGGTTCCTAAGATTGTATTTTCTATCAGAGGGCTCCTATTGAGGAGACTCACCCTTGATCGTGATGTATTCTGCTTAATATTTTTTTTGATTGTTTGTTATCCCATTTCTTTTTAGAAGAATCGGGTGCTTGCTTTGAGTTATCCTTTTCAGGATTACCCATTACTTGTGGTATCACAGGTCTAGCTCCCAAGTTATCTCTACCCAGTGAAGCATATGTTTCTTCAATAATCTTAGGTAGTTCTCGCTCCTGTTGTGCAAGAGTGACTTTCCTCAGGCATTGGCGTATAGCCATTGCTGCTACCTCCCCTTTTATGTTACCTAACATCATTGCTGATACCTGGACAAAATTGCCTATGAATTTTATCCCCAAGTCCAGGGCAGGTTCTGCCCCGTACTCATTCTGCATTTGTTTCAATACCTCTGGTATAACTGCTATTGAGGGGGTACCAAGAGTTTTGGTATAAACGGCAGAGAAAACTGTACCCCAAATGGTACAATGCTCTATCGGGGGAGCTATCCCCATTCGTAAGCAAATCACTAGTATTTTGTGTTTTTCCTGTGGACCCGTATGGGGAAATACTGCTTCAAGCTGTGTTTCAAGCAGTGCTATTTTCTGTGCTATCCAGAAAGGCATTTGCTGACGTTTAGTGGGTATTCTTCCCATAATTGCGTTCAGTGTTTGTGGGCTGATTTTTGTCGTAGTCATTTAAGGTTGACCAGCTTGACCAGCCCTCACAGATTGAATTGTAAATGTTTGCATTATGAACTGGGTAAGATTTCTGTATAATTTTACTACTTCTCTGTATAGTGTACGTAAGTCTGCTTCTGGCAATGTATCAGTCTCTGGATGTGGTGTATAAGCAGCCAGGACCGGCAAAGTTGCTCCTTCTCTGCTGAGCGGACCGAGTCTCACATTTTCTGTGGTGTGAGGGAGGCCGCCTTTAAACCAATTAATATGTTCTTGGTAGGTCAATGAGACTTCGATGTCCTCATATGGAGAGTATTCTTCAGGTGTCTCATCTTCAATATAAGTATGAAATAAATGTGTGCAGGCATCTGCAGGTGGGAATTTAACCCAAAAATAGAATATCTCCGTTCTGAATGGCTCTTGTGGCTCAATCACGAAGGTAACATTTCCACCCATTGCTGGGAGGCCGTGTTCTACTAATTTCATATTAACTAAATGTCTGCAATTTTCTGTAATGTTAAGAGCACTTTCAAGCTCTTCTTCCTCTGCATTCGCAGCGCCGTCTTGGACAGACATTGTGGAAATAAGTAGTATGGAAAAGAGATACATTTTGCACAATATGGGGAACTATAATCCTTCAAGCTTGAACAAGCCTACAGCCAATACATTGGATATACCTACTCATCCGCGGCAGATTTTTCCTTCCCACTCCAGATGTCTCTGGGTAAATGTGAGCTGGGGTCTCTGAGAAAGCATGACTGAACTAATGAGACCGCTAAATAAGAAACAAACCAACTTTGGCGGCGCCATTTCGTGTAGTTCCTAAAAATACATAGAATCTGTGTGTTTGGAAAACATAAACTAAGGGATTGGTGCCAAGACTGGTTCCGGGCACCCTCAGAGGATATGTCAGTCTATAGACCAGCTAGTTCACAGTGTCACCATAAGGCCCCTAACCTTACCAAGGAGCGAATAATCTCCGGCAACCATCAAACATGAAAACCCTTGATCCTTCAGGGATCGTGGAAACAGTACAGTACTTGTCGCTCAGTAACTCGTGCTCACTTGGTCTCAGAGAGATACACAGAATAAACATTGGGGACGTTCTCAATAAGCATTTATTGAACCAGCGTCATTCTAGTATAAAACATGTTTACTGCGACAATCACCAGATAGAAGCAAATGTAAAAGATTACAAGCACCAACAGAGTAAATAGACTGTAGAATTCTACCATGGTGCTGAAACAATGAATAAGTGCAGGCATATAAACATGACAATAATCAAGCATACTCCTACTATGCAGACCCTACCTAAGTGTACCTAAATGTTCCTAGCATGTATGTGGGTGTAAAGCCAAGAATCCCCCTAGGAAAGAGCCAACCCCATTACCTGATGGGAGAGAACGAAGGACCCCATCTTGGTCTTGAGTTGGACACCCCGCAAGGGATGTCAGACTGCTGTGTGTTGAAGTTTCAGCAAGCCGGACACAGTGTCAGTGTGGAAGCGTCTCCTCTGTCTATATACTGAAGGTGTGGTTCTTTTATACCATAAAGATAGCCTTGGCGTTCCTACCACAATCAATATGTTGTGATTATGATTATATAAATGAGCCTAAAATAAATCCCTGCAATTATGCAAAGTAGTTCTATCACTCTAGGATGAAGATGACCACAACCTTTCTACAGAGTATGTTAAACCTGATATGTACGCCATGTGCAGGGGAGTTTTCTAAGAATCCTCATGCATAATAAATGAGGCTAGTTTCAAGGAAACCAATCGACATTTATTCAGCACATAACTGGGTATAAGGTCAGTGCCAGAACAGTTATGCAGAGCAAGGTAGAACAGATGTAGGTGAAAGGTCATTTAGCTTCTTAGTCCTAGGTTGGGGTACATAACAGGGCCTTCAGGATACGCATGCACACTAAAAAGCCAAAGGAGGTGAAGGGGGTAGGAGCAGTGCAAAGTTTAAGGCCTCACCAAGGACCAAGAGCCCCCCACCCTCAAGCTAACTGACTAGTAAACAAGAGGTGCAAAAATAAGCCATCTGATTCAGCAGCCACTAGGTGCCCCTGTTTTAGCTGCTGCATGATTAGATCTGGCAGAACCAGAGATAACACCCTGTTAAGATCAAAGTGCAGGAAACTTCAACGCCTAGCTGCAAACATGAAGGGGGCCCACACATCCCCAAGGATGCCCATTGGTGGAAGACAACCAAGGGGGAAAGCCTTGCAAATTACCCCAAGCTCGCCTGACGTTTTTACTTTCTTTAAGCATCTGCCCCTCCAGACACCTATGGCTGGAGAAAACCTGAGCAGCAGCAGCGGTCCGACACCAATCATGACCCCAAAGAAACACTCCTCAGCCACTTTTAGGAACTGTATGACATAGGAGCCTGCAGGCTAATACCATATGAAAGTTCTAATAAATCAACTGACCAGGATCAAATACATCAAACAGACGCACCCTTTAGTGGCGCTGCAGTAGACTTAAAAAACCCAGTAAACCTATCACCATTCCAATGTCCAGAACATAAAAACAACTCTATTTCACATGCTCTGATGGAGGCAGACCCCTTCAGGTCAGCTTTTGTCAATGTTCAGAAGGAGACAGATATCAAGGCCTTGTTCACCCCAATTGAACAAAAAACAGTGGGTGTAGGTACGTTGGAGATCATAGCAAATAGCAATCCAGTCAAGGGACCCAAGAGGACCATAAACAGCCCAGGAGCTAGGTCACCCCTCATTGGTAATGATCTCCCAGGAATATTCAGCTCATCGATTTATCAGGAAGACCGGGCAAAATCCAACCAATCACCCTCAGACTCAAAATGGCACACTCTTTTAAATACCATGCAAGTAAGAGTCAACGTCCTCAGCTACCACTCAGATAAAGTGACATCCAAGTTAACCTGCTCAATACGCTTGCAGTCTTTGTAGCAGGTATAGATGATCAGTTGAAGCAACTCCAAATTCTTACTATCGAAGTACAGACAGACAAAGGTGTCAACCAGAAACAATGTGCCTGTTCACTAATTTTGGACAAGTTAATTTCCCTACAATCAAACATAAATGGGCTCCTGACAGAAGTGAAATAAATGTCTTCAAACAAGACTTCATTCACCTGCGTACCACCAACTGACATGGGAGGCAAAGTACAAAGTTGCCATACAACTACTTACAATCAGTGTACGAATCAAGGAGGATTGAGCCTCATAAAACTCTGCTCAAACCTAATATCCATGGCCACGGAAGTGCACCAGACCAGGGACCTAGATAATAGCAATATTATAAATGATTTTGCATGGCATAAGAGCACAGGCAGACAATGCAGTCTCTCAGTAACCCTTTACAGTGAAGTTGACTTGCTGCTGCCCTCTCAATGAAACCCAGGACAGACCGAACCCCTGCACAAAAGTCCCTGTAGGAATTTAACATCTGCTCTTGGAACCTAGGAGGTTTAACCATCAAAAGCAATGATAGTGAGCTAGTTAAATCTTGGCAACAATTTTAAATTATAGTGCTGCAAGAAACATGGGTGCATTCCCCTGTCCCGGTAATTGGATTCATTGAATATCTGTCCATCAATAGAGGTTAATTAGCAAGGTCACCCCAAGGGTGGACTCTCATTCTGCTGAAGCTCTAGCCTGAACATATGCAACTCTCAGCTCCCAAAAATCTTTCCTGTGATTTTAGCAGTATGCATCTACTGGGTTGTACTCAGTTAGAACGTTGGGTATGGAGTGGTGGGGTAGAATGTTGAAAGATGGATGTGTGAGGAGAATTCCAAGGGAGGCAGTTGCTCCCGGCTGATGGATCTGCTGGCCCCAGTAAGTCATCCTGGTAATATTATTATTAAATCCCTAACTTTTACCTCTGCCCATTTAGAATATTTTTTCCTTGTTTCTTTATACTGTGGCTGTCTCCTTTTTTGTTTCAACTCATCTTCGTTCTATCTAATGTTTGTTAAAATCTTGTTATCCCTGCATTATCCTTTTTTCTATATATTTCATGTTTCTGTACTGACTTCCTCATGTCTGTACTAGTCTGTAGTTTTTTTGTGCTTTCCCTCTCCCCTTATATTTCTTGTGGACTGGTACTATAAGACTAAGCAAACATATTTTAGGTACTCTACTGTGAAGATTGCAGGCTCAAGTAGGCTATTCTACACATGTTTGTTGAGAAGGCTTTCTGTTTCCTGCTCAAACAGTAAAATGAGAGGGGACCATGGTCATGGTGGATCACCACCAATGTTGTGTTGTATGTATCATACAGTATACCAGCAGTTTTGATGGCAGTGCAGCATGGCAGGAAAGTAGTATGAGGACTGTCCCATTACACTTGCCATCCAAGACCATATGTCCTTGATTGACCAATTTATTCCACCCCTTCATTGTGCTTAAATGAGCCAGAGTCAGAATAGCTCTGCCCAGCCATTACGAAATGTTTTTGGTTGGCTTGACTACCTGGCTTTTCTAACATTGTCAACCAACAAAATGCCCAAAGTGATATTTTCAATAGAAGATACTGCTAATCAAACTGCAGTGATGTATTTGCGGTTGTATTTTGTTAAAATAAAATAATAATAAGGGGAGGCATTTCTGGCATCTAAAATGTGTAAAAAAAATTCCAGTGGAAACAGATCACCAGTGCTGGGACCAGTGGCAGTGCCAGCGCACCATACACTGAGGCGGTTGGTGGGGGAGTCTCAGCGGCTGCAGGGACGGGCGGTGGTAAGTCACATTGCTTGTTTATTGACGATTACTAGTATTCTCACTGTATTTGCTAAGCGAGGCAGATATGTATCTTACCCATCATAATTCATCACCTCCATGGCATTTCGCCACCCATGACACTGCAGTGCTGGATGTGCATTTTGCGTCTACTTTAGTTAATGCAGCATTTACAAAGTTTTCTGTGCATTGCAAACTGAAAACAATCTGTGTTTTTCTTCCCTCCCAATGCCCACTCAGTCACCTCCTAGTACTTCACTCCATTATTCTTTTCGAAGTTCTGTCTCAGCATACCAAAGCAATTGAAAAATCCATTCTTGGCATGTGTCACATTTTTCTGGCAAAGCGATTCATATATTTCATGGCCTACATAATGGGTTTATGCCTGTTAAATTTTTTCCCTCTCGAAATTTGTCAACTTCAGTGACTGAATAACCCCAAGCTTAGGCACATGATGATGATCAGTGACACCACACTATTCTATTGCAAAACATCTACCTACCCAGCCTAATCCCTCTACCTAAACCTGCAGTTAAGTTTCCTTTCCTTACTGCCAACCAAATGTATTTGTTGGAAATAATTTGTGGTGGAGAGCGAGGCCAGTGAGTAAAGTGGGACTAAGTGCTTGATTTTGCCAATGGGATACTCTGTTACAAACATGGCAAAACAAATCTATATATCCTTTCCTTTTCCTGTACTGCAGTGTATTGTTTTTCACACCATCTACTTACGGCAGACAGGATATCTGCAATACATATGTGTCATGTGTGACATAGCATCCTTATAATTCATCTGCCTCTTTGGAGTCAGGGTGGAAATAAAAGGCATTTAGAGAAGAGCAGGGACATTGGAATTAAAGAAAGATAATTGTCCATTACAGTTGCCCCAGCTGCAGACTGCAGAGAGTAGCAAAGTACCCAGCACGCTAGCTAGCATGTCTCCATTAATTTAGCACAACAAGAATACTTGTACTCCATGGATTATAATGCCTTACACATTAATGAGAGGTAATCTATTTTTATTTTTCCATACAATGTGTCTGTTTAGTGTTTAGGAAATCCATAAAAAAAGCACTTTAAAAAAGAAATCTGGTGTTATTCTACCTTAATTCCTTGCCGCCAGTCAGTGCTTTCATGTGAGGCATGTGGGGGTAAGAAGTGGCCCTGTGACTCTCATAATCACATAAAATATCAATGGTGCTAAGGGAACAGCAATGTACTGCTAGTGTGCCGTTATATAATTTTAACCAAATGCTTGCACAGAGCACTGTTTACAATTTGTCTTTTTTGATTTTTTTCTTTCTTGATATATTTACTCCTGCTGGTCCACCACCACCACTGACACACCAGCACTCACACTCAGCAGCATTTCCCTAATGAATGCACTTCTCTCCAGTCTACAGAATTGAGTAGGTCTCAGAGTCATCATCATATTGGTTTCTCTTTGAAGTCGATAATGTCTTTCTTCTGGCTGCTGAGGTAGTAAAGCCCCGAGTCCTTCCATCTTCATCCTGACTCCGAGTAACAAATCAGTCCAACAGTGTCTCGACCCAAGCGAGATAGACTTGCAGTGCACTGCTGTTGAAAAACAAGAAGAGAAACAGAAATTCTGAATTTGAGTATTTGTGTAGATTTGTGTTTATTCACTAAAATGACTGGTCTCATCTCTGAAGAACCAGAAAAAAGGAGCGGACCCTGCAAGTAAATCTTGCTAAGTGTGAAAGGGCCAATCACCTTCAGGAAAAATTATCATCAGGTCCCAAACATTGTAAATCATCAAAATCAAGTTTACAGTTTAGTTGAACACCACATGAATCATCAGTCATCCCTAACAATCACTCAATAGTATATCATTCATTCGTGCAATAGTTACCTGTTCCAATCAAAGCAAGGTGCTACATACACAATTGTATCCCCTCTTTGATGCAAGAAACACATTGGAATTTTGCAGTCTTGTAAATCAAATGATCTTTACTGGGACAGCCCTGCAGGGTGATAAAAAACAGAAGGATAGGCATGGAAGGGAGGCAGGCATTGTCTCCAATGTCCTGAAGAGAATGGGGAGGCTTCTTCACTACACACTGGTCCAACTCCAATGCAGCTAGACATGTGCCTTCAAATGGTGGGGCTGCCTAAGGCAGACACAAACATAATGTTCCACTAGCTATATCCTTTCATTTATTTATTTATTTTGGAAAGCAGTTCGACCATTCACCCCTTCGATGTTCATGACGGAATGGTTCCGTCATGAGCATCGGTGCTCCTGTGCTCATGACGGAACCATTCCGTCTTGAGGACAGGGGCACAAAATCCCTCTGCTGCAGACAGCAGAGGGATTTCTTTTTCTCCCCCAAAGCCTCGGGAGCTGGGGAAGAGCTTCCCCAGCTCCCAAGGCCCCCCCGCCGTTTCTGTGAACTGACGATCAGGGCGCACTATCTCAGCCCCCTGAGCACGTAGAAAGACGGGAGAGGTATCATTGGAAAGGGGAGAATCTCCCCTTTCCAATGGTACCCCTCCCCAGTGGATCCCTGCTTGGGGATTGCCCAATATGGGCATGCCAATGCCCCCACCCCCCGGCCACAAAATCACAGTCTTTCTACCCCCCCGGGGGTGCAGAAAGCCCACTAGATACCAGGGATTTAAAAAAAAAATGATAATTAGGGGTGGGGGCTGCCCAATATGGGCATGCCAATGCCCCTACCCCCCGCCGCAAAGGTACAGTCTTTCTGCCCCCCCCCGGGGGGGCAGAAAGCCCACTAGATACCAGGGATTTTAAAAAAAATTATAATTAGGGGTGGGGGCTGCCCAATTTGGGCATGACAATGCCACCACCCCCTGCTGCAAAGGTACAGTCTTTTTGCCCCCCCTGGGGGGCAGATCAGGACAGTAGCCCCCAATCTGCCGCCCAGGGGGGCAGAAAGCCCACTAGACACCAGGTTTTTTTCCCCCCGATGAATTTAGGGGTGGGGGTTGCCCAAGATGGGCATGCCGTGCCCCCACTCCTCCCTCCCACAAAATTCCAGTCTTTCTGCCCCCCCGGGGAACAGAAAGCACCCTAGATGCCAGGGATTATTTTTTTATAGGCCCGGGGTGGGGGCTGCCCAGAATGGGCATGCAAATGCCCCAACCCTACCCCCCAAAGAAAACAAAAGACTTTCTGCCCCCCCCCAGGAGGCAGATGGGGGCACTAGCCCCTGATCTGCCCCCCCCGGGGGGCCAGAAAGCCCACTAAGCGCCAGGGATTTTTTTTATATAGGTTGGGGTGGGGACTGCCCAGAATGGGCATGTCAATGACCCACCCAAATAAAAAATGCTACAGTCTTTCTGCACCCCCTGGGAGGCATATGGGGCAATAGCACCTTATCTGCACCCCCGGGGGGGCAAAAAGCCCACAAGCCACAAGGGATTTTTTTTCCTCTAAATTTCAGGGTGGGGGCTGCCAAGAATGGACATGCCAATGCCCCCACCCACCCCAAAAAAGATGCCATAGTCTTTCTGCCCCTCACAGGAGGCAGATGGGGGCAGTAGCCCCTGATCTGCCCAGGGCAGAAGGCCCACTATGCGCCAGCGAATATGCTTGCTTTTTTATATGCAGGGGTGGGGGCTGACCAGAATGGGCATCCCAATGCCCCCAACCCCCCAAAAGAATAGTCACAGTCTTTCTGCACCCCTATGGGGCATATCGGGGCAATAGCCCCTGATTTCCCCCCTCCCCAGGGTGGCAGAAAGCCCACTAGGCACTGACTTTTTTTTCGGAATGTGCCTACCTGTGGATTTTGGGTCCTAGCACAGCCGGCACCTAGGGAAACATAGCAAACCTATATATTTTTCAAAACTAGACACCCAGGGGAATCCAGGATGGGGTGACTTGTCTGGCTCTCACCAGGTTCTGTTACCCAGAATCCCTTGCAAACCTCAAAATGTGTAAAAAAAAAACACATTTTCCTCACATTTCTGTGGTGGAAAGTTCTGGAATCTGCGTGGATCCACAAAATTCAACCCACCCCGCATTCCCCAAAGTCTTCCGAGAAAAATGGTACCTCACTTGTGTGGGTGGGTCAAGTACCCGCGACAGGCAAGGGCCCAAAACCTAGTGAGGCGACATCAAAATTACCTATCACAAAACGACCTGGTTTTGCACTGGGGGTCACCTGGGTTTTTGGCCCCGGGCTCGGCGGCCATCTAGGGAAACCTACCAAACCCACACATTTCTGAAAACTAGACACCCGGGGGATTCCAGGGAGGTATGGCTTCTGTGGATCCCCCAATGTGAACCCCCTTGCAAAACCAGGTAGTTTTGTGATAGGCAATTTTGATGTCGCCTCAATACGTTTTGGGCCCTTGCCTGTCGCGGGTACTTGGTCCTCCTACACGAGTGAGGCACCATTTTTATCGGGAGACCCGGGGGAACGCTGAGTGGTAGGAAATTTGTGTCAGCCCAGTGATGCCACAACTTTCCCATACAAAAATGTGTGAAAAAAGTGATTTTTGTCAGCTAAATTTGAGGTTTGCAGGGGATTCTGGGTAAGAAAAGGTTGGGGGATCCACGCAAGCCATACCTCCCTGGAATCCCCCGGGTGTCTAGTTTTCAGAAAGGTGTTGGTTTGGTAGGTTTCCCTAGATGGCTGCCGAGCACGGGGCCAAAAACCCAGGTGACCCCCCTTGCAAAACCAGGTCATTTTGTGATAGGCAATTGTGATGTTGCCTCAATAAGTTTTGGGCCCTTGCCTGTCGCGGGTACTTGGGCCTCCTACACAAGTGAGGCACCATTTTTATAGGGATACCCGGGGGAACGCTGGGTGGTAGGAAATTTGTGTCAGCCCGGTGATGCCACAACTTTCCCACACAAAAATGTGTGAAAAAAGTGATTTTTTCTGCTAAATTTGAGGTTTGCAGGGGATTCTGGGTAAGAAAAGGTTGAGGGATCCATGCAAGCCATACCTCCCTGGAATCCCCTGGGTGTCTAGTTTTCAGAAATGTGTTGGTTTGGTAGGTTTCCCTAGATGGCCGCCGAGCACGAGGCCAAAAACCCAGGTGACCCCCCTTGAAAACCAGGTCGTTTTGTGATAGGCAATTGTGATGTTGCCTCAATACGTTTTGGGCCCTTGCCTGTCGCGGGTACTTGGGCCTCCTACACAAATGAGGCACCATTTCTATCGGGAGACCCGGGGGAACGCTGGGTGGTAGGAAATTCGTGTCAGCCCGGTGATGCCACAACTTCCCCACACAAAAAGGTGTGAAAAAAGTGATTTTTTTAAGCTAAATTTGAGGTTTGCAGGGGATTCTGGGTCAGAAAAGGTTGGGGGATCCACGCAAGCCATACCTCCCTGGAATCCCCCGGGTGTCTAGCTTTCAGAAATGTGTGGGTTTGATAGGTTTCCCTAGATGGCCGCTGAGCACTGGGCCGAAAACCCAGGTGACCCCCCTTGCAAAACCAGGTCGTTTTTTGATAGGCAAATGTGATGTCGCCTCAATACGTTTTGGGCCCTTGCCTGTCACGGTTACTTGGGCCTCCTACACGAGTGAGGCACCATTTTTATCGGGCAACCCGGGGGAACGCTGGGTGGTAGGAAATTGGTGTCAGCCCAGTGATGCCACAACTTTCCCACACAAAAATATGTGAAAAAAGTGATTTTTTCAGCTAAATTTGAGGTTTGTAGGGGATTCTGGGTAAGAAAAAGTTGGGGGATCCACGCAAGCCATACCTCCCTGGAAACCCCCAGGTGTCTAGTTTTCAGAAATGTGTGGGTTTGGTAGGTTTCCCTAGATGGCTGCCGAGCACGGGGCCAAAAACCCAGGTGACCCCCCTTGCAAAACCAGGTCGTTTTGTGATAGGCAATTGTGATGTTGCCTCAATACGTTTTGGGCCCTTGCCTGTCGCGGGTACTTGGGCCTCCTACACGAGTGAGGCACCATTTTTATCGGGAGACCAGGGGGAACGCTGGGTGGAAGGAAATTTGTGTCAGTCCGGTGATGCCACAACTTTCCCACACAAAAATGTGTGAAAAAAGTGATTTTTTCAGCTAAATTTGAGGTTTGCAGGGGATTCTGTGTAAGAAAACGTTGGGGGATCCACGCAAGCCATACCTCCCTGGAATCCCCCGGGTTTCAGAAATATGTGGGTTTGGTGGGTTTCCCTAGATGGCCGCCGAGCACGGGGCCAAAAATCCAGGTGACCCCCCTTGCAAAACCAGGTCGTTTTGTGATAGGCAATTTTGATGTCGCCTCAATAAGTTTTGGGCCCTTGCCTGTCGCGGGTACTTGTGCCTCCCACACGAGTGAGGCCCCATTTTTATCGGGAGACCTGAGGGAACGCTGGGTGGTAGGAAATTTGTGTCTGCCCAGTGATGCCACAACTTTCCCACTCAAAAATGTGTGAAAAAAGTGATTTTTTCAGCTAAATTTGAGGTTTGCAAGGGATTCTGGGTAACAAACTTTGGGGGATCCACGCAAGCCATACCTCCCTAGAATCCCCCAGGTGTCTAGTTTTCAGAAATATGTGGGTTTGGTAGGTTTCCCTTGCTGGCCGCCGAGCACGGGGCCAAAAACCCAGGTGAACCCCCTTGCAAAACCATGTCGTTTTGTGATAGGCAATTTTGATGTCGCCTCAATACGTTTTGGGCCCTTGCCTGTCGCGGGTACTTGGGCCTCCTACACGAGCGAGGCACCATTTTTATCAGGAGACCTGGGGGAATGCTGGGTGGTAGGAAATTTGTGTCAGCCCGGTGATGCCACAACTTTACCACACAAAAATGTGTGAAAAAATTGATTTTTTTCAGCTAAAATTGAGGTTTGCAGGGGATTCTGGGTAAGAAAACGTTGGGGGATCCACACAAGCCATACCTCCCTGGAATTCCCCGGGTGTCTGGTTTTCAGAAATGTGTGGGTTTGGTAGGTTTCCCTAGATGGCCGCCGAGCATGGGGCCAAAAACCCAGGTGACCCCCCTTGCAAAACCAGGTCATTTTGTGATGGGCAATTTTGATGTTGCCTCAATACGTTTTGGGCCCTTGCCTGTCGCGGGTACTTGGGCCTCCTACAGGAGTGAGGCACCATTTTTATCGGGAGACCCGGGGGAACGCTAGGTGGTAGGAAATTTGTGTCAGCTCAGTGATGCCACAACTTTCCCACACAAAAATGTGTGAAAAAAGTGATTTTTTTCAGCTACAATTGAGGTTTGCAGGGGATTCTGGGTAAGAAAACGTTGGGGGATCCACGCAAGCCATACCTCCATAGAATCCCCCAGGTGTCTAGTTTTCAAAAATGTATAGGTTTGCTAGGTTTCCCTAGGTGCCGGCAGAGCTAGGGGTCAAAAACTACAGGTAGGCACTTTGCAAAAAAAGGGTCATTTTTCACTGTGAAAATGTGGTGTGTCCACCTTGTGTTTTGGGCCGTTTCCTGTCATGGGCACTAGGCCTACCCACACAAGTGAGGTACCATTTTTCTCAGAAGACTTTGGGGAACGCGGGGTGGGTAGAATTTTGTGGATCCACGCAGATTCCAGAACTTTCCACCACAGAAATGTGAGGAAAATGTTTTTTTTTTGACAATTCTTTAGGTTTGCAAGGGATTCTGGGTAACAGAACCAGGTGAGAGCCAGTCAAGTCACCCCATCCTAGATTCCCCTGGGTGTCTAGTTTTCAAAAATGTATAGGTTTGCTAGGTTTCCCTAGGTGCTGGCAGAGCTAGGGTTCAAAAACTACAGGTAGGCACTTTGCCAAAAAAGGGTCATTTTTCACTGTGAAAATGTGGTGTGTCCACGTTGCGTTTTGCGCCGTTTCCTGACGCGGGCACTAGACCTACCCACACGAGTGAGGTAGCATTTTTCTCGGAAGACTTTGGGGAATGCGTGGTGGGTGGAAATTTGTGGATCCATGCAGATTCCAGAACTTTCCACCTCAGAAATGTGGAGAAAATGTGTTTTTTTGGACAATGTATTAGGTTTGCAAGGGATTCTGGATAACAGAACCAGGTGAGAGCCAGTCAAGTCACCCCATCCTGGATTCCCCTGGGTGTCTAGTTTTCAAAAATGTATAGGTTTGCTAAGTTTCCCTAGGTTCCGGCAGAGCTAGGGTTCAAAAACTACAGGTAGGCACTTTGCCAAAAAAGGGACATTTTTCACTGTGAAATTGTGGTGTGTCCACGTTGCGTTTTGCGCCATTTCCTGTCGCGGTCACTAGGCCTACCCACACAAGTGAGGTACCATTGTTCTTGGAAGACTTTTGGAAACGTGGGGTGGGTGGAAAGTTGTGGATCCACGCAGATTCCAGAACTTTCCACCACAGAAATGTGAGGAAAATTTGTTTTTTTGAAAAAAATTTAGGTTTGCAAGGGATTCTGGGTAACAGAACCAGGTGAGAGCCAGTCAAGTCACCCCATCCTGGATTCCCCTGGGTGTCTAGTTTTCAAAAATGTATAGGTTTGCTAGGTTTCCCTAGGTGCCGGCAGAGCTAGGGTTCAAAAACTACAGGTAGGCACTTTGCCAGAAAAGGGTCATTTTTCACTGTGAAAATGTGGTGTGTCCACGTTGCGTTTTGCGCCGTTTCCTATCATGGGCACTAGGCCTACCCACACGAGTGAGGTACCAATGTTCTCAGAAGACTTTTGGGAATGCGTGGTGGGTGGAAATTTGTGGATCCACGCAGATTCCAGAACTTTACATCTCAGAAATGTGAGGAAAATTTGTTTTTTTTGACAATGTATTAGGTTTGCAAGGGATTCTGGGTAACAGAACCAGGTGAGAGCCAGTCAAGTCACCCCATCCTGGATTCCCCTGGGTGTCTAGTTTTAAAAAATGTATAGGGTTGCTAGGTGCTGGCAGAGCGAGGGTTCAAAAACTACAGGTAGGCACTTTGCCAAAAAAGGGTCATTTTTCACTGTGAAAATGTGGTGTGTCCACGTTGCATTTTACGCCGTTTCCTGTCGCGGGCACTAGGCCTACCCACACGAGTGAGGTACCATTTTTCTCGTAAGACTTTGGGGAATGCGTGGTGGGTGGAAATTTGTGGATCCATGCAGATTCCAGAACTTTCCACCTCAGAAATATGAGGAAAATGTGTTTTTTTTGACAATTTATTAGGTTTGCAAGGGATTCTGGATAACAGAACCAGGTGAGAGCCAGTCAAGTCACCCCATCCTGGATTCCCCTGGGTGTCTAGTTTTCAAAAATGTATAGGTTTGCTAGGTTTCCCTAGGTGCCGGCAGAGCTAGGGTTCAAAAACTACAGCTAGGCACTTTTCCAAAAAAGGGTCATTTTTCACTGTGAAAATGTGGTGTGTCCACGTTGCGTTTTGCGCCATTTCCTGTCGTGGTCACTAGGCCTACCCACACAAGTGAGGTACCATTTTTCTTGGAAGACTTTTGGGAACGTGGGGTGGGTGGAAATTTGTGGATCCACGCAGATTCCAGAACTTTCCACCACAGAAATGTGAGGAAAATTTGTTTTTTTTGACAATTTATTAGGTTTGCAAGGGATTCTGGGTAACAGAACCAGGTGAGAGCCAGTCAAGTCCCCCCTTCCTGGATTCCCCTGGGTGTCTAGTTTTCAAAAATGTATAGGTTTGCTAGGTTTCCCTAGGTGCCGGCAGAGCTAGGGTTCAAAAACTACAGCTAGGCACTTTGCCAAAAAAGGGTCATTTTTCACTGTGAAATTGTGGTGTGTCCACGTTGCGTTTTGCGCCGTTTCCTGTCGCGGGCACTAGGCTTACCCACACAAGTGAGGTACCATTTTTCTCGGAAGACTTTGGGGAACGTGGAGTGGGTGGAAATTTGTGGATCCACGCAGATTCCAGAACCTTCCACCACAGAAATGTGAGGAAAATTTGTTTTTTTGACAATTTTTTAGATTTGCAAGGGATTCTGGGTAACAGCACCTGGTGAGAGCCAGTGAAGTCACCCCATCCTGGAATCCCCTGGGTAACTAGTTTTCAGAAATGTGTAGGTTTGCTAGTTTTCCCTAGGTACTGGCAGAGCTAGGGTTCAAAAACTACAGCTAGGCACTTTGCCAAAAAAGGGTCATTTTTCACTGTGAAATTGTGGTGTGTCCACGTTGCGTTTTGCGCCATTTCCTGTTGTGGGCACTAGGCCTACCCACACAAGTGAGGTACCATTTTTCTTGGAAGACTTTGGGGAATGCGGGGTGGGTGGAAATTTGTGGATCCACGCAGATTCCAGAACTTTCCACCACAGAAATGTGAGGAAAATGTGTTTTTTTTGTCAATTTTTTAGGTTTGCAAGGGATTCTGGGTAACAGAACCTGGTGAGAGCCAGTCAAATTACCCCATCCTGGATTTCCCTGGCTGTATAGTTTTCAAAAATGTATAGGTTTCCCTTGGTGCCGGCAGAGCTAGGGTTAAAAAACTACAGCTAGGCACTTTGCAAAAAAAGGGTCATTTTTCATTGTGAAAATGTGGTGTGTTCACATTGCGTTTTGCGCCGTTTACTGTCGTGGTCACTATGGTCCAGCGGATGTAACAGTATATTGCTTTCAAAGAGCTGTCATAATTAGAAGAAGTTACAGGTGAAAACGTTGACACAAAAGGCTGTTTTTTTCAACTAATTTTCAATTTTTTCTATATTTAACTGTTAGTTTCTATAAAGAAACCTTCAAGGATCTACACAAATGACCCCTTGCTGAATTCAGAATTTTGTCTACTTTTCTAAAATGTATAGCTTTCCAGGATACATAATTGCTTTCATACCCATTTCTACCATTGACGGAAAGGAGGTTAAAAGCACAAAAAATAGCAAAAATAGGCTATGTCCCAGAAAAATGCCAAAACTGTGTAAACATTTTTGGTGTTCTGACAAAAGTCTGTCATTCCCTAAAAGCTGGGAAAATGGTGATTTCAGCCCCACAAACTCTTTTTTGATACCATTTGCAGTAAAAACCCAGACGCTTTCATTTGCAGCACTTTTTTCCCATTTTTTCCAAAAACCCCCAAATTTAGCTGTATTTTGGCTAATTTCTGGGTCCCCTCCAGGGGAATCCACAAACCCTGGGTACCTTTAGAATCCCCAGGATGTTGGAAGAAAAGGACTCAAATTTGGCGCGGATACCTTATGTGGTCAAAAAGTTACAGGGGCCTAAGCGCGAACTACCCCAAATAGCCAATAAAAGGCTTAGCACAGGGGGGGAAAAGGCCTAACAGCGAAGGGGTTAATAATTAAAAAGTTCTATGATATCCTACTCAATCATGGAAGTAGAGTTTGTCCTCAAACCCAAGTGGGTCACCCAGAAGTTGGTCAGCTAACACACTTGAGTTTAAACCAATTACCCTCCTCCTCCTCCTGTGATATCTCACGAACAGTGTAAGTTTGGGGAATTAAGTGTTGGTTCATTTTGATCATGGTCAATCTCTCCACATTTTGAGACAAAAGACTGGTCCTTCTTTCACAACTGCTCCAGCCACACTGAACACATGCTTAGCAGACACACTGGGAACCGGACAAGGCAGATACCTTATTGCCAGCCTGCTCAGCTCTAGACATTGGCACATATTACCATACCAATATACCAATGGGTGTTGATCCAGATAGTCCTAGAACATCCTCTGAATGGTCATTGGTGCTTCCACTTGCTTGACCTCTTTTGCCTTCACCTCTGACTTGAAACCAAGCCAATGCAGAGGTTGGGGACAATTATTCTGTTCCTGTTGTTGTTGTTTCCGGTGTTCTTTTTTCTGGTGTCGACTGCTTTGAGACAAAAGCACTACCCTCTCTGGAAATTGAAGGTGACACCCAAGAACTTCTGCCCAGGAATGGGACTCTATTTTCCAGACGTTCATCTTCCAGGTCTTTAGCTTTCTCAACAATCCACGTCTTGTATTTTGAAACATCCCCTTGTGAAAAAGGAATGAAAGTGGCCAGTATTTTTTTGTACCGTGGTGCCATGGATCAAGTATTGTGGCAAAAATATACTCTTTGGATGACAAGCTGTCTCTTTGCAGCCTTGTATTAACAGCCAAGCGAAGGATTAAGATCTCAACCAAGGCATGCAATTCTGTGTTTTCGTTCATACCTGCAAACTTTTAAGACACTTTTTTAATTAGTCATTTAGCAAATGCAACAATGGGATAGCATGGGCCATTGTACTTCCCTCCTTTCTGACTTCCCATGTGAAAACCAAAAAAGGAAGTAGCATCTGTGTCAGGCATTTGAGTAGGCCCTATTTGTTCATGTCCATTGCCATGCTTTTCTCAGTTGCATCCCTTCCTCTTTGAAAGACATAGCCATTGATCGGTTTGTACTGCTCATATAGACGTTGCATAATGTAATTGGTCAAGTTCCAAGATGTTGCCACCTCCTGTATGAGGGTTTTAACTGGTACTTGTTAGAACTGGGGGTCTCTAGTTGGCTGAGGCAGTTACCTTATTCCAAATAGGGACCCATGCTTCTAGTCAGGGAAAGGAGGGACACCCTCTTTGATAACCCGTGCTCACCCCCTGGTAGTTTGGCACGAGCAGCCAGGCTTATCTCCAAGGCAATGTGTAAAGTATTTGCAACCACACTCCCAGCAACACAGTGATAACACCACAAATGGACACCACACCAGTTTCATAAAAATAACAGTATCTTTATAAAAAGGAATACGATGAGACCAAACGATAGAAAACCAACATATGCGTATTCGTAATAATTCACTGGGCCGGTTACAAGGCCAGCATTCACTTGTAGGTTCTTGCGGTATTAATGAGCAATTCACGATGTTCAAATGCAGTCCTAATGCAATGCTATGCAGTTCGTATTGTCAGACTAATGCAGTTCGTAATGCAAGAATAATGCAATCCTCAATGCAAGTAATCAGGCAGTTCGTAATGCAAGAATAATGCAATCCTCAATGCACGTAATCAGGCAGTTCGTAATGCAAGAATAATGCAATCCTCAATGCACGTAATCAGGCCGTTTGTCATGCAAGTATAACGCACTCCTTAATGCAAGTAATAAGGCAGTTCGTAATACGAGGATAATTCAATCCTCAATGCACGTAATCAGACAGTTCGTAATGCAAGTATAACGCACTCCTTAATGCAAGTAATAAGGCAGTTCGTAATGCGAGAATAATTCAATCCTCAATGCACGTAATCAGACAGTTCGTAATGCAGGAATAATACAATCCCTAATGCAAGTAATAAGGCAGTTTGTAATGCAGGAATAATCCACTCCCTAATGCAAGTAATAAGGCAGTTCGTAATGCAGGCATAATACCAGGCCAATAGATGCGATTAGCGCGGGCACCCCTAGGCCCCAACCACAAACAACAGTCCTGAACTTCCGAGCAGGTCCGGGCCGCTCGAGGACTCAGCGCGTCTAACGCGATGCAGCCGGAGAGAGACGGGAGCACTCCTGTACTCCTCCGGCACGCCTCCCCAGGCCACACACACTTGCGGCTCCCGTCCGGAGTCCAAGCCTTACCTGGGGGATGCGCTGCCTCGCTCTCTCTCTCTCCACGCTCGTCGGACATCCTGCTGGGTGCTCCCGATGACGACGCAGCTCCGATGCAAGGCGACGCTGTAGCCGGACAGGTTACGGCGCTGCCTTCTCTGTTGCTGATGATCTTGGGCAGATTCCTCTTGCGAACAACGATCACGATTATCTCACGACTTCCTTAGCTTTACGAAATCCTTCAACACGATGCGGCTCGGTCCTGCTGCGGCGATCTTGATCCGCAGCCTCCGTTACGATGACGGTTCGGGCCACAAACAGCTACACAGCAGCGTGGATGATGATTCACGCTGCAGGGGCACTGCAGTCACGGGGCACTTTTCAACCAGCACCACGGACCCCACGGCAGTCTCAGGCTGCACACGCACATGCACAAAGCGTCGCTGAGACTCGGTTGGGCTTCGGGCCACAGAGTCCCAGGGCAATGCTTACGAAGGTCTCAGGCTGCAAAAAGCACACGCACACAGCGCCGCTGAGACACACTTGGAAACTTTGATGTTCCTGAGTTTCCACAACAGGGAGCCAGCTCTCCTCGGGCCCTTGGAGACAAGTTACTTCGGGACACAGCACACAGCAAAGTCCTTTCAAGCAGGGGGACACAGCACACAGCAAAGTCCCTTAGCCTCTCCTCAGTTAAATCAGCAAACTGCAGGCCAGCCGCAGAACACACAGCAAGGGTCAGTCCTTCTCTTCAGCTGTTCTTCCTTGGCAGAGGTTCCTCTTGACCACGAAGTAGTTTCAATCCTTTTCAGTCTTGATCAGTCCAACGTTCAGGGTTGTCAGCTCTCATAGTTATACCCCTCAATGTCTTTGAAGTCTTTGTGTTCAGGGGGCACTGACCCCTGTCCAAACCAGTTCTGGGTGCCTTCCTGCCAGGGCACACCTTCTTCCTTTGATAGTGAGGGTCTGGGGCCCAGATGCTGAGCAGGAGGTGGAGCCATCCTTTTGTGGCAACAACACAGCCCTCTTCACATCCAGGGGGCTACTCCCCCCCCCTACATTCCAGATGCAGGTCAGTCTGTTGCTGTCTCACCTACCCCTCCCTTGGGTCAAGACACTTCCCAGATCCTCTCACATTCAAATCCAGACAGTCAATCCACAACCAGGCAGAGACACACAGAATTGTTAGAACAGAAAAACCAGCCACTTCTAAAAGCGTGGTTTCTAAACACACAATTCAAAAACCACAGTCACAAAAAGATGTGTTATTAAATTGTGAGTTCAGGCACACTAAACTTCACTTCTCCATATTAAGCCTATGGGAAGATAGGCTAGAAACATATTACACAGCCTTCCCCATTCTGTCCTATGGGCCAGATGGCCTTGCAACAGTGAAAAACGAAATGGAGAGTATTTCACTGTCAGGACATGGTACACACCTTAGTACATGTCCTACCTTTCACAGACACTGCCCCCTGCCCAGGGGGGTACCTTGGGCCTACTATAGGGGTGTCTGATGTGCATGGAAAGGGAAGGGTAAGGCCTGGTAAGTGGGTGCACTTGTCAGGACAACATGGCAGTTAGCAACTGCGCGCAGGCACTGCAGTGGCAGGCCTGAGTTCTCTTTTGAGGGCTACTTATGTGGGTGGCACAATTAGTGCTGCAGGCCCACGAGTAGCATTTGTATTACTAGCCCTGGCACACAAAATGCATTTTACTAGGGACTTTACTAGTAAAACAAATATACCAATCATGGAATCACTAATCCATACTACTTTATACAGGGAGCACTTGCACTTTGACACTGATCAGCAGTGGCAAAGTGCCCAAAGCATCTAAGTCAGCAACATTATGTCAGAAAAAGGTCTAGGAGGAAGGCAAAAAGTTTAAGGAACTTTAGCCAAAAGGGCCAAGTCCAACAGTACTCTATTAGCACGCTGAATGATCCTCAACTGCTTCTGGGTTTTAAAAGAATGGCTGAAATGAGTAAAGATTCTTCTGGAGGTGGTCAGTAGGTTGCTGACTATGGGCCTGATTTAGATCTCGGCGGACAGGTTACTGCATCACAACGCTCAAGTATATCTCATCTGCCGAAATATAAATACCATTATATCCTATGTAATTTATATTTTGGCAGACGAGATATCCATCACCGTTGTGATGGATTAACCCATCCTCCAAGATCTAAATCAGGCCCTATATCTTTTTTTTTAGAAAATCCTGCACAATCAGGTTAATGCAATGCGCCAAACACAGGACCCTAAAATAGCCACCATCTGCCATATCATTAACTATATTACCGCCAGTGAGAGGTACCGGACCTGATATAATGTTTGGCAGCCTACTCAGCAAACCCCAAAATACAAGACTGTATTCTCTACTGATGATGGTTAATAAACCAGAAACACGTGTCTAGAGATCAGCACTATCTGCGCCAACCGTGGCGAAACACTCGAAAATATCGGAGCGAGCTACAGGAGACTGCATTTACCAGAATGCCAGGGGCGAACCTTGTCTGAGAGGTCAGCGGTGTGCTCCCACATCCTGTTGTCTATATTACCGCCATTATCCATGGTTCTGAACTGAATCCCCCTCCCGAGCCAGTGGACTCGGTGAGAAACTTGGGGTTCAGATTCGACAATGAGCTCTCTTGTGAATCTTAGATTAGGCAAGTCTCCTCCTCCTGTTTTGGGAAGCTTCGAACTCTGAGGAAATTCCTCCACTTCCTCCCTTTTGACTGCAGAAGGACGGTAATCCACGCACTCTTCACTTCTCACCTGGACTACGCCAACAGCCTCTATTTGGACTCCCTGCGTATCTGACCCGCAGACTCCAAATGATCCAGAACGCGGCAGCCAGATTGATATGCAAGGTACCTTATCGCCATTCTATCTCCCCCCACTTGAGACCTCCATTGGCTGCCCGTCATCAGGTGCATAGAATTAAAGGCACTCAGCCTGGCGCACAGAGCCACCAGGGGCCTAGGTCTGGCTTACCTGAGAGCCAGACTTCAACATTACCAGTATGACAGGGCCCCGAGATCCAACCATCAGTGGCTCCTCACCACTCCTCACTTTCGCAAGGCGAGGACAGGAGGCAGAGCTTTTGCTGTCAGGACCGCGAAACTATGGAATGCCTTGTCACTCTCCCTCCGCCTGACTGAATCAGAACCTGCTTTCTGTCGAGCTCTAAAAACCTGGCTCTTCAACTGCCCCTAAAACTACTCACTGTGCTCCCGTGTCAGTCGTCCGCCTTAGCGCCGGGACACCTCCTTTGGGGGTAGCCGTGCGCTCTACAAATGTCCAAATAAATAAATCCAATTCTGAGACCTTTGGGTCACAGCCATTCAAACCCTTAGCTGTTAAAGTCTTCCAAGATGTTTGCAGCTGTATGTGATTTATCCATGGCGAACATGGCCACTGTTGCATGCTGCCAAATGTCCTTAAACATTTCTTCAGTGCTAAGACCTGTATTTCACTGTTGCCTAACCCCAAAAAATAGATCCAGTGTGCAGTGATACACATGTAATCAGTGGCTTCACAACTGGTCCACAAGTTTGTTGTCAGATGGATAGTGTAAACAGCAATCTGCTACAAAGCTTGTCAACCAATTGCAACACATTGGGATGGAGAGCTAGAACAGCAGCTCTGGCAAAATAGGTCAAGCTAGGAACCTTCCATTTTGGGCAGATGACCACCACAAATTAAAAAAATTCCACTCCTTCCACAAAAGAAAAACGGAGGAGGTCCAACGCTAACATTTTAGCCAACTTCCTGTTGCGTTTGTAGGGCCCCTCCTGCCTAAACACGCCCATGATAGTAGTCTGGAGTTTTGTATTTTGTGGTGCCACTGATGCAGGCAACTTCCAGAAAGAACTAGTAGGTGGTATACTTAATGTGCATCTTGGGGCAGGTACTGTATGTGGTGGTGTCTCTGTCTGACTCTCGGGCCATTTTCAAGTTGCTCATCCGGGTGATATTAGTGCACTGCTGGGGACAGGGCTGCTTTGCTTTAAGCTGTCACCATCTTCTTTCTTATCACCTTTATCTCCCACCGTGGTGGGAGCTGATTCCACGCTCTCCTTACCCTCACCCCCACCACCTGCAGCAGTTTTTTTAAGGTGTGCCTCCCAGCGGGGTGCGTGATGTTTTTTCATATGTGTTGTTTGGCCTCCAGTACCATAGTGTGAACCAGATTTACCTCGATGAACACTCAAGTGGCAAATGGAGCATTTTGCAATGTTATCCTCCTGCTTGCTAATCGTAAAGAAGTCCCAAACTGGGGAGGAGAACTTTCTTAGTATGCCACTGCCAATGCCGGAAGGAAAGCTGGAGGTAGGGGTGTGTGTCTTCGATTACCTCTCTGCAGTGCATACTTCAACTGAGGTAGTGGTGGATGCAGGTCTCAGTGGGGGACTTACAAATATGAAAAATGGTGGTGGCGGTGGTATTAGTACCAGCGCCACATCTCTCGGAGCAGGTCGAATAGGGGGGGGGGGAGGTAATGTCGGTGTCCTCTGAGCCAGCTTCCATGACAATGACTGGCTCGTCATCCTGATCCCCTTCTATAATTGTAAGGCTTTCAGGAACTTTTCTTCTCCCTTGTCTCTCCAGATGTGTCTTGGACTCAGCTGGGGTTCAATCCATGTCATGATCATCAGAAGGGGGGCTTGGGGAAAATAGTGAAGTACTCTTCCTTTTTCTTGCTTGAGATCTGGAAGCCAATGGTTCAACAAACGGTAGATCTTGCTCAGCAGGAAGCTCAGCCTCCTGTTCTGCTGCTACTTCAAGAAGATCGACTATTGCTGGCTGTGGCTCCTGTTATCCGCTTTGCTCAGTTTCCAGAGATGATTGGGCACTAGTTTGTGGCTGAGACAAATCTAATTCAGAATCACTGCTCATCACCATGACTGCAGTGGCTACCTCGCCAAGAGACAAGGCCTTGGGCTTAGGTTGGGGTGGTGCCATTGATGCAGGAGTGCTGCTCCCAGCTTGCTTCCCGGAGGACGGTGTGGCAGGCACACATCTCCTGAAAACGGTTTTGTCCAGCACACAAGTGATGGCAGTCTGCTTCTTCTTCTCCTGCTGACCGGCCACTTTTTGTGGCAGCACCTTTCTTTGGTGCCATTTCTAAGCTATCAGTTGGCAGTGGCGCTTAGCTGCACAAGCGGAAGATAGTGGAGGACTCATGTTATGTGTTGTGGTCACTTCACTGTGTCTGGCAGTGCTGGCTGTGGGTGATGTCTCTTTTGCACCTAAAAGTAAAGAAGCAAGAAAAACATTTAGTGAAACGTGGCCTATTGCAGTTTGAAATATTCATAGTACAGACAATATAATTTAGTGTGGTTACTTATTATCCTAAATAATTAACAACACTAGTGTATCCATTCCAAAGTCAAACTACACCACCATAACATTTAATTTTCAATCAGGATAACAACATAAGATGTAACTAATTGCTTTATGTGCATCTAAGGGAGGTGCAGGGGAAAATGGAATAATCCTTAAAAAATTAATGCTGGTGTGTGCGCCCATGGATGGCAGAGGGGTCCATGGGCAAATGGAATAATCCTTAAAAAATGAATGCTGGTGTGGGACTGTGTCCCTATTGCAGGCAAAGGGGCTCCAGGAGGAAATAGAATAATCCTTAAAAAGTGATGCTGGTTTGTACTGTACAAACACAAGGAGATGATGGAAGGAGCACTGAAACTTTTCAGACACTCACCCCAGTGACAGATCTGGGTTGAATCCATCATCGTTCTTTAGCTCACTTTGCCACCCCAGTTCAAACCCAGCCATATGCAAATCAGTCTTGACCCTGTTCCTCATGAGAACAGTCCAGCCCGACTGCCAAGCCAGGCCTTCCCTGGACCGGAAACAAGCATTCTGGGATTGGTTTCGGGGTAACACCCCTCATCAGCCAGGCTAGCTTGAATCCAGTGGCAAAGTGAGCAAGGGACCCACGTCTTGGCATACCCTGCCAACTTAGAGTGAACAAAGCAAACACAAGGAGATGATGGACGGAGGGCTGAAACTAACCCTGGCCATCCAATTCCGCTCCGCTCGCGGAATTTAGGCAATTTCGCGTTCCGCGGAGAACGCCAACAATTCCGCGATCCGCGGCATAGCGGAATTATTTTCTTGTTCACGCTTTAAAATGCGTTCTAGCGCGCGATAGCGACTTACCGGGATTCCTGCGTTTGCCGACGGGTTTTCCTATCCGTTCGCGTGCGCCACGAGATTTCGGTAGCCGGCCACGTTATCCCGCGAGAGTTTGCGATCGCGAACACGTCATTCGCCGCGCCATCGGATAACGCGAGAGTGTGCGATCGCGAACACGTCATTCGCCGCGCCATCGTGCACCGCGAGAGAGATTGCGATCGCGAACACGTCATTCAGGCGCGCCATCTGACATCCGGCAGAATGTTGGTCAAGCTCGCGATCCCAAACACGCAAAATTTTCAATCTGGAGAACAATAACATCGCAAGCAGCATAAAACCTTCTATAAATTGATGATTTGGATGAAAAAAAAACCTCAGATTGATATTTGGCTGTTCTTTTTTGTCAAATTTTTTGGGGGGGAGAGGGAGGAAGTGCCACAGAGTCTCCTACTTCCTGTTCCTGTCCAGCAGGCTCCTCCCAGTGCTTTGTCCATCTCCTGTTCATTTTTCACTTGGATTTGAGCTGGAAGGATCACTCTTTGTGTCTGCTGCATCATTATCATTGGATTTGAAGATTTTGGGATTTGAGATTTTACAAGTAAGTTGGTGTTGTTTGATTGGGGCATTGCAGTTGCTGCAACTACAATTTTTGTACTTTTCATCATTTTTAAAAATAAATATTTGTGGGTAGCCAGTAGGCCCAGAGCTAGTCATGGGTGGGTGCATGATGAAACATGATGAGACAACTGTTCCTTTGCTGTGTGATGTATTTATTAATTTCAAACATCATTTAGGGGGCATGGATGGCATTGGATTGAATTGCAAAATGTGTTTTTTGGGTGTATTTCAGTTTTTTGGGCTGTGTGTTAAATACATGCCTTAGTTGTGTGTGGTGTGCTGCAGGCCTTGTTTAGCCCTGTGTATTTTCGTTTTTGCATTTTATTGCATTACAGGCAAAGCAGTGTGGTTTACAATGCAGCCTTTGCCTGGCTATTATAGGCCTGTTTTCAGTACATTGTTTTCCAGGCCTCCTGCTTGTTGCTTGTGATTTGTGAGTGTCCATGTGGCTGGTAGCTATTTCTGGTGGGAGTTATAAGTGTGCTGCTTTTGCCATATACTGAGGATGCATGTGTTTCCTTTGTGGCCTAGGTTTCTTGTTGTGGTCCTGGCCATGAGGCTGGCGGCCATTTTGAAGCCAGGCAGTGTGCTTTTTGCCATAGGCCTGCATTGTCTGTCTTCAGTTTCTTGTTGTGGGCCTGGCCATGAGGCTGGCGGCCATTTTGAAGCCAGGCAGTGTGCTTTTTGCCATAGGCCTACATTGTCTGTCTTCAGTTTCTTGTTGTTGTGGGCCTGGCCATGAGGCTGGTGGCCATTTTGAAGCCAGGCAGTGTGCTTTTTGCCATAGGCCTGCATTGTCTGTCTTCAGTTTCTTGTTGTGGGCCTGGCCATGAGGCTGGCGGCCATTTTGAAGCCAGGCAGTGTGCTTTTTGCCATAGGCCTACATTGTCTGTCTTCAGTTTCTTGTTGTTGTGGGCCTGGCCATGAGGCTGGTGGCCACTTTGAAGCCAGGCAGTGTGCTTTTTGCCATAGGCCTGCATTGTCTGTCTTCAGTTTCTTGTTGTTGTGGGCCTGGCCATGAGGCTGGCGGCCATTTTGAAGCCTGGCAGTGTGCTTTTTGCTATAGGCCTGCATTGTCTGTCTTCAGTTTTTTTGTTGTTGTGGGCCTGGCCATGAGGCTGGTGGCCATTTTGAAGCCAGGCAGTGTGCTTTTTGCCATATGCCTGCATTGTCTGTCTGACTGGTGTGCCGGCCGATGTGTTTTTTGGTAAAAAAAAACTTACGCCTGCAGCAGCGGTGCCCGGCGGGGACCAAGCTGGGAGCAGCACCTCCGCATCAGCTGGCCCACCCCAGCAACCTATGCCCAAGCCCATGACTGTGGCAGAGGTAGCCAGTCTACTAACGACCAGTGATGTTGAAATGTCATTATCGCAAAGTAGTACCCAATCCACGCACTCGCAGGCGGAAACTCAGCAGATAAGTGGGCAACCACAGCCGCAACCACAGCCGCAACCCCAGCCACAGCCGCAACCCCAGCCCCAACCCCAGCCGCAGCTGCAACCCCAGCCGCAGCCGCAACCCCAGCCGCAGCCGGAACCACAGCCGCAACCCTAGCCGCAGCCGGAACCACAGCCGCAACCCCAGCCGCAGCCGGAACCACAGCCGGAACCACAGCCGCAACCACAGCTGCAGCTGGAACCACAGCCCACAATAGTAGTTGTTCCACCTGAAGTAGGGGCAGTTCAGAAAATCGAGCTTTTTGCAGACGAAGAGGAGCAAGCCACTGTTCCAGAAGATCCATTGTCTTCCAGATCCCCAGCAAGGAAAAGGAGGGTTGGTCCATCAACTTCTTCTTCAAGCCCCGCTTCTGATGATCTAGATGCCACTTGGAAGCCACCAGCTCAGCCTGAGAGTGATGCACGCCACAAGACAAGGCTAGTGAAAAGGAAGGTTCCAGAAAGCCTTAGAGTTATGGAGGTAGATGTAGACGAGGGGGGTGATGATGATGATGATGAAGAGCCAGTCATCATGAACATCACTCCTGGGCCTGCGGAGATGGAGACCAACATTATTAGACTATCCAAAATCGCTGCGAGGGATGTAGCACGGATACCACCAACACAGGTAACGCCAACACGACCTCCAGCTTCCATATTTGCCTTTGCAAAGGCCCGACAGGGACCTACATCCAGCTCAACCACCACCTCAGTAGGTGGTGATAATGTAAGTGCACAGAGTCAAATTCCAGGCACACCCTCCAGTTCATCTGGTATTGTAAGTGGCACCTCCAGCAGCGCCAGAAAGTTCTCCTCCCCAGTTTGGGACTTCTTTTCGGTTAGCAGTAAGGAGGAGAACATTGCTATATGCTCAATTTGTCGGCAGGCTGTTAGGCGGGGTAAGCTTGGTACAAACTATGGTACCGGAGGACAAAAAAGTCATCTAAAAAAACACCACAGTATCAAGTGGGAGGCTCACCTACTTCACTTACAAAAAAGTAAAACTGGACCCATTGCTGTTGTTGAGGATGAAGAAGTAGGGGAAGATATGATTGTGGTGGAAGGTCAACAAGAGGGAGACATTTCTAGCCCTACCCCCAGCAGTGTAGTGGTAACGCCCACATCCTCAGCAACATCTGAGTGGCACCGTACTAAGAGTCAGTCTGAGACACCAAGGCAACCGGGCACTGCAATGAGCAAAAGTGCGGCGTCGTTGAGCCTAACTGGGTTCAAGAAGAAGGGTGCACCACAAAGGAAAATATTCCAGCCTACCATTGACAGCATGCTTAGGTCGGAGGGGCAGTACCAACGCAACCACCCAACGGCACGGTTGTACAATGCGAAGCTGGCTAAAATGTTAGCGCTGGCCCTTCTCCCTTTTTCATTTGTGGAAGGGGTGGGTTTCCTTGAATTTGTGTCAGCCATCTGCCCTAAATGGAAGGTTCCCAGCCGGTCCTATTTTGCCCGAGTTGCTGTTCCAGCACTACATCACGATGTGCTGGAATTGGTTGGACAAGCTTTGCAGCAGAGTGCTGTTCACAAAATCCACCTGACAACAGACATGTGGACCAGTTGCCAAGCCACTGATTACATGTGCATCACTGCACACTGGGTCTCTTTTGTGGGGGTTAGAGAAAAGCTATCTGAAGTAGGTGCTGTTGACACAGCTGAGATTTTTAATGCTTCTCGGAAACATGCAACTGTAGCCATGTTCGCCATGGAGAAATCTCATACTGCTGCAAACATTTTGGAAGAGTTTAACAGCAAGGTCTTTGAATGGCTGTGCCCCAGAGGGCTTCACATTGGTTTTGTTGCCACGGATAATGGCAGTAATATACTTAAGGCCTTGGCGCTTGGTGCCTATTTCAGGGTCCCTTGTTTGGCGCACTGCATTAACATTATAGTTCAAGACTTTCTGAAAAAAGAACTCATAGTCAGCAACTTACTGACCACCTGCCGCAGAATATGCACGCATTTCAGCCATTCCTTTAAAGCCCGGAAACAGCTGAGGATCATTCAACGTGACTATAGAATGCCAGTCAAAGCACTGATCCAGGAGGTGGCAACACGTTGGAACTGAACGTATTACATGCTTGACCGTCTGTTTGAGCAGTACAGACCAATCAATGAATATGTCATGCGAAGGGCGGATGCTACTGTGAAAGGCATGACCCTTCAGATGGACCAATGGTGCCTAGTTAAATCTCTTACAGAGATGCTTCTTCCTTTCGAGGTCTTCACACGTGAAGTCAGCAAGGAGGACTGTACTATGGGCCAAGCTATCCCATTGTTGCACATGCTAGAGCAACAGCTGAAGGAGGTGTCTGAAGCGTACATAGGTGTGGAGGAAAAAAAGAAGCATATGAGTTGGTGGAGAGCTTATCATGTCGCTTAAGTGAAAATGCAAGGGTGCAAAATAAGATTCTGTCAGAAGAACATTACATTTGTGCCACAATTCTGGATCCACGGTACAAATCGGCACTGCACAGTAAGACATTACTCCCTTTTTCAGAAGTGGATGTTGCCCGGTACAAAACTTGGATAGCTGAGGCAGCCAGTACATTGGAAAATGAACGGCTGGTAATTATAGGCCTCAAACCCACGTCAAGTACTGCAGCAGGGCATCCGGCGTCAAGTTCAACTTCAGAGCCTGTGGGCAGTGCATTTGGTTCACAGCTGTCACCAACACTATCGACAACAGCAAGAACCGGATCATCAGCCCCAGTACAAATGGCACAGGATTGGTATTTACAGCAAGGACTTTCTAGGTCCAGTGCTGATGCAAAGACAAAAGAGGCCGAACAAAGTGTAGCACCCCTGAACATTGACCGAATGGTCCAGGCCTACCTGGATGACCCAACAGAGGTCTACATTGATCAAAACCCATTGCGGTATTGGTATGGCAAAAGGGGCCAATGGCCAGTGCTCAGCAGGCTGGCGATAAACTATCTGGCTTGCCCTATCGCAAGTGTCTCTTCTGAACGTGTTTTCAGTGCTGCTGGTTCCATTGTAACAGTGAAAAGGACCAGTCTCTCACCCAAAAACGTGGAGAGGTTAACCATGATCAAAATGAATCAGCAATTTATACCACCGAATTACACAATACATGAATCGACGCAGGAAGATGAGGACAGTGGCTCAGGTGACGGAAGTAGCGTGTTGGATGCTGATTACCTACTTCTGGTTGAACCCCCAGAGTTTGAGGACGAGCTATACTTCCCTGACAACTAGGCTTCCACTTCTTACTGTGGTTCTCCCTTATTTACTTCTATTTGTGTGTCTGTCTTTCTGTTTGGAAACTTCAAATCATAACAAATCCATCACCACCGTCTTCGTATTTTATTGCCTTATATGAGTTTCAGCTGTCTGCATTTCAGTCCACTCCTCCAAGTCTTGCTCCTCCATCCTCCTGAATCGACCTAAATCTATTGCCCTCAAGCCAGATGATGATTGGATGTAGCATAATCGAAGAAAAACTAAAATCTTGCCTCGTTGAGTCTCTCCAAAAGAAGTGGAACATGATGATGACTACTATAGCTATCCTCCTTTCCGAGCCGATACAGACTGCCCATTAACTGAAGATGAGAAGTAACAGGCAATGAATGATGACATGCATTGGACGCTGACTGAGTGATTTGTGTTGTTGGTGTTTGTAGTGCATGTACTATTATCTAATCTACACACTAAAAGTAACTCAATGCAATGTTTGTTTCCATTCTTGTTTTTTAATAACAATTTTCTACTTCTACTGCAGGCTGATCCATTGCATTTTGAATATGGAAAGGGGACTCAATCTGTACACTACTGCACACTGAGTTGGACAACACACCATGATGATGATGACCACAGTGACATAATATCTTCACAGTCACTCAGTACGATCCGAGATGATTGATGGAATAACTCAGTGCGTTTCATGAGTGCATTAAAAGGTAACCAAGTCAACAACAACCACTGTAGACCTACATGTCTGTGTAGTGGTGGAGTTGAGTGTGGTGGTATGACTGACAGTGGGGCATTGATTTAGTCACTTAATTTGTAAAATGCTATGTTGCTGTATATCTGCTTTGTCTGCCTCTGTCAAAAAAGGTACGCTAAATGGAGGATGGGTCAAGGGTGCCGTGGGCCTGCTCTGTCCTGTCCATATTGTATATGTCTACACAATGCTTATGATCACAGTTCCATTCGTCATTGGATCATTAAGCATATGTGCTAATAATGACATTTATGAAATCTTTCTCCCTCCCCCTCCCCATTTTTTGCACAATTGTTTCTGTATATAGTGGACTATATTTATCACCATTCACCACATGTCACTGTTTCACCACAGTCACGTACTTCACATTGCAATTGAAATTATAAATTGCGACAGCCTTTATTATTTGATTTTCTCTTAATACATTATTGATTCAAAAAAATGTTGGTGTGTGTTATATCTTTATTTATTTTTCTTTGTAAATTATTCATATTGGTTATAAGTAAGCTGTTGCTACTTGTCCTAAGTAATTGATACCCCGACAGAACCAATTTTTCCTTTAAAATACGTATACCCAGGTTCTAAGGGACACCGGGTTGCCCCATTACGTTTACCACTATACCAGTGCAGGTAGCTACCTGCGAGGGTTTTCTTTCCTTTTTTAAGAAAAACACGAATCATAAATCCTTGTCAGTGTGTCACACTATGTCAGACAGGGAAACACTTTCATATAGCGAAGACTATATAGCCAAATTGATCCAGGAACAAAGTGAATTCAATCCCCTGGGAACAGGGGCTGCCTCAATTGACACTACACTTAATGAGAAACTCTCCAAACTAGAGAGATTGGAGAAAAAGCTTATTCGCACCCGCCTGCATGGTCACCTTCTTACAAAGTATCTGCAAGCAAACATAATTCCGAAGGGCCTACAGGTGAGGAACGAACCTGCTATTTTCATAGAAATTCCAAAGTTTCGTGAAGGCTTCTCATTCGTGGCCAACAACTGCTCCCAGCACTGGATGGTGCTGGGAGTAGAAACTGCACTTGAATATGCAAAAAAACTAGCTCAAGAAATCGCTGAACTAAAAAGAGAAATACTGGACGTTAGAACTGTCAGCAACGCCAAGGAAGCGCTTGAACGAGCAGAAAAAACATTGGCAGAATTCAATACCATTACTCTTAACAAAAAAACTGGACAAACTCAGCAAAGATATAAGAGTATATGACAAGAAAACCACTTATCCATACTTGAGTTACGAGTACTACGAACAAGACTCCCAGGGTTTCTACACCAACCGGGGCCGACAAGGATACCGAAGATTTGCCAACCTCTCAAATTCCTCCTTTGGAAGTGGTTCGGAGAGCGACAACGAGAGACCGACAACAAGCGCCAACAGCAGGCCACATCAACAAGGACAAAGCTACCAAGATCAACAACGCACTGTTCCTTTTTTAGGGGAGCAGATATGGATGAACAGGGACACCAACTGGGACAGACCAGCAAGATGGAACCGTGGACAAAACAGACCACGAGGGAACACGAGAGTGAGGTTCCAGGGAAACAACAGTCATGGAGAGATCAACACAAGAAGACAGACTTACAAATGGTAACACCGGACATCGATGCAAGAGAGTCAAGACCATCTTTGAGTGCGGATTTGGTAATCCCAGTGGAAAGAGATGAGGCTCATGTGACCGAAGGTGATGACACAGAAGAAGAACTCACAACCCCTTCTGGAACAGATCCGCATAACCCTTTAGCCATAGAGGAGGAAGTTGCTATAGAAGATGAAGTTATAACTGACTTAGACGAACTAGGACAGAATACAATGGTGGTCCTGGACACACGGTTTGACTTAACCTCAAAAGACCCCATCATCAATATTTCAGACTACACACTTACAAAAAGCGAACATGATGTATTATCTAGAGGTCTTTCATTTATTCCGACTACCCCACCCAACAATTTCAACATCAAGCTGGAACTGCAACAATTTTTCTGGAAAATACGACTTAAATACCACTTCAAGAAGAATGAACACTGGAAGAAACGCCTAGCAGCTACCGAATTCAGACCTGCTTCAACCTTTCTTCCTGCAGCATACTTGATGAGAGAAAAGATCCTCGCTTATGAGAAAATTGTGATGGAGGAAGTAATGGGTCTCCTGAACAACAAAAAATTAATCAAGCATAACATCAGCAAGGATGAAAAACAGGCTCTGCACTCGCTTAGTCATAACCCTTCAATCGTTGTGAAATCAGCAGACAAAGGTGGAGCCGTGGTCATTCAAAACACCCAGGACTACATCACAGAAATCAATAACCAACTGAGTTGCAGGGACAGCTACCAACGGATAAGAAAGAATCCAACTGAAGACATCTCTGCACTCATTCAGTCTCTCACACATCAAGGTCTGACAGAAGGTTTTCTGTCACAACATGAATACAACTTTCTGAACAAGAGTGAACCAAGGATACCTACCATATACACACTACCTAAAATACATAAAGACCTACGAACCAGGCCGCCCGATCATATCAGGGTGTGGCTCAATCCTGGAGCCCCTGAATCAATTTTTGGACAGCTTTCTACAGCCTTTTGTGGTGGAGACACGATCCTACCTAAGAGACACAATGCACACTATACAACTGATGGAAAAACAACCTTTTGATAAGCAGACACAGTTTCTAGCCGTACTAGACGTCTCCTCCCTGTACACAAGTATTCCCCAGGAGCACGCCATTGATGTAATACGGAGGATACTAGAGAAACGACCTGCACCAGTGTGGATTCCAACCGAATTTCTGGTTGAGTTACTGAAAGTAGCAATGAAAAAGAATTATTTTGTCTTTCAAAACAGCTACTACTTACAATGTAAGGGTGTAGCTATGGGGGCTGGATTTGCCCCTAGTCTAGCTAATCTCTACATGGATGACTACGAGGACACATACCTATACGATCCTACAAACCCCTTTCTGAACAATATATCAGTATGGAAGCGGGACATTGACGACGTGCTGATGGTATGGACAGGCACAGAACAGAGACTAGCTAAATTCAAAACATGGCTGAATGCACGGACCATCGACATCCAATTCACCATGTCTTACAACAATGAAACTATCGATTTCTTGGACATCACACTGCTGAATGAAGACGAGAGGCTCATCACTACATTATACAGGAAACCAACAGAACGCAACACCACTCTTAAGTATGACTCACACCATCCGAGAAGTCTTAGAGACAATTTACCCTACGGACAATTTTTAAGACTAAGACGAAATTGCTCGAGGAGAAGTGATTTTTACAGGGAGACGGATGTTCTGATCAAAAAACGAAGGGACCGTGGTTACCCCAAAGGCCTACTTAATAGATCAAGGAAAAGGGCATGGTACCGCCCAAGAGAAACCCTTTTAGAGATACAACCACCAGTGGAAGACACTGAGAAGTTGGTTTGCGTGACCACATTCAATACACGCAGCCACAAAATCAAGAAGGTACTACTGAAATATTGGAACTTAGTAGGTACTGAAATTGGAATCCAAGAAAAACCTCTTTTTGCCTTTAAAAGAGCAAAAAATATCAAAGACTTTGTTGTCAGCTCATACTTAGAAACTGAGAAACCGCCGGACATCAGGCAGCAATTTAACCTACCGCCACTGATTGGTCACTTTAAATGCTGCAATTGCAAAGCGTGTGATTTTGCAATGATTGGCTCATCATTTCAGCATATGGGAAAAACTTACCATCTGAGACAATACAGCAATTGCAATAGTAATAACGTTATCTATGCCATACGATGCCCGTGTAATCAGATCTACGTTGGCCAAACCACCCAAAAGGTCAAGGCAAGAGTTCTGCAGCACCGTAGTAGGATCCGCTGCAAGGTCCAAGGAGCTCCCTTGGTAGAGCACTTCTCCCAGAACAATCACACTGCGGATGACCTACAGTGGTGGGTTCTGGAGAAAATCACTCTGCACCCCAGAGGAGGCAGTATGGTCTCACAACTAAACCTAAATGAATGCAGATGGATTCACACTCTAGACTCCGTAAACACAGGGTTAAATGAGTTTGAGGAAACTTACAGGCAAATGGTTAGACTTTAGATCTCACTGTACAGTACATACCAGCCTCACTATGCACTGCTTTGCTATGTACTTCTAAATATACCAAGCATAACTTGAACCCATGCCTATTCATGTCATCGATCTTATATAATAGTTGGTCCTGATTTTCACTGCTACAGACTATTCATGATCTAATCTGTAACTTTATTTAACATGATGCAGTATCAGCAAATGGGGTAAGAGTGTAAAATAGCACAAATCGCCGAATAAATTGTATGTCATTCACGTGCAAAATGTGTCAACAAGTGCATTTTGGCACTTTCATATTTGCAAAAGTATTTATTTTTTTAATCATTTCACTCGCATTTGTGTTATAATCTATCCTGCATAGTAGTGGTTTTGATTTTCACTGCCACAGACTGTCCTTTTATTTAACATGATGCAGCATTAGCATAAGTGCCAAAAGAGTGTAAAATAGTCGTTCGCATACAAATTGTATGTCATCCGCATTATGGTAATTTCTAAATTTCCGAAAGTATTTACATGTTTTAATCAGTGCATATCCTTTCCCTAACTCACGTCATTATGTCCATGTAATGCCATCAAACTGTACTTAGGAGAATACAAACATCAGCCAACTGAGCCTCAGTTTATTACAGCCAACTACACAGCGCTCCTTATTTAGTGTAAACCCACACGCATGCCTGAGACACTGTTTCTCGACAGGCTGGGTAATTGATTACATCCTTGGGATGAGCAGCCCGGTTCCTTGACAGGATACCCGAGCTGCTCCACCATGCGTGCACATCTTAAGGAGACACGAGCTAGCGTGCACGTCCATCACACGCTAGGTAGGCTATTTATAGCCTCAGTTCTTTCAGCCCCTCATTTCCGAAATAAACCACGGACAGAAGGTGGCTTGAATTCCAGATCACGGTGAGAACTAATTAGGGATTTTTTGAACAAAGCGCGCTTTGCGCTCTCGTGTAATTTTAAAACCATGACTTATGCACTGCTCATTATTTACTTTAGAAATACATCGGACTGGCAGAAACTCGACTCCAACCGACGGGTGGAAGTCAAATACAGTTTATCTTTGAGGTATGTCACAGCCCTCTAAGACTTGTGTTGTATAATCAACAATAGCACTATTGTCAGTCACTGATTCAGTTTTTCACTTTCCAATAGGCTCCAAACCGGCTGGTGGAGATCCTTATGAATTAATTTCCTACCCATACCTGACCAAGAAATTATTATTCACAGGGCCACCTAGGAATCTGCTTTTGGGTAAGCTTTATGCCTTAAAAGCCACACAGTGAACTCACATTTCGGTTTATAACACACACCTGACGCTGCCTTTTAAAATCAATCCTTAGGTTGCCATCTCTCCCCCCTCCTGCCCTGAGGAAGACCCGCCTGGACGCACTTTCACTTCTTGCGCGATACACAGTGTCGAAACGTCGGCATATTGTATATGTCTACACAACGCTTATGATCACAGTTCCATTCGTCATTGGATCATTAAGCATATGTGCTAATAATAAGGACATTTATGAAATCTTTCTCCCTCCCCCTACCCAATTTTTGCACAATTGTTTCTGTATATAGTGGACTATATTTATCACCATTCACCACATGTCACTGTTTCACCACAGTCACGTACTTCACATTGCAATTGAAATTATAAATTGCGACAGCCTTTATTATTTGATTTTCTCTTAATACATTATTGATTCAAAAATATTTTGGTGTGTGTTATATCTTTATTTATTTTTCTTTGTAAATTATTCATATTGGTTATAAGTAAGCTGTTGCTACTTGTCCTAAGTAATTGATACCCCGACAGAACCAAT